>OZ022254.1:9921857-10079357 GCA_963978915.1 Caenorhabditis parvicauda
CCTGCTCTAATGATAATTTCAGTTACTGCAACGACTCCTCGTAGCAATAAAATGAATGAGATGAGAAAAAGTGATGAGATTTAGGATGAATGTCATGTTTTATACAATTAATCGATGCGGATTCAGACGACTTTTCCGTTGGTTCTCCACACTGTTTGTGGGTTTGTCGTCATTTGCATGTAGGTCACCGGAGGCTGAGGAAGTGGCGCTGTCGGAGGCTCCGTCAGTAATGGGCGACTGCTCGGTTCTGCGGTCTGCAATTTATGTCTAGGGTCATAAGTTTAGCAATTCCTGATTCTCTCTCTCTCTCTTTTTTTGCCTCTCTTTCTTTTCTCTCTCTTCTCTCTCTCTCACTGCCTCTCCTTTTTTCTTGCCTCTCTTTCTTCTCTCTCTCTCTCTCTCTCTCTCTCTCTCTCTCTCTCTCCTTTTTTCTTTTTCCTCTTTCTTTCTCTCTCTCTCTCTCTTTCTCTCTCTCTCTCTCTCTCTCTCTCTCTCTCTCTCTCTCTTCTCTCTCCCTCTCTCTCTCTCTCTCTCTCTCTCTCTCTCTCTCTCTCTTTCTCTCTCTCTTTCTCTCTCTCTTTCTTCTCTCTCTCTCTCTCTCTCTCTCTCTCTCTCTCTCTCTCCTCTCTCTCCATCTTTCACTCACCTTTGTCGGCGCGCTGGAGCAGATTCCCACAGAAGATGAAATCCTTCCATGACCGTAAGGTCTTCGAGCTGAATACCCAAGTCAGGCAAGAGAAACCGGTACAGAGACCGGCTAGAAGAGCTGTGATGTAGATCTCTGGCTGGAAAATGTTGTTTTATTTTTAGAGTTAAGCTTTGGCCAATGGGTTAGGTTCCTACCGGCCTACAAATCAGCTCAGGATTCATCTGACGTTAATAAGTGCCAACCTATCAGACGTACCTAAGACTCAACTAACGATGCCTAATTCACAATCCAGCCTGAAATCTATCTTACTTCTTAAAACTTAACTAAGTTGATGGATTAAGATAAAGCTGGCCCATCAACAAAAACTTAAAACTTCCCTCGCGTTGATAGGGCTTAACTAAGGTTCCGGCTTATCAACCTACGGTCCATCTTTCGAGGGCCCTACTATCAGCCTAAGATATCGCTCAGATCTCATATGACATTGTTAAGACCAAACTAAGGGCTAATAGCTTACGATCTAGCTCGCAATCTATCCAACCCTACTTAATCTTCGTCTTACCTGTGGCATTTGTGGCCTATGACATGCATGGGTCTTGCAGCCTATGGTCGATCTGGACCACTGGGGTCAACATCATGTAATTGTAAGATTGACACACAATCTCCACAACGTTCGGAATGATGAAAAGTGCGCAAGAAAAGTCCCATCCTTGAGCATCAGTTTTTCAAGTTTCGAAGTGTCCGTTCCCTGTAATGGAGAGAATTAGTATTTGTGCGACTTACAGTAATCGGGTGTACTGTAGGTACTATTTATATTCCCCTAGGTAGATCTACAGTAGTCAGGGATACTGTTAAGTACCCCAAAAAATCTAACTTTTTCAAAACAAAATACGTCATGTTGATATTTGACTAGAAAGAGATACAATAGTCAGGGGGGCTGTAGGTAATGATATTACAGTAGTCAGTGTTGCTGTGATTAATAAATATACCGTAATCAGGGTTACTGTTTACTAATAAATCTACCGTAGTCAGGATTACTATAATTTATAATATTACAGTAGTCAGAGTTACTATGACTAATAATTTCAACTGTAGTCAGGGTTACTGTAGCTAATAAATTCACCGTAGTCAGGATTACTGTAGCTAATAAATCCACCGTAGTCAGGATTACTGTAACTACGAAATCCACCGTAGTCAGGATTACTGTAACTTACGAAATCCACCGTAGTCAGAATTACTGTAACTACGAAATCCACCGTAGTCAGGATTACTGTAACTACGAAATCCAACCGTAGTCAGAATTACTGTAACTACGAAATCCACCGTAGTCAGGATTACTGTAACTACGAAATCCACCGTAGTCAAAGATTACTGTAACTACGAAATCCACCGTAGTCAGGATTACTGTAACTACGAAATCCCTCGTAGTAAGGTTTACTGCTAGTTCGTGAAAATCGAGAATTATGATCTAGAATTTTCATTTTATACGGAAAAAGTAGACTGAAAGACATGAATCATGAATCACGAATCATGAATATTTTTTCATTTATCTTTGTCGACACCCTCAAATTTTAGGCTTAGGTAAGGTTCAAAGCACTAGTTAGGTACAAAGCCAAGATTTGATCAAAGTTTAAACTTGATTACCACAAAAAATTTTTTTGCACCTTGTAAGGAAATGATTCTTGATTCGATGATTCAGTCTACTTTTTCGTATCTATTCTAATGAAAAAAGGCTATTTGGTCACACTGTCTTTCCGCGGCCTGTTCTCAGCTCATAGGAGTCGGATCAGAACGGTGAAAACGCCATCGGAAAGGTACTGTTGAAGCGGAGGTGCGCATCAACTTTTTAATTCGATCAGACCGCGCGCTGCTGCGCGGCACGGATTTCCTTAGTTTTGAAATTCAAACGTGTCCTCAACGTGATCCATTTATCGCCTAGCATTTTAATTTTTAAAAATGGAGCTCTTAAGAAGTTCCAAGTTGCCTGAATGTTCACGTTTTTATTGAAAGACGTTTGTTCACTTTTTCATTCTTTGTTCCGAGTATCAAAACTGGCGTGAGAACAAATAGTAGGTGGGGCGCGAAGCGCCCCTGAAGAGTGCTTGTTAAGTTAGAATTTCAAAAACGAGCGAATATGATTATGACGGGTAACTCACTCTTTGTCTAAAACTGATCCTCTCTCTGCACATACTCGCAAACGCTCCAACAATGAAGCAGCTTCCGGCGATTGTCGTCACTGTTTTCGGCATCAGAACAAATCCGAGAAGTGAATTCGGATTCTGATTTCCTACGGTGCAGATTGACGTCATCTCGGAGGCGTCGATCTGGAATTTATTGATTGATTTCAAACTTCAACTTTGAGAAGTAAGTTCTACTTTGTAAAAACTGCATGCTCATATGAAAAAGGGGGTTTATTGACTTTTCGAATAGTATTGATTTTTTTTGTTTTTGAGCATAACTCTGGAGTTCACCCACCTATCGGGCTGAAATTTTGAGAATAGCTATATTTTGAGTTTCCAAAAAACTTCTCAATTTTTTTGGAATTGAAAATTGCGGGAGAAATCAATGTTTTTCTTCAAAATCTCACCTCATTAAAAAGCAGGACAATAATCGTAGCGAGAGCTGATCCGCCCCAAGCAACGAAGTGAACGTAGCTACTACAAGCTTCAATGCCTTCTGGAACCCATTTTCTGCCGCCGGAGAGGTATCTGTAAGAAGTTACCGTAGTTAGGATACTGTAGCCTGGTTTAAAATGTTTGAGGACTTGAATAAACCCCAGCTATTGTTGAAGGCGACCTTCAAAACCGAAAGCTTCTAACGTTTGTGCGAATATCTTTTTGTCCGATCCCCAAAATCGTAAAACGGGCGGGTCGAAACGAAAACAGCAATTAGTAGTGGTGGAGAGAGACGCGTGCAGCACAATTGAATTAACTGAATGCGAATTGAAAGATGGCCTTTTGGAGCTCATTGAAATGTACAGTTGGGTGGGAGGTCGGCTCTATTCTTTTGGGACAACTTACAGAGTGAAGGCGAACATCAGCCACCATAGAGATGCTGCGGTTGAGAAAAAATAATGTAAAAGGAAACTCGCAGTACAGTAACCGTTGTCCATGGTTGCGATGGCTAGGTAGGTTCTGAAAGAATATTGATTGATTTCTCTCTCTCTCTCTCTCTATCTCTCTCTCTCTCTCTCTCTCTCTCTCTCTCTCTCTCTCTCTCTCTCTCTCACCTCCCATTCAACAGCCTTTGACAAGCTCGATGAGCTGGTTCGACCAGCAGCGGTGATAGATACGGTAAGGTGCTCAAAATAGACAAAGAGAAAGGTAAAGGACACATCTAAAATGGTTGTTCTATACAGATTCCGACAGGGAAATTACCTTTCAGGAAATCTGAATCGTTTCCGATCTATCAAAAACGTCAAGAAGGCGAAAAGTGATGCGATAGTGTTGGCGACAGCGAATGACATGGACCAGAATCTGGCTGTCTTCTGAAATTTATCCAATTGATTGGATAAGAACTAAAAATGCTTTGATACGAACGATAAAAGATTGAAAATACCAAAAAGTTTGCTTATTTGAAGGATTTTTGTTGATGAATATCAATTTTTCTTGTTATCATCAACCTCGTTATCCATTTGATAGAGTTATAGAATTTCACCTTCGTGTCTGTCGTAAACATGACGTCAGAATTACAAGAAAATGCGCAGGGCGCTTTTCGGTCCATCGGGTCGAGATCCACCAAGTCAGACGGACATCCCGAAGGCTTGGACAGTCCTGACGATGGTTTCCGCAAGACGGACTGCATTCTGAATCAGTCGGTCATAATGATATTCGCCTGATTTTATCAGTACTCCACGCCGAAAAACCAAGATCGGACGCAGTGGTCTCCTTGGAAAGAATCTATACTCTTCTCACATTACCCTTTTCATAATTGCCATGTTCTCTGGGTTAATTAAAAGAGCCCAGCTGTCGGCGGTCGGCTCGGATGTTTTGATCTACATGCTACAGTAACTAACTCACCCTGAAAGCGATTCTTCCTCCGTCGGACTCATGCAAAGTTCTGGTGCCTCGGGAAATTGGGAGCAGTTCAGCGGCTCTGGCCAGCTGATTCCAAACTCTTCCAGGATCGAAACGCAGTCTGATTTTACCTTAAATTTGGGATAATTTTAGGGTTTTTAGCCTGGAAACCATTTTATTCTTCTTTCTCAGGTCTATTTTAAGTTTTTTTCAAAATTAAAATTTTAAGATTTTAAAAAATTTAATCAAAAAACCCTATTTCACCCATCACCACCTCAATCCTACCAGCTGAAAAATTTCAAAATTAGTACTTTTTTGTTTCTAAAAAACCTTAAAAGTCGTTAATTAGCGCCTTAACACTAAAGTCAGACTCTATATTAAAAGAAAGAAAAAACTCTCAAAATGAATTTTTGAATAATTTTTTTTAATTTGTTCAAAAAATCCCTTTGTTAATTAGAGCCTTAACACTAAGGTCATAAATCATAGCTTATTCCAGCTAAACAAGCAAAAAAGTGGGCTAATTAGCGTCAGGTTGTCATTCAGTTCGAGTAAACATGGAAAAGACAGCTGGTTGGGGTGCCAAGGCAGGTGCACCATCGTGAGTTAATGACCTGTAACCAACGCCATTTTTATGACATCTGAATCTCAACTAAGAAACAAGTGATGATCCGGAAAGTTATTGTGGTACACCTGAGAATCCAAGATCTACAGTAACTCTGTAGTCATAGAGCTACAGTAACCTGAGAATCCGAATTCTACAGTAACTCTGTAGTCATAGAGCTACAGTAACCCAAGACTCCTAGATCAACAGTAACTCTGTAGTCATAGAGCTACAGTAACCTGAGAATCCAAGATCTACAGTAACCTTGTAGTCATAGTGGTACAGTAATCTGAGAATCCAAGATCCACAGTAACTCTGTAGTCAAAGAGCTACAGTAACCTGAGAATCCATGATTCTTGAATATACAGTAACCGTAAAGCTACAGTAATCTAACAGTTACAGTAGTCACAAGGCTACAGTAACCAAAGAAACCCGATTACAGTAAAAAATCGAATATACTTCAGCCTTCTAAGTAGGTAAAGTAGGTGTTACGGTAACCTTCAATCTACAGTAATCCTAGAACTACAGTAACCGCGAGGTACACTAACTCCAACAAAGAAAAATGCTTCGTTAGAGTAACCCTAGTAAATTCAAAAAAATTGATCTCCAGTTTTAGTATTTGATCTTCAGTTACAGTATTTGAAAAAACTAATTGATCTCCAGTTAGTATTCAAAAACTAAATCTACAGTACCCTAGGGTTACTGTAATCATCGTACAAACAGTTACAGTGACTTCGAACGCAGAAACGACTAACTCTCGGATCATTGTTACTCTGAACTATCTTATCGTATACGGCCGTAATAATTTTGGTGAGGAATAACTTATGAACTACAGTAACTCCTGAGCTACCGTAACCCTCAAAAGTACAGTAACCCTTACCTGTTCGCAAACAGATCTACAACTCCGGACCGCTTGTGGCATAGATGTTGGGCACATTGGAGCGAATACAGAACAGATGAAGAAGTGAATATGTGGGTTGCATTTCGTCTTCATCAACGGCTTGAAGTGTTCTGTATGCGTTTGGAGCTGAAATTATCGGTCATAATGATATGCGTATCGTGTTTTCTGGGTACGGTATGTTCACCCTAGGAACTGTAAGGTAACTTTTGTACTGTAATATCATCGTCAACTGGAGCGTCGTATCCCAAATTCAAACTTGAAACCGAAAAAATCGGCTGGTGTGCACCGAAAACGCCAGTGTAGGGTGAAAAATGTATTTCGCGGCGCGTCTTTCATCTGCTCTTTTTCTTCACCCTCTCTCCTTTTGGTACACTCTCTCGCCAGTCTTTTAATCGGCACTATATTATCCAAACGCTATAAAATATAGTAAAGACCCCAGTTGGGATTCTTATGTTTCTAAGAGAGAGAGAGAGAGAGAGAGAGAGAGAGAGAGAGAGAGAGAGAGAGAGAGAGAGAGAGAAAGTGAGAGAGAGAGAGAGATAGAGAGAGAGAGAGTGAGAGAGAGAGAGAGAGAGATAGAGAGAGAGAGAGAGATAGAGAGAGAGAGAGAGAAAAAATCTTACCGTATTTTGATCATTGTGCAGTAGCGTGTTGGGATGATATGTGTAGTTGTATGGTAGATTCTTGCACAAATCGATCTCGATGGGTACGCATTTTCCTTTGCCGCTCTGGAAATTTTTAATCGAAATTTTATGAGAGATTTTTTCGACCGCGCATTACAAAGAACATTTTTTGAAAAAATGTTGCTCTTTGTATTTTATCTAAAACACATATTATGTCTATTTTCAGCTTCGTTGATTTTGTAAATAATTCTGTGTCTATTTTTATGGGACACTTCGGCGAATATGATTATGACGGGTCCCCTTCCATTGTGCGCTCAGAGCTCAACCTATGGAGCTTGAACGGTCTCGCCTTACTACCGAAAATCATCTACCAACTGATTGTTTCTATTTTTATGGGACACTTCTGCGAATATGATTATGACGGATACCCATCCATTGTGCGCTCAGAGCTCAACCTATGGATCGTGAACGGTCTCGCCATACTACCGAAAATCATCTACCAACTGATTGTTTCTATTTTTATGGGACACTTCGGCGAATATGATTATGACGGGTCCCCATCCATTGTGTTCAACCCAACGGAGCTCAAACGGCGGGAGCCGCTTAACGAGCCAACTTTCAGGAAGATTTATGAGGGTAGTCAGACCGCAAAACGACCATCACTCGACATTACTCAAATCCTTTCAATGGGTTTTCTCTCCATTCACAATTTCTCCATTGTGCATGAGCTCTGGGAGATGCTCTTTTACATAATTATGGAGATTTTCTCAGAAGGTTCTGGAGAAGTCAACGGGTTTCGGTGGTTTTCAAATTGTCTTGGCATTGTTTTTCAAGCTTTTTATTGATTTTTTTTCAAAGAAAATAAGATAAAATTCACATTGAGTCTATTTCTCAAATAGGCAGTTCTAAAATGAACAAGTTTAGGAAGATTTTTAGGACAATTTACGGTTAAAAATCTAAAATTTTGAGGTTTTCCATATAATTTCGACTCTAAACCTACACTTTTTCAAAGAAATTTAAGCTCTAAGGAATGTCAGAACGAAAAAAAGTAGAGTTTCAGTAATTTGAAGGTGTTCAGAGATAGATAAAAACAATCTTTTTCATAATTACGGTCTCCATGACTGTAAAGTTAATTCTATTTTTTAAAAATTACGGTATAAATCTTTTTTTTGGGTATTTTATCTGTTTTTGACCTCAAGTCTACACTTTTTCCCTGAGAAAGTTGAGATTTAGAGCTCTGGCGACATGTCTAAATGAATGTTGTCAGAGCGGGCACGTAGGACGCTCGACCATAAATCTCGAGACGTATGCATCTTGGCTGTAAAAGCCTCCAAACATCGATTGGTGTAGATCCATGGTGTGGGAATCGACTACACCATGGTGCACAATCTAGGAAAATTTTGAGAATCTAGTTTTCAATAGAGTATTCGTGATGGGAATCTGAGAAAATTTTAAGAAAAAAGAGTCTGAAATATCTTCAAAATTATAAGTGATTTGTACGCAGTGAAATGTTGAGAAAAATTTTTTGCGTAAAATTTAGAGAAAATCCGAAAAAATGAAAGATATTTAGTTCGAGTAGAAACTATGAGAAATCTGTAGAAATTTCAACAAAATGAAGATATTTTGATGAGATATTTAGAAATCTTCAAAAAATTAATAGTTAAAAAATTTAAACTAGAAATCAGATAATTCCCCATTAAATTCTAATAAAAATAGCGGGTCAAAAACCTTTTCCCCGCGAAAATTCAAATTTTCAAAAAACGGCCAACCACAAAGTTTGCCTTCCCACCGGCACCACCATGGTGATTCACACCATTTTGCCGCCAAAAATGGAATTCAAAAGAGAATGGAAACAAGCGCTT
This sequence comes from Caenorhabditis parvicauda, assembly GCA_963978915.1. Classification (NCBI taxonomy): domain Eukaryota; kingdom Metazoa; phylum Nematoda; class Chromadorea; order Rhabditida; family Rhabditidae; genus Caenorhabditis; species Caenorhabditis parvicauda. The sequence goes on from OZ022254.1 coordinate 9,930,507, forward strand.
GGAGAGCCCTCTAGAACTTAATTACACCCAATTCTTCCCTAAACCCAGAGGCTCATTTTACAGAATTAAAATAAGAGAGAGAGAGGGAAATGCTTCGAAATTAGACTCAAAGAGTGAAAAATTGGAGAAATAGTTTTAAATTTGAAAAACATTTTTATTTTTGGCAGAGTAAATGTACAGTTTCATTCAATCGTCTCAGAAAAAGCTTTAAAATTAGATCTAAGAAGTGGAATTAAAGAAAATCGAACAAGAAAAAAGAGCAATTTCAATTTTTTAAGGGTCAAAAAGCAGGAGAAAGAAAAGAGTTTTGTTAGTTTTGAGGTGAAACTTGAAAGTAAATTAGTCTCGAAATATTTTAAGCTTCATTTTTTCTAAAATTTCTAAATTAAAAGGTTCAAAATAGATTCGAATTCACATATATCGCTAGAAGCATGGCCGTTTTCAAACGCGCTCTAATCTCAATTTTGCAGATGAGTACGGTAACTCTCACAACGAACAGTTAGATTTTTGTGGATTTACATATTATTCTTACTTTCAGTCCATTGAAATTGAAGGCGCATTACTTAAATCGTTCTTGTTTTTCGAGGCGAATTTAAGTTCCCGATTTACGGAGGCCAGATTTTTTAACAGGTAGAGGAAGCTATGTGGAATTTATAAATTAAAGAGATGTGATAATCAAAAAAGGGTTTGAACACTCACCTGATCAAAGATGGAAGCGGAAGTCGATGTCAGTAGTAGAATCCATGATACAAAATGTGACGTCATAATCGGAAATCAATCGATAATGTCGATTCTCATGTAAAACTCAAAAACAGGGTACGTTTAAGCAGTAGGGAGAAGAAAATAGCGCGCGCTGCTGGCTAGTCGGGGCACATAAAAAAGGGCGTTCCCACAAGCCCCGCCCCTTTTTTGGTGGGGAGGAGTGTTGGTGTGAGTATGTGTGTGAGTGTGTGGCCAACTGTACGCCAATGCCCCTTGATTTATGAATTTCACAAAATCTTATCTGGTGGCGAGACACTGACTTCGTGACTTCGTGGGCGCGCGCGCAGAGTAGATAAAAAACAAAACGATCGAGTGATTTATGTTCAATATACGAAGGTTGTGGAGTAGGAGAGAGAGAAGGGGAGAGAGAGAGAGAGAGAGAGAGAGAGAGAGAGAGAGAAAGAGAGAGAGAGAGAATGGGAGAGAGAATGGGAGAGAGAAATAAGAGGAGAGAGAGAGGGAGAGAGAGAAAGAAAGAAAGAGAGAGAGAGAGAGAGAGAGAGAGAGAGAAAGAGAGAGAGAGAGAGAGAGAAAGAGAGAGAGAGAGAGAGAGAGAGAGAGAGAGAGAGAGAGAGAGAGAGAGAGAAAATGAGTTTCTGGAAATGTTACCAAACAAGTGATCAATCTTGAAATTTTACCCGAATTCGAACTGTACCTACTTTTCCAAAACAAGGTAATTTATCATCACATGTTATTTTTTCCACCTCTCTCTCTCTCTCTCTCTCTCTCTCTCTCTCTCACTCTTTATCTCTCTCTCTCCCCCTTTCTCAGTCTTTCTCTCCATCTCCCCAATGTCTTTAATGTAACCGCGATGTCTTTTGCACCTCATGGTTACACTTATCTCCTGGTTTATGGGCTATAAAGGTATGAATGAATGGGTTGTGCACAGTTGTGTAACCGATTGGGAGAGAGAGAGAGCACAATGTTATTGATTCACTCAATTGACGAGTCGATTATTGTTTTTTCTGATGAGATCGTATGAAAACTGTAGGAACGAAAAGAGTCTCTCTCTCTCTCTCTCTCTCTCTCTCTCTCTCTCTCTCTCTCTCTCTCTCTCTCTCTCTATTTCTCTCTCTCTTTCTCTCTCTCTCTCTCTCTCTCTCTCTCTCTCTCTCTCTCTCTCTCTCTCTCTCTCTCTTTCTCTCTCTCTTTCTCTCTCTCTCTCTCCTCTCTCTCTCTCTCCTCTCTCTCTCTCTCTCTCTCTCTCTCTCTCTCTCTCTCTCTCAACAACAGCAGTTCCGGTCTCAAACAATAACACAGTTCAATTTCGGCTCGTCATTAGTCATATCGTTTACGTTTCAAATTCTCTTTCTCTCTCTCCTTCTCCCTGGAACAAAAGCCAGTTTGGCACCTTCACACCTTATCGGGCACCCAATGGTGTGGAAACCTTTGTCACCACATGCAAAAAGTTCGGAATTGTGGAAGGTAAACAGACCCCTTTGTTTGGTGGCAGTTGGGTGAATGGTGACAGTCTTTTGGGGTGGGAAATGGGAGAGAGGGAGAGAGAGAGAGAGAGAAAAAGACAGAGAAATCGAGAGAGAGAGAGAGAGAGAGAGAGAGAGAGAGAGAGAGAGAAAGAGTTAGAAAATCATAGAAATAAATTAAAATTCATTGAACAAAAACACAAAAACGGCAAAACTAAGCATTTTGAAGATGGTCGCAACTCCATTTTGGAGCAAAATTGGCTGTTTCACGAATGCGCAGTCCGAAACATCGGCGACCTTCTTGCAGATGACGTGGCTGCTGAACATCGGGGCGATGATCTGAAACTTGGCATCGATCCAGGAACAAAGTGCGTGTGAGACCCCCACATAGGGGGCAATAAATAATCGCATTATGTTAATTTTCCCCTCGTTTCTATTTCACTACTATACACAGTGGATTCGTTTTTGCTGGGTTCTGGAAAGTGGGCGGGGTTAACCTATTACAAGCTATAGTTGCAAAAAAGGTACGAAAAGGGGATAGGTTAGCCACGCCCCCAAAAGAAGCCAATTAAACCCCTCCCCCCTTTTTTCTTACCTGTACGCAGACTTCATGGGTCCCGGGTACCTCATTCAAAGGTATCCTCAGCTGTTTCCAAGACTCGATATCGAAGGAGCCAATGTGTTCCGCATGGATTTTCATGCTTCCTGCAACTCGATGATTGATTGATCATTAATTCCGACTGACCTTCATAGATACGGTAACTGACGATTACCGTATTCACCTTGATCGGCCATCCGTCTTCGAATTGTATCAGAGCATCGACGCTATCACACCCGTTCAGGCTGAAACATGTGTTGGAAATTGATTGTTTCCAGATGAATAGCAGAGTGAAATCATTCGAGCTCTGTCGGGTCTAGTAACGGAAGGGGGGTATTACTGAAATACTACGGTACTACAAGTCATAGTTTCATTACTAAAGGCTCCATCTGAAACATCGTCTCCAGGATAGAGATCCAGAGTTATACGAAAGTCAAATTTCTAAACGAAAGTAAAATAAAACAGAGAGTTTCTATATTCTTATGGGACAGACGTTTTTGACGACCTTTTCGAAATTACAGTGCATAAAACCTAATGAACCCAGAAAACGTTTTTCAAACTCATGTCCACCAGTCCCTGGTGTAGTGGAGGTATTCCTAGTCCACAGCGAGAGCCATCCTGGATCGATCTCCCCGTCATTATTATTTTTGCATTTGGTTGGTGGCATGAATATATTTCTAGTCTACAAGCTGAATCACTCAGGTTCCATCTATCCACAAGAATTATTTTTGCTTTTTCCCAAACAACTCACATCGCCCTCACTTTCAACAATCTCTTCAACCATCCATATTCTGTTCCGTTTCTTTTCATACTATCATCGATCCTTGCAATGAACGTGGCCGAACTGTTGGCCCAATAAGTGCCTGAACAAGGGTCTTGACGGGAATATATTGAAGGCACATACCGTAGTCTCCATTCCGGAAGGTCTCATATCGTGTCGCTGAATCCCATCGTATCTCGTACCACTCGTCGGATATGAACTTGCAAGCGACGTATTGCTGCAATATTTTGTGACACGCGTTGCTTAGCCGCTACGCGCGTCTATTTCTTCTAAACTTGGACCCGCGAATGTTTAAAATGCATGAAGTAGTTTTATGATCTATGGAGCATAGTATACTGATTGTGGACGTTTCATTTTCTTTCATTTTTGAGAACTGAAATTTTTCCTATATTATTCACCAACTAATTCTACATTATATCCATATTAATTCTAAATTACCTCAATTCCCGAGTATTCTTATCAAACTACAAAAACTCATTTAAAAAGTTAGAAAGTTGAAATTGATTTAGTTTGGAAATAACATAGAACTAACAAAGAATGATATTCCCCTAATAAATTTTTATCTAGTGACAGTTCAACACACCTTGGAGATCGAACTCCTGCTATGTTAAGTGAGGATCAAAAACACTATCCACTACACTAAAACATCAAAACCAACTGGATAACTGGATGGAAGACTCGTAACAGGACAGTTCTCATTCGTATTGTTGAAGGAGATTCCGGGACCATCCGATAGCCGTTTATCCAGATTCATAGCCTGAATTTAACCTCAAACTTGGGTAATTGAACCAAGCCATAAAGCTTTAAAATATGATCTGGAATCTTAATTTTTCTAAATTTAAAAAAAACCTGTGACAATTTGAATAAATGTCTTGAAATCGAGGTCTGACATTGTTCATATCCACCGAGGTCGGGGGACAGACGGTACTCTTTTTGATACCCCTGAAAATTTTGTCTATCTCTCTCTCTCTCTGCTTTTGCCTCTCTCTCTCTCTCACTCTCTCTCAACACACACAGAAACCTTAAATTTGATCTGACAAGAAGTAGCTGTCACCAACTGTCTCCAGCTGACTGTTACTTCTGACGTCAACGACGTCGTGAACTGGAGGTCTTTCATCTCATCTCTGAAACGTATTCATCGTTGGAAGATTCAGACTCAGACTTACTTGACATTTTTATTCGACTGAATCGCCACACAGTGTTGTATTGGCTGATGAAGATACTGGAAATGTAATTTTTAAGAAGAAATTTTTTTAAAACCCAACCAAATTAAGAAAAATATTGATTTTTGTCAACCACTCCTTCAACATTTTCATCTATGGTGGTCTTTTTTTTTCCAATTTTCTTATAGTGAAAGGGAAAAAAAAATGAAAATATCATCATTTCTTCAAAGAGTCATCAAACACAAGGATTAATTTTGGAAAAAATTCCAAAAATATAAGTTTTATCCGATCATGAAAACTTTTCTCCTGTGAAGAAAACTCAAAACTATTGATTTTTCGATTTTTTCTCAACCCACATTCATATTTGCCCTACTATAAGGGCTCAGATGACTGCACGCATAAATGGATAAATCTTTCGCTATCTCCGATTCGATTTTTCTCAGAGAAAGCCCTTGCAGAAGCGTTAAAATACCTAAATTCGAGGCTTACATGGCAAATTTTTTAGAAAAAACCTAATAAAGTGATAATCTTCATCGCAATTCGGAGAAAACTCTATCTCGGCTTCATCTGGATCTGGAATTTCATTGAAATTATGCAAAAACGACGAGAAAATTCGGGAAAATGTGCGTTCATATTTCTATCGGACAGAGACAAAGAGAAGAAAAAGTGAGTTCTGAAAAAGGAACATTTCGATGTGGAGAAGGTTATGTCTGGTACGAGCTTAGTGTTTATATTCTATTGTGACATGCGAGAAAATTCAAACAGAGTGGCTATATTCTATTGAGACAGTGAGGAATAATGAGAACGAAGACATGGTTGTAACTGTTTGAGATTCATCGGAGTGTCTATATTCTATCGGGACACCACCACTCTTTCTGAATCAGAGATGCGGCAAGAAGAAAGTGTGTGTGTGTGTGTGTGTAGATGGACTAATGTCGGTGGTGTCGGTTGCTCGGCTCGCAAGAACAATAACGCAATTACACAAGATGTGCCAATGCAAACTCGGACTACAACCGACCGCCTAATCTTATTTATTCATTAGATTCCGATACCAGACAGAGGGAGGAAGACAATGGGAAAGCTCGAAGTGACTAAAAAATGACCGGCAGGTGTCCCTATACAATTAGGTACATAAACATTGTACATATGAACATGCATTCCTGAACAAACATGTTTGCAGGCGTTGCGGTTGAGTGATGCGGTCAGGAACTGAGAGAGAGAGAGAGAGAGAGAGAGAGAGAGAGAGAGAGAGAGAGAAAGAGAGAGAGAGAGAAAGAGAGAGATTGGGAGGGAGAGAGAGGGGGGAAGAGAGAGAGAGAGAGAGAGAGAGAGAGAGAGAGAGAGAGAGAGAGAGAGAACAAGGGATCTCCCAACATACTGTGTTTCACAACAATTCGGACATGTGCAGTAAGATAGATCCATGAGCCAACAAAAAATGACGCCGGCTCCCGGAGCTCTTGCTTAATCCGCTTCAAGAAAAAGCAAATTTGAGAAGAGCTGCATACGGATTAGAAGATGTGGGTAGTAGTTACACTCTCATGGCCAGTCAAGATCCTGTCGAGATACGAAAGTTTGGGTTTAATTGCGACTTATGACTCCTGTTCGCTCCCTCGGGTGCCATTTTTTGGCGGGAATTCAAACTTTTTTCAAATATGGTAGATCAAATAATTTCTAAAGTTTGGCTCTTATTTCGGCGCGAATTTTCATTAAAGTTGGTATTTTTCAGAAATCAAAGAGTCCAAGTAACACTATTTTCGGCGGTAAATTTTAAAAAATTTGGGAGGTCAAAATTTTTTCCAGACTTTCTAGAATTTCAATGCGTTCAAATCAATTTCTGTACTTTTATCAAGAAATCAGGAAAAATGACGAGAGGCATAAAAATTTAGAAATCTAGAGAAAATACCGAACTATAAGGCAAAAACCTCTGAAAAAGACAAATTTTGTTGTTTGTCGTGTTGACATCAAAATCACAATGGAAGTCCGGAAATGCTGGGTTTCTTGGCCAATTTCAAACTTCAAAACTGAACTTTACGAGTTTTGGATGAACATTCAACATCTCAACTTGTTTTATGATCTTAAATCAGATTTTCTGGCAAAAAAAACTCATTTTTTGTGAGAAAAAGTGTTTTTTTGAGGAGAATTTTGAAAAAAATTCTCGAATTTGTCAAAAAGAACATGAAAAAGCAAAATTGATACAATAAAAAAATATATATATTTGAAGAAAAAGTTCGAAAATTTTCTATTTTTCAGAAAATAATTTCAAAGAAAACAGTAAACACAACTTTTCCCGACCAAAAACGGTTTCGAGAAGTTGAAATCAAACTGCAGAACAGGAAACCAGGAATGAGAACCGAAATTCGGTCGAAAAATGGACAATTCATAAGTAATAAGACATCACTCATCCATAGTCCGGCAACCTATTGTTCTCAAGCCAGTCGTTGGTTGGTCTGTCAACAAAAACAAAATCTTTTGGGTCGAAAGGAGAAAAGTTCATTTTACATGTCAGACTCAGGTAACTTGTTGGATCTGTCGAGTTTGAACGTCATGTAGTCTTCGATCGTCGTCAGTGGCTTGATTCCTGAAAGATGTATGTTCTCTTTTTTCTCTCTCTCTCTCTCTCTCTCTCTCTCTCTCCTCTCTCTCTCTCTCTCTCTCTCTCTCTCTCTCTCTCTCTCTCTCTCTCTCTCCCTCTCTCTCTCTCTCTCTCTCTCTCTCTCTCTCTCTCTCTCTCTCTCTCTCTCTCTCTCTTCTCTCTTCTCTTACCAGGTTTCGGGGGTGGCTGAGATCCTTTCTTGACAGCAATGTACTGTTTCCCCTTTCCCTTCGACCCAGTGTTATCGATCATAGTTCCTCCAATCTGAAACATCAATGCGTCGCGTGTCACAACGCGGCTCACCTCGCACAACTTCACGTAAGCTCCGTGTTTTCGCCACGGATCCGCCTTTGATCGATTCGCGCGCTTCTTCTGCGGTCTGTAATGGGAGAAATGAAGGAGATGAGGTGTTCTTCAACAACCTCAGGGTGAGCGATGCAATCGGAACTTCATAGGTGACGTGGACATTGGCCACTTCGACTTCATTGGTGGATATGTTTGGTGGGATCACTTTTTCAACGATGGCGCCGTGGCAAGGGACGTTTGCTGTGTACGTGTTATGCGGCATCATGAACGCACGTTGAATTGCCATTTCTGCTTTCCACTGGAAAAAATGTGATGATTTCAGGCCACGCCCCCAAAACCACGCAGAACTTGCAGACGCCTCTAAAACCATGCAGTATTTGCGAGCCCCGCCTAAAAAACCGTGCAGAACTCTTAAGCCCCGCCTCTGAAACCATGCAGCCTTTGCAAACCTTCTCAAAATTTTTCGTTCCTTCGATCAGTCTTTTACCACCATCACTTTGCTTGAATTTACGATCGGATTCTGAAAAGTTGGATTATTTTTTCAGATGAAAAAACTAACCATCTTCTTCGCAATCATTGGCCGAATCTATATTTGTTATTTCTTCCTGGAATCCATCTCTCTCCCTCTCTCTCTCTCTCTCTCTCTCTCTCTCTCTCTCTCTCTCTCTCTCTCTCTCTCTCTCTCTCTCTCTCTCTCTCTCTCTCTCTCTCTCTCTCTCTCTCTTTCTTTCTCTCTCTATCACTCACGATTTCATTCTTCTTATTACTGGTACTACTCGTACTACAACTCTTCTGGTCCCTATCTCTTTGAACCGGTTTGAATTTTCTGCTTCGTTCGAACTTTGACTCAGCAGCTGTGGGTCCTTCTTCGTTGGTCGGAGGCAACATTACAGACGCATTTTTTGCCATGTAGAGAGGATTCTCCGTACTGACGTGCGTTGGCCTGTATGGAGGTACGTTACCCATGATAAATTCCTGCAAAAAGCAAAAATGAAGGGGGAGGGATCGATCCAAACCAGAAGTTACAATCGTCGTTTGTAGAACTTAAAAATGAGACTTTCGAGTCACGTTCTAGCGTTTCAGATCATCACTTTTTTCGAAAAGTAAAGTATGAATAATCTCTCAGAGAATTTCTGTAAAGATTCAAGTTCAATAATCATGTCTGGAAAAAATTTAAAAATGATATCAGAAATTGACTTTTTGATAGTTTTATGTCCCACATAGCTTCCTCTACCTGTAAAAAAGTCTGGCCTTCGTAAATCGGATATTTAGTACCGTAGCAGTTTCGCCTTGAAATACAAGAACGATTAAGTAATGAGCCTTTAATTTCAGAATGGACTGGAAGTAAGAATAATAATTTAAATCCACAAAGATCTAACTGTTTGTTGCACATATATCGCTAGAAGCATGGCCGTTTTCAAACGCGCTCTAATCTTAATTTGCAGAATGAGTACGGTAACTCTCACAACGAACAGTTAGATCTTTGTGGATTTAAATTATTATTCTTACTTACAGTTCATTGAAATTAAAGGCGCATCACTTAATCGTTCTTGTGTTTCAAGGCGAAACTGCTACAGTACTAAGTAACCGTTTCACGGAGGCCAGATTTTTTTACAGGTAGAGGAAGATGTGTGTGTTGTGAGAGTCCCGACCCTACCGTACTCATTCTGCAAAATTGAGATTAGAGCGCGTTTAAAAACAGCCATGCTAGCAATATATGTGTGTCCTTTTTGATATGTGTAAAAATGTTATTTTTCATTATAAATCAATCATTTGATCCGCTTAATTTTGAAAGCGATAGTCCTGTCATGACAGAGAAATCGTCTCAAGAAGCGAAAGTATCGCAATAAAAAGTGAGCTAAATCGTAGCGGGTCTCTCTCGAGAAAGAGAGAGAGAGAAAGAGAGAGAGAGAGAGAGAGAGAGAGAGAGAGAGAGAGAGAGAGACTTGAACGATGAAACCCAAAGCCTCTTCTCGATAATATGGTGATGGCTGTCTTACTGTAACTATCTCTATACTTGGCGCGTCGCGGCTTTCCAACGCCGTCTCCCACCAACCACATCCGCCATCGAACATTAACCATTTGATTATCACAAGTTAATGGCTAGTAAGGGGACATAAGCAACTAGTCAACGTAAACATTAGACCAAACCGGGTTCTGCTTACCATCCCCACATTCATCCTCTCTCCCAGTCTCTCTCTCTTTCTCCTCCCTATCAGTCCATCGGGTTCGGCCATAACTGAAAAAGTCCCATTCTCAACATTGTCCTATGCGAACTATACTCAGTGTCGCTGTTCTAGCGACTTTCCTTGTTTTAAGGGCAAATGCTAAGCAATCAGGTAAGGTCTGAGGCTTTTGAGATCCTTTTTAGTACTCGCTTCGCTCAGAGCCCCTTTTTTCATAACAAGACATGTTCAACCTTTAACCATAAGTGAGCGGAGCAAAGGGGCGGTACTTCTTGTTATATTATTAATATGATTTTAATTGTTTCCCTAGCTACCTGCAAACACAAAAATATGTGATAATAACTTTTTTCTTTTTTTTAAAAGTTTTTCCACTTTCGAGATACATTGTAAATCTCAAAGTTGGAATATTCACTTAACTGTTTTTAAGTACTAGATCTTTAGTGAGCATTTAGAAAATTTGAAAATCCTTCGCAATATCATGAAGTTTTCAGAGTCCTGTGAAAATGTCGACGTCATCATAGGAATCAATACAGCTACACCTAATTTGACGCATTTCTCTATTCAGAAAAATAGGATCCTCCGAATCGTCAGGTTAGGAAGTGAGAGAGAGAGAGAGAGAGAGAGAGAGAGAGAGAGAGAGAGAGAGAGAGAGAGAGAGAGAGAGAGAGAGAGAGGAAGAGAGAGGAAGAGAGAGGAAGAGAGAGAGGAAGAGAGAGGAAGAGAGAGAGAGAGAGAGAGAGAAGAGAGAGAGAGAGAGAGAGAGAGAGAGAGAGAGAGAGAGAGAGAGAAAGAGAGAGAGAGAGAGAGAGAGAGAGAGAGAGAGAGAGAGAGAGAGAGAGAGAGAGAAAGAGAGAGAGAGAATCTTCAGATTCCTGGAGCAAACGGTAAAAGCTGAAATCAACTATGGTCTCATCACTGTTGGAAACGATTCCAAGACACTTCTTGACATTGCGTCGCCACTTTCTAATGACACAACGAAGGTTGGTTCGATGGGTCATGTTGAAAAAAAAGGAAATATTTCCAACTTCCCAAACTCGACTAGACCTCACACGTTGTCTGCAATTTTACTGAGAATTTAAAGTTGCGTAGTAGGAGTAAGATGTAGTGAAAGCTCATAAAATTACTGTATAGTCCCGGAATAATGTAATTTTGAGCGAAGTTTTGGTAAATGGGAAGAATGTTGAGTTTATGGTATTGTTAGGGAATCATGTAAAATCACGGTAGAGGTAAGGCAAAATCCACTACGGTAATGTTCCCGAGGCTTGTAATATTACGTTAAAGTTACGAAAATTCAATTTTCCCGTCAAATTATGAAAAATTACGGTAAAATTTAAAGTCAATCGAGCGCATTTTCAGTTTTTAGAAGACAATTTTCAGGTTACGAATCTAATCGTTCAAGCTCCACACGAAACAGCCCAAAGTCTTTCCATTTCCAAGGCTCTGAAACTTGCTTTCGCGCAGTTTTCATCGGTTCGGAGAAATTCCGTCGCCAAGAGAATTCTGATTCTCTCCCACGATGGTTATTCCGATGATCTTGTCGGAGATAGTGTCCATGTCGCGTAAGTGGAGTTTTTTTGAAAGATGGAGATCCTAGTCCAGTTTTCTTGAAGTCTTAGGAAAAGCAACAGCTATTCGGGCCGCGGAAGAAAAGTGGGCGGAGCTGAAGGGGGCGTTCCTTTTGTTCTATCTTCAAAAAATGATGATTTTTTTGCAGCCAAGGTTTCCGAAATTTTTAAGACACAAAAACTCAGAAAATTTCTCGAATAATTTAGATTTTCGAGCGGAATGTCAAGACAGTTGATTTAGATTTGAAAAACTGAAACTTCACGAATTTGAAAACCTAGGAAACACAAAAATCGAAATTCAGATCTCAACTCCACGCTCTGCACGTAGAAATGTTCATGCTCAGCGGCAATGAGAACTCTCATCTGGAATCTTTGCTCGGTTATGTTTCCGATCGTGAGAGAATCTATCAGAGTGCTTCTGACGCTCCAGCCTTCCGACGACTTCTCGGCCACGTCATTAAATGTGAAACTGACGTGGAAGTTAGAGCATTCGCCGCACCAACACACAAGCTATCGGCGAACAAATTTGAGCCGACGAAGAGCTGCACAGCGGGAAAAATCGACCTGATGATCGTTTTGGACACTTCTGGATCGGTCTACAGAGTGTTCGAGGAGCAGAGGAACGTCGCAATTGCACTTATAGAATACCTCTCAAAACTGGGATTCTCATCTGGAAGAATTCAAGTGAGTCGCTTTAGACCAGTAAGAGACGGGGGCGTGGTTAATTCTTGATCAACCAGAAGAGGAGGCGGAGCCTATGATCAGTCAATGAGAGGAGTTGTTTCATTCGAACAAAAATGTAGCAGTTTCGGTGTTTTTTGACTTTCAAGATTAATCAGAAAAATCAGCGTTCCTTATGAGCAATCAATCTGCAAAAGGGGAGGAGCTTTTGATCAGCCGATGAGAGAAGGGGGCGGAGCTTATGGAGGTGTCTTAACATTAATTCAAGAAAAAATAGAGCATTTTTTGGGTTTTTTCGGTTTCCGCGATTATATTCGAAAAAGAGATCAGTCAATAAGCAAAAAGGGCAGAGCTTATGATCAACCAATCAACGAGGAGGCGGGGCTTAAAATCAGCCAATCAGAGGAGGGGCGTGGTCTTTGCTCTGTTCGCGGCAAAGATCTTGTTTCTCTGCTAACAAGTAGCTTTCTCATCTCATCAGGAAAAAAGGGCGGGGCCAAAGCAATTAAAGGCAGGGTCAGCCAATCAGTGAGAGGGTGTGACGATCCAATAGGTAAGAGAGGCGGAACCATCTTTCGAAGAGAAAATTTATGGCTTTAACTGTATTTTATAGCATCATTCAGGCCTCAATCGTGCGATTCGCCAACTCCGCCCAAGTGGCCCTGGAGTTTGGAAAATACGAGAAAGAAGAGATAATCCAAAAACTGAAAGAAATCCGTTTCACTGGTGGAAATACGAGAATCGCTTCGGCTGTTGACATCGCAATTGAAGAATTCGCGGATACAAGGAGAACCGATGCAAAGCAGGTTAGTTTTTCGTTTTGGATTTTAACAATGCTGAATGCTTCTAGCAAGTACTGCCGGTCAGTACCAAGTACTGCTCAGTCAATCATAAGTATGTAGAAATAACATTTAACGGCCAGTGCTTTCTATTTTTTGTTCAACTTGTAAAAAAGAGGTAAATATAAGAGATAGGGCGAAGATATACATAGTACTTTTAAGTTTGAGTCCAAGTCGGATATCGAGTGAGAATTTATAATTTTGTAGATGCTGTACGTTTCGATACATCATATAAACTATCTATTCTATTGATTAATACAACGCTATTTTGCTCACAAAGTGTTTCCGTGGTCTGTTCTCAGCTCAAAGACATCGGCTCGAGACGGTATAAACGCTGTTCGAAAGCGCGTCATGTCCCGTAGGTGCGAAGCTAATTTTCACTTTGTTCGATCCGCGCGCTGCTCTGCGGCATCAATTTTCTTAACTCAGATATTCAAACCTTCAGCGTGACCGTTTCGCTTTCGCACACAAGGTGTGTCCATAGCTGGTTCTCAGCTCATAGGCGTCGTATCAAGACTATCTATAAACCAATGGGAAGCTCTAGGCCAAGTTTCAGCTCGATTCGACCGCGCTGCAACACGACAAAAAATTAACAGTTTTCTCAAATACATTCGTTTTCTAATTTTTCCCGCTATAAAAACTATCGTGAGGAGATGTAACCAAGTAAGTTACTAGGGCCACGCAGTGGCCCGACAGAGCATCGTACGTACTCGAAGTTATATCGAAAAAACCCATATCTTTGCCCTATCTCTCAATTTTGCCTCTTTTTAATAAATTAGTAGTTAAATAGTGGGTGTCTCCGCACGGTGTAACACATTCGACCATTCCAAATGTAACGGAGGTGGGACAACCAAGGAAGGTCGGTCAAAAATCGCTTAATTGCAAAATTTTCAAATCGAGGCCTTAACTACATTTTCGATATAAATACTGGTTAGTCTTCTCAAAATATCTTACGACAATTTTAACAACAATTTTCTTGTTCATTAAGGACTAAAAATGAGCAGAATACACGGAATAAATGGGCAAAAATACCAAAAGACGGCTGCAAAGCGGTCATTCGGAGCGAAAATTTAAATCTATTGATTGGGGTTGACGATTCGCGCCTTTTTTTGAAACGCCACCCCCACTCGATTTTTTTGATCATGTTACACCGTGTAATAGTGGATATCTCTGCACAAAACGAAATGACAATAGTCCTATGTTGATTCTGTGTTGTATATCGACAATGAAACACATTAAGGTATTTGTCCTTATTTCTGATGGTCACGGACAGGAGTACTGGAGCATTGTTCAGAGGACTGGGACCAAACTCAGAGTAAGACAATTTTCTCTGATTCATAGAAGAAAAATCTTTCAGGAGCAGAAATTCGACGTCTTCGGAGTCTCGGCAACCAACGACTACAGCGCTGAAGAGCTCTTGATTTATCTTGGAGACCCGAGTCGACTTTATGTCGGCGGCCGAGCGAATGAGTTGGTTTTTGAGTCGCGGACTTGGTGCGGGTTCGAGAGACGTCGAAACTAAGAAAATTTGTGCCGCGAAGCAGCGCGCGGACGGGTTGAATACTGTTCCGATTAAATGCTTATGAGCTTTTTCTAATCGAGAAAAGTTATTTCAGCTTCATTCCGGAAGTTGGAGGATACATTGGAAAGTGTATCGGACAGCTGGGAAGGTCAGCGATCACACCGACGACTGAGAAGCCAGTAACGTCGAGGGCTTTCTTGACTACGTCGACGACAACGACAGAGGCTCCGACGACGACAGAGGCTCCGACGACGACGACATCTACGACGGAGGCGGCTACAACGACGACAACAACGACCGAGGCTCCAACGACGACGACAACAACGACCGAGGCTCCAACGACAACGACCGAAGCTCCAACGACGACAGAAGAGTCAACGACAACAACGACCGAAGCTGTAACAACGACGACCGAGGCTCCAACGACGATGTCTTCAACGACCGAAGCTCCAACGCAAACATCAACTACTTCTGAAGCTCCAATCACGACAACATCGACATCAGCAGAACCACTAACTACGGCGGAATCAGTGAAGGAGATCGAGGTGAGTAAATGATACCATAACCGGTACTGTATATTCCGGGTAGATCAAAAATTATGCTACTATGACAAACAAAAGTTGATTTAATCATTAATTTAACGGTTCTAATATATACTACAATAGCCAAATTTTGACCTACTAGAGGGAGGGGTGGGGCGAACTCGATTGCATATTGGTTGCAACTCTGCGCTGCTTCCTTGGTCTATTTTCATGGCGGAAAGGTTCATTATTTCACGAAGAAGTTGCTGGACAGAAAAATGGGCGGACTCGGCCAGTCAGCGTGGGGCAGGCATGACCAATAACTGAAAGTCAAATTCAGGAAGAAGACCACGTACTAACCGCTGTCGAGACACTTGGAGATGATTTGGAATCTTCTGGAGAGGGTTCCGGCGACGTTGACGGCTCTGGAGACGAAGCTGAAGTTGACGCTTCTGAGAATCAATTCGAGAAGGAGTCGTTCCCTGAGATTTCCAGCGTCGGATGCCCGATCGATGTGATTCTGATCATCGACAATAGTCAGAGTGTTGAAGAAGACTTTAGAGAACAAATCGAGGTTTGTACTTCTTCTTCTTCTTCATTTTTCATCAAACCTAATTAGGTGTTAACACACAATTTCTAACAAAAATCAGGTTTCAGTTTTGTGAGTGATTCCTATTTATTGATACAAGACGTGTCAATAATTAAGGCCCACCATAAAAACGATATGTTTTTCAAATATCAACATTGTTCAAGAAGAATGATAAAGGTCATAATATTTCGATCCTTTTTCTTCCTCTCTCTCTCTCTCTCTCTCTCTCTCTCTCTCTCTCCACCACCTCTTTACAGACTGCGATCCAAACGGTCAATCTCTTCCCATCCGCAGCCTACTCAACAGGAAAAATTCGAGTTGGAATCGTCACTTTTGCAAAAAGTTTGACTTTTGTCTGATATCGTGAAGTAATACTATGATTCCAGCCGCACAACTCGTTCGTGAATTCGAAGAAGGCGACCGCAACAGGGTTATTGCGAAGATTCGCGGAATAGAACACGTTGGAGGATCGACATCTTCGGTGTCGGCTGCAAAGCTGGCTTTATCTGTGGGTTTCCGTCTCTCTCTCTCTCTCTCTCTCTCTCTCTCTCTCTCTCTCTCTCTCTCTCTCTCTCCCTCTCTCTCTCCCTCTCTCTCTCTCTCTCTCTCTCTCTCTCTCTCTCTCTCTCTCTCTCTCTCTCTCTCTCTCTCTCTCCCTCTCCCCTATTTATAACTTCAGGCTCTCGCAACCAAACGAAGACCATCAGCAAAACTGATCATAGTCATCCACTCAGACGGTCACAGTCAAGACCAATGGAAGGATGTAACGACATCAGCAATGTTTATATCCAAGAATATTCAGGATAAAATTAAAATTCAGGAAACTTCGAGAAGTCCCGAACACTTCAGTTTTCGCTTTCTCTGCTAGTGATGACTTTGATGGCTCAGAATTGAGGGTGAGAAAGAGAGAGGGAGAGAGAGAGAGAGATAGAGAGAGGGAGAGTGAGAGAGAGAGAGACAAAAGTATAAATGTTCATATTTTTATGGGACGAACAAGTTTGAATCCTCTCGAAATTTCTCATTACAGACCTGGACCGGTGATGAAACCAAGGTCTACTCAAAACCAAAGAAGCTCATCCTTTTCGCGAAAATCATCGAGGAAGCTAACAACTGCGGGTGAAACACTTTCAATCAATCAATAAATCGATAATCAATAATTCAGATCGGAAGCCAGAGCTCGCGGTGCACGAACAACCGAAAATAAAGTGGAAGCAAGTGGTAGGACATGATTAATAAAAGCTTTTTGGCAACTAACACATGACAATAAATTATTTTGGTGCTTGGTGGCTTTGGTGGATGATTAAGGTGCATGGTGGTGATGGGAAAAACAAAAAAACAGCAAAATATGTTTTTTTTGCCTCCAAAAATTCAATTTGACACAGAAGTTACAAAAGTATGACATGGACATTACATTAAAAAAAGGCCATCATGACATGTTTTTCATGATTTTTGGCAAATTTTGAAAACCTCAAAACAATTTTTATATCCATGGAAAATGCCATTTTGAAAAGTCAGTGGATTTTTAAAATTAAAATAATCGTTTTTGATTTTAAAAAAAAACAATTTCTTGATCCATGGGAAAAATCTTCAGAAAGTTGTGATCCCATTTTTCATTTGAAAATTTGCTACCATGGTTGAAAAACACTCTCAAAAGCTTTGTATTATTTTCATCTGGTGGAAGCACTCCAAAATATTCGTTTTTTTATAGTTTTTATAGTTTCTCCAAAAAAATCTTTGTAGGAAACCAAAGAATTCTTGGCTTATCAGATGAAGGTGGCTTTATTCATTTGGGACACTTTTTCAGACTGCGAAGTCGATATGGTTGTCGTCATCGATGTTTCCACTAGTGTTGCTGAAGACTTTGAAAAGGAAGTGAACCTAGCTACGAACTTGGTGAGTTTCTATGAGTAGAATGACTTAAAATATGAGGTCGCAACACTAAGTACTGCGCCTCACATAGCTTCCTCTACCTGTAAAAAAGCCTGACCTCCGTAAATCGTGTACTCAGTACCGTAGCAGTTTCGCCTCGAAATACAGGAACGATTTAAGTAATGCGCCTTTAATTTCAATGGACTGAAAGTAAGAATAATAATTTAAATCCACAAAGATCTAACTGTTCGTTGTGAGAGTCCCAACTAGTACCGTACTCATTGTACGAAAATGCGACTGGCGCGCGTTCGAAATCGGTCGGACTTTTTGCTAGATATGTGCGCCTTGTAACTTTCATAACTGCTTAACTTTTTTCAGATCAAGAGCATCCGATCCAACGAGTTCCTAAGCCGCTTACGCACTTCTGTGATCACTTTCAACACGAAGTCCGAGGTCAAGCTGAATTTGACCTCCAGCAGCTATCAGTAGGTCAAAATTCGAAAATAACTCCCAGTTAAACTTCCAGATTCCAAGTTCTTGACACACTTCTAGATCTGAGACTGGAAGGCGGATCTACATCAGTCGCTAGTGGCATGATCGCAGCTCTTCAACACCTTAGGAAGTACCGAAGAGATGGAGCCAAGTTCGTTGATGGGCATTTGTCTCTGGTGTATTGGTTAAGGCGTTTGTTTTTGACGCGCGGTGCCTGGGGTTCGAACCCCGCAGCTGAAAATATTTTTGCTTTTTTCCCATAAGTACAGAAATTCCTGCTCAGTTGAACTTGGTGGTCTTTCAGGAGTTCGACATGTTTTTTTGTTTTTCACTTCAAAATTGTATTTTCAGACAAGTAATCGTGCTTGTATCCGACGGTAGCAGTCAAGACCAATGGTCTACCGTAGTCGAAACCTCGAAACTTCTGGAACAATCGGAAATCCAAGTTCTTTCTGCAACCGCCAGCAAGAAATTCGGAATGAGAGAACTGGAACTCTATTCACGGAGCAAGGAAAACGTCTTCGTGGAAGGAAAGACCACTATGCTGGCTGAACGGTTGGAGGCAGTGGTGAACTGCAAATCGGTGAGTACTGTAATTGCAGTTCAGCCAGTACCTTGTGGATTCAGAAGAGACATCTTCAAGATGATCTAGTGAGCTTGCCGAGTTGTGATGACGATTTGGTTGAACTAGTCATCGCGCTAGACACTTCTGGGAAACAACTGGAGTCCAACAAGAAGTTGGCTGTAGCCTTAGTCAAGGCGATACCTGCTTCGATGTTGCAGGTTTGAGATAGAGAGAGAGAGATAGAGAGAGAGAGAGAGAGAGAAAGAGAGAGAGAGAGAGAGAGAGAGAGAGAGAGATAGAGAGAGAGAGAGAGAGAGAGAGAGAGAGAGAGAGAGAGAGATTTTAGACTCGACTCCGTGTGAACCTGATCAAATTCTCCGACTCCGCAAAACTCATCTCCGGGTTGACAAAGAAAGACGACATAGTGTTTGAAATCGAACGCGTGAAATCAACAAAATCAGAGAAAACTGTGTTAAGCTCGGCGATCCAAGAAGTGGCTAAGGTATCTTGGGTCCTAGTAAGGTCTTTGATTAGGTTATTTAGGCAACTGCTGAACGTCGCGAGGGTTCTCGCGTCTTCCTGGTGTCACTGACCGATGGTAACACCAATGATGATGAGAAGGTTTTGCAGGTTTGTGGGGAAATGCAAAAATAAGGAGAGGACTAGGGGAATCGAACTTGAGTAACTGGTTATGTCTCTATGACCTCCTCTTTTGCTGCGCTGCGGCTCGAGGAGCGGTTGAATTCTACCATTTTCATACTTCTTGCAATTAAAAAAATCGAAATTAGAGACTTCTCTTGATTTGTGCAGCGCTGCGGCTTGCGAAGCGGCTAATTTTACCCATTCTTGCTCGTATTTTTCATTCAAAACACTTAATTTTCCAGCAAACGATCGACAAAATCAAACAGGCCGAGGTCTTCGTAGCCACCAACTCATCTGATGTCGAACTCGAAGTTATAAAAAAGCTCGCTCACCCCAGAAACGCTTTCTTCGAAGAGAAGTTGAGAAGCTTTGTCGATAACGTCACTGATGCACTCATCGCATGTCCAGGCAAAACGGAACCAGCACCGTGAGTTGGGGAATATTAACTTCGTGGGTGGTCTTGGGTTTTTGTTTCTATTCTTAAAATTACAAAAATCTAAACTACTCTACTCTTCAAGTTCTCATTTTTCAAATGCTTAGAATCAGTTAGATCTAAAACTACATTAACATCTTGGGAGGTCCGAGAATTCTCCGTTTTTCTGAATGAAAAAAAAACACGGAGACTCTTTTTTCAAACTTTTTAAAAGACATGTTGCGAGGTCTCACAACTCACATTTTACAGTGAAAAAAAACATTAATAAGGGTCTTTCTGATTCTTCAACCTTTCAACCTAGTTAAGGATAAACTTCATGGGTGGTCATTCATTTTCACTATTATAAAAAATGGCACGTTTTTACAGAAACAACGCGATCCTCGATGAAGCCACCGAGTCGACGTGCAGTCCAGTGAAGCTCGACATTCAGATCATTTTCGACGCTTCTTCTTCTATCGATGGAGTCTTTGAGAAGCAGAGGGACGTCGCTAGAGAGCTCATAAGAAGACTCCCGATCAGCATGGACGGGACTCATGTCGCAGTTGGCATCAACAGTTTTGCTAACGTCCCAACCCTGAGGCAGTCCTTGGCGTTAGGGAGAGATAAGAAGGTTAGGGATTTTTTAAATAATAATATTCATTGAGAAGTTCAAAAGCTTTGACTAGCAATATCCGCCATGAGCACAAATAATGGGAGCCGTAGGAGAACCTTTGAAGCTGCTCTGGTCGGAACCGTTGTGCGATTTTCACAAAAAAGATTTCCTAGACGTAAACACTTCTTGGCTATATGATGCTCGTCTTCGGATTTGTTTCAAAAAAAGGAACGAGTCTATGGTGAATCTTTCGAGAACGACCGTAATCGAATTGAACGAAATTCCGACTTCAGACTTTCGACTCCCGTTTAAAAAATTAATTTTCAACTCGGTTCGCCTTACTTCATAGGTAACGATATTTTTTTCTCGGTTTCCTATAGTTTTTTGTTTGTTTTACAGTGTTCTACAATCGGAAAACACCGGAAACGATCAAATTTTAGGGATCAGTTCTCTGAATGAGTCAAAATTTTTGATTGAAAAGGTAGAAAATAGAAAAATTTGTCAGAAATATTGATGAAAATCATTGAAACTGTTGGTCTTTTGTTTGGAAGACCTCCAGCTCGCTTAATTGTCAAGAAGAGAGAAAGCTTCAATGGGAGCGAAGTTATGAGCAGTGAGAAATATGTCCTTTCGATCGTAGCGAGTGTTTTGACGACCTCTACCTCATGGAATATTTTCCCAGCCAAATCCAGACCCTTGGTATACGATATCAAGTACCATTTTTTTTACCCAAACAGACCAGTTACACCCGACCGCTCCCCCAAGACCGCGTTGCATCAAAATCTTCCAGATAATTCTCGAAGCTCTATCCCGTATTGAAAACTCTGGTGGTGCGACACACACAGCGAAGGCAGTCCAGCTGAGTGTTCAGGACCTGCTGAGATCGAGACGTCCCGACGCGAAACAGGTACCCCTCCCGCGAAATTTGAACTCAAATTATCCTAGGTTGTGATCCTGATCAACGACGGGATCTCCCAGGACGGCTGGGATGATGTTCTGGATGCTGCGGCTAGTCTGAGAGACACGAAAGCAGAACTCTTCGGACTGGCCCTGGGAAAACATGTTAGTTGTTGTAGATTCATAAGTAAATGTCATGAAAACTTCATGTTAGGCTTCCGAGAGATAATGATTTTATCATCATCTTATGCTCAGTGAAAAAAGAAAACATCAAAAATTAGATGTCATGATTTTTGCTGAGAGAACTACACAAAAACGATCAAAAACGATTTTGTTTAAAATAATTTAGTGTGAATATTTTTGACATAGAGGTTAAGAGTTAGGCAGTACCTCCGGCGAAAAAAATGAAAACTGTCCGCAGCCGGTTCAACGACTACTTTGGAGTTAAAATAAACACAATTTTTTCAATGGAGGGTGACAAGACATGTCTTACCCCCGTTAGGACGTTAGGCTCCCGTGCCAATCCTAACTTCCCACAAAGCACAACTTATCAAAAAGAGGTGATTTGGAAAAAGAGGTGATTTGGGGTGTCAACCGACATACTAGGCCTGCACGACCCTAAGAATATCCAAGCCAAACCCCTACATATTGATGTATCAAAATTAGTTAGGACGATAGACCCGGTTCACCGACAACTTTCGAGTTAAAATAAACACCATTTTATCAATGGAGGGTCACAAGACATGGCTTACCCACGTTAGGACGTTAGCCTCCCGTGCCAGTCCTAACTTCCCACAAAGCACAACTTTTCAAATCGTGAAAAAGAGGTGATTTGGGGTGTCAACCGACATACTAGGTCTGCACGACCCTAAGAATATCCAAGCCAAACCCCTACATATTGATGTATCAAAATTAGTTAGGACGATAGACCCGGTTCACCGACAACTTTCGAGTTAAAATAAACACCATTTTATCAATGGAGGGTCACAAGACATGGCTTACCCACGTTAGGACGTTAGCCTCCCGTGCCAGTCCTAACTTCCCACAAAGCACAACTTTTCAAATCGTGAAAAAGAGGTGATTTGGGGTGTCAACCGACATACTAGGTCTGCACGACCCTAAGAATATCCAAGCCAAACCCCTACATATTGATGTATCAAAATTAGTTAGGACGATAGACCAAAAAAATTGGGGGTTGCAGTACAAAAATTTGTCAGTACTGCCCCGAAAGTAGTGCCAAATGGGGCCTGTTCAAACTGTTCACTTACGTTAGGCTCCGCTTAGGCTCATCCATACAAACTGTTCGTCTTATCTGTTCACGAACTTTTTGTTACATCTTTTAGACAAACCATAGCTTTTTAAAACTTGATGAATCTCCATGAAACTTGACACGAGTATGTATACGTTCGTTATCTTTGAAAACAATCTCAATTCACATTTAAATTGGGCAGCAGAAATAAAAGAGTTGTACTTCTTGTGAACCACAATGCAGAAAACAGAACGTCAAGAAAAAAGATTTATTCAGGTGGACTACCGAGAGTTGAATATCTACATCGGCAAGGAGCGCATCTATCGAGACGACGACACAGACAAGTGAGGATTCTTACTTTCTACCGTAATAAGCGGCGTACGATGGGTAGGCGTATGGTGAAGCGACGACTTCGCTCACCACTGGGGCTCCACCTGGAATTCGATTTTTTAAAATATCATTTTCGGTGATTTTTTCCATTTTCAAATTGGAATTCATTAAAAAATCTCTAAACTTTTTTTTGTGTTTCGAACCTTCACCAAACTTGGGAAAAAATCACCTCAGAAATCGATCACTGAAAAAATTTCTATTTAAAAGAATTTTATTTACACATATATCGCTAGAAGCATGGCCGTTTTCAAACGCGCTCTAATCTCAATTTTGCAGAATGAGTACGGTAGGCCTACCCTAAGGGTCGGGACTCTCACAACGAACAGTTAGATCTTTATGGATTTGAATTATTATACTTACTTTCAGTCCATTGAAATTAAAGGCGCATCACTTTTACGTTCTTGTATTTCAAGGCGAAACTGCTACGGTACTAAGTACTCGATTTATGGAGGCCAGACTTTTTTACAGGTAGAGGAAGCTATGTGATTTTAAATCGCGCAGATTTAAAACCTTGAAAGAGTTCTTATTTTTCTACGAAAAAAGCTCTTTGAATTAGAGGGTTTCCTGAAGGTCGACATAACCTTAAGGTACTTAGGATCTAAACAACTTATGTTAATTTGAAGACTAACCAGCAAGCGGGCTTGGGGCGTAAGCTCCACCCAGATATGGGTAGGCAGAAGCCACTGAGTAGTACTGAGCGACGGCGACGGCGAAGAGAGCGAAGAAGATGGTGATTCTGGCGAACATTTCGATTGATTTGTGTCACTCTGGGCACAATCCTCACTTTTATACAGTAACAGGCCACGCCCACTTTGTTTGCGCGTTTCGCGCCTTTGGCCAGCGGCAACTAGTTGATACTTTTCAAATATTTACTTGGTTCAAGAGCATTGAGTTATTTATATTTGATACTGTTGGTGAAAAAGAGCAGGTTCGATCATGGACGATGATCTTTTAATTTTTGCTTTTTCTCGAAAACGGAAATATCGGAGGTTCGATCTTCGAGAGTAGTTTCTTATTTTTGCTTTTTTCTAACTATTGATATCCCCAGGGTTCGGTTCCCACTTGTGGTATTTCGATTTTTGCAATTTCGAAGTAGTGTGATCTTCTAGGGTTGCTCTTTTTGCATTTTCTTCTGTATCAGATTTTAATAAGAAATTTTCAGATTCATCAACGACATCATCGGACTCGCCTCATCGAGCTGCGACAATTTTGCCGCTGAGGAGATCGTGGTCGATGACGTCAGCGAAAGAATCACCAAGAATGTTGAGTGCGATCCACAGACGGATCTCCTGTTTGTATTTGACAACTCCGACAACACGAATAATCTGACGAGTCCCAATGTGAACGCAAATCAATATCTGCTGCTGGATGTTCTGGGTTGGTTTTTATGGAAAGAGAAATTGTAGAGGATTTTGAGAGTAGCAGAGATGTTAGACAGTCAGATGAAAAGAATAAAGGGAGTGAGAGAGAGGGGGAGAAAGAGAGAGGGAGGGAGAGAGAGGGGGAGGGAGTGGAATAGAGGGCAGAGGAAGAGAGAAGGAAGAAGAGAAAGAGAGAGAGAGAGAGAGGGAGAGAGAGAGAGAGAGAGAGAGAGAGAGAGAGAGAGAAAGAAAGAGAGAGAGAGAGAGAGAGAGAGAGAGAGAGAGAGAGAGAGAGGAGAGAGAGAGAGAGAGAGAGAGAGAGAGAGAGAGAGAGAGAGAGAGAGAGAGAGAGAGAGAGAGAGAAAGAGAGAGAGAGAAAGAGAGAGAGAGAGAGAGAGAGAGAGAGAGAGAGAGAGAGAGGAACACCGTATCCAAAATGTTTTCAAACGCTTTCTCTTGTACTTTTCTCACAAATAAAACACTACAAAGGTTGAGTACCCATCAATTGTTCTGCAAGTTTTCTTGCAATGTTCGGGACAAGTCAGGGTCGTTGGGAACTAACCAACGTTTTCTACTCAGGATCTCTGTCGAAGCAGATCAAGGGGGAGTGCGGCGCGTGTTCGAGTCTCGGTTCTTGCAATGATTCCGAATGTCAAAGTTCAATTAAACTTTACGGACATTTCGGAGAGGGACAAGATTTTTGCAAGTGTTGAATCCATCGCTGCCGTGTGGGGAGAACCGTCGTATTCGAACGCGATTCTGAATGGATTGGAACACTTGAAGAAGACTACTGAGTAAGTGAGAGAGAGAGAGAGAGGAGAGAGGAGAGAGAAAGAGAGAGAGGGAGAGAGAGAGGGAGGAGAGAGAGAGAGAGAGAGAGAGAGAGAGAGAGAGAGAAATAAAATGTTTCAGAGAACACATCAAAAAGACCCTCATCGTCATTGGAAACGGTGAAGGAAGTGACTCTCTAGAACTTATCGATCAAGCAGGAGCTCTTCTCAAAAAAGTAACTTTTGACCTACCCGCTCAACTACAGTAATCCCCTCAGGAACCACAAATCGAGCTCCTGGCTGTTGACGCAAGTCCTGTAACAAATACAGAAGTCCTGGCAAGGCTGGTAGGACTTCAAGAAAAAGTCTTCGATTACCATAGGAACGCTGACTTCGCCAGGAAGATCTTCGAGACGGTCACTGAAGATCGATGCAGAAAGGTTTCATGGAGATTTTCTCTTTGCAGCACACTGCGCACACTACGGTAAACACAGTTAAAAAGTGTAAGCAGAGCAAAACGATAGAGTAGGTCAAAATTCAGTTACTGTAGTTCAAAACATTTTATTTTCCTACTTTTTTCATCCCAGATTCACAAATCGTAACGGAAAAATGTTTGAATTAGGTAAAACTATCATTGGGAACAGTCCGCAACGTTCATTGTGTGAAGTGAAACATTTATTAAAGTGAAAACAGTTCGAAAATGAAAGCGGAAGTCGGCGAAGCGGTTTTTTGCCTTATGCCTTTGCCGAGGTGTGGCTGCGGATCTAAGGGGAAAAGATAAAAACATTCATCAGAACGTTGAGTGAAAAATATAATTTGCAGGTCAGAGCGATCGCGCCACCAAGCGAGGACAAGCTGGTCCCATTGACTACTGTGCAGTTTCTGATTAAACACGGAGTTTGTGACGTTGAAGCCATTTTGAATGAATTCTGACCTTCAGAGAACCAACGACAACAAGTACAGCTTCCAGTACAACAACTACTACATCAGCTCCGACCACTACAACGGAAAGTACTACCACGATCACGACAACGACTGCTGAGAGGTCGACGAATGGGTTCCCGAAAGCTGTTCTGTATGTTTTCTCAGTCTCTCTCAGGCTCTCTCAGTCTCTATCAGGATCTTTCTCTCTCTCTCTCGCGCTCTCTCTCTCTCTCTTTCTCTCTCTCGCTCTCTCTCTCTCTCTCTCTCTCTCTCTCTCTCTCTCTCTCTCTCTCTCTCTCTCTCTCTCTCATCCCTCTCCCTCTCCCTCTCTTTTTTTCTCGCGCTCTCTCTCTCTCTTTCTCTCTCTCTCTCTCTCTCTCTCTCTCTCTCTCTCTCTCTCTCTCTCTTCTCTCTCTCTCTCTCTCTCTCTCTTTTTTTTCTCTCTCTCTCTCTCCCTCTCTTTTTTTCTCTCTCTCTCTCTTTCTCTCTACTCTCTCTCTTCTCTCTCTCTCTCTCTCTCTCTCTCTCTCTCTCTCTCTCTCTCTCTCTCTCTCTCTCTCTCTCTCTCTCTCTTTCTTTCTTTCTTTCTCCCTCTTTCTCTCTCTTTCTCTTTCTCTCTCTTTCTCTTTCTCTCTCTTTCATTCTCTCTCTCTCTCTCTCTCTCTCTCTCTCTCTCTCTCTCTCTCTCTCTCTCTTTTCATCTCATTGTCAACTTCAGAAGATACACAACCTCCAGCCCCAACGCATCTCTTGAAGACGTCGTCACTTACAAGCCCGGCTGCCTTCTAGACGTTCTATTCGTCTTAGACTCTTCTGGAAGTGTCGAAGAAACGTTCAGAAAGGAGAAGGACCTGGCAGCTGAGATCATCAGCAGACTGCGTGTCGGCTCTCAAAATGCAAGAATCTCAAT
Source organism: Caenorhabditis parvicauda (assembly GCA_963978915.1). NCBI lineage: Eukaryota > Metazoa > Nematoda > Chromadorea > Rhabditida > Rhabditidae > Caenorhabditis > Caenorhabditis parvicauda. The sequence continues at coordinate 9,957,131 of OZ022254.1, forward strand.
AATCAAATTCCGCTTCGGAAGAGAAAGTGAAGACTGTCTGGAGATTCTCGGATAAGCAACAGAAAAAGAACATTCTGAGCACTCTGGAGTATCTTTCTTTCAGTTCTGGAACCACAGCTATACACTCGGCTCTGCAACAGGTCAGTTCGTTTTGGGTAACGTTGTCGGAGGGGGCGGGGCTAATGGTTGTGGGAACCTATTGAGATCAGTAATCCCTGCTCCATTGCTAATTTTTTCCTTTCTACAGGCAGTGGAGGAGTACTGCGAGGTACGCGGCGCCCGTCCGGGCCGTGCTAGGCCAATTGCTATAGTCTTCACAGGATGGATTTGGAAAACAAAGCGCGGTGAAAGAAGCTATGAAGTTGAGAGATCTGGTTCCGGATATGTATGCGGTCGCTATCAATCATTTTGGTAAGTTGGAGAGAAGGAAAGAGAGAGAGAAAGAGGAGAGAGAGAGAGAGAGAGAGAGAGAGAGAGAGAGAGAGAGAGAGATAGAGAGAGAGAAAGAGAGAGAGAGAGAGATGAGAGAGAGAGAGAGAGAGAGAGAGAGAAAGAGAGAGAGAAAACATTACAGTACCCAATATCCCGCCGTGAATTGATTCGAATGTTCGGAAGCGAAGATAAAATCTACACCGACTCGACGTTCCCGTCTTTACTCAAAACTCTTGAGAAGTATACCCAAGATTGCATTGTTGATTAACTATTTTGACCTACTTACTTTTTTTTTACCTCATCGACCGCGTTGCATATGATTACTGTTGAAATAAGTTTATTCATCAATCATCTAATAATAAATATTTATTGTTCCTTATCCGTCTTACAGAGATAAATCTCTCCACAGATCTTCTCGGCTGGCTCGTGTTGTTTCAGTTTCTCGATGATCTCTTCGAGGTTCTTCTCGATGACCTGGGAAATGCAATTGTGTTTGGTCTAGGAATCCTAGAATACCTTTTCGCACATGTTGACGAGGAAGGAGGGGACGTCCTCCTTGCAGAAAGTATCGACGGCCTAGAAGGTTACTGTAGGTAGAACAAAATTTTCAGAGAATAATGATCAAAACTTAATCAACCTCGGTAGGTCAAAATATACTATAAGTTTATTCAACCGGTTACTATAAGTAGAACCAATACAACTACGGATCAAAAAAGTTACTGTACATTTCATGTTCTCAAAATTACTGTAGGACTCTCGATACGCACAAGGTAGATCAAAATGTCTACTTTCAGTATCATTGATAAAATTTTTGTAGTGTTCTAAACAGAGTAAAAGATTTGTATAATTTTCTGTGTTTACTATATTTTATTGAGGCCCCTATATGAGGTCTAGGTAGATCAAAAAAGTTACGTAATTTTCTCCTTTTATTTGGTTTGATACAGGTTACTGTAGGATACAAGATAGACGAACGAATTTACTGAAAATTCTTTCGTACAATATGATCGGTAACGGTTACTGTCGTGCTCTAGATAAACGTAGATTATAAAAGTTGGATAAAGTTCTATGTCTTCAATAAAATTGATTAAAAATACTGAGCAGGGTAGATCAAAAAGTGTTTTGATCGTTTTTCAAAAATAAGGCTTACTGTAGGGATCCAGACAGATTTTAAAAATTTACAGTAAGACCAACCTTTTCGATATCACCGCCATGTTCCAGGACCGAGTCGAGTTGCTGAACCATATTGAGACAAAGACCACACAGAGGCTTCGTCTTCAGAGTTTTTCCATCAGAAGCGACGAAGATGGACAAAAGGAAAAGAGAAAAGAGCAGCTTCATGGCGGGGAAAGATTGTGCTTGTGACCAAGGCGGACCATCCATCCATGTGTTGTGTAATTCATTGATCGATCCGCTACTGGGTCAACAAGTGTTGTTTTTTGTACTTTGTGTCACTCAGGTGTTGTCATGAGCTTCTGATGGTCAATAAAAATGGAACTCATATGGGAAAACCTAGATATTCCAACATAACTTCGAAAATGTCATTCTCTCTCTCTCTCTCTCTCTCTCTCTCTCTCTCTCTCTCTCTCTCCTTCTCTCTCTCCTTCTCTCCTTCTCTCCTTCTCTCTCTCCTCTCCTTCTTTCCTTCTCTCTCTCTCTCTCTCTCTCTCTCTCTCTCTCTCTCTCTCTCTCTCTCTCTCTCTCTCTCTCTCTCTCTCTCTCTCTCTCCTTCTCTCTCTCCTTCTCTCCTTCTCTCTCTCCTCTCCTTCTTTCCTTTTCTCTCTCTCTCTCTCTCTCTCTCTCTCTCTCTCTCTCTCTCTCTCTCTCTCTCTCCTTCTCTCTTTCTCCTTCTCTCTCCTTCTCTTTCCTTCTCTCAGAAATTCTGAAAAATTTCCGATATCTGCCCAGAGCAAAATAACCCTGCAAGAAAACAACTGAGGACGCAAAAGTAACTCAATGAATCGCTAAACGTCCTTCTTTGTCACATTTAGAAGTTTCTCTCTCGTTTTTGTTCCGTCCATTCACGTTATCACAATCGGAAAGGTGTCCTGCTGAGTGATGCTTTCATTTGACCGAGATTTTACTTATTATCAATCTTCGCCGGCGGATCAAATCAATCCAAGCCTATCAAGCTGTGCGACACGCACTTAAAAATCTTCCTGACCCACTAATTCCATCTTCCGAACACCTGCATCCGAGTGATTACACTAGGAATGATTTGACCAGAATCGGACTGGTCGGTAGAAGGTTGGATGAAAACAACCGGTTCTAGGTAGTTGGGTCTCTCTGCGTTACCGAATACTTTCCTTCTTCGAGTGGTCACCCGGTTTCGTTTTTGATTCACACCACGCGCGCAAATAGTCAAACAGCACACATAGCTTCCTCTACCTGTAAAAAAATCTGGCCTCCGTAAATCGGTTACTTAGTACTGTAGCAGTTTCGCCTTGAAACACAGGAACGATTAAGTGATGCGCCTTTAATTTCAATGAACTGTAAGTAAGAATAATAAATTAAATCCACAAAGATCTAACTGTTCGTTGTGAGAGTTACCGTACTCATTCTGCAAAATTGAGATTAGAGCGCGTTTGAAAACGGCCATGCTTCTAGCGATATATGTGCAGCAGTTTAATTGAACAAAAATATTAAAAGTAAAAATTTTTGGCAACCTACAGTAACGCATGTAAACGCGCTCCGCGGATATTTTTTGTTCTCGCGAAATTTTCAAATTTGTTTTTTTTTTAAATTTTTTCGAAACGTGCTCTGTTCCTATTACGTTAACGTCCGCTTACTATCTCTCACCATAAATCATATTATTAATTGACAAATCCTCCGCCCACTTTGCCCCGCCCCCTTTTTCGTGAGGCAAATTTTTGGGTGAAGCTTTTTCATTTCTAAAGTGCACATTTACCACTGTAGAGAGAGAGTGAGATGTGGGTCTTCACGTCAGAATTTTTATTTTCACGTGATTCATCTTTTTTTCGGCTCGAATTAAGGAAGGGGTTGTGCAAAATGGCTAGCAGTTAACGGGATTCAAACTCGCATGAAGAGAGTACAAATCAGACGCTTTAACCACTCGGTCATCGCTGCACGTTTTTTGCGAGCGCTTTTCGCGTGTCCACTGGGGGCCCTCGCAGGTTGTTGCATTAGTTCTAGCCAAACTCGCATTAGTGTTGGGAGAGAGAGAGAGGAAGGAAGAGAAAGAGAGAGAGAGAGAGAGAGAGAGAGAGAGAGAGAGAGAGAGAGAGAGAGAGAAAGAGAGAGAGAGGGGGTAGAGAAAGAGAGAGAGAGAGAGAGAGAGAGGGGGTAGAGAAAGAGAGGGAGAGAGAGAGAGAGAGAGAGAGAGAGAGAGAGAGAGAGAGAGAGAGAAAGAAAGAGAAGAGAGAGAGAGAGAGAGAGAGAGAGAGAGAGAGAGAAAGAGAGAGAGAAAGAGAGAGAGAGAGGGGGTAGAGAAAGAGAGAGAGAGAGGGGGTAGAGAGAGAGAGAGAGAGAGAGAGAGAGAGAGGGGGGTAGAGAAAGAGAGAAAGAGAGAGGGGGTAGAGAGAGAAAATCAGCAGAAGCCTTGCTTCAAAAAACCACTACCATTGTTTTCAATCAAGAAGTAAAAGAAAAATGGAAAAAGGGTCCCGAGCGTAGCGAGGCCAAGTCTGCTTGTTTCATAAAATGAACAAATTTTCCATTGATTACAAAGCATCTTTCATTTATGACTCACTTTTCTCACCGTTTATTACAAAATTCTACTTTCGCTGTTTTCTCCTACGCACTGCTTCGTAACAGTCTGTGAGTCAACTCTCCTTCATCGATTTTCCGTTTAGTTCATGCTTGGTCACACACTCGCATTGACCTGAATGGGCATCTCATTGATATCATGCTCCATTGGGACGAAACCTCTCTTTTCTCACTCAGTTTTTTTCCTTCGAGTAATGATGAAGTAGGGAACGTTCCAGCCAGAAGCTTTTAATTGCCCATAATTATGAATCTCATGTAACGTACATGGTCTTTTAATTGTGTGCGATGAAAGTGAGAGTTAGTTTGCACAACATTCTTGGATCAGTTTGTGTACATTCTTATGATTTTCCCATCGTCCACTTTTCTCGATCGATCACTTTTATTGCCCTTGAAAGCAGGCTAAACGCGTTGAGCACTCTCTACTCACTCACTTCCTTGTTTTTCTTATTTATCATTGAAAGCATTCCATCAATTATCACTTGTTATCTGTCATCTTGTTTTTGTATTTCTGTTTCCTGTTTTCTTATCTAACGGAAATACCTTTTTTCATTTTTCAAACATAAAAGTAATTCATTCGGTTTTCAAAGTCTTTAATTTTTATAAACCTTGAAAAGTAAAATAATAATCGTTATTGTATTAAATTAATCAATTTGATTGTTTATTTGTTTACTTTGAGCGACTCGCTTTCCTGTTTTTCCTCGTTTTCAAATCCAAAATATCACAGTCTTAGTGATCGAAAACTTATTTAAAGTATAGTTATGTTTTTTTTCCATTTTTAAAGTCAAAGTATGTGATAAGAACTTCAATTATCATCGTTTTAAAATAGATTATCATGTTTTCACTGAAAGTCGCAACTTGAACAGAAAAATGAGAAAAATTCAAATCCATTCTCAACGCAGTTTGTTTCCCAGCAGCGTGTCATGTTGAAAACGCAGGTTCTCATGACGTATCGTAAGGTCAACAACACCGTGACATTGAAAACATTGATCCTTTCGCCAGTTTGTCGTTTTGACAAACTTTTCAACCCTGCACGGACCCACAACGGTTACCTTCTCATCCTATATTTCACATGTTGATTTGGAGTAACTAAAAATTAGACCAAAGCAGTGTTTCTCTCGGTTTTGTTTATTGAATCTTAAAAGGAGTTACAGCAATAACCTTTTTTGGTAGTAGTGACGTTACTGTAAATTAGAGACCGAACAAATTCCTCCTCTAGTTACAGTAATCCAATTTTTCTGTAGTGAAAGTGAAACAGGACGGAGTGATAGAGTGTAATGAAAATGAGTCATCCAACGAACACTCATTTGCGAAGAAACATCGTCGTTTCACTGAATCATTTCGCATTCTGAGAAGCTGTTGGTGACGTCTATCAACAATTTTCTCCATTCCTTATTGAAAGACATGCAAACCCATTTGAACTGTAAAAATCCCGCTTAAAAAAATTAGTTCTCACTTGGGGGTAACCACTGTTCGAGAATCTGTGATGTCCGAGTGCGTCCTAGGGTTTTCGACTACGCTGAAAATGATAGAATCGGTTTCAAAAAGGATTGACCAAGCAGTTTTTGAAATAGGTTCTATCATTTTCAGAATAGTCCAAAACCCTAGAAGAACTCAGACATCATAGATACTCGGACAGTGGTTACCATTCCCAATTCTCGGACAGTAATTACTATTCCCAATTCAGAAGTTATTCCTTTGTAATTTTTAACTCACGACCTCACAGCACACACTGCGGCAAACGCAGTTGAAAAGTGTAAGCAAAGAAAATCGATAGAGTAGATCAAGTTCTAGTTACTGTACTTCAAAAATTTTACTTTTTTTGCCCCAGATTCACAAATCGTAACGTAAAAATGTTTGAAGTAGGTAAGAATATCGTTGGGAACAGTCCGCAACGTTCAATTAGTCTAGTGAAACATGTTTTAAAGTATGAAAACTCTTGAAAATGAATGCGGAGGTCGGCAAAGCGGTTGCGAAGCGGTTTTATTGTCTCATGCCTTTGCCGAGGTGTGCGCCTGAGGGGTCCATTACGATATGAAAAAATGAGGCTATTATTTTTTTGATTATAGCGATGCTTTATTAAAAATCTCTGAAACACATTTTATGTTTTAATAAAATTCACTATTAATTATATCTACGAAATTCAAACACAAACCGTTAATTAGTTAATTATGTCAAGTGAAACATTCTACAAACACTTTGGAAACCGGCAAAGCAGTTGCGAAGCGGTTTTATTGTCTTATGCCTTTGCCGAGTGTGCAGCGCTCAGACATTTGAACTCTTAAACTAAACTGCAAACATTTCCGGTTACAGTATTTTTCAGAATAATTTGCACTTAAAAGAATCGATACGAATCAAATTAGCAGACTCCGAATAAATGCAACGGTTTTAGATACTTTCTATCTACAAAATTTTGTTTCTTTCTAACACCGACGAAATTGAGTTTTTAGAATCTGATTATTGAAGCGGAAGACCTCTGTCTGCTCTGTTTTTAGAATTCTGAGCGCGTTTTCTGAATTTTCTCTCTATCTCTTCCCCCCTCTCTCTATCACTCTCTCTCTCTCTCTCTCTCTCTCTCTCTCTCTCTCTCTCTCTCTCTCTCTATCTCTCTCTCTTTCTTTCTCTTTCCATCTAATCATCATTTTTCAGCATGTCCGCATACATCCTACCACTTTTCCTCGTCTCTTTCGGACTTCTACTCCTCGCCCCAGCTCCAGTCTCAGCTGACAGTGATGATCTCCTCGACTACATCAAGGAAATTGAACCACTCCAGATTAGGTAATTTCACCGAAGAATAACCTCGAAAAAGACCCAAAGCGAAAAATTATGCTCAGTCTGGCCTCAAATCAGCCAAATTGGATTTGCTCCTTACTAATTTTAGTTCCTTCTTTGCTTTTACTGCAAGTGAAAAGAGTTTTCCAGAAGGTTTGGGACATAAAAACCTACATAGGAAGAAAATTCTGATGAATTCGGAACATTTTTGCATCTGGGAAAGCTGGAATCTCGTTATATTTTTTTTTTAAAATTAACTCGAAAATTTTCTATCGAGTTCAAAAAAGGCTACTAAAATTTGGAATATCAGTATTAAATTTAAAGAAAAACTATTAAAACTCCCGTATTCACTTCAAAAAATAAAGGAAACCCTGAATTCCCTAAATTCGAATAGAACATACTCCGAAACTTGGAATATGAGTATCAGTTTTGAAGAAGTATTTAAACTTTTAAATTAAGAAAATCACCATTCGGATGCCCCGTGGCCGTTATCGGAACCCAGTGCCCACAAGAAAACGTCTTCTGGTACTTCAAGTGCTGTGGAAACATCCTCGACCAGTGCTGCTTCAGACTTCAGGTATGAGTTTTATTTCAAAACGGTCTCGACTTGAAGTTTTTCGTTTTGAGTCACCTCGGTAATTGAATAGTTTCCAATGTTGACTGGTAAAAATAGCCTTCGAGGAAGTAAGAAAGGACGTTACTCATTTTCCTAAAGTAATAGAATCATGATCATCTAGGTACTAACCTCCTGTTGTTGACAGTGAATTAGATCATTTCATTGTTTCTATTTCGAAACTAGCAGTATATACCTGGATCTAAACCGGTGCCGCGCAGTAGCGCGCGGATGAATTCAATTACAAAATTGATGAGCATCTCCGCACTAACAAAACCTATTCTATGCCGTATGGACCGTTTTGATCCTGTTAGTTGAGAACGGGCCGCGACCAAATAGCGTTTTTTAAAAAGCTTGACTCGATGCAGCTCTTTTCAACTATGTTCTTCTGGAAGTGAGTGGACCGGCCAATATAGAGATCCGCCGCAGACGGCATGATCTGCCGACCCTCACGGCATCATTTTTTGCTTGATTAAATGCTTAATTTCGGTATCCAAAACTTGGTTCTTCACAAAAGTTGTTCTCCCAACCTAACCTAAGCTTATTATAAAAGGAAATCACTTTTGGTTGCAGATTGCAAATTGAGAAAAATTCATGATACAGGCGTGAGGGTCGACAGATTCAGGCGTCTCCCACTTGCCAATATAGAACGATTTATTATAGAAATGATAGCTCAACGAGCTCTGGCTATCCATTTGGGTCACGTTTCACGTGACGCCACAACTATTTGAGAAATAGTAAAATCTAAAAACAGCTACTGCTGGCTCTTTTTTTGCGAATACAGTTAAAGTTATGAAAAAACAGATGAAATAAACAAGTAGATTTCTTTTTTCTCAAAACATTTTCATTTCAGGATTGGGTGGTCTGCCTCCTCTTGGTGCTCACTCTATGCACGATCCTCTCCATCATCATCAACTGCCTGAGATGCATTTTCTGTAACTAAACGGTAGTTCAATTAGTACTTCCACGTTCTTCCATCATTATGTATCGCACAATTCTGAACTATGAAATACGCGTATTTCCTTTGGTTGTAGTGGGGTAATTGGATATATCGTCTACTGCTCGAAGAAGTAACTTTTTCAAATGGAAATAGTTGGAATTGCTAGTTTTTGAACTTCAAAATCGATAAAATTCACATGATTCAGTGATACAATCCTCACCTCACCGCAAACGATACCAAAAGTCACTTGGTTTTATAGCTTCTCTGCATTTCTCTAACTAGCATAATGGGAGGTTTTACTGACCGACCATCTATCTCTCTAGAAAGCAAAAAATTAGTTGAGAATTAACAAGTTGAAAAATTTTTTTTAGAGTTTTTGCACTTTTTGCTTTCTAGAGTATGAGCCATGTTCCTTTTGCTCATCCTCTTGCCTTTTTCAACGTTACAATTTTGCTACTTTGTCTTTTTTCCGAATTTTCTTCACTTCTTAATAAACTTGACTATTTTGTTTCATCGGTTGAAATGGCATGAGCGCAACGCCGAAACTTTTCAACGCCTTTTGCCGAAAGTTTTGGAATCGATTTTTTCTTTTTTACGGATCTAACTTCTACAACTTTCTTCAAGATAACTATTTCGTTAAACAAGCATTATACGATATAATCTGCAAATTTTATGATTACCAACTAAATCTCAAGAGTGAAACACAAATTTATTCCGTGGAAAAATGAGAAGAAAAGACTAGATAGATAAGCGTCTTTACCGAGTTGTAGAAAGTGTTCTATGCGACAGATTGTGGCTGTGTGAGTATACAAATAGGTTGTTGAGAAGTTGAGAATAAGTACATTGTCGTCACGACCTCGGCGTTTGTAGTGTGATTGTGCGTGAGTGTTTAGAAATTATGCTAGAAGATCCATGTGTGTGTGTGTGTGTGTGTGAAAAGTGATTGGCGTGTTTTTTGGGACAGAGTGAGAGAGAAACAAATAATATCTACGCCCATATCCTGATGGTACAATCCCAACTCGCGGAGCATACAGATGTTCCGTCCGGACTGGTTCGCAGGCAGCTTATACGATTCTCGTGACCGTAGAGCACAGAGTGACGGACGCATTTCAGTGAATCCCACACGCCAACACGATAGTCTCCGTAGCCGGCGAACAGAATCCGACCTGGAATGTTTTATTGAGACTTATAACCAACGAGTGATCTGAATCATTACTCCATAATATTTTTGTCGCCATTCGGTATGCCTTACCAAACGGCGACAATATGGCGACGTACAGGCGATTATACGGCGACGTACTGGCAACAAATGAATAATTTCGCCATATTGTTACCGGAACGCACCGCATTGTCGCCGGAAAGTCGCCGTTATCGAATGCTAAATCGAATAGCGACAGGGAGGCGACATACCGGCGACGTACCGGCCACAAATTTATTATGGAGTTAATCATTTCCTTACAAGCTCTCAAGGTGCAAACTTTTTTGTGGTTATCAAATTCAAACTTTTATCAAATCTTGACTTTGTACCTAAATATTGCTTGAAACTTTACCTAAGCCTAAAATTTGAGGTTACTGTAGTTAACAAACTGTTTCTCAGACGTTTTTTTTCAAAATTCATGATAAAAAGCTAGTTACGAAGGAAAGTTACATTATTTGCAATTTTTCAATAGCATTCGTCAAAACAAATGCGCTTGTTAACTTGAGAAAAATAGGAGAAAATGATGAAAAAATATAGATGTGCGAACGTGCCCTGTAGCGAATTTTCGTTCAATATAATTTGCGTGCAACGCGTCTAATCGATAACGATCACCTTTAGCTCGGTGTGCGCTGACGCGTTCATGCAAACGTCGTTGTTTTTTTTAATGTTATAATATAGATACGAAACGAATAAAATCTCACCACTCAGACTGAAGTCGACTCCGTTGACTGGGAACAAAATGGATTCCTTTTCGTAGACGCAAACTTGTCTATCCGCTCGCAAGTCGAACAGGCGGCACTGGAAAATGACACTTTGATTCTTTTTTCTTTGGCACGATGTTTTTCAAAAATCTTCAAATCGATTTTTGTGACAGAAGGTTCAATTTTGTAAAATATTTACAAGTGACAGTACTGACTCCAACTTCCCAAGTAGAAAAAGTCGCATCTTGATGCTCAACAACTTTCTCAGAGTATCAACTGCTTCGAATTTCATTAAAATCTCCTGTGCTTAGAATTTGTTGAATAATCCGAGGTAAAACTTCAAGTGAGACATAAAACTGACTGAACTTTTCAAATGCATAAGACAATACAAACGCTTCGCAGCCGCTTTGCCGACCTCCACTTTCATTTTCGAAGTGTTTGCACTTTGATAAATGTTTCACTAGACATAATGAACGTTGCGGACTGTTTCCAACGGTAATTTTACTTACTTCAAACATTTTTCCGTAACGATTCGTGAATCTATGATGAAAAAAGTAGGAAAAGTAAAAAATTTTCTGAACTACAGTAACTGAAATTTGATCTTCTATATCGATTTGCTTTGTTACACTTTTCAACTGCGTTTGCCGCAGTGTGTTGGATCGAATCTTCAGAAAGAAAGAAAAAAGGAATAAAACTCACCGTCGCATCATCTGATCCAGTCGCAAAAGCATCTCCATTGGGATGGAATCTGACAGTGTTAATGTCGGCTTCGTGGCCCTCGAACGATTGAACGCATTGACCACTTCTGATGTCCCACACGAGCGAGTGCTGCAATTACAGAGTGTAAAGTGGATCGTTGTTCTGGTTTTAGTGACATCGTTAGCGTAAACGAGGGACTAAAAGTTGAGTTTGTCTTTCTTAAAACAAAAATAAGATAAATTCACCACTTTTTCTGATATTTGCTTTCTCAAAGACAGTCTATTTTAATTCGGCTCAGGAATTCTCGATATTCTTCCAAAAAACATCTAATATAATCGTTATGGAGACCAGGGAACTAAAAAACTTTAATTTTTGAACAATAATTGCCAGTACACAATTTCGACGACTTTTCTTCGATTGTTCGGAATTTATACGAGTTTCTGATTTGCTTATAAAAACGCGTATCTGGAGAATAAATAACTGAGTTCTCGAGTTGCTAGAGGCTGAGTTGATTTTTTCCACAATGAAAGGATCGAAAAACTATTTCTTTCTTTTTATGCAATACATCAATTTCCGATTGGACACCGTTAAATAGACAGAAAGTTATTGCTAATCGACGGGAGATTTTTCTGAACTTTTAATTTAAAGATTTATAAATCTTTAAAAATCCGAGAACGCGCATTTCACAAAAATTGTTATCATGTATTGCAAAAAATACCTTATCAGCTCCAGCCGAAATGAAAATATTTCCGGTATCGCACTTCGGGACGTCGAGGGAGAAGACATCTCCGGTGTGTCCGTGGAAGTTTTGGATCATCTGCAACAAATGGAATTTACGTGAATCGAGATGAATCACCGCTGGGAGAAGAATAAGAGATCACTAAGCCAAAAAATTGCAAAAGTAACTTTGAAATGTTCAAGAGCGACTATTTGAAATGTCAAAGAAACACAACTTCTAATTAAGCCAAAATATCGCCACGTGCACTTTTCATATAGAACTTTCATAAAAATTTTTATTTGATAGTTTTTAGTGTTTACAGTTGCGGTTTCCAAACGGAAATTTGAGAAAACCATCGTTTTTGCGGATACCATCGAGAGTATCAATTTTTTTTGAAAATTTTTTGTTTTTTTAAAGCTCAAGATAATTGAATTTTCAGAAAAAAACCTCTTTGTTTTTGTTAAGCAATTTATTTATATGATCGAAATGAAAATTTCAATATCCGTTCAAACTTTTGATTTTCATATATTGAACAAGCAGAGAGTCCTCGCTACGCTCAGAGCCCCTCTCTCCCTTTTTAATTACAAAATCTCATATTCAAACTTTTTAATTGAAAAAAAGTAGTTTTTAGAAGCAAGATCTTTACTATTTCTCTCTCTCACTCTCCTTTTCTCCTTTCCTTCTTCTTCTCTCTCTCTCTATCTCTCTCTATCTCTTTCTCTCTTTTTATATCTATCTATCTCTCTCTCTATCCCTTCCTCCTCGCTGCTCGCTTTCACACTCCCTGTACAATCCAAACACGGCTAACACTAATGCAAGTTTGGCTAGAACTAATGCAACAACCTGCGAGAGTCCCCGGTGGTTACGCGAATAGCACTCACCAAAAACGTGCAGCGATGACCGCTCAGACACGACGAGTTGCATCAGATCTGGCCTGAGTCGAATCAGATCTAATCTTAACCTCCAATCCCTTTGAAAGTTATGCCATTAATAAGGGAATCATGTGGGTAGATGTGTGTTGAAATATCAGTCCGAAATTCTACCGTCTTCATAGAAAAAAACAAAAAATGGAAAAAATGGTCGAGTCAGATCTGGCTCGGTCACACCAGATCTGATTCAACTCACTAAACTGGCGAATAAACGCTACAAAATTCATCGAAAAAGTGTATGAAACGAACTTTAGACTTCTCTAGACACTTACTCTATCGTTTTAATAGATATCTGGAACATTTTAAACTAGTTCTTATTATCTTACCATTCTACTCAGAGTGGCGAATCAGATCTGCTTGAAGTCGAGTCAGATCTGGTTGGATCGAGCCAGAACTGACCAGATGATTCGAGTCATAGTTTTTTCGATGAACATTATCTGTTTCATAAGACATTCTTCTCGAGAAATCGAAATGCTGGCATTTTCAATGACTTGTTGAAGAAGTAATTGAAAACATTTTGGTTTAAAAAATTCTTTTAGACTACTATATTATCTTTCTTCTGCTCTGATCTGCTCAGTGAATGTCATAATTAATTAGATTTTTTTGATGGTCATAGTTAGCTAGCTTGGAGTCGACACTGACGTTTTTGTTTCCATGATCATGTCATTTGATAGGTTCTCAACAAAAAATCAAACGCATGCGGAAAAAAACTTTGAATAAGAATAAATTAATATTTCGGCTTCGAAATTCTCAAACTATCCGTTTTCTACACATTACTCTGCATGAAACAGTCAAACAAAATACTAAAAATGTTACTTATCAAAAAAATGAAACTTGAACACATTCTCCAAGTCGGGTGAATATGTTGAGTAAACGTGCTCCTATGCACCTTACCGTAAATTCAAATTTAAACTTTTTCTTTATTTTTTTCGCTCCTATTCCGTTACAGTTTCTTGTTTTTAGAATGTTTCAAACGTTTCTTTTCAGGTTGGATCAAGTGAAAAGACCCCATTCTCTCGGAAGTGCTGATTTAAAAAATGGTGAGCTTTCGAATCAAGTTGAAATTACGTAAGAGAAATTTCGAAAATTTTATAATTCGTGAATTTGATCTGAAGTTCAGTTTTTTTTTTAAATCTCTCTCTTTGGAAATTTACAGATTCACCACTCTAGTTGAGGTTTGATGGAATTATACGATTCCGTTAACCAAAACTGCTCCCAGTCAGAAATTTTATGTGAAAGGTTCAATTTTAATACTTACTTAATACATTAGTAGTGTATAACAAAAGACCCTTGAAAAAAAATCAAATAGTTTGGCGCTAATTTATAGGAGTTTGTTGCCAAGAAGCGACATCGGAAATTTGATTTCGTAAGTTCATTTTTTTTCAATTGTTAGTTATAACGTGCAAGTTTTATCACTGTCTCGTAGAAATTATTGACAGCCAAAAAATTACAGGATAACTCTTATAATGGTACAATTCAAGCCATCTCGCACAAAATAAAGAGAAATCTCATGAAATCAGGGTTTCAACTTCATTTCAGATTGTAAAAGACGGCAACGGAAAACTCTGCTGGACAGGATGGCGTGAAACTCCAGGACCGGACGGCTAACACACACTGGATCGACAAGAACATAGGGAAGGTTCAAAGGTAGCTCTTCAGTCTTCTATTAAAATTGTGATTTTTGATAATGCAAAAACTCTTATTCTTAGTTGAAGATATTTTTCTGATCTTGTTGTCTGGTCTTTGAAATACTTCTGAATACACTGTTCGTTGGAAAAAATTATTCTGATAGGTTGTAGAAATTACCAATGGAAAAGTCTAATGAAATAAAGATTCCAAATTCATTCCAGGTCGACGAGGACATTGGCATGAAGATCTCCAAGACGTCATGGCTAGCGAATGGTGGGTGAACGGTCATAGGATAGAAGAATTGAAGGATAATCGAAGGTAAATATTTAGTTTATTTGCGCTTGTTCAAAATTCCGAGACGTTTCTCCCTAGTTGTAAACCTACTTCTGACACCGCTGCTTATTTGTAGACAAACTTCTGACACCGCTGCTTATTTGTAGACAAACTTATGACAACACTGCTTAATTTTTGACATAGTTCTGACGCTGATGCCCAGTCAAAAAATCTTGATGTCTAAGTAAGTCTGCCTAGTCGTTGAAATACGTGTGACAATGCTTTATAGTCATAGACATACTTCTGGGGTTCAAGCCTAGTCGGAGTCATGTCTCATAGATTAATTTCGTGACAAGTTTTGGATCGTGGGAGTATCGTTACAGTGAAGTTATATCGCAAAACAGAACATTATTACAGGAGTCTCAAAGTCTAATAACTCGAAGAAGCACCACTACAAGAGAAGACCCGAAGTGGACATTAGTCTATTTAATTGTATATGTATATTTGTAAAATAAATTTGATCATATTGAACAGTGTTATTTTTGATAAGAAAAACCCTAAATATAAAGGAGGAATTTTGAATCTGATCTCGCCCGAGTCGAATCAGATCTGGCTGTAACCACGCCAGATCGTGCCACGCTGAATTCGACTGAGAGCAGATCTGATTCGACTGAGGCCAGATCTGTTGCAAGTCGCTTTCCCTGAGCGAGTGGTTAACGTGTACGATCGTTACTTGCTTGACGCGCGTTCGAATCCCGTCAACTACCCGGCCATTTTTGCACAACCCTTCCTCTCCCCCTCTCCTCCCCCCCCTTCCCGTAAATCGACATATAAATGGATCACCCAAAAATTTGCCTCACGAAAAAGGGGGCGGTCCCCTTGTTCTATTATTAATATGATTTTGTCAAAAAAAAAGTCAAAATTTCGCCCAAATTGAGCGAAATAGAATATAAAATACTCATAGTCTGAGAATCTATACACTAGTTTTGGATTAATTGAACTTAAAACAGGCCAGACCTCACGATTTCACTTCCCGTTCGGAACTCCGTATATTTTTTTGCAATTCTTGCGGACCGAAAAGTATGAAAGTTCCAAAATTACCTGTCCACTCTCGACATCCCAAATGGCGCAAGTGCTGTCTCCACTTCCAGTCAGAAGCAGATTGTCAGATCGGAGAAAAGTGCAGCAAGACATGTAAGAGGTGTGCGTGGCGACACTCCTCTTCTTCTGTATGATATCTTCTTCGAACGACAATGGGACCACACTGCATTTGTTGTCGAGGCCTCTGGAAGAATATCAGTCAAAAAACACAATCATCGGTACTGATTGATATTTAGTAAAAAACTAGAAATTTTTACTAATTGGGGCCTTTTTCGCGCAGGACGAATCTATCATGCGGAGTTTAGACCGTTCTGATCTGACGTCTATGCGCTGAAAACGAGCCACGGAACGACAGTGTGACCAAATAGAGTTCCAGTGAGCGCCAATCATCAATTCTATACTAGCGTTATGCGATTGAAAAAAATAAATTCTGAAACTTTAAAACACGATCAGACAGTTTTTTTTCTCTGAAGAAAAAGAGATTTTAACGTTAAATAGCAAACTTTATGTACTTCATGTTATGAAAGTATAGAGAACTCACCCGCAAGCGATCATTTGACTGGATGGTGAGTAAGCACATGCCATGACCCAAGTCGTCGGCATGGTCAGAGCATGCTCTTTGTTGGTCGTGAACCCATCCCAGACGATGACTTTTCCGTCCTGAAACTCACATTCCGGAACGATTACTAGAAGCACACCGAAAGCTCATGGCTATGGGCTAGAATCTTCGACATCGGATTTATAGACCACTACTTTTATCTATTAAAAAGTATCGGGTAAAATTTCGATGTTTTGATCAATCATGTTTTAATATTTTTCATGAACCAAATGACATTCTAAAAAAACACAGACTAAACTACAAGCATCACACATATCTAGCAAAAAGTCTGAACGATTTTAAACGCGCCAGTCGCATTTTTGTAAAATGAGTACGGTAGGGTCGGGACTCTCACAACGAACAGTTAGGTCTTTGTGGATTTAAATTATTATTTTTACTTTCAGTCCATTGAAATTAAAGACGCATTACTTAAATCGTTCTTGTATTTCGAGGCGAAACTGCTACGGTACTAAGTAACCGATTTATGGAGGTCAGACTTTTTTACAGGTAGAGGAAGCTATGTGCATCAGTAAAATATTGTATACTGCCTGCTCACTTAACATTTACCTCATCGAAGAAACACAATTAATTTTTTGAAAATCAAAGTTTTAGATCTCTCAATCATTATTCTTCTAATTTTGTAAGAAAATTCACCTGTGATGAGGATACAATATGTCGCTTGTCCAACGACCAATCCATACACAAAACTTTGCCAGCGTGACCTTTCAGAATTCGACGTTGTTTCATTCCGAGGTTTCCCATTTGTTCGAGTCGCTCTGCGGCTTGTTGGACTGAAAATGAATCAAATGTATGGAACTTTCATTTTTATTCGTGCAATACGAACAAAAAAACGTACTTGGAATATCATTCAGCTTCTGGCGCTCCTGATCCAACTTTTTGCGAAGTTCCTCAGCCTCGCGAGCAAGAACTTCAACCTGATCGGCTTGTCTGAACAAAAAATTCATTTCCTTCAAAACGAAACTAAACCTGGTTGCATCGACGGTGACCTGTGGTGGGGCAGCGGCGTTTTCTGGCATTTTGGAAGTGCTTGGTACGTCTGCTTGGCTCATTCGACTACGATTGGTCAGAAGTTCATAACATTCACGACTTCCAACTCTAGGAAACTTAAAAGTGATTATAGTTTCACGTAAAGCATGAACAAAAGCAGAAGAAGAAATGTGAAAAAGGAAAGTGACTGTCGTAAATGGTAGTGGAGTGTGCGAGAGCTCGTGCGGTGTATGAAAAAGTTACTGTAGTAAAGTACGGTAAACTGTAATTTTATTTAATTTTATTTATTTTACTTATTTTGAACTTCATTTTAAATCTTATTCTTCTCTTTCTAATCCCACAATCAATAAAAATGTCACATCGATACAAACATCTATACATGAAGTAATTCGGATAACAAAAAGCTGGCCAACTTGACATACCAGAGCCTCTTATTGGCAAACGAGGAGGATTGGGCGTTGCGTGTCGCGGAGCGATGCATTTTGCTGCTCACAGCTCTAATTGAGGCTCAGTGTGTGCTCGCCTGGGCTCTCATCGCCTCGCACGCTCACTCTGAAGAGACCGCAAAAGAGAGAGAAAAGTTTATTTAGAGAATGAATGTAGTAAGTAGGTTGAATAATTATGCCAATTTGTACAGATAGAGGTTTTAGTATCTAGATGAGACGAATTGTTCAGAGCGTTGAGCAGGAGCTGGACCCGTGGTCGATGTGTAATAACGGTCTTCGGCTGTGTAGATTACCTTTAAAATCTTTCTCAAGAAAATTTTTTTTTAATTTGAATTAATCTGGAAGTGTCAAAAATAAATTAATTCCACATTAATTCCACATTATTTCCACATTATTTCCACATTATCTCCACATTAATTCCACATTATTCCCACATTATTTCCACATTAATTCCACATTATTTCCACATTATTCCCACATTTATTCTACATTATTCCCACATTATTCCCACATTATTTCCACATTATTCCCACATTTATTCTACATTATTCCCACATTATTTCTAATTTTATAAGACATCATTTCCAGAATCACTCTAGAACATTGCTTTAACCGACTTCTCATAACAATAGGAAGAAACAATATCATAAGATGTATTTATTGTAAGAAAAAAATCAATGATACAAATGTTACAACAGAAACGAAAAAATAATATGAAAATAGATTAAAGTTATAGACTTGAGGATCATGGTAAAGAGCACATCAATAGTCCATATGTACTGCCCGAATGATGATCAGAACTGCTCGTACAGCCACTTCCATACTTCTTGATTGTAAAAAAGAGACGGAGGT
The DNA here is from genome assembly GCA_963978915.1 of Caenorhabditis parvicauda. NCBI lineage: Eukaryota > Metazoa > Nematoda > Chromadorea > Rhabditida > Rhabditidae > Caenorhabditis > Caenorhabditis parvicauda. The sequence goes on from OZ022254.1 coordinate 9,975,760, forward strand.
GCCATTACGAGAAGGTACTCGAAGTTCCAGATCTGAAAGTTGTTTTATTGTACGATTATTCATTTCCTTCTTTTCATTACTTTTATCAATTACTGAACAGAAGAGGACCTTGAACTTTTGAGATCCAGAGTCAGGACCTAGCCCGGTGTTAAGCAGGTCGTTGTACCAAGCGAGATGTTTTGAAAACCAGCTTCATAGAGAGTGACAGATAAGATCAACTAATGACTTATTGGGTACTCTGAGCAGGGTTTACATGAACACGGTGAGAAATCTAGATCTCTTTTTTTTAATAAACACGCAAAAATTTTCTTTATGAAAACTTCATTATTCGACTAGATTTTTAACACATCTGGCTAGGTCCCAACTCTGGATCTCAATAACGTTCGAAGTCAACTCTTGTTAAGAGAAATCAACTAGAGATCATTGCAATTTTCAAGAACATTGAAAAAACGTAGCTTACAGACCAAACACTCAGAACACTCCCATTTTCCACAAATATCAATTTAATTTCACTCACTCGAAAGTCATCTTCATCCGCGATCTTCATCCTCATCTTCATCTTATCCTACTTTCCGGAGTCGCACAGAACAATGCATCTATTTCATTTCGATATGGTTCATTTGCCCGTCGCAGCTTCTGAATTATATTTTCAATAATTGAATGAAAATTCACCATTTTTTAACTATGAAATATTCTTAAGGAATAGTGGAAAATTTTCTGACAGACCTATGAACATTGAGGTAACTTTTTTTTTAGAATAACAGACCAACTTCGAATTTCGATTTTCTGACTCCGCTCATTTCTCTAATTATTGTAACAAGATACAGTAGCGAACGTAAAAACTTCCACGTAGTATTTTCGGTGACATATCTGTTACCTTTTATCTGTTTGAACGTTGAAAAAATGGTATAAATTTTGTCGAAAAAACGTTTTTTTTTTATCATGAAAGACATTTTCAACGTAAAAAAAAATACAAAAGTCTACCCCAAAACCCGATTTTCCAAAAAAAAAAAAACACGCTACTTTATTGAAATAGCGGCTTCTGACAATACTAAATTTCAAAATTCCGGTGATAAGCTGAAAACGATATCGAGTGGCCTTCCATGAGAATATGCATTCGAGAGTTCATCTTGTTCTCTATGACAACAAGATAAAAGACATGAAAAAATCGTTTTTTTTTTAAATTTTCGGCGTCTGCGCCATTTGTAGACTAAAACCAATGGAAATTTTTCGTTCGCTACGGTACACATTACTTTGATGAAAGATTTAGAAAACGAACCCTTCAAAAAACAATAACATCAGGCCATCGAAGGAATTGATCTGTAAAGAACTTGAATACATTGCAAGGTTTCAAAATTAGTCTTTGGATTAATCACTCGGCGAGTTTCAAACAACAAAACAGAAGTCTATCCGTTCTACTGTCATAACTTAAAATCTTTTGAAAGAACCTACGAAGCGATTTTTCATCAGAAGAAAATCATAACAAACCTTTTTTCTGGGCGTTGACATTACACGTGGTCGGAACAGCAATAAATATGACCCTGAAACGCTGTACTTTACTTTAGTTATGAGATTTCAAACTATTAGATTCTGAAAAAGATTACTTATCATTAGTTCCGAATGACTTTCAAAATGTTACGACTCAGATAATAAAAAAAGCTTTTTTGGCTGTTTTAAAATCTTTTACGAACACGACCGGGTTTCAATACCTGAATAAGTAAGTTACTGTTTTTCTCTTTTTTCAAAACGTGGCAAATTTTGCTTTCTAATAAAAATATTTCTTCGAGTTTCCAAATAAGCTGATAGTTGACTACATAATCTAGCACTTATCATCAATACTTCAAAAACACGTTTAAAAATTTTCAAACACAGAACTATTAACAAAAAACAAGTAAGAAAGGAGAGAAAAGAAGAAAAAGTGAGGAAAATGCATTTCGAAATGTTTCAAAACACGCTAAATAAAAGGTCAAACAGGATATTCATTGCGTATTTCGACGTGCGCCTTCAATATTTTGCTCCACATTATTCCAACTTTAATTCAAATTATATGCTTTATTTCAAATTTATTAGAATTAAAGAATCCACTCCACATTTTTCCCACATTAATTCAAATTTAAAAAAAATTTTCTTGAGTTTTTAAAGTTTTTTCTTTTTTTTCGTTCATTTTTCCATTGAACCACTATCTTACAATCATTATAATGGACCATTTCTTTGTTAGAAATTCAAAAACTAGATTAAACTGATTTTGTTAATTTATATTTAAAGTTTTCTTGCTCTCAACATCAGAAAATTAGAGTTATTTCACCATTGTAACTAAAATCCACTGTATTTCTCGGGTTGAAAATTAAAAAAAATAGGTTGAAAAATGCTCTGGTTCATATCTTTTTGTACGTTACCGTGAGCACATGACCTATTCCCCTTCACTTACCGTATCATCATTCGACCGCAGGATGTTGCTCTCTTCTCTCGGCGAAGTTTCTACGATAACTCTAGGACGTTGATGTGTGGGAATATATTGTTCGTTGACGACGGCAGCTTCTAAACTGAATTCTTTTTTTGTAGACCGGAATTCTGCCAAAATGATTTTTCTACAGTTGGTACGATGGATAGTAAACTCTCTCACCGCCGCATATGACAGAAGTTTGATCAGCTTAGGGTATAACACCTATAGAGCGGAGACAAAATTGACAAAACTCTTGAATCATGCAGTACTTAGTAGGCATGGGCATATTGCCAATCATTGGCAATCGATTGGCAATGCCTCTTCTCCATTGCCAGTAGCATTGGCAGTCGATCGGCTATGCTATTGGCAATGCAGTTCGTTATAACACCATCTTCAACGTCAAGAAGGCCTAAAAATCAAAATCCAAGTCAATTGCATTGCCAACCGACTGCCAATGCGATTGGCAATGGAAAAGAGGCATTGCTCATCGACTGCCAATGATTGGCAATATGCCCATGCCTAGTACTTAGTACTGACCAAAAAGATTCCTACACCTTTAAACTTTCCCCTTTTCACAGCTTGACTGTTTCCATTACTTTTCTTCTCAATGTTTGTCGAGTCTTTTTTACAACACAAATAGAATCATAGATGGGAATCGATACGCATTGATTCGTTGCTGGTAACGAACGCTATCTTACACGATAGACGCAGGTGATCAGACAATTCCCACCTCTTGGCTTGTTGTTCTGCTGTTGTTGTTGTTGAGCTCTTCTGAATCCAAACCATCCAAGGAACCAGACTCCAGCCAAGCAGATGCATGGCAAGCAGCAGCAGAAAAGAAGAACGATGATGCCGACGATTATTCCGATGATGCGCCCGGCGTACCAGAAGTCATCACTGAAAGGTTGATTTGGGAGGATTTCAATTCCCGCCCACTTCATGAACGCTACAGGAAACGAACTGATGACCTGTTTATGTCGTACATATCTTAAGAGAAAACTCTTGAGGCTCCGCCCCTTTTCTAAACGCTACAGGAAACGAACTACATATGAATACTATGGCTGACTTATGTATGATGTACCCAAATTGACAATCTCGAGGCCCCGCCCCCTTCATAAGAGTTACAGGAAACGAACTGATAGCTAGCTCATGCCGTACATATCCTAATAGAGAACTCTTGAAGCTCCGCCCCTTTTCTAAACGCTACAGGAAACGAACTATGAATACTATGGCTGAATTATGCATGATGTATCCAAACGGAGGAATCTCGAGGCCCCGCCCTCTTCATAAGAGCTACAGGAAACGAACTATAACTCACCCATACATGTCGTAACCACCATAGTAGTTTCTCTTCGCTCTGGTTATAGTATCTTCTTCGGCTGACGCGAGAACCACGGAAATGATTATGAGAAGCAGTACGGAGAAGATTTTAGCCGACATTCCTGAGATTTTGAGAATTTTGTTAGGATTCAAGAATTGCAAGGCTTCGTTTGTACGTGAATTTGAGAAGGATTTGGAAATGGCGTGGGAATTAAGTTTGGAAAGGATGTGTGAACTTCAAAGAGGAAAAACGAGATTCGAAGACTTGTTAAAGTGAGAAGACAGAAGTAATTTGGAGAGGGGGACAGTCGCAGGTCCGATCACTCTATTAAAATTAACGTAATCAATCTAATTGATTTCAAAATCATGGGCTCACAAGATATCTTAGAACATGACCTTCAAAAACCCTTGGAGCAGGTGATTTGTCTGAAGATACTTCTTAGCAGGTGACCTAATGATGGTCAGGAAAAGAAATTTTATGAAAACGGTTCATTATAAAGGTCGATTCCCAGTTTCTCACTGGAATACAAAAAAATTCAATCGGATGTTTTCTCGATAACAGGGAAGAAAGTAGAAAGCTTAAACCTTGCTTTTCTCGACTAGTAATATTACAGTACCCAGAGTAGGCAACTGTAGAGAACTGCAGAACGGAAGGCAAAGTGAGGTGAGAGTAGAAACCGACTCCTGCAAGTGACTGGCGCGCACTCAACCTACACCTCACTACGCTCGAACTGGTAGTACTACAGTCGGAGTCGAAGTGAGATGAAAATAGAAACCGACTCTTGACTGATGGTCGGGGGGACTCGAGCTAGACCTCTCTACGCCTAAAAGACATAGTACAAGTAAGACTATGTTACAGTACTCCACTAACAAAGCTACTGTGACCCTAGCAATTGACTGATAGTCGAGGGACTAAATAGTGCGCCTACCGGGTAACTTACAAAACCTACACCTCACTACGCTCAGACTGGAACCAAAGTGAGACAAGAGTAGAACCCAACTCTTGCTAGTGACTGATATTCGAGGGACTAAATAGTGCGCCTACCGGGTAACTTACAAAACCTACACCTCACTACGCTCAGACTGGAACCAAAGTGAGACAAGAGTAGAACCCAACTCTGGCAAGTGACTGATAGTCGAGGGACTAAATAGTGCGCCTACTGGGTAACTTACAAAACCTGTAACTCACTACGCTCAGACTGATACCAAAGTGAGACAAGAGTAGAACCCAACTCTTGCTAGTGACTGATATTCGATGGACTAAATAGTGCGCCTACCGGGTAACTTACAAAACCTATACCTCACTACGCTCAGACTGGAACCAAAGTGAGACAAGAGTAGAACCCAACTCTGGCAAGTGACTGATAGTCGAGGGACTAAATAGTGGGCGAATCGACAGACAACCTACTCTTCGTGCCAAATGTGGCGAGTTATGATGGGTGTGAACTGTGGGTATGTATGTGTATGTTCTCGATAGTTGCTCTCCTCTTCTTTCAGCAGACAATGGATGGGCGGTGCAGCACTTGAATGCCGGAATACAGTGTGCAGAAGCACGTTCAAGTTCCCTCATTTTCATTTTTTACATTTCGACGTTGTTCAAATACAAACTGGATACCAAAAAAACAGACCGATTGTAGTAAAAAGTGAGAATACCGTATACGGGGTACTCTTGTTGATCGTACATAATCTTATTCGCACATGCGATTTCTTCAACGGAAATCAACTCAGAACTCAAAAATTCAATAAAAACAAAAATTTATTAACAAAACTGAACTAAACTAATCGAATCTCTCCAGCGAAGACAACTTTGGCTTCATCTGTTCCGCCTTCCTTTTCTTCATTTCAAGTGGAGGAGTGACGTCTCTGGAAAAATCAATAATTATCGATTGATGGGGGAAACAGCAAGAGAGAGAGAGAATTAGAGAAAAACTGACAACTGCGTGTTCTCAACTTTCATGTCTCTTCTCTTCTTGCGTTTTTCCAACATTTGTCTAACATCGTCTTGTTTGACATCATCTTGATTCTTCGTAGGGGTTGCAGTCTTGCCGGCTGGTACTTTCATAGCTAATTCAGATGGTTGAATCCATGGCTGAAAAGTTGAGATGAAGAGAGAGAGAGAGAGAGAGAGAGAGAGAGAGAGAGAGAGAGAGAGAGAGAGAGAGAGAGAGAGAGAGAGAGAGAGAGAAGGAGATAGCGCTGTGGGAAAGAGACATAGACAGTGATGCAAACCCCGTCGTCTGTCATTTCTTCATTCACTCTCTCACGACCCACCATCCGCTGTTTGACATAAGAAACCGAAGGCGGCGAATCTCCACGTGGAGTGACATCTGGAGACGACGGAGGCTTGGGCTTCGACGTTTCCTCTGCCGAGAAAACAAAGTACGGGAACGCTTGTGGTTTGTCACTCATGTCGAACGGTCCTCCAACCTTCGATTTAGCGGCGGAAGATTGGGATGCTGAAAAGAATAATAGTCGTGGGTGGTCCAACTAACTCCCTTGACCACCCACTATGATAACTGTAAAATAATCGTTGCGGGTCAACAACTTATAAAAAGTCCAATTCTTCATATTTTATCTTTAATTCCTATAGTCGTCCCATTATGCACATTTCATCATTATCTTCGCGGGTGGCCCTAATGAATTCAAATGTGTAACACCCCATTATCATCGTGGGTGGTCGATCTGTCTTTTCTAACAAAACGAACCTGAACCATCATTAGTCGCAACGTCCTTGTCGGAATCAGACTTGTTCAGATCCGAAGTGTCCGCAAGGATCGCGGCACGTCTTCTCTTTTCTTCCTCCGCTTTTTCTGAATTGTTGAATTGTGATAATTTATCATTAAAGCAGATTTACTCTTCAATGCTCTGTCAACATCTGTTTCGCTTGGTGGTTTTTGTGAGTTGACAGGCTTCGGTGGTCTCTGGGCTAGTGCTGCCTCTGAATGTTGATAATCGTCGTGGGTGGTCCGGCCAGTCTTCTCTCTCTCTCTCTCTCTCTCTCTCTCTCTCTCTCTCTCTCTCTCCCACTTACTACTCGATTCTTGAGTTGGTTCGACATAGACGCGTTTGTTGTTTTTCCGATTGTCTGAATTTGCTTCATAAACCCCTGTGCTGGTTTCAGACTAACCGACTATTTTGACTTCTGGAGGTGGCGCTTCTGAAATTAAAATAGAGAGAAAGAAAGAGAGAAAGAGAGAGAGAGAGAGAGAGAGAGAGAGAGAGAGAGGGAGAGGGAGAGAGAGAGAGAGAGAGAGAGAGAGAGAGAGAGAGAGAATGATAAAATGTTGCAATGACAGAACATCATTGAATAACGTAAACTGAATTCGCGTGATAAGTACGCAACGTGAAACGTATCAAACGCAAGAACAAATCAGCTAAAACAAAAACCATATCTATCCTGGCCATCTTTCTTCTTCTTGTCGCTGATGCTCTTCGGATTCCTAAAATACCAAATGAAAGACGGTTCACGTCATGATCATACTGGTCCACTTCAACCTGAAATGCAACCAATTATTGATTTTCTGTCATACCTATTTTACCTCCTTATCCGATGGGCTCTGAGTTCGTTCGGAGTCTGCGAGGAGATCTGCAACTAGGGATTCAACTTTCGAAGATTTGGAAGCCGACCTGCGATGTGAACTTGTGACGTCATGTTTATCTTGTTCAGTGTTCCTCCATCGGCTGATTCATCAGTATGGATATTGTGATGAGATGGCTCGGCTTCTGGTCCTTTGAACGGAAGGTATTGAATGTACATTTGTGGCTTGTTCTGAAGTCAGGGGATGAGAAAGAGAAAAAGAGAGAGAGAGAGAGAGAGAGAGAGAGAGAGAGAGAAAGAAAGAGAGAGAGAGAGAGAGAGAGAGAGAGAGAGAGAGAGAAAGAGAAAGAGAAAGAGAGAGAGAGAGAGAGAGAGAGAGAGAGAGAGAGAGAAGAGAGAGAGAGAGAGAGAGAGAGAGAGAGAGAGAGAGAGAGAGAGAGAGAGAGAAGAGAGAGAGAGAGAGAGAGAGAGAGAGAGAGAGAGAGAGAGAGAGAGAGAGAGAGAGAGAGAGAGAGAGAGAAATAGCTTAACAAACCCATGGCTGTGGAGTTGTAGCCTTCTTTGCTACCGGTGTCTTTGCAGCGGCAGCTGAAAAAGCAAAAAATCGAAAGTCAGAGACAGGATCGAACCCACCTCCCTTGGCCAGCTCGGCTTTCTTTGCGGCAAGCTCATCGTCTTCTCGTTTATATCGCATCGCAAGATAACTATTGACCAGTGCATTCCGCTTCTTGGTCACTTTATTCTTGTAAATCTACAAATTCTCCGTCAACCGCATCGCACAGCCGCGTCGCGCCAACTCACCCATCTACAGAAGATTATTGAAACAAGACAGATGAGAAATAAGATGAAAAGAATTATGTAAATCACGATGCCGAGCCAAATGCCAGTGACTCTACGGAAAGCTGAAACGGATTATCGACTTATTGATTGATGAAAACTTCTAACCCTGAATATTGGGCACCGCCATGGTTTTCGTGTAAAAATGAGTGGAAACAGGTGTTTGACCTAAACGGCCACGTTTAAGTGATTTAAAGGCAAGAACGAGTTTTTTTAAATCTACGTTAGATTATTTATCCACGGGCTAGTCTTTCTGGCTCTAAAATCATCCATTTTTATATTTTTTCAATTTCTGAAGAACAATCATGATAGTTCAGGATGACGTGCCCTCTTATACGTTCTGTGACAAAAGAATACCCCTTCCGCGCGGCGTCACGCGGACGGATCGGCATCAAACTTGATGTGCATTGTCTCTCCCTTTCCGATGGCGTTCAGACCGTTACGATCAAAAAACTATGAGGTCCGCACCGGCTCCGGAAATACATTTTGCTCAGTTTTCATCCCAAACTTTGCAGTGAAGCAAAAACCATTTTCCACTAATGAAATCGATTGCATACGGTGTATAGTGCGAGAAATTCAGCACTTCATCAACATAATCGAATCAAGAATTCCCAATAAATATCGCTACAGGGCTCTTCACATTCATTCACCATGCTTCTCAAGCTCTCCATCGCCACTTTCCTCGCCTTCGGTTGGTTTTCTTCTTGTGTGGTCTCTAAAACCCTTTAGCTGCCGTCAACTGCTCCGAGGTCTACGATTACGACGAGCAGTTCAAGACGCTGTCGGAAGGATGTGGATTCCCTTTGGCAAGCAATCTCAACGCTTTTCTTCGTCCAGGATCTCTGATCGAAATTAAGGGAAGATTCTCCACACACAAGGATGAGAAGTGAGTCTGGACTGGTCTGAACGGCTTTATCACAACGCCATTTGAAACATCACATGCTAAATTCACTTCCATCCGGCCGCGCGTTGCTGCGCGGAACCTTTTTATTGCTTTACCTGTTAACATTGCATAAGCATGAAACCATGACTTTATAAACCAAAATATCTCTGTCTCTCTCTCTCTCTCTCTCTCTCTCTCTCTCTCTCTCTCTCTTTTCTCTCTCTTTCTCTCGCTCTCTCTTTCTCTCTCTCTCTCTCTCTCTCTCTCTCTCTCTCTCTCTCTCTCTCTCTCTTTCTCTTTCTCTTCAGGGCTGGATTGTTTAAACACCTCTTCTCAACAGGAAAAAGTCTTCTGAAGGCCTGAAAGTTATATTTTTATCCTTGAGAAAAAATGAGTACAAAACACGGAGTTAGGGTTGCTGTATCTTTTTTTCTCTAACTGTCTGACGTCTCTCATCTCTTTCTTCAAACCGAGATACTCTGCAGCGCTGTACTACACTCCAACTTCAGATTCACCATCAAGCTTCTGGACGGACATCCAAACAGCACCCACACCCAGACTATTCTGGCGGCCACCTTCGAACTCGCTCCAAAGTCGAAGGACGCGGGAAAGGTCACTTTGAGTCAGCACCTTCTCAACTGTTTCGTGAGTGAGCACAAATATGGAATTATGATCATGGATGTTCAGGACGCTGAGAAGAAGAGCCAACTGGAGAAGTTTGAATTCGATAGACATGAGCTCTACACCTACACCCTCAAAATCAGGTAAGAGAGAAAAAAAAGAGAGAGAGAGTGAGAGAGGGAGAGGGAGAGAGAGAGAGAGAGAGAGAGAGAGAGAGAGAGAGAGAGAGAGAGAGAGAGAGATATTATATGTATTTTGGAATGGTAGCGAACCTTCTAATTGCATTGATTGAATTCGCGTGATAAGTACGCAACGTGAAACGTATCGAACGTAGGTAAAAAGAGAGCGAGAGAGAGAGAGAGAGAGAGAGAGAGAGAGAGAGAGAGAGAGAAAGATAGAGAGAGAAAGAGAGAGAGAGAGAGAGAGAGAGAGAGAAAGAGAAAGAGAAAGAGAGAGAAAGAGAGAGAAAGAGAGAGAGAGAGAGAGAGAAAAAGAGAGAGAGAGGCAGAGAGATATTATATTTTGGAATGGTACCGAATCTTTTAATTTGAATTCGCGTGATAAGTACGCAATGTGAAACGTATCGAACGTAAGTAAAAAAAAGAGAGAGAGAGAAAAAAATTTTCAGAGTCGAAAAGGACAGCTTCATCGTGTTGGTCGACGACCAGCTTGTCGGATCCATCTCCAACAAGGTCGACCTATCGTTGATCGACGTCATTCAGACCGACGGACTCTTCTACCCCAACTACTTCTACATCGATGGAACCGGTAACCAAACTAGCTATTCCTTCACCAAAAGACTAATTTCAGATGTTTGCGCATGCCACGAAAAACATTAAATCAATCGATTTTGACTAATGAATTTTTCTATATCCTGTTCTGTTGCAACTGTCCGGGGGATGGTGGTCTACGAAACATGGCCAAAATCACGTTCCTTCACATTCAAAAAACAAAATCCTGATTTTTATTCAACTAATAGTGCAATTTTGCTGCTGCTGCTGCTGTTGTCGGCTCTTGTTCATGTCTCTCAGCGAGTTGTACTCGTTTTGAAGTCGAACAACCTGCAGAGAGTTCAAGTTGGGTAAAAACGTGGCTGTGTCACCTCTCCACGCTTTCTCATGTATTCGCTTTCTTTTTCGCCCAAGATTTTCTTCATGTCGGCTTCCATGACTTTTCTGTTGACAAATAGATACAATCACTCTCTCTTTTTCTCAGTCTCTCTCTCTCTCCCCCTCTCTCTCAGTCTCTCTCTCTCCCTCTCTCTCTTAGTCTCTCTCCCCCTCTCTCTCTCTCTCTCTCTCTCTCTCTCTCTCTCTCTCTCTCTCTCTCTCTCTCTCTCTATCTCTCGATCTTTCTCTTTGTCTCTTTCCCTCTCTCAGTTGATGGAGGAATGCTGAACAAGATAATCATGGCATTACAATTTCACATCGCTATTTTAGGAATCCGAAGAGCATCAGCGACGAGAAGAAGAAAGAGGGAGATGATAGAAACGGTTTTGCTTTGGTTGATTCTTTCTTGCGTTTGATACGTTTCACGTTGCGTACTCATCACGCGAATTCAGTTTACGCGATTAGCAGAGTTGCAATCATTCCAAAATGTTCTCCCTCTTTCCCTCTCACTTACTTCTGCTCCAGTTGCTCCTTGACAATCTTCTGAACGTCCTCCGCTTGTTTGATATTGTGCTTCAACACATCCAGATCGTACTGTGTCATATCCAATATTCCCTTGAGCTCCTTCGCTCTTTTTTCTTCGCACGAAGTGTTCGTGAGCAACTGGTCAATGTCCGTTTTCTCCACAGTAGCCTGAAACTTTGTGTCTTCTACGTGCCCCAATGGTGTCCGCCACGAACTGGGCACGAAGCGGCCACAACATTTCAAAAACCTACAATTGTACTCGACGTTCTGTCAATGCTCATCATTGTAGTGCCCAGATCAAGATGGAATATCTGCACTTTAGCATTGTCCTGCCACAACTGTAAAATTTAATGCAACGCGTGCGCGCGACGCGGCTCACTTTACTGTCCAACTTCTGAGATGGACACGCAGCAGCATGTACTTGCATCGTGTGTTCCGGAGTGAACTTATTCTTGACCAATGTGATTTTGACCTGAAATGGAGTTCGACCGCGGTGGAGACGCGTTGCGTATGGCAGCAGTGACTTATAAGTGTATACACACCATGGTACCAATGACTACCCTACGTCATCCTATTTTCGCTTCGAAGATAACTGTAAGTGACCTACCTCAAGCGGCTGATCATTGGTTATGACACCCTGATTTGGGCACACCAAGTAGCGTGTTGGTGAATTTGTCTGAAACATCAGAACACTTTGGTGTGCATGGTGTGCTTCTCACCAAGAATCGGAAGGCAACTGGCCCAACACCACTGAGACGACGGAGAATCAACTTTTGTTGAGCGTCGAGAGGCTGTTCGACGTCAAAAACTACGAGTGTCTGGAATTTGAGGTAAATATTTACAGTAATCCCTCTTCTCCCTAACGTAGGTCAAAATTCTTTAAGTGGGTGAAAGCTACAGTAATCCTTCGTCGAAGTATGTTACCGTTTTTCGTGGTCACTCTGATCTACATAGTATATACAGTAACCAATGCATGATAGGTCAAAACTTCTACTGGTAGGCAGAAGCCACAGTAACCTTTGGCTCATCAAAAATGGGATCTACAGTAACCCTCTATAAAACTACGGCAATTAGTAAATCGCATCCCATCGCATCCCGCATCCCATTTTCAAAAACGGGATGCGATAACTTTTTTCGCATCGCATGAACACCTCTTTTTTAAGGTTAGGTTAGGTTTGGGTCAGCTTAACGTTCAACCTAAGCCTAAATACAAGGTGATTGGGCTGTTACGAGCAAAGTTACAGACGTTTGAAAATAACGGGATGCGGGATGCGATTTACTAATTGCCTAAAACTACGAAGGATCAAAATTTCCTTCAACAGGTAAAATCGACAGTAACCATTTTCACCTCTCCAAATCTACGGGAAAGAAAAATACCGTAGTAAAACCACAGTACCCATTATGAAACGGGTACTGTAGCTCTGGAAAACACTGTAGTTTACCTGATTTAATGCCAAGTATGATACTTTCTCTTCACCACCGTGATCATCTTCTTTACTTCCTCTATGATTCATGTTAAGTAGTTTCGTCATTTCGAGATATAAATGAGGAAATTTATCACGTGAGAAAAGAATCAATCAATTGTTTATGCCATCGAACTCTTGGGGCGTGGAGCGTGACCATGTGAGAACTTGCGCAGGACCTGAAAATTTAAGATGATGATAAAGATAGGGGCCGCCCCCAAAAAAAGTCAAAAAAGGTTTTTCTTAAGTCTTACATCTGTTGGTGAGGTGATTTCGAACTTCGGTATCGGAGCTGAGTTGAGCCGTGGTCGTGGAACCACTGAGTCCGCCGAATCGCCGAGCAGTGGAACTGTGGCTACTGCTGTGAGCTGAAAGTAATTTGACATTTTTAAACATTTTATTCTATTTTTGATTTTCAAATAATATTTTAAAAAAATCTAAGTTTATCTAAGTTTTTCTTATGTTTAGATGAGAAACACAGAAATGTGAAAATACAATTAGTTCATTAAATCCAAATTTCGATCCACCATGTGAAACTACACAAGTGGACCGGAAATACAAACAAACCTTCTGTAAATCTCCCTTTTTCACCACAGACGTCTTCTTTTTTCGCTTGACCGACGTAACTGGCTGAAAATCACTGTTATTTTGATTGATATCAAGAGGAAACCATACTTTAAAGGCATAATGCGCAATCATATGCTGACACTCTGTTCGACCGACGTATTGTGCCCATTCGAAGGCGCAGAACGATCTTGCTGTATCTCGTTTGTTGGGGTCGGCACCTAGAAATATTCGGGTAAAAGATTTAGAAAAGGTTATTTCTAATGATAAGTATGCATGTTATTACTCGATTTCTTTCCGTTTGAATGGTTCATCTACAATGTGGAGTTTCGACGTAAAAACTCATCCCGTCATGTTGCCAGATATCGAAAGTTTCAGACTGTTTCTTTTTTGTCGGAACGATATTTGGTATCTTTTTGGGGGGATTTTTGAAATTTTCCAATTTAAAAATGTTCTCTTTTATCTGAACTTCAGCCAAGAAGTCATACGCAGCGTAAACCGAAATATCGTAACATACCTGCTCGTAGGAGTGTCCTAGCACACGAAATCCTTCCTTGTATCGCTGCTTTGATGAGCGCTGTTTGACCCAGCTTATTCGTTTGATCGATATTCAATGTTGGGAAACGTTCCAGGAGCATTTCAACGATTTGTGTGTAACCTGAACGATTTTACTTAAAAATTTCCCAACTTCCTTTTCTTCATTTTCGAGTGACCATACAACACTTCATTAACCACATTCCGTGTACTAAAATTCTAAAAATTTGAAAAAAATTGAAAATAAAAACTCCCAGCTTCTTCAGAAATATCCTCCCTCAACATACAAGGTTTCACCAAATGAGGCAAAAGAATAAAAAAGAGGGAAATCCTTTCTTTCTACTAATCCGCTACGTTTTTTGTCTCGATAATCGCAATTTTCGAGAAAAAAGGATTTTCCGATTACTCTTTTGATTTGAATTTCTATGTACTGTCTGATCAATGTAGCGAGAGGGATAGAGATAGAGAGATAGAAAGCGAAAGAGAGAGAGAGAGAAATAGATAGAGAGAGAAAAGAGAGCTAAACGGATAACTGAAAACTGTGTTTCACACAAGTTTCAAATCAAATTTAAAATTGAATACAATATTGACACATTTCTTTAACAGTTAAGTCTATATACAAGTTAAGTCTATATTTTAACTATCGAACAGAAATAACTTCTCACCAGCTTGTGACGCCAAAATAAGTGGTGTATTTCCCTCTGCATCCACCATGTTCGGGTTGACACCATCTCTGAAGCTCTCATCTTCGATCCCTCTGATGTCACCACGTGAGGCGAACTCCAGAAGATTCTGGGGTATCTGAATGAGATATTTTCAGTGCTTCGTCCTCGTTGCTATGGAAAATGCCGCTGGCCCTTCATTAGAATCGCTTGCCCAGCTGTGGTGGACACTAATATTTGGCTTATGTAGTATGCGTTTCACGGCGCGTTATTGATCATACAAAGGTTGTTTTGTTGCTGTTCGAAGTGCAGTTAAAACCCTCTGAATGCTTGATAACCTCAGAAAAAGTTCATGTTTTACAGTAACCTGCAGAGAAAAAACTCTCAAAATGCATGTAAACTCTCTAAAAATCTGTGTTTTGATGTTTTAACTGTACTCTGTCACTGTCACTGTACCCTTTGATGTATTCATTGTACCCTTTCACAGGAAAATGTTACGTTTCGGAATAGATAGAGAAAGTATATTGGTAAGCCCCCACATTAAAAAAAACAGGGGGCGACTTTCCTTTTTCTTCTCTACATGACGTTAGAGCCACTTAACAAGTGGTTGACGTATCTTATGAAAACGACAACACTTTCGATGAATAGGTTTAAATATGTCTTCTCATATTTGATACAAAACACTCACCGACACTTTGGGTATGTTGATGGACATACTGTAAAGGACACGGTAGACGCGGCTCCCTTGGTCGTGGCACAGAGCAGTTTATGCTCGATATGCCGACGCTCCGTTAATCTTATCCTCTCATTTTCACCCTTATCACTCTCGGCCTCTTCTATTCTCTCATTCTGTCGATATAATCCTTCAGCTGGGCTTCATCTCCACCACTGCATACAAAAACTTTGTACTCCACACTCATTAGAACTCTGCAAGAGGTGGAAATGTCGAAGCGGTTCGATGAAATGGAGCGGAATAGAAAGTACATTGAGCATAGAGAAAGAGTGGGTATTAATTCTCGTTAAAGCTGTTTTAAGACCATTCTTAACCAAAAATACACGTTTAACACAGACAATTTACTTATAGGTCCTGGATGCAAGAAGTGAAATCAGCAAACTGACCAGAAGGAGCCGATCACTAGTGAAAGAGCCACCTAAAACTGTGAAGAAGCAAAGATCGGTGAGGGGTAGCACAATATAATTTTTTAAAAAAAGCTTTCAGCAAGCTGCACCGGATCGAAGACTACAAGAAGAAAATACAAGGCTTCTCAACTCGCTTGTGGCTATAGCTCAACGGAAGAATATGTATTTGAGACAGAAATAAAATTTATCCATTGCGAAAAAGAATATGCGTACTGTTATGAATAAAGAAAATTGTCTTTAGAATGAATCTTGAAAATAACCCGAAAACCAGGTGAATTGAAATATATCTATGTTCAAACTACTTGAAATATATATTACTACTTTCGGTATACAGTTTGGAAGATACATAGAAGGCAAGAAAATGTTGATAAAAATATTACATTGAAAACGAAAGTGTTAACAAAAAAAATAAAAATGCAATGATTAAAGGCACACGCGTAAATCGACGCATAGTCTCGGAGAACGCTTGTTTATTTTTCTTTTTCGAATCTGGCTTGGCTTCGTTAAGGGTTTTTCTAGTTGTTTTGTGCGTTATTTTATTCCCATGTGTTGTTGTTTGTACTCTAGATCATTCTTTCCATTTAGAAAATGTGTTTGACATTTTACCTGCACAAAGTATCCGAGAGTACCTACGTTTCTCAATGAAAATTTTGTTTCCAAACATGCGGTTCAAAATTACCTCGAATATCTCTCTTCATACAAATTTATTGGTTTTTTCACAAACAAAATTATTTCAGGAGTGCCGATTACTCAGAAAACATACAAGAATGGTTTGTTTTTCTTGTGGAGCGTTTTGTTAATGAAAGGTTTCAGACTATCAGTAAGAACAACAAGATGATGGGTCACCTGAACTACAGGATGAGGGTGATTCTTCAAGACGGTAGAACCTTTGTTGGATATTTCAAAGGTATATTAATAATTTTCAATTTATCTCAAAATGTTCCTACAGCCTTCGACAAGCACATGAACATCATCCTCACGGAATGTGAAGAGCACAGACAAATCAGACCCAAGGCCGGAAAGAAGGTAATATTATAAAAAGAATAATTTGTCAGTGAAAAGTTTGTTTAGTCCGAAGGAGAAGAGAAGAGAATTCTTGGACTCGTTCTCTTGAGAGGCGAGCACATTGTTTCCATGACTGTTGACGGTGCCCCACAGAAGGACGACGAAGGTGTCAAGCTCGCTAAGGCTGGAGGAAACCCAGGTGAATTTCAGCGTTATAATTTAATTCGGAAACTTTGAAAATACATCTTCAAAGTATGACAGTTTTTTTAAATTTAAAAAAAAACTTCCAATCTTTTCTAACGAATGATTTTTTAATGTATCGTTTCAATTTTTAATTTTCAGGACCTGGACAAGCAAAGCCAGCTGGACGTGGTCTTCCTCCAATGCCATCAGGCGGACTAGGTCCAGCCCCAGGACTCGCCGGAGCAGTCAGAGGTGTCGGAGGCCCAGGAATGGCAGCCATGCAGCCAGGATTCGGTGGCCCACGATACTGAGTTGTGTACAATGTTTGATCTTCTATTTATTACGTTATACTTCTTTATCCGTTTTCCCACGATCTTGACTTTCTTTATGAGAGGTGAACTCAATCTGCGTGTATTTTTTACTCTTTAAGAAGCATTCTTACTTTCTGAACTTGTTGAATGTAAAAAATGAATATTGACTGAAATTTTTTTCTGTTGATTTTTCTTTTTCTGCCGTTGATCGGTTCTGCTATTTGTAAACAACTAACCAAAAGGAAGTTGAAAGTTGAAATTTCATGCCTGGTTAAGGGTTCACTAGTCATGCCACCGAAGAAGCAGGTCGAAGAGAAGCCAGCACTTCTTGGTCGTCTCGGTACCAACCTCAAGGTGTGTGCTGCATACATACTTTCCATTACAACAGTTACAAATTGATTATAGTCAATTTATCATATTAGAACTGCACGTTAAGGTCGGAATTCTGGGTCTTCCGAATGTCGGTAAGAGTACCTTCTTCAACGTGCTGACCAAATCTGAGGCACAAGCCGAGAACTTCCCGTTCTGTACCATCGACCCGAACGAAAGCAGAGTCGCCGTCAACGACGACCGATTCAACTGGCTAGTCAAACACTACAAGCCTGCCAGCAAAGTCCCCGCTTTCCTGAACGTTACTGACATTGCCGGGCTCGTCAAAGGTTCGATGTATGCTCAATTTATCGTTGATACACCGAAATGATGGAAAACTTTATTTTAGAATTTGAATATATATTTCATTCAGTTTTTGTGAGACCGTTATCCAAACCGAATTTCTAACTGGTGTTTGTGAAAAAAAAATGAACGTGGCCCGAAAACCTGGCTTCAGGAGCCTCGGAAGGACAAGGACTCGGAAACGCCTTCTTGTCTCACGTGTCAGCCTGTGACGCTCTGTTCCATCTTTGCCGTGCCTTCGACGACGATGACGTCACTCACGTTGAAGGTGAGTTTTGGAATGAAAACATGTTTCGAAGCTAACTGTGTTATCTTGGGTCGAGAACATGGAAAATCTCAATTTCCTGCTTCAATTCAATCATTGCAGGTGAGGTGAACCCAACCCGTGACTTGGACATCATCAGTGAAGAGCTCTTCGCCAAGGATCTTCAGTTCATCGAGTCGCCACTGGACAAAGTTGAGAAGCTTGTGACCAGAGCTAATGACAAGACTAAAAAGGTAGGACTGCAACAATAAATCCAAATATTCACTTTCAGTTGGAATACGACACCCTCGTCCGTGTCAAGAAGTGCCTGGATGAGAGAAAGCCAATTCGCTTGGAAACATGGAACGAAAAGGAAATCGAGGTAACGTTTTGAGTACAGAAGTGTGAATATCTCTAGCTGAATGAAAATAAGATAAGAATCGTATACCTTGCAGATCTTGAACAAGTACCTCTTCCTGACCGCTAAGCCAATCGTCTACCTTGTCAACCTGTCGGAGAAAGACTACATCAGAAAGGTATTATTATTATCACTTCAAGGAAATTCAGTTGTTTGTTTTCGATTAAATTGAATCAATCTCTGAACGCGTCGTATTCGTATGAGTTTTGAAGACGCATGAAAGTATTTTTGCATTTGTTCTATGTGAACAATCCATTCTATTACAGAAGAACAAGTGGCTTCCAAAGATCAAAGCATGGATCGACGAGAAAGACCCCGGAGCAGTGCTCATCCCGTTCTCTGGAGCATTTGAGCTCAAGCTCCTCGACATGCCAGAAGATGAGGCCGCCGCATATCTGAAGGAGAACAATGTCACGTCAAACCTGGACAAGGTACGCTTCTCAAAATATTTGAATTTCGATAATTATCCTGTTTTCGTTTGTTCTTCCGATTTTACACTCGATCACACTCATTGTAAGAAACTTATTGTGGAATCATCGCTTTTGTTTGATTTTTTCTCGGCGAACGACAGTTTTGGTCACTTCTTCATGTCGATTGTTTTTTGAAAATATTTATTAAGGTTTCATATAATTTTCAATAGACGAGAAATTCGCCTCCCACTCGTTGTTTTCTTTTCACATTTTTTTATTCGATAACTACCACTAAAATTTCATAGGATTTAAATATTTTTATCCAGAACGTTTCAATTATTAACAGAGTGATTAAAGACAATTTTGCTTATTTCAGATTGTTCACACTGGTTACAAGGCGCTGCAACTCGAGTATTTCTTCACCGCTGGGGAAGACGAGGTGAAAGCATGGACTATTCAGGTACTTTTTGAACTTATGATAGTCCCCCAACGAATATTTATGATAATCGAAACCGAATAAATTTGTTTACAGAAGGGAACCAACGCACCAAAGGCTGCAGGAAGAATTCACACAGATTTTGAGAAAGGATTCATCATGGCCGAAGTGATGAAAGTCGCTGATCTCATTGAGTTGGAAGAAGAGTCGAAGGTACTTTTTTCAATCTAGGAAATTCAACGAAAAGTTTCAAACTGATAGTTTTTTGTAGTACGATATCAGAAATATTCGTTCTGTGTTTTGTAAAAATTGAATGGTTATGAAATCTAGGTCTGATGGTCGATTCTTGTTAGAATAACATCTAAATAGATACCTAAACAGCAAGAGCAAGAGCTCTAACCACCCAAGCAAGCGTCTTGACTAACTAACTGTCTTCACTAAATTTATGAATACGCTGAAGGTACTGTCGAAAAAATACCCAAGTTACCTAAACTACAACCTAAACACCCTAGGTCACTGTTTTATGTTTCACTCTGAATAAGATTCACGGTGAAGGTAAAGCAGACTTCGTCCAGAAAATGAATTATTTTTTATTTTAGGTAAAAGCCGCTGGAAAATACCGCCAACAAGGAAAGACGTACACCGTGCAGGACGGAGACGTGATATTCTTCAAGTTCAACGCCGGTGCCGGTCTTACCACTGGTAAGAAGAAGTAATAAATCAAATTTTAGTCGTTTTTGCCACTTCCCCATTCATATTATTTCTCTTTTGTCACACATTCTTGCTTGTTATAAATTTTGTTATTGATTCTTCTTTGCATTTTCTCTTGATAGTTTCCATCTATCTTGTCATATCTTTCTCGTTGTTATTTTGTTTTATTCGGTTATCCCGTCCCTTTGCAGTTCATATGTCGCCCGATCAGGTGGACTGCAAAGGGACCGGCATTGGACTGTAACTGGGCGACAGATGTCCGGGACGATTGTCACCAATATACAGTCCGCCCAAAGTATTTGAGTAAACTCATACTTGATGTTTCTTGGTTAAGGGTTCACATAGTCATGCCACCGAAGAAGCAGGTCGAAGAGAAGCCAGCACTTCTTGGTCGTCTCGGTACCAACCTCAAGGTGTGTGCTACAGATATTTTTTTTGAAAACTATTCCAATTGAATTATAGTGGAGTTATCATATTAGAACTGGTGTGTGTTACATACATAGTTTTCATGTAAACTGTTGAAAACTGATTATAGTCAAGTCATTATAATAGAACTGAATGTTAAGGTCGGAATTCTGGGTCTTCCGAATGTCGGTAAGAGTACCTTCTTCAACGTGCTGACCAAATCTGAGGCACAAGCCGAGAACTTCCCGTTCTGTACCATCGACCCGAACGAAAGCAGAGTTGCCGTCAACGATGAGCGGTTCGACTGGCTGATTAAACACTTCAAACCAGCTAGCAAGTCCAGTAGTCCGGCTTTCCTCAACGTTACCGACATTGCAGGACTTGTGAAAGGTATTTTCTTGACTAACTTTGTCTAATTCTAACCAATTTTGTATTCAAATCGTTCAATTGATCAGATTCCGCTGTTTTTCAACACTTTCTAATAGAAAAGTCAGAAAGTTATACATATTTTCAATCTTATTCTAGAAATTCAAATCATTCCGCTTATATCTTTCGAATAGAGTCGTGCGCAATGCCCTGAAGAGAAGCCTTCGTCGTGCGGCCTTCTGAATACAAGAATCAAGCTTCCGAAGTTGGTCGCCGATGTTCGTCAGCTTAGGTTTGGTGTAACTTTTGAACGAAGATGCTACTCCTTGTCAGAAAGTTTATGAGAAAAAAAATTGTTCTTTCCTGTTTTCTCGATAGCGCTGTCCGAGATAGCGTACTAACACGCAATAATGTAATCAACGTCGTCTCAACACTTGAATTCAGGAGCCTCGGAAGGACAAGGACTCGGAAACGCCTTCTTGTCTCACGTGTCAGCCTGTGACGCGCTGTTCCATCTTTGCCGTGCCTTTGACGACGATGACGTCACTCACGTTGAAGGTGAATTTCGAAATAAATGAAAAATTTAGTTTTCGTTTCAGAGAAAACTAAATATTTCGCTATCTGTATATTTACTATTGTAACAATCGAGAAGATTCTCCATTATTAGCATCACTTGATTTCTTAAGACCCCTCCGAAATCAAGTTTCATTATGAAAATCAGAAATCTGGATAATTGCTCACGAGACAATCGACGTCATTACTCTCATGAGACAACAATTTTGAAATGCTACTGATAAACAATGTGGGAAAATATGAATCGCCCTTTGATTCTAGAATTTGTCATCAGTTTCCGCAGAAGCTTTCGAGAGAAGGAGAAAATTGATTGAATGGAAACATTGTTCGACTGTGAATAGCAAGTTGGATTAAAAGGGGTCAAATTTATATGATTTTTTAAATTTGAAAATTCGTAGTTGTGGCGATTCGTATTACCTCAAGCGAACAGATTTTGAAATCGCGATGGTTTCGAGAGTTGATACCTTTAACACTTATATGGGTTATCGACTTTCGGTTACGATTTATTGTCGATTAAACACGTATTTTCCGAAATTTAGTTTTTTATCCTTATGCGGATCGAGAAAATGGAACATCTCATCATCTTACTTTCCTTCTTCAATTCAATCATTGCAGGTGAGGTGAACCCAACCCGTGACTTGGACATCATCAGTGAAGAGCTCTTTGCCAAGGATCTTCAATTCATCGAAGCTCCACTGGACAAGATTGAGAAGCTTGTAACAAGAGCCAATGATAAGACGAAACAGGTAACACCTTTACAATAAGCGTAGTTTCTAGTGTTAAAAGTATGTTTGGGATAACAATTTGCGTTCCGAGCGTAGCGAAACAAAGAGGTATCACTCATGAAACATGATCGGAATCATATCCGAACCGCGAGTTTAAGATGAACGATTAGAAGTCTTATCATGAAATCCTCATTTTCAGTTGGAATACGACACCCTCGTCCGTGTCAAGAAGTGCCTGGATGAGAGAAAATCGATCCGTTTGGAGACATGGAACGAGAAGGAAATTGAGGTTATTGAAATTTCTTACTGTAACTGTATTCTATATTAATATAGAAAGTAGAATATCCAGATTGTTTCAGAAGTTTTTAAAGAAAAAAATGAACTGCGTTCAAAAATACTAAAATTAAAACTCAAATAACTTTTTTTCGTTGAAAAAATACAATTATCGTGATTTATCATGTTTTCTGTAGTGATATTTAAGCTCTAGCAAGAATAACATTAATAATTCGGAACGAAGGCTTTTAGATCCTGAACAAGTACCTCTTTCTGACCGCCAAGCCAATCGTCTACCTTGTCAACTTGTCGGAGAAGGACTATATCAGAAAGGTATTCTTATAGTTTTTGTATTGTATTTTTTGTTTCCGAGAAATATTCTTGTTTGTTATGCGTTTTTGTTACTCTCCGTGATCACAGAATCGTCAAATTGTATGTGAAATGTATGTTTAGGGAAATTTAGAGAAAAACCCCCATTTTGATGGTTTCAGAAGAACAAATGGCTTCCAAAGATCAAAGCATGGATCGACGAGAAAGACCCCGGAGCAGCACTGATTCCATTCTCTGGAGCTTTCGAGCTCAAGCTCCTCGACATGCCAGAAGATGAGGCCGCCGCATATCTGAAGGAGAACAATGTCACGTCAAACCTGGACAAGGTACGTTTCACATAATATTCAAATGTGGGAAGTTTTTGGTTTTTTTATTCAACCCTGAGAAGACTTTTATAACGGTATCAGAAATTGGTGGGGTCTCGATTACTTAATTCAAAAAAGTTTACTGAATCATCGAATCAAGAATCATTCCCTTACAAGGTGCAAAAATGTTTTTGTGGTAATTATGTTTAAACTTTGATTAAGTTTTAGTGCTTTGATCCTTACCCAAGCCTAAAATTTGAGGTGTCGACAAAGATAAATGAAAAAAGATTCATGACGCGGTTCTTGATTCATATCAGAGTTGCACGGAATTCCGACTTCCGACTTCCGTGAAAAAATTTCACTTCCGTTTAACAAATTCTACTTCGCCTTTTTCCACTTCCGACTTCCGACTTCCGTGAAAAAATTTCACTTCCGTCTTCCGACTTCCGTTTAACAAATTCACTTCCGACTTCCGACTTCCGTTTAAAAAATTCACTTCCAACTTCCGACTTCCGTTTTGAAAAATTTTACTTCCGTGCAACTCTGATTCATATGATTCAGTCTACTTTTTTGTATAAAATGTCTCGATTATTGGGTTGAATGAAATATCTTTTTCCAGATTGTTCAAACGGGATACAAAGCCCTGCAACTCGAGTACTTCTTCACCGCCGGAGAGACTGAGGTGAAAGCCTGGACAATCCAGGTAAATTTCTCATTTGACTGAAAATCCCCCGATATATTCAGCTTCATCCAAATTGTTTATCAGCGGCATTTCGAAATTGTATTCTCGTGTGCGTAATTACTCTAGGGAGTCATGTGCATTGATAATACTCCAAATCTGTTTAGATTCTCATTTTGTAGTATGATTGGTATGAGTTATGAGACTTTTCGGCTTATGATAGAAATAGTATCATAAAACTGCTGGAATCTAAGCCTCACGAAGTGTATAGTAAAAGGGACGACATCTGTCAATGGGCAGGGGGACACTAACAAATAACTAAAAGTACTTCCTAAAGTAACTGGAGACAAATCATTTTTCGATAATGTACTTCAAAAAGTTCATTTCTGAAAACACTTTTCAAATTCTGGCAGATTGGCACTGGCGCGTAGAATCGGCCAAAATTTAAGGGGGTAACCCTAATATACCACGTTGAAGCTATTCTTTAATCCTGGAATGTTCCTTTAGAACTAGGATTTTTTCAAGGATTTAGAGTGATACTAACAAAACAGGTGGTCTACTACAGTCCATATTTCCGAAATGTTGTTCCATACTAAACTACAATCAAAATAATTACAGAAAGGAACCAATGCACCTAGAGCCGCTGGCAGAATTCATTCGGATTTCGAGAAGGGATTCATCATGGCAGAAGTGATGAAAGTCGCTGACCTTATTGAGCTAGGGGATGAGACCAAGGTGATTTTTTTCATGTAAAATGTTTTGTTTTTTCATTTCCATTCAATCAGTAAGAATATTGATATTTTTATACTTTAATTACAACTTTTATTTTAAAATGCTTCTTCGCTTTGAGAAAAAAACATAAAAATGGGAAAAAATTGATTTTTAAAAATTCTAGATTTGTTTTCCAATTTTTCCCTTTTTAAAAATAAATTGTTTATCAGCAAATTGTCAATTGAGAAAAGTTTCTTTCAGACTTAATTCAGCTATAAATAGCCAATTTCATTTTTTTCGCAAAAACGTCTGAACAATTTTCCTACAGGTCAGAGCAGCAGGAAAGTACCGTCAACAAGGAAAGACGTACATCGTGCAGGACGGAGACGTGATATTCTTCAAGTTCAACGCCGGCGCGGGTTTGACCGCTGCAAAGAAGAAGTGATCCATAAGATGTGATTCGGGTTCTATTGGTTGTTGTTATAAACTTTGTTACAAATATCCTATTATGTGGTTGATCTGTTTGCTGCCTTGCAATATACTTGTGAAACGAGTTGAACGACGCGCAAAATGAGTTGTGAGTGCGTTCACCGAGGTTTAATCGTGGTTACGGTAATAGAACTCATGAATGCACACAGAACTCAATTTTCGCGTCAACAACAGTGCTGTATGTAATAATCTTCCGCTTTGTGTTCACTTGCACAGGTAGAAATACGGACGACCCTATTTAGTATTTTCGTTACCGTAACCAAGATCATACCGCGGTGAATACACAAAAAACAGATTCTGCGCGTCAATAAGATTACTGTAACGGTTTTTCCCCTGTGCGGTGAATTCACATAAAGCTAGTTCTGCTCGTCGAGAGTACTGTAGTCTTTTTCTTCATCCCTCACATTGCGCTCACTCCGGAAGAGTGGAAAAGAGAGACGGGCGGTCCACTTGTTCTATTATTAATAAGATTTTCGCAAAAAAACGACATTTTTAATTAGAAATTCATGAATTTTCGGGTCCTGATGATTTAAAGAGTCAAAGACCGAAGATTCCATTGAACAGGTGATCAAACAGACGTTTTCTTCAATTTCCAATGTAAAAAAAATCAGGAACTAGCGAGAATTTGGAAGTTTTCAAATCAAACTAACACTAGAAGTCGAGAAGTTTTTTCAAAAATGGAAAAAAAAACCTATTTAGCCCAGTTCGATTTGGTAAATTTGAAAAAAAAACGCTGTTTTTCGAGAAAATCTGACCGAAAAAGATAGAAAAATGTCGAAATCAGGATGCCACAGAAAAGTGACATGTGTCCCTAACAGCTGATCGCAGTGTTCGGCTCCGATTGGCAGCGGATTTTGCATTTGAAATGGCGGTTTGGTTTATGACTGATCCAGGTCAACATTCCGATGGTGGGACAGTTTCGAGTTTTTTTTCGAATCAGATTACATGCCTAATAGAAGGCACACATAGCTTCCTCTACCTGTAAAAAAATCTGGCCTCCGTAAATCGGGTACTTAGTACCGTAGCAGTTTCGCCTTGAAATACAAGAACGATTTACGTAATGAGCCTTTAATTTCAATGGACTGAAAGTAAGAATGATAATTTGAATCCACAAAGATCTAACTGTTCGTTGTGAGAGTCCCGACCCTAGGGTAGGCCTACCGTACTCATTCAGCAAAATTGAGATTAGAGCGCGTTTGAAAACGGCCATGCTTCTAGCGATATATGTGCGTTACAGTTTCGGGTCGCACACTTAATTTCTCCCCAATTTTCTGCACTTTTGCCCTAAACGTATAGCGGTGCTGCGGCAATTGGCAATATTTAGTTGGTAACCACCTGGGAACAATTTCCGACATCCACACATAGTCAAACGCACACGCGCGCGAAAAACCTGCCCCACGAAAAGCACTTGAAGTTTTGAGGGGAGGGAACAGAGGGAGGGGGAGGGGTCATAGACGCAGAGTAACTATAAGCCACGCCCACCCGAGCCCCTGGCAACTTTGAAGGTGTTATGCAGTGATTTGTGTGTAAGATTACGCCGCAGTAAACGTGAGAAAAAGTGATGTGAGCTGTGGAGAAATGTTTGATGATTAGGCTTTTAGATTCTGAAAAATGATCAAGTTACAAATTTGTTTTTTAAAATGATTTTTATATTTTTAACTTTTCCCTATCAAATTTTTATCACTTGAATTTCGGCTCTAAATAAATTTGAACTAACACTTTTCAGTATATTTTCATTTTTTTAAAACTAAAATTCCAGTAACAATTTTTAAAAAATTTATTTTTGGAATATTTTTCAAAAGAAGATTTACTGATTATGAAGAAGCCCTCACATATCTAGCAAAAAGTCTAACCGATTTCAAACGCGCGCCAGCCGCATTTTTGTAGAATGAGTACGGTAGGCCTACCCTAGGGTCGGGACTCTCACAACGAACAGTTAGATCTTTGTGGATTTAAATTATTATTCTTACTTTCAGTTCATTGAAATTAAAGGCGCATTACTTAATCGTTCTTGTGTTTCAAGGCAAAACTGCTACAGAAATAAGTTACCGATTTACAGACTTTTTTACAGGTAGAGGAAGATATGTGGCCTATATAAAATAATTAAAAAAGTTGAAAAATTGTGTTCAATTTTTTTTCAAATTTTAGCTGCAAACTTCATTTTTTATGTTCAAGAAAAATAAAGTTCGGAAATTAAAAAAATATTTTCATTCGAGAAATTTGGTGTATCGACTTTATCAGTTGAATATACTTCAATTAAAGAACGATCATAGATCCCTCAGCATGTCAAACTTAAAATACCATAGATAAGAAGGTTCAAAAAGAAACGATCTGTGATCAACATGTACAGGTTTCGCGGCGAAAACAGTAATAGACGAAAAAACGGTTACTGTAGTAGGTCAAAAAGATGTTTCTTCTCGATTTTTTCGAATCATGTTTCACATAGCTTCCTCTACCTGTTAAAAAGTCTGATCTCCGTAAATCGATTACTTAGTACCGTAGCAGTTTCGCCTTGAAATACAAGAACGATTAAGTAATGCTCCTTTATTTTTAATGGACTGAAAGTAAGAATAATAATTCAAATCCACAAAGATCTAACTGTTCGTTGTGAGAGTCCCGACTCCTACCGTTCTCATTTTACAAAAATGCGACTGGCGCGCGTTTGAAATCGGTCAGACTTTTTGCTAGATATGTGTGTTTTTTTTCATTTTCAGAGTAAGTGATCATTAGAATCTTTTTTCAGGATTTTGCTCAGATTATTATTTTCCTCCTATTTTTCCCAAATTTTTAAAATTATTTTCCATTTTTTTAGTCAAAATTAATTTTTGAAACAAATTTTCGTTTTCAATCAAAAATTTTAATTAATATCTCGTCAAAGCTTTTTTGCCCGCGGTTGTTATTATTAGAAAGCGTGATGCAATTTATTTTTTTTTCAAAATTGAATTTTGAAGCTGAACTTTATTTTTAATCAAAATTGAGTTGTAGCCATACTGTAGTTCTGTTAAGACTACATTCAAAGAAATTTCTCAATTTATTGAAATTCATTGGGCACTCCCATGGGCGCGTATCGTCACATAATTGCCTGTGGAATGCTGTGGGTTGTTCGTCTTTGGTCGGTGAGTGACGGTAAATTTGCGCTCATCGCTGACACTCACAAACCGCTCACAGTCATCCAGTGTTTCGCTTCGAGACCCAGACACGACAATAACAAACGTACAGAGAAAGAGGAAGAGAATGGGCAGCGGCTAGAGAGTGAGGGAAAGTGAGAGAGGCGAGACACACGGTCACGCGCACATGCAGACAGCCAGTGGAAGTGACTGACACTTTTGGTGAGAGAGTGTGGTGGAGGGGGAGAGGCGAGAGAGAAGGCGGAGCGTTGGGCGGAGCACAGCAGGCGGGCATCAGTCCAACCCCCAGAATACAACTCCGCCTGCTTGAACAACACCCCCAACCCCACCCCCTATCCCCCATCAGACAAAAAAGACGAGAGAAGAGTGAACAGGAGAGAGAGAGAAAGGAAGGAAGCGAACCTCACAGCCGACGAACACATCAGGAGGATCTCTTACTCAAATTTGTAGGAGGAAAACAGTCTGTGAGAAAGAAACAGATGACCGACAAAGTGACCATGAATGTTTCCGATGTCAAGAGTATACAGAATTTAAATGGGGCTGGATCCTCGCAAGGTAAATTTTTTGTCACTTAAACTGGCATAGCTCTCTTATTTTATACCTTTGAAGCTAATATTTCTATCGAAAGTCATTAAAATTCAATATTAAACCTACATCACATATAATCTATTGACTCTTGAAACAGCTCACAAGGTAAATCTTTTATCACTTAAACTTTCATAGTTCTCTTATTTTATACCTTTGAAGCTGAAATTCTTATGAAAGGGCCTTGAAATTTGATATTGATTATCGAAAGAGCTCACAAAGTAAATATTTTATCACTAGTTCTCTGATTTGACAGTTTTGTATCCTATATTTTGAGAAAACTGGAAAATAGAGCTAAAAACAATATGGAGCCGATATTCCCATGAAATGGCTCAAAATTCACTATTAAAATATTAAAATCCCATAGTTGTTTTTATGACAATAATCTTATGTTCATTTTTTTTTCTGGATATTTTTATTCAGATTTTCAGAAAAATTCTGCGCAGTCCGAGAAAATACGATTTTTAATGAAAAATTATTCTTTTCGTAGCTTCGAAGCAAAATGACCTGAGCAGTGAAGTTTTGCAGAAATTCACTAGAAACGATTAAAAAATGAGGAACAAAGACCGGGCTGTACGAGAAACAATATAATTTTTGTGGAAAATAAGCGGTTTTAAAAAATATATAAAACTGACAATATCGATTAATTTTTTAAGTTGAATTGATCCAGATTAACCAACAGTCTGATCCAAAATCTACATTTCTGTAAATTTTATAGTTTGGTGCAAAGGAAAAACTACAAATTTGCGTCATGAATAAAAATTTTTGTTGAAAACAACAATAACTATTTTTTCTCACACATTATTACTTTTAGAGTCAAAATTCTTGGTTTAGAAGAGTGCGTTAGGGCACAGAGATAAAAAGTTATGTGTAATAATTTCGAGTTAAAAAATTCACGAATTTCGATTTTACTCAAACCAAAAGATTTACCACATAGCTTTCTCTACCTGTAAAACAAGTCTGGCCTCCGTAAATCGGGTACTTAGTACCGTAATGAGCCTTTGATTTCAATGGACTGAAAGTAAGACTAATAATTTAAATCCACAAGGATCTAACTGTTCGTTGTGAGAGTCCCGACCCTACCGTAGTCATTCTGCAAAATTGAGATTAGAGCCCGTTTGAAAACGACCATGCTTTTATCGATGTATGTGTTTACGTGTGTTACCTAGACAAACCGAGCCGAAAAAGTATAAAATTATGAATTTGATCCATGAAAATGTAATATTTCAGCGCCTGTCCAGAAGCTGATTGTACTTCAACAACAACCCCAAGTAACTGGCAACCAGGTGTACCTTCTACAACCCCAGAACGGAACCGCAACGGTGACGGCGACGTCCAGCAACTCGCAGGTCTCGTTTGTTCCTGTGCTGGATAACAAAAAGAATGTTCCGATGATCGTACAGCCACAAGCGTCGAACACAATACATCATATTAATGTGGTGCAGGTGAGCATTTTGAGCTTGAATTTCGCGGGATTTTTGAATTTCAAAATTTGTTTTTGATAAAACGGAACATTTTTCAAACACTAACGAGCTTAGGAAATGAGAATGAAAAAAGCATGAAAAATTTCTCTGAAAATTTAAGTTGGGGTCGAATTCTTGAAGTATCCTTTTTTTATGTTTCACATTTATGAAAAACAGGTAAAAGTTGAAAGTTTTTGTTCCTTTGAGAATGCTTGTAGAATTGCCCCGTTTTGTTTTCAAAATTTTTTCTAACCTTTTGAAACAATGAACGTAGTAAACAAAATTTGAAATGTGTGTTCATTTTGGTTTAATTGATCTACCATCGTTTCATATGAAATTCATAAAGGATCGTGGAAAACTAGTTTGATACTACAGAAAATCTTATTTTCTTTGAATCATTGGTCCATACGGATACCGAACGTTTTTTCCTGAGAAAAGGTCCTTGAAATGATAATAATAATGTTGTCTTCAATGGAAATTGTATTAATCATAATGGAACTATGCGGAATGTGTGAAGTATAAACGAGGGGAGAAGAGAACTTTACTCTATTTAGGGAAGTCGGAAAGAAGATAAGATTTTCAAAGAACTAAATAAAATTTGAGGCTACCAAAAAGAGAATGAAAATCGGCTAGAATGTCATGACTGACGTTGATTGTTTCAGATGGAAACTCTGGAATCAGGCAGAGCCAACACGATTCCAATAGCGCCGATCGCTCCAGCACCCCAGAACCCGAACGGTCAACAGAGGATCACACTGGGAAACCTGCACTTCCAGCAGGATCCGAATGATCCGCAGAAGTGGATTATCACAAATGACTCGGGAAGTGTGCTCTCGACACGGCAGAATCAGGTAAATTTTTGGAAATTCGAAGAAAAACTTGTTTTGACTCTTTATGGTTTGGAGAAAAATGGAAAAATCGGTACGGTTCGAAGCAAAATCCAAAAGGAATTATTGCTGATTTTTCAAATCTTGAAGGGAAAGTAGTGATAAAGAAAAGTTCCTAAAAGAAATTTCTAAATTTCGAATGTAGAAAGAGAAGAAAAGTGTGAGAAAAGGTGACATAAGTAAAATAGCATGTTTTTGTTTTGATGATTCTGAGTAGCACTCTCCAAAACTTTTGGTGGACCGGCATCGGACCGTAAATGGGCTACAGTCGTCCCGGACATCTGTCGCCCTATTACAGTCCAATGCCGGTCCATTCACGGTCCATATGTCGCCCAGTTTGATGGAACGGTCCGATGCCGGTTCACCAAAAGTTTTGGAGACTTTCATACGCAAAATTTCAATTTAACAAGGGGATAATAGAAGAGATGGAAGGAGATAATTGAAATAAGTTTTCAGTTCGGGAACAAACTTTGTAACTAAAAAAGTTTCAGTCTATCAGCCGAGTCAACGACCCAGTACAGGACTATGAAAATCCGCTGCTGCAAGATGTAAGATTTCGATTTTCCTAGAGAAAATGAGAGAGAGAGAAAGACAGACAGACAGAGACGCTCATCTTCCAATTTTCAGAACCTCCAGTACATGGAAACACCTAAGCGGTGCGCGTGCACATGTCCAAACTGTCAAGGGAACACCGTCAGAACGTGAGTTTCAGACATTTCCCACGGTTACCCTCAATTCGTCATTTTCAGCGAAGGGCGACAGCGGTTACACATCTGCCATATTTGCAGTAAAACGTACGGAAAGACGTCTCATTTGAGGTAAGTTTTTGTCATTTTCAAAAGGGGCGTGTCCTACCATTAAGAAACTTGAGACTGCCCTTATCCAGTGGTAGATCAAATGTTGTTACGGTAATTGACTCTAATAATTCTCATTATAGAGCCCATCTGAGAGGACATGCTGGTAACAAACCATTCGCATGCGACTGGCAGCATTGTAACAAGCGGTTCACAAGGTAATTTTTATTTTCTTTTAAACTTAAAAGTTAAGTTTCTAATTTCACAAATTTCGTCAAGTTTCTATTCTTTTTTGAGAGTTCTGTGCAAATTGATTGGAGTAGAATTCAATAAAAATCATTCTGAGTACCTATTCATCAATCTTCATGATCGAAAATAGCTATACTTCTCATTGTTAAATGAATAGTAAGTGATTTATGAGCTAATCAGAATGAGCAGTTATATTAGTACTTGGGTTAAGTAACGTTATTCAAAATAGTTTCACCAGCGGTTTTATCGTAGCAAGGTTTAGGTTTTTTTTTTAATTTTAGAATGACTTTTTTTGTAAAAATAGAGTATATTTCTATGAACGCACGCTCTGAACATTAACGGTGAGCATTTGCGAACATAGTGAGGTTAAACTGCAGGATAGATCGAATGAAAAAAGATAAAAATAATTAAAAATTGATTATTTTTGGGAAACGAGCTCTCAATACTTAGCAGAAGAGTAAAAAAAAACGCGTTAAAAAAGTTCAAAACATTCAGAAGCGACGAACTGCAGCGACACAAAAGGACGCACACCGGGGAGAAGCGATTCCAGTGCGTGCATTGTGGAAAGAAGTTCATGCGAAGTGATCATCTGACAAAACACGAACGGACGCACTCCAACGCGCGGAACATCAATTTGGCAGGCGGCGGAGCCAATCAGAGCTCGCTGAGGATGTAAAACTGGTTACTTTAATGCATTTTTCGCGGTGTTCAGTACAAAAATACGTTGAAAGTGTCGTCAGACCGTCCGTCATTGCTCACATTCACCAATTTTTGAACATTTTGATTGAAATTCCGATAAAAATGGAAGATTCCTCTAGTTCGTTGTGTCTCAGTACAGTATATTGCATCTTACCACTGTTCGAATGGGATTGAGACTTTTTTTTTGGAGAAAAAAACATTTTTAGTAGTTTTGGGGTTACAAAAATATCGTTTTTATCACTTCTTCTCAAAATTATTATTTTTTTTTAAAGCTAAGAAGTCAAAACCCCAATCTGAAGAGTGAAGTATAATAAAGTTCTATGATCTTAATAATTCTCGAATATCTTTCTGGATGATTTTTTCTGTATCCGTGTCACCACCCTGTGCCTCATTTATATATTCATAAACTATATGTTCCAGCCATAATGTAGTGATTTTTTGGCCAGAAATTTAAAAATGACATGTATTCTGAAGGTAACTGTGATAGTATCCAGTCACCAAAGCACTCATTTCGATTGTTTTCATCCCACCTTGATCCTTTTTTGTTTTCTTTTCTACTCCGAAAGACGGATTTGTATTGTACAGGACCAGCAAGCGAGTTCAATCTGAACTGATTCGTTTGGTTTTTCTTTCCATTTTTCATACTTTTGAGATTGTCTACGTTTTAATAAAGTTTATAACATAATTGATGTGTTTCGCACTGGAAAAAGTATTTTATTGGAAAAAACATGAAATTTAACCATCAACCCAGAACAAAAAGACCCACCAAGACATGGCGAAAATTAAATTTTCGACAAAAGTGGGACAAAATCTTCGTGGCTTCGCGCAAAGTTGAACGTTCATTGATTTTTCTTCATAAAAATAAATCATGTTTCCGATAATAAATTTGATCCGTCTTTACCATACAATATAGTGTCTCATTTTAAATTTGGAGCAAAAATGTATGTTTTTAACCGTTCGTTTAGTAATTTTCAGAATCATGACTATCAAAAAGCACAGAATTAGATTTTTAACATGGTATTTTCACAAGAAAGAGTTCTGGATGATTTTCAGATAAACCTAATAAAACCTTTAAAAAACGCTGACCAGTCTAGAGCTGTGTTTATCGTAAAATTTGGAGAAGGTGAAGTCACCGTACGGTACTCACACTTACACGTCACTTAAACCTAAACCTAGTTCTTCCAGAATATTTTTCAAAGTACTAGACCCCTTTTCTTCATCTTTCTACCTGAACCCTCAACTACTGTATCGATAAAAAAGAATTTTATAAAAATTCATTCAAAAGCAATTTGCAAATCAGCTACATTCGTAGGACTCACCGAAAACTATAACATTGGAGTTCCTAAATAATCAATTTTAGATCGGTTCGGGACTACAAACCTACCTCGTGACCAGAATTGAGCTCGGGGCGTTTATTGACGTGCTTCTCGTTGTTGTATTCAGAATCTGAGGGTTGGATACAGCGTTGAGGATTCAGAATGAGATCTTACCTTGAGATCGGTATCGAATTCAGAGCATATGACATCACAATCTAGGGAAGTCGAGTATATCTTTTTATCCTTTATCGCGATACCTAAAATTTCGGGTAAAACTTAATGAACATTCCTAGCTCGACCTAAAAAGTCTTTCCCTATGAATAATTTATAAGTTCTAATAAGGACATACACGAATTGAGAAAGAGCGGAGATTCTATTTTCACATCTTCACTTCAACTGGAAAGATGGTAACATTCAATTTGTTGTTTCAAGATTTTCATGAATTACAGTAACATAAAACATACAGTAGCGGCATGTGTCATACAGATAATTGACCTTTTCCACTCCATGTTTGTTCATAACTTTAAAAATTTTTTAAAAAGGTTCTCAACGCGGTTTACCATTATTTTTGTGACTGTATGTAAGAACATTTAATAATACCGAAATCTCACCAACTACCGTCGCAGTATGCGAGTGTGCTTCCGTTTCGGTCGAGTTCCTGACCAAAATGACTTCTCCAAGGTCAAATCCCAAAAATAATGCTTCTGACTCTTGTACAATGACCATCGAAGTCACTCCACTTCGTTTTTTCAGCCTCTGAAAACCGTTTTTTTTTCAAAAACAATGCGGTAAGTTAACTTCTAGCTCCAATAAAAATCGTTAATTTTAGGATTATAAACAGAAATTACCAAATTCGACTTCATTTTTCCGTTCGAAATATCATATGACAGAAGATAACTGCCAGTTGTTGCTGCGTGAAGGGTATTCGAAGCGATTTCGAACTAAAAAAATTGTTGAGAGATAGATAGATAGAGAGAGAGAGAGAGAGAGAGAGAGAGAGAGAGAGAGAGAGAGAGAGAGAGAGAGAGAGAGAGAGAGAGAGAGAGACAGAGAGAGAGAGAGAGAGAGAGAGAGACAGAGAGAGAGAGACAGAGAGAGAGAGAGAGAGAGAGAGAGAGAGAGAGAGAGAGAGAGAGAGAGAGAGAGAGAGAGATAGAGAGATAGAGAGTGAGAGAGAGAGATAAAGAGTGAGAGAGAGAGAGATAAAGAGTGAGAGAGAGAGAGAGAGAGAGAGAGAGAGAGAGAGATAAAGAGTGAGAGATAGAGAGAGAGAGAGAGAGAGAGAGAGAGAGAGAGAGAGAGAGATAAAGAGTGAGAGATAGAGAGAGAGAGAGAGAGAGAGAGAGAGAGAGAGAGAGAGAGAGAGAGAGAGAGAGAGAGAGAGAGAGAGAGAGAGATAACTCGAACCTTGGAGCACATTCCGACGTCTTCAGGCAGTTCGATTCTTCTTTGGCACGTCAGACCTTCTTCATCTTGCGTGAGGATTCTGAATTACTACAAGTAAGAACTAAAGTTTAACAAACTTTCGAAGTACAGTAATTTTTATTTGATCTACTGCAAATACTATCAGAAGTATTCTACCAAAAATGGCAAGTCCATAAGTTTTTTCCAGAAAAATTTCATTTTTTCCTTTCACAATTCTAGCTGGATAACAATTAGAATTTTACTTTTCCCTGGTTTCTTAATGAATACTTTCTATTTTTCAATCAAATTTTAAATAAATCCAGTTAATTTGAATCGAAATACCTATTTTCCCTAGTTTCTAAACCAGTTTTAAAAAAAATTCCGATTTCAAAAATTAAAACTCACTCAATGGCTCCTGATGAGTACGAAACCGCGAATGCAGTCTTCTCTTCATAATCAAAAATCTTGACCGATACAACTCTTCCATCGTCTTCTCGACATGTCGACCGACACCAGAAGGGTGAGAATGAGGTCATATCTGGAATAAAAGTACCGTAGTCGTTTTCATTGTTGTGTCAAAAAGATACGAACGACAAGCGCACTATCTCGTTTTTAAAAATTAAGCTTTATTATTTACCTTGACAGCTTTGACCTGCTATATTTTCTCAAACTCGAATATTTTTCAATCAATTGAAACGAAAACAACAATGTTTGAACAATTATATTACAGTAACCTGGTTAAAATTGACCTACCATTAATCTGACACTTTCACAGTGAAAATTGAGGTCAAACGATTGTTTTTTTTCTGAATATCGTAAAAAAAATCAAAATCTCACCATCCGAGAACTTCCAAGTGCAAATTTTCGATTTTCCACCGCCTGTGATGACGTAGATTCCGTCGTGACGTCGTTGTACGTCTACACATAAAAGATTTTCGCCGGCGAATATGGTACGACGTTTCCGACCTGAAAAATAAAATAAAGGGGCAATAAAGACGGTATAACAACGTGTTACAGTAATATTTTACTACGGTAATCAAACTTCATCTTTCTAGAAGCTACATTAGCAGACACAGTACTCCACATCAATTTATCGTCAATCAGAATTTGATCAGTAGAAGGTCCAAGGAAATCATGAAAAACTACAGTAATTTTGTGCTACGGTAAACATATAGATATAGCTACAGGAGACTCCTACCAAACTACAGTAAGCCTACACTACGGTAATTTAGCTCTCTTCCATGAGACTCCGTCAAGAAAAACAACAGGGTGAGGAAGTACAGTCACCTCATATTACGGTATTTTTCATCAACTACAGTAAACGTTCACAGTTACGTGACATCTGAAACTTTGCTAGGCGTCATTTTGGAGGAAATAAAGAAGAAAGTAGTGTGAAACTCTCACATCGCTTTTTATCCGAGTAATCATCAGATAGTGTAAGACTCCCGTCTAGAGCAACAGTCACAATCAGATCGTCGTGGGTCGAAGCAGAAGCTACGACTGCGGACGTATGAAGTGCGTCTGATATCACGCTGACAGCGTCGAGAGATATTATTCGTCGTAGGATCGTCTTAAATATTTCTTCTCTCTCTCTCTCTATCCCTTCCTTCGTCTCTCTCTCTTTCCTCAAATCAAAACTCACAGCATCTCTCAAAAACTCAAAAATCAGTGTATTCGGGTCACCATCAGCCGGGTGAATGCACCAAGGCCTATGACCACCGCCACACGGAACTTCGGCTACTGGATAACGAGTGTCTGCGTCGAGTAGTACGAAGCACGTCTGAAATGTTCTGTTATCTTCAAATTAAGGCAAGTTCTAAAACTTGTGTGTACAAATTTCATATCAATATGATTGATTTCGTTTGTAAAGTTTCTGAATCTTGACCATATTTTTGGAGGTCTTAAAACTTCTCCAGCTCACTTTTACAATGGTAACCACTATCTACTCTGCGTTCACTAAGTTTCTTTTCGTAAATATTCCGGATCAACTTTTTCGCTCGAAAGAAGAAAATGAGACAAAGTTCAGATTGTTAATGAAGTTTGATAAGAGATGTGTCCATAAATAAACCGTTTAAGATTTTGTCCGATACTGTATTTTAGGGCTCTAACTATTAAAACAAAAAGCATTTTTTAAAACCAAAAAACACTGAAACCTTTTCAGACATCACAGATTCTCGAACAGTAGTTACCATTGTCCAGTAATGGACTTAAGTTTTTACAATACTTGATTTTACTTAGAAATATCAATGAAATACTCACCCCATGAAACCCTGCGATCAATCTTCTTCCAGAAATTTCAAGAAACTGCCACGGCCACGCCATCCGACTGGCTGACGAGAAAGTTTGAAATGACATCAGAATCACCTTATCATCCTCTGAAAGGATATCTATAACTCATTCTGTTAAAAAAAAAACTGCGTGACCGTACTGGGTACCATGTTTGCAAACTGCAGAATAACAATTTGAACATGATGTTCTCGCTTTTTCGTAGATTTCTGCATACTTTCACTTCTTATGATATAAAAGTTCACTCGAAACGAACCGATTATTATTTTGAGTTCGGAGTAAGATTAAAAATGATAGAACAACCTTTTGAACATAGCTTTCTCGCCTTTTCCGTGTTTTTTGTAAATTTCTACTTTGTATGAACATTCATGATAACTCTCGCAAAGCCCACCAATTTTGAAAAAGGACCATGTTCCAGTTTTACCGAGCGCCATGAAGCAATCATCTGACGTCGAACGAAGACTACTCACTTCTTTTCCAGAAAAGACGTTGATGAGGATCTTCTTCTGGAAAACATCAACAATTCATTAAAATTCGATTTTTACTATTTTAAACAATTATTTCTATGAGTTGACTGAAAATTTTGCAGTTTTCAAGATAAAATAAATTTCTGATTGGATTCTTCATTATTATTTGGGAACATATCTTTTTTTTTGAAGTAAAGAGCAATTTCGTTTCCCTTTTCACGGTTTTTACAGGGATTCAAGTTAGTTTCTATGCAATAACCGACTTTTTTCAGCACTCCGAACAATTTTTCTTGAAATTTTCATGTGTTTTTCTCATTCTTCCAAGAACTTCAAGAATTTTCGTTAAATTTAAAAATTACCTCCACAGACAACTTCATTTTCGCTACTTTTTCCGTCGATTCAATTCTAGTATGATAGAGTTCTCCATGATTTGTGCCCATCACCACAAAGTTTCTGAAATATTATTTCTGAGTTTTAAAACGAATTTTAAAAATTGAAACTTTTCTGAAGACGATAAAGACAATCAGGAATGGAAGCAGAACCAACCGAATTTTGAGAGTTCCGGTCGGAAAACTATAGTTTCATTCAGTTTTCTTGAGAAGATTATTTGAGATATTGAAAAAAAATGAAAATCTCACTTTAGAATCAAAAAATTCGCCGGCATCATGGACATTCTTGGTAGTTGGCAGCATCCAATAAATACGACGTCACTGTCGCCTTCACTCGGCACTTGGTAGATCCTCTGTAAGACAAGCTCGAATTTAGTATAGTGGTCTAAGCGGTCGACTTGATAGTTCACAAGTTTGCTCTTTCCCGGCGCCTCGTAATAAAACAAAAATGAGCTAATGAGTTAATGTCTGCTGACTACAATAAATATACAATTCAACTGAGAAATGCTTGAAATCTTGTAGAAAAACGTCAAAATAGATATTTCAGAAATCGCTAGAATCAAAAAATCACCATGAATCCATCCATCAACTTCACAGCGACGTAGTCGTCGTAGGTGATGGCAGTGATGACCGTTGATGACATTTCGAGTTGGAATACTGAAATTTACTTCTTCCCAATTTCAAAAATATTATTATTTTAATTAATATTTTAATTTCAGTCATAACTTCGGTCGATTGATTTTTGACGGTTGCTCTCGTCGTTCTGGATGGATATCTGATTTCATGAGAAGAGAAATGTCGCAGTGGGAAAAAAGAAGTTGAAATTCAATTAGTTTCAATTTTTCTTAATTGTAATACCGTAACTTTTGTTACAGTACTCTTCGGTCGCCCTTTTCTCGTTAGGATCGGGAACGAATCCGCTATAATATTGAATTTTTTAGGATTTATAATCTCTCAAAAGTGCCTATATTTTAATAAATTATTTGATTATTTTTTTTAAAAAAAACCTCTCTCCTCGTCCACTACATATAGAATATTCCGACTCCACGCAACCGCGCTTCCAGAAGATGAATTTTTGACGTTTTCCGCCGCGAAAACTAACTCTTGGTCTTCGTCGTAGACGCAAAAAACTCTGAAATTCAGGTTATTTTCGACAAAATTTAGACAAAAAATGAAATTTATAATGTTTCAAGATTCAGAACGGCTTAGAAACTTTAAAAATTCTTTAAGAAAACTCTTTTAACCTTCGAAATTATGCTTTAAATTCATAATTTTCACTATTTCCGCGCTTTAGAATCTTTTTCGAGTTGAAGTACTGTTAAGAAACCGCTTAAAATCTTACCCAGAAACCGACAAAGTGCAGAATCGTGGTCCAACCCTTGCAAAATTCAGAATATCTCTGTCGACTTCCACTTCTGAATCGTTGTCAATCGATATTTTGAGAAGACTTCCGTCTTGAGCGCTGATCAGCTGGAAATTCATTACATTCTGGAGTTGAGACTTCTTCTTTACCAGAACATCTCCGTCCAGAAGAATGATCTTTCGGATCGTTCCAGCCGGAACGTTTATTCTTTTCTTCAATTCGACTTCAGAGTCCGTGTAGCTCCAGATGAGAACCGCCTAAATTTTGTATTTTATACAGTTTTCCAGTTTTTCAATGAAAACTTTACATTTTTCTTCAATCGCAACTTAGATACTCATCTTTTTTAATTTTTAAACTTAAATATTTTTTATGTAATGTGTATTGCAAAATTGGAAAAAAAATTAAATAGAAAAATTCTTTTTTTTACATAGAAATAACCAGTTAACTAAATCTTTTGAACGACATATTTTTGAGTGAAAAAAATTCTTTCATAGAAAACTTTTTATTGTAAAATCATCAAAAACAAGTTATTCCAATCAATTTTCATAACATTTGGCATGACAACAAATTTCTGAACATTTGACCTCTACAATACTCAAATTCTACCTGATCGACTCCTCCAGTGAATATTCTTCTTGAGGTTTCATCTACGCAAATAGCAAAAGGACGGGCGGTATGACCGTAGGAACAGCTAAATTTGATCATTTTTTGAGAAAAGGAAGAAAAAAAACCTGATTTCCTCATCCGTTTCACTACACCACATCCTGAGAGTTCTACTATCATCAGAAACTGAGAAAATTCGTCTCGAATCCGCGGCTATAGCAAAGATCATTCCCTAAAATTATATAAATCTTTAGGACCTCGGATTGGTTTGAAACTTTCAGAGATGTTGAAAGAATCTTCCGAAATTGCCTATATTTTTATGAACCGCTTCAGAAGACAGTATTCGTATCTTTTTTGACGATACTTGATACAAAACTGGGCGAAAGTTATCACTATCTTTGTTTTAGACATTTATTAACATCAGGGTATCGTATTGGTCTATAACTTTTGAATATGTGAAAAAGTAAAAATAAATACAACAATTTCAGCATTTGTTCGAATGAATAATTAAGAATTTTCATTATACAGTGGATCGAATCCCTTTGGTCTATCTTTCTGTTTTTCCAGGTGAATAAAATTGTTTTCTCTAACACATCCCAAAGTTTCAGATCCAGACGTTGAGAACTGTCCAAATATGATAGTGGTCAAAAACTTATGACCGAAAAAGTTTCAAAAAAACCTTATGACCGTTTCTGACACGACTGATGTTGGAACCAGCCGATGGTCGGACGTCGATCAGTGGTCCCATGACACTTCCAAGCGTGACGATCACTTCCGACCAGGAATCACCGCGGATGAGACATGAGATTCTGGAAATAGTTCTTTCAAAAAAAAGTTGAACTTGGTATTTTTCCTTTTTCTCTGGTTTTTTTCAGATATCATTAATAATGACTTGAATGCGGAAGGATATAGCCATATTTAGTTTTTTTATTTTTGTCAAATTATTTTCGTGAACTCTCACATTGAAAATGAAAAACATAATGGAGGAAAAACTAGAACAAGGCTTACAAAAACTCACGAAGTAGCTGTATAATCGCTTCGGACTGTCTCCAAAACTTTATAATCCTCATTCAACAAATAAACAACATTCCTGGAGGAAACTGCTACGATCTGAAGGAATATTTAAAGTTTGGCCTTAAAATGAGACGGCATACCGCGGTATTTAGTAAATCGTATTCCGTTTTATTCAAACATACATAACTTTTTGCGTAAAATCCCAATTACCTTGTTTTTAGGCTTGTGTCAAAGCTTAAGCTGACCCAAGCCTAAAAAGAGGTATTCATGGTAACGCACGCCACGTTTTTCACGTCTAATAAAACGGGATGCGATGGGATTCGGAATGCGGTTTAAATCAAGTAATTACTTAATACCAAATGAGACTCACTTTTCCATCATTGAGTTTCTTCGTTCCAATGACCGCTTCAGGATAGTCCAGACCAAAAACTTCCTTAGAACTTCCAGATCCAATCTCATTAATTTTCCCGACTTGGATATTTTTGCTCGAAACAACTAAAAAGCTTAATTTCCCTTATTTCCGTAACGTTCTCACCGAAATCTCTTTTTTGTCTTCTTACCGGAACTTTGTGGTAATCACAGACTTCAAGAACATCTAGAAGTACCTCTTCTGAGTCTGAAAAGTGTTTTAGACAAAAAAAGAGAATCGAAAACCTTCAGCAAGTTCGAAAATTTCTTCCAACGCGGCATTTCTCACGTTAACCATCTGTAGTGAGCACATAAATACAAGAACATGATATAGAAACTATGATCTTTGAAAGAAACAGAAAGTGAATTTTGAAAAAAACTAAACTAAAATTGAAGTGTGCACATATTGCAGAGGCGGGACTTAGGAGGTGGAGCTTGTTATTTTTCTTCATTTTTCATT
Organism: Caenorhabditis parvicauda; assembly: GCA_963978915.1. Lineage (NCBI taxonomy): Eukaryota > Metazoa > Nematoda > Chromadorea > Rhabditida > Rhabditidae > Caenorhabditis > Caenorhabditis parvicauda. The sequence continues at coordinate 10,018,160 of OZ022254.1, forward strand.
TTTTCTTCAAAACAAGCTATTCAAAGTTTTTTAGTCCATTATTATCCCGGAATACGTAATTACCGGAAACTCGTTTTTATGTCTCATCTTGGTAGAAGCCAAACTACATCATCAACTTGCCCGTCTCAAACCCATAGGGTAAATTGCCGTCGCGCGACGTCCTCTGTGTGTGTCAATCGAATTTCGAAACAACTTATAATCAAGCTCGAAGCTAAGCCAATTACCGGTCCACACACCGGCTACAGTCCACTTTCGCCTCGGCGGTCATTACTTCCACAGCCTTCTCGCGCTCACTTTTTCACCACACTTCTTCCTTTCTCTCTATTTTCATTCATTCACTCTTTACTTACCTTCATTCCTGCTCACTTTGGTTTCTTCAGATTACGCAGAATCACGATGATACACTCGTTAACGACGTTACTCATCGCTTGGATGGTAAGTTTGGTGGTTTAAAATGAACCATACTTGTTTCGTTTTGTATGTAGAACTCACGTAATCTTTGTAATACAAAATTTTGTAGTTGTATTTATTTCACATCACCTGTTGTATTCTTTGCTTCTCAGATTTCAGATTATACTACCGTAATTGACTTACTGTAGAAAATCTATTTATCTACCTTTTTTAAAGCTGTGTTGAGTTAAAACAACCATTTTTTGTTACATCAAAACTTACATAAAATCTCGCTTTCACTACTACTGTATCTAATGAAATCACAGTAGCTCTTTCATAATATCTCCTAAATTTTTCTGTAACCACAGTAATCCTTTATTTAAAAAAAAACCTACAGTAGTCCTTCCGGCCTCCTAAAGTTACATTAAGCTACAGTAGTGGTCCACCCTTTTTCAAAATTGACACCATTCACATAATTTCATTGATTTTTTCCACAGTAGAATGAAGAATTTAGAGTTCTAAAGTAAGACGTGTTACCAATTATTTAGGACTGTAGCTTTTTTTTTATTGTAAGATTAGATTTTTCAAAGGTTTTACAGTTAGAATGAAATTTGCAAGAGATTACGGTGACTTTGGTATACCGTAGTATAGTTTACTCGAGTGAGCGTAGTCTCGAACGTTATACAATAACCTTGTGAGACAGTTTTAGTTGAACTTCTCAGTTTCGACGAAAGCGTTGAAAAACAAAATTTTCAGATAATTTCTTCATCTTCTATAAGTATAGACAACGACATTATCGGAGATCCAGATATAGAATGCAGAGAGGATGAGATCCGAGTTTGGGTCAAGACTAGGAAGGTTTTTGCAGGTACTGTGTTGACAAGAAATAGTAAAGTAAAACTTTTTCTCGGAAAAAAAATGATGTTGAGTATTATGCATCACACGGTAAACGCAGTTGAAAAGTGTAAGCACATATCTAGCAAAAAGTCTGACCGATTTCAAACGCGCGCCAGTCGCATTTTTGTAAAATGAGTACGGTAGGAGTCGGGACTCTCACAACGAACAGTTAGATCTTTGTGCACATAGCTTTCTCTACCTGTAAAAAAGTCTGACCTTCGTAAATCGGTTACATAGTACCGTAGCAGTTTCGCCTTGAAATACAAGAACGATTAAGTAATGCGCCTTTAATTTCAATAGACTGAGAGTCAGAATAATAGTTTAAATCCACAAAGATCTAACTGTTCGTTGTGAGAGTCCCGACTCCTACCGTACTCATTTTACAAAAATGCGACCGGCGCGCGTTTGAAGTCGGTCAGACTTTTTGCTAGATATGTGTTTGTGGATTTAAATTATCTTTCAGCCCATTGAAATTAAAGGCGCATTACTTAAATCGTTCTTGTATTTCAAGACGAAACTACTACGGTACTAAGTAACCGATTTATTGTTTTATGCCTTTGCCGAGGTGTGTGCATCCATTTTCGGCATATTTTTCTTTAAAGTAAAAAAGAGAAAAGGAACAGTTGACATAAACACTTGATTATATGAAAATATCGTGAAACACGAAAAAATTATTTCCAAATTTCATTCTTTTTTGATAAGAATAAGACGAAAACCGTTTTTTCGACACGCGACGCACCCAAAAAACCTACATTTTATCCATAGAGCGCGTTTAATTCATGATTTTTTCCAGGACGAATCTACGCCAAAGGAAGAAGTGATTTGGAAGAGTGTTACAAAGACGATTTTTCAAGAGAGAAAACACGAAAACCTCATTTCGATTTGAAATTCGGAGCGTGTGGAATGAAAAGTCTCCGATCTGTGGATCCCAGAGGGATGTACTACGGAGTTACCGTAGTCGTCTCATTTCATCCGGTAAGTTTTAGAGAATGTGTCATTGGTGCTTAAATGGTGGCAAATGAAAATTTTCAGCTTTTCATTACAAAAGTCGACCAAGCTTTTCATGTCAAATGTTTCTTCGAGGAAGCTAGTAAAGGACTGACTGCAGAATTAGGAGTAAGGTGAGGTCTCTCTCTCTCTCTCTCTCTCTCTCTCTCTCTCTCTCTCTCTCTCTCTCTCTCTCTCTCTCTCTCTCTCTCTCTCCCTCTCTCTCTTTTACTCTCTCTCCCTCTCTATCTCTCTCTCTCTCTCTCTCTCTCTCTCTCTCTCTCTCTCTCTCTCTCTCTCTCTCTCTCTCTCTCTTACTCTCTCTCCCTCTCTCTCTTTTACTCTCTCTCCCTCTCTCTCCCTCTCTATCTCTCTCTCTCTCTCTTTTACTCTCTCTCTCTTTTACTCTCTCTCTCTCTCTCTCTCTCTCTCTCTCTCTCTCTTTTTCTTTCTCTCTCTCTCTCTCTCTCTCTCTCTCTCTCTCTCTCTCTCTCTCTCTCTCTATCTCTCTCTTTCTCTCTCCCTTTCTCTTCCTCTCAAACCTATCAAAACTATTGTTCCGTTAGCTTCATATGATCTACGATCGTCGAAATCCGCTGTTCGGCGGTGACTTTTTTGCACTCGTTACTTGTAGAAAGTCATAGGCACATATTCATCTGAATACCCTTCCTATCCATTCTTTTTCAATCTTTAATATCCATCCGGTTCATATGAGTTTCTTTTCGCATTGTTCAACGTATGCTAGTGTCCATAGGGGAGTAATTATAAGACGTAAACCAGTCGACTTGCCTGTGAGTCATCGACTCCGGCTTGCCACTGCCCTTTTGCATGTCTGGCGTGGTGGTGAAAAATACAGCATCAAAAATTGAATTCTTGTTGAATAATGTAAAATTATCAGATTCTTTAGCACGGTACAACAAAGAATGAGAATTTACAAAAAAACAATAATCGTGTTTTCGATAGGGGTCCGAACTCTGATGTCCGGGCTATAAAAGAACAGCTCTAACCAAGACACCAAGGATCAAAAGTTTTCAGTATGATTCCGACAACCGAACTCGAAGCACGTCACGGGATCCCAGGCTGCACGTACTCTATTCATTCTTCTTCCATTGACGACTTGGACGCCGGGAGGCCGGCTGGTCAGCCGATTCTCTTCGCACGAGTTGGTGATCGTGTGCTCCACCAGTGGCACTGTAATGACCGTGAGTTTTTAGTCGCCGACCTTTTGCGGGTTTCGCCGATTTCGTCAACATCCTATATGTTTCACACAAAAATTTTACAGAGATGTACGGAGTTCTCATCAACAATTGCTACGTCACTGATGGTTTCGGGAAGAAGGCTGACGTCATCGATGATCGGGGGTAGGTCAAAAGTGATTACTGTAGTTTGATATTTTTTGTTTCGCGCGTTTCACAAACCTAGATAATCGAAATTACGGTATCTGAAAGTTTATTACTGTAAATGTTTCAAAACTTCACAGAATAGGTCAAAACTACAGTATCCCGAAGAGTTACAGTACCTAAAAATTTTATCATTGTAATTTTTCGAAACTGTACAAAAGAGGTAAAAACGTTTTCTCAAGAAAGTTACTGTATCTGAACTTTTGACTACTGTAACTTTATCGATACGGATGAGTTCGCGCAGCTTTACGAGACATCTCAAAAACAGCGCGCTGATCGAGCAAGGGTCAAGACTACAGTATCCGAAGATAGTTATAGTAATACCGTACTTCCAGATGTCCAACTGATCCGATTCTGATCACTGGCATCAGATATTCTTCTGACCTCCAGCGTGCCTATGCAGAATCCTCGGTTTTCAAATTCGCTGATAAGCCTGGGGTCTGGTTCTTCTGCCAGGTCCAAATGTGCATGAAGAAACATGGAATGTGTCAGGGGATTACTGTAAGTTCATTTTTTTCAGTTGGTAGATCAAACTTTTTTGACTAGGTAGGTCAATTTTTTCTACCATTGTTTTTTTTTTTCAAAAATCGATTGCATTTGGACACTTTTGAGACTGATAGACGAAATTCGAATGAACTACATTCTAGATTTTACCGTTAATATTCCTGGTTACGGTATTTATCAATTTAAATAATTCCAAGTAATCCCGACCTTCTTCCAGCCTCCCGCCTGTGGATCCATCTCGAAAACCATCGGAGGTGGTGACGACGATGACGAGAATTCGTCTGATGACAACACCAGCAGACAGAAAGCGTCGTCACATAATAATCAACCCGATTATGACTATGAAAATAGTAGAAGGTGAGGATTTTTTTAAAAAAAATCAACAACCAGAGGTGATATACTGGAATCCCTTGTTGCAGATCTTTCACATGATAATGTTAAGTTCTTGAATTTAGATTGTGAAATTTTAGGGATGAGTTAATTTCAATCAGATTCATGTGTTCTCAATTATTTTCGCAGATACAATCTTTATACAGTAGTAAATTCCAGAGCTACATCACCACCAACACGACACACGACAATCTCTGACTACGACTACGATGCGAAAGCTAAACTTCACAGGTTTGATTATTTCTCTCTCTCTCTCTCTCTCTCTCTCTCTCTCTCTCTCTCTCTCTCTCTCTCTCTTTCTCTCTCTCTCTCTCTCTCTCTCTCTTTCTCTCTCTCTCTCTCTCTCTCTCTCTCTCTCTCTCTCTCTCTCTCTCTTTCTCTCTCTCTCTCTCTCATCACTTTTTCAGCCCAAAATCTTCCGAGAACTATGGAACGACGGCACCCGCAGATTATGAAGGTACTGCAACAGAATCGGCGACACCGTTTGCTCCACCTTTGTTGTCCAGCGAACTGCAGCCGACTACAGTAACTTCTCTGCTCTCCGAATTGAACTTATCAATGAATTTTAGACACAAGAAAGTGTATCGAAAACGTTTGAGACGGAAGACGACTTGGCAGGAATCGATATCGACGAACCAGCACCGAAGGGAAGAAAGATTGAGAAAGGTTTGAGAGAGAGAGAGAGAGAGAGAGAGAGAGAGAGAGAGAGAGAGAGAGAGAAAGAGAAGGATAGGAGAGACTAATGTTTTAAAAAACCCAATAAATATCACGCTAGTGGTTCGAACCCAGGTCTTCCGCGTACAAAACAAATGCCTTAACCAAAACACCAGAGACTAGAAACCATTGGATGTTTTCTTTCAGGAAGCTCCGGCGATTACAATGACTACGATGAGGTTACAATTCCACCAAATCTCAGCGAACTTCTGGCGAATTTGCCAGATGACATTTCTCCGGATAGCATTCAGAAGATGTTGAGGTTTTTGTTGGGATCACCTGCAATCTCTTGACCACCCACGTTGAAAAGTCTTCTTCTATGTCTCTGGAAGTCGAGGAAACTGACCAACCGCGCTGCCAGACCGCTCGCGACACGCCTGAAAAGTAATCCACATTGAGAAGGATAAAATGTAGAAAGAGGCACACCGCGCCAAAGTGTGAGCAGAGTAAGGGGCGTGGCAGTCAATAGAGTAGATCAAATTTTAGATACTGTAGTTAGAAAATTTTTATTTTCCCATCCCAGAGTCACCAATTTTACCGGGAAAATGTTTGAAGTAGGTTGAACTTATCCGCAACGTTCATAGAGATTTGAAAAACGACGAAAAAGGGTTAAAACTTTAGCAAAAACGATCGAAAATAAAATAATGTGGTAAGTGCGCTCCCCGGAGGTTCTCGCGAAGCGGTTGCAGAACGGCTTAATCCAGTAAACCATCAAAATAACTATAAGTGCAAAAAAAGCGAAAAATTTGAAGTTTTTATGAAACACTGAATTTTAATAGAGGCCTATCCTGAAGTCAAAAATTACCTCCTAATGTTTGAAATGAAGGTAAAACCTATTCAGAGATTCTGTGGACAATCCGAAAGCTCTCATCGCAGAATTCAAGAAAATGATGAAGGACAGCAAGGTTAGCGTCAAGCTTTCATCCATCCTGACGTCAGATTTTCAGATAGATGAGAGACCGCAAAAACGAAGACCCAAAGCAAGGAACGGCCGAGAACTTCGTGGAGGAGATCTCAGGAGCGGTGACAAGATTGATCAGATTCATGTAAGTGGGGAAGAGATAGAGTTATAGGGAACAGTCCGCAACGTTGATTATGTCAAATGAAATACTTATTGAAGTACAAACACGTTCGAAAATGAGAGCGGATGTCGGCAAAGCGGTTGCGAAGCGGTTTTATTGTCTTATGCCTTTGCCGAGGTGTGTTATATCCTGTTCAAACCGGTATAATGTAAATTCATGAATGAAAAAAGTGAGGACAGGGAGACTATTGAGCAGAGCGTCTGTGACAAAAATGATGCCACGTGGCACAAAATTTATCTGGACAACGCAAACGTCGAGCTCTCTACCGATCTGGTGCTCTCCCTCATTTCACTCGTCGATAATCAGAGAACTGGGTGGTGATAGATTCATCATCTCCGTTAGAAGAAAAGTAGCAAGTTGTAATTTTACAGAGGTCTAGCTGGAGAGTTTACAAATATAAAGAAATTTGAAATGTTTAATTTTGACGCGTGATGTGGCTACACCGTTGACGCAAAGTGACGGACCCATACCTTATAGTCACCCTGTAGATAAAAATCATACAACAATACCATGTGAAGAGTTTTTGTGACACAATGTGTCACTTTTGATCATTAAATAAGTCTGCGTGGCGCGGCGACCAAAGATGGTCGGTCAAAATGACAGCTCAACTACATTGTCGATATTAAAACATGAAGAAACAAAAAATCAGGTTGACTGGACGTCTACCAGACGACGTGACGACGCGATCATCGACGATTCGGAGCAGAAGCCAATGTTGGCCGGGCAACTTCTGATTTTTGACTTGGACGAAGAACCACCACTGGAGAACAGAGAAAAGTCACCGCAGAAGAAGGCGGAAGACAGGTTGGAGTGCGACTCTGCCAAGTCGAATCTCATCGCTGTTTGTGGTTCCATGGCGGTTCTTTCCGCATGTTTACTCGCTGCTATTATTTTCCTGGTTGTTCGTATAAGGAACACTAAGCGTGAGTTTTTTTCTCTCACTCTCTCTATCTCTCTCTCTTTCTCTCTCCCTCTCTCTCTCTCTCTCTCTCTCTCTCTCTCTTTCTCTCTCTTTCTTTCTCTCTCTCTCTCTCTCTCTCTCTCTCTCTCTCTCTCTCTCCCCCCCCCCCTCTCTCTCTCTCTCTCTCTCTCTCTCTCTCTCTCTCTCTCTCTCTTCCCCTCCCTCCCTCCCTCCCTCCCTCCCTCTCTCTCTCTCTCTCTCTCTCTCTCTCTCTCTCTCTCTCTCTCCCTCCCTCTCTCTCCCTCCCTCTCTCTCCCTCCCTCTCTCTCCAAACATCAAAATTCAGATGATCGATGCGAATCCCGCCAAACCCTCCGACCCGACATTCCGCCAAGGATCCTTCCAAAAGACTATTTCTAATCTTCTCAACGATGTAAATTACATCCCACCTCTGACATTCACGACTGTTGATAGACAAAACATTACACGCTGTTACTCATCAATGCTAATTTATTGAACATGTGCAATAAAATATCTACATAATCAGAGGTTGTTTATATGAACCCAGAGAAAGAAAGTTCGACAGGATTCACAAGTGTCATTTGGATCACGAATATATAAAAGTGCCATTTAGAACACGAATGTATATCCCTTCAGAATCGTGTTGTAGATGCTAGAACAATGTCATGTACCACATTTAAGCTCAATCGATCGATACATTATAATAAGGAAAAGTGTCAAAAAGTACATGTCCCAAAAAACGAGAACACTTGATTACGGTATGTAAGCCTTATAAGGGGGTTGTGCAGTGGATAAAACTTTGTTATTCTTTCATTTTTTTTAAACATTAATAAGTTATTTTTGAATGTACTCTACAATGAAAAAGTTGGATAATTGTCGACATTTCGTAGCGTCTCGTGTCATGCGTTGAAAACGTCGCGAAAACATCGACAATCTTTCCTCCACCGGCCAGGGGTTCGTTGCGCTCACACGACGTTTTCGGCCTCGTCCCCAATCAATAAGAATCATTCCAACCAAATTTATTCAAAAGACAATAAGATACATAAACAACAGTGAAAAGGGGTGGGCGGAGAGATATGGGTACCGGTTATCTCTTCACGGGCAGTGGACTACTCACGAATCGTCCTTCCGGCTTCATGTACGGGGCCACTTTCAGAAGATGTCGCCGACGAACACATGCTGCGTGCCTGAAATAGATTATGTATTTCAATATTATGCTCAAATAAAACTTTTCTCGCCGCGTGTTTATTGCGGAGACTCGGCAACATCTGTGGGAAATGCTTCGTGAAAGTCTTCCTAAACTTGCAATTTGCATCCTCGTCCGGTAAACACACAGACTCCGATGCCGAATCTTAAGAATTCTGATCAATGTTAAATATTAAACGGAGATGTAATACCGGCGAGTTTCATGAAGATCGGAGTCTCGATGTCAGTGCCATAACCCAGAAATACCGATTTCTTCGGGATGTGTCCGAACCACTGAAAAAAAGTTCCATTATAATATTATGTTGTTGATACCTCGAGAATAACATATTCCAGCAGCTGGGGCCACATTTTAGATGGGTCCAGGGACACTTTCATTAAATTGGACGAGAAAGACTTCCTGAGATCGACAGGATGCCCTCCATCGAACTGTAAATTACATACATTTTTTGATCAGCTGAATTAAAGCATACCGAGTGAAAAAGCGGTTTTGTTCCGAGGCGTTTCGCGTCTGGTATGAGGCCGGTCTGAATGCGAGGTTTAAAAAATTCCGACAGAACATTCTACGAAAATACATTAATCAACGAAAGCTCACAAAATAGAAGACTGGGTTCATTGAATTCTGGCATTTCTGCAGAAGAAGACCTTCCAGCTTCTCAACCCGGTCCCGCAACAAGCTGACCTAGAAGAAAGATTGACAAATATTGCATTAGCACAGCTAGGCTCACTCTTCTCTCTCTCACATGGTATCTGTCACTTTCATCTCTTCTCTCGTAATTTTTTCTATTTTCTAGATTCTTCAGACACGCTCTTATCATTGCCAGAAATTCACCTAGTGGCCACTCGCATGGGTCGCGGTCCTCTGCCTTTCTGATCATTTCCTCGTACACTCTGCCCTCAAACTTTTCTAACACTAGGCGCTGGACTGTGGAAGCTACGCTCTCGTAATTCTGCTCATTGAACTGTTCCAGTTCATATTGAAGTTGTAGGAAGGATTCTAGGAGCGGTCTCTGTCTCTCATTAAAAGTTACTGCCCTTACCGTATCGATGATATTGGCTCGCGCATTGTTAGGCCGTCCATACCTCTCATTCAGATTGTTTTTCGCTCTCTCGTAGCAGTCCTCACTGAATCTAATGAAGCTTACCGCGCCTGTCGCTCGCGCTCCCAGGCTCTCTCTCAACAATGACAACTTTTCCCATTCGGGCCAGGGTAGGGGGTCTATAGCGGTGCGCCAGTACTCCTGCAGCTGCGGGAATTCTTCGACGTTTCCGTCAAACTTTGTTACTGGTCTCGTGGTGTTGTTTCTATTTTCGCTTACTCTCTGCCCTCGCCTGTCGGAGTTTTCATTTTCTTGCTGTCCTACGTATTCTGCTTTTTTGAGCTCGCGCGTTCTCAACTCTATTTTTACTTGCTCTGCCCACAACTCGATTTCCTCTAGTTGGTCACTACTAGTGGTTATCAGTCTTTTTAACTCGCGTCGCTCATCTAATACACTAGTCGCGTCACTCCTAAATCTTTCTTCTAAGCTCTCTACATGCGCTTTGATCTCGTTTATTTCCCTCTCTTGCGTCCACGCTTTTCGCGTAAGTTCGCTTCTCCGTTCACATTGTCTCACTAGTTTCATGCCTCTCTCACACCACAGCTCACAGTTTTTTTTCATTTTCTAAATCAATAGATACCTTGTTCCCATCCGATGATGAATTCCGTGGCCCCTGGCTCTCCTCCACTGCGTCACCACTTGACACGAACTGAGCCCCCGACTCGAAGTTACGTACCTTAACTATAATCCGCTTCTGTTGTAACCACTTCTGCCGCACCTTGGTCTGGTCGGACTTTGTCTGCGTAATTGAGATTCCAATTGAAGTATTTATTGACACCTCAAACTCAAACTAGGGTAATTAAACCGATTTGAGCAGTGGAAAGGAGGATTGGAAATTGTGAAGAGTACCCCTTTCACTACTCAAATCGATTTAATTACAGGTTAATGATTAATGAACATGATGATGTATAACATATGGTAATTGGCTTAGTAAAAACAAGGAAATTGGGAAAATAAATAAATATATATTTTGGGCCTACACACAATGATTATGGTAAAGATCGGCTCGTCTAAACAGGACCCACGGTGATTTCTCAATAGAGCGCGTGGGCGCGATCAATCAAAACTCACGAATTTCTACTTTATTTTTCTTTTCGTCGAGTCGCGAGTTGCGACACCCCCACATCAAGCCATTTTGGCCAATCCTAAGCCTAAGTGCACCAGTGCCAATCGGAATGAAATCACTAACCGGTGAAATTGTTCATGAGCTTCGAAGATCGAAGCGAATTTCCGCTCTAAAACATTACTGTAGTGCTTCTTGAATGGTGTTCTGCTTATGGTACTGACTTTGTGACTGAGGAAAGTAGATTATTCGTTTTTCGACGTAAATCAACTCACCTTCCACATGAACACTGCTTGATCGATGACTTCAGCGGTTGCAGACACCGGCTACATACGTGACAGAGTAGTAGCTCTTCAACAATTCTTCGCAGAGCTTTCTGTCCTTACTGGATCTCCAAATCAGCAGTTTCTCTAAGAAACTTTCGGGTAAATTGTATTGTAACATTATTAGGATGTTCGTTAGAATTTCGGCGCGAGTGCTCACATCTGAACAATATGATTACTTCTCCTGATTCACGCTCTCAACTGACCGATTTCGCTTGGCGATGATGTATTGCACTGTCCATCTTCAACTTCTTCGACATTGTTAACCGCAAGCACGACAACCTCCGATTGTTGCGATGAGTTCATGCGTGATGTAGAGGCGCCCTCTCCCACACATTCATACTTTCGGTCTGCAATACATTAAATCCTATCTTTCAAAACTCTTTGTTCCAAGTGTTTTATGATGATAAATTCTATAACTCACTGAATTCTGGATATTTTCTTGAGTGGGTGCCAAGTCCGAGACCGCATTCACAGACGTTTCTGTTGAACATCACAAACGCTCTGAACCGAGTTTCAGTAAATGTACACATTTTTTGAATGAGATAATAAAAACTCAGAGCTCAATTATATAGTTATACAGGCATTGATTACTGTTGCGAGTGAACTACAGTAACTCGCATAGTTAACTTTTGACCCACCTCGTATTTGACTTACCTCGTGCCCATGTTTAGTTTGGTTATGTTCATCCCGGTGGCTCCGCCCTTTCATGGCCACGACCCCTCCGGATCCACTACTTAAATTCTCGATTATTTTATACTTTGCTTCTGTTACTTCTACTAATAAACCATCATATTGGCCGGCGTACAACATTGTCCTCACGATACAACAATTACAAAAAAATACAACATTACAGTTGACACTGACCGAGAGTTTTTGTCGATTTAATGCGGAGGTATCAGTCCATTGGCGTAGCGCAACGTTGCTATTCCAGAACGACTCGCGTTGCGTCGGGAAAGTGCGTTGAAAACGTCGACATTTTGGGTGTTGCCTGTCCATTGGCGTAGCGCAACGATGCTATTTCAAAAATACTGAAAAACGTTGCTATTTCAAAAAGACTGAACAGGAAATGACCATCAGCGTAATTCGGATCCAGAGTTGAGACCTAGCCAGATGTGTTAAGCAGATCGAGGGATGAAGTTTTCATGTAGAAAATTTTTGCACGTTTTTTGTTACAAGCGAGATATTTTAATTTAAAAATTTTAAACTCCAAAAATGAGTGACCTCTCGCACGACACAATTAGATCCAACAGGAAAAACAACTAGCGGGGTGGTGGAGTGGTCAAAGGTTCTGCGTTCGAACCGAGAGGTCTAGGGTTCTCTTCCATCCGCTGACGACTTTTTGGTCATTTTTTTGCACAATGACAAAAATGTGCTCAAATTGTGTGGAATTACTCTTTTGCATGTATTTAAACCCTTCTACTCATGTTAATACTCTTCGAAGTTGCCAAAAGTCTATAGCCGATCTCATCTATCACCTCCTCCATTATGAAGCTAGTGAAATGGTCGTTACAACTTTGATATTCATCAAATACAAGATTTTCGAGTTCGAGATGCATTCCTATTTGTGAACTGAACGGTAACCGTTCAAACCGGAACTATCCTCTAGAATTCCTCATGTCTTGAGCCAGAAGCATCTCGACAAGTAGCTGGATGAGTATGCAAACAAGAAAAAGTTGAATTCAACAACTTCATCTTATGAACTTATTTATTGATAATATTATAATTAATGTTTGTGGTTGTTGTTTGGTGTAATCTGGGCGGTCATGAGATTATATCCATGAAGATTTTATCAAGGTTTGTGATTAGAGACCCTCATCCGGTCACTTGTCGAGATGCTTCTGGCTCACGACTTGAGGAATTCTAGAGGATAACTCCGGTTTGAACGGTTACCGTTCAGTTCACAAATAGAAATGCATCTCGAACTCGAAAATATTGTTTTTGATGAATATCAAAGTTGTAACGACCATTTCACTAGCTTCATAATGGAGGAGGTGATAGATGAGATCGGCTATAGACTTTTGGCAACTTCGAAGAGTATTAACATGAGTAGAATGGTTTAAATACATGCAAAAGAGTAATTCCACACAATTTGGCTACATTTTTGTCATTGTGCAAAAAAATGACCAAAAAGTCGTCAGCGGATGGAAGAGAACCCTAGACCTCTCGGTTCGAACGCAGAACCTTTGACCACTCCACCACCCCGCTAGTTGTTTTTCCTGTTGGATCTAATTGTGTCGTGCGAGAGGTCACTCATTTTTGGAGTTTAAAATTTTTAAATTAAAATATCTCGCTTGTAACAAAAAACGTGCAAATTTTCTACATGAAAACTTCATCCCTCGATCTGCTTAACACATCTGGCTAGGTCTCAACTCTGGATCCGAATTACGCTGAAGGTCATTTCCTGTTGAGTGCACTGCCATGGCATAAAGCATGTATTTGATGCAGAAAAGGCGAAATTTGTGTCAATGATCAAAAAACGGCTAGTTCACATGGGAAATCGCAGCAATTTGCCCATCCCTACTATTTAGTGTAGTAGGCAGTTTAAAATGCCGATTTTTAAAGATTATCACTTAATTTGTGTTTGTTTAGCAAAGACAGCGTAGTACAAGTTAATTTATTCCGTGATAATTCAATACAGAAAAATGATATTATTCCAACCTTGCCGTTTTCATCTCCTCTAAGAAACATGTAGCCTCTTCCATCTTCTCTTCGAACTCTTGCCTCTTTTTTGCATGCTGAAAATTGAAGTTATTATTTTTTTTAAATAATTTTAGGATAATTAAAATATCAAAAGACAAAATGTTTTTTTTTACAATTCGTACTCATTTTTTTTATCCCACAAAGATAATTGATATTCCTCCAAAGTTTCAATACACTAGGGTTTAAATTTGAAAACGAACTGTCGAAATTCTTTTGGTGTATAAAAAAATCCATACATTCTGTACAATTTCCTTCATTCGTTGTGTTTTTCTGCTCATCAGTGACCGCGCGTCTTGGATCATCTCTTTCTTCTCCATATTCAGAAGCTTGATTGCTTTTTGCTAAAATTGATTTTTTGGAAGAATTCGATTCCAACAAATTAGTTATTTTCGGATAAACTCCAACCCTTTCATCGAGCAGCACATCTGCCTGTTCGTGAGCCGGGTGAGATAGTGTTAACATGGAGAGACACAGAGACAATTCACCGTTAGAGAGTCTTTTGTGTGAGTTTACGTCTGCCAGTTCATGCTAGAGCTGGTGCAAGAGAGTACGAGACGTTGACGCGTAGGGAACATGGAAAATAGCGTGTTGTTTGTGGAGAGCGTTAGAGACAATAGAGAAACCTCGTACTGAACGAGTCTTGAACATATTTCTTCCTACTTATCGTCTCCGCGTTAGTGAGAGACGTCACAAGCTTCATTCACTCATTCAGCTGGATGAAGAGGGGAAGAATCGAACTTCTGCCATGTGAGGCGGTCAGCAACAGCACTGACCGCTACACTAACGACTTTGAAAAGCTTTTTTCAGTGAAATAAAACCCTCAACTTTTAACTAATTCCAAAAGCAAAATTCGCTCCTCGCAGTATGAACTAATCGAAAAACTGTATCCAAATTTACCGGATTATTTCAACTGTTTAAATAATAAAGATTTTCTTTCAAAATCCCACTCTGATCTCTCAATTCGCATAAAAAAGAAATGAACTCACAAAAGCCATGTAAAAATCACATTTCATTCACTATCTCATCGCCTTCTTCCAGGAAATATTACTTTTACATTGGATTAAAAAATGGATTAAAAACTCACTAGTTCAGTAAATTCCACCGGGATCACTTTCGTTGCACCTCGGAGAGTCTGGAGCTCTCTGAAAATTTCATCTAGATGTTTGAATGCTAATTTTTTTAAAAAGTTGAACGCTTTTTCACTTTTCACATTAATTTTCATCCAATTTTCGAAATTTGTTTCGAACTGAAACAATTTTTTGATGCCTGAATCCAACTTGAATGTGCATCATCTTTCTACTTCTGAAGATTAATATATTTACGAATAATTCTTTGAAAACCCGCGTTAAATAACATAAACCTAATAAAATTAATAATAGAACAAGGGGACCGCCCACTTTTTCGTGAGGCCGATTTTTTGGGTGATCCATTTATGTGTCGATTTACGGGGATGGGGGGGGGGGGGAGAAGAGGAAGGGTTGTGCAAAAGTGGCCGGTAGTTGACGGGATTGAGTGCTATTCACGTGACCACTGTGGACCCTCGCAGGTTGTTGCATTAGTTCTAGCCACACTTGCATTAGTATTCGTCGTGTTTGGATTGTACAGGGAGTGTGAAAGAGAGAGAGGGGAGGGAGAGGGGGGATAACGAGAATGATAGATAGAAAGTAAGAGAGAGAGGGGGGATAATGAGAATGATAGATAAAAAGTAAGAGAGAAAGAGAGAGAAATAGCAAGGACCTTGCTTATTCTAAAAACAACTTTTTTTTCAATGAAGAAGTCTGAATATGTGATTTTGTAATGAAAAAGAGAGAGAGGGCTCTGAGCGTAGCGAGGACTTTCTGCTTGTCCCTAATAAAATTACACTTTCATCGGCAAAATCTGATATTCAATTAATTTAAATATTAAAACTAACACTGCAAGTTGATCGACGAGTGATTTGAGATGACTGACTCGCTCAACGTGCTCCTTCTTCGACTTTTCAAACTTTTTCTCGTTCTCCTCCGTACTTTTTTCTTTTGCGGAAATCGTGTCCTCGTAGTTTTGGAGCACTGTTTTCGTGCTGCTCAGCTCTCGGAGCTCTTGTTTCAGTCTCTCTTTCGACTCGTCCAGCTTATTCTGTAACCAGCAAACATTCTTCGTTAGGCTTTCAGGAAGCTTTCAATATTTCAAGAGGCATTCCTTTTTCATTGGACAGGTCGAATCGAAATTTGGGGTCCAATGATTTTGGATGTTGTTCTACAACTTTAATTCTTTTTTCGAAAAATTACTAACGTTCATCAATTTTAAACGCGCTATCAAATAAGCTGTTGCTTGTTTCGACAACCAAAATTAGTGAAATGGCATATGCATGAATCCCTACCGTATTTAAAAAATTAAATTTAAAATATACGAAAAGTAAGTCAGACAGATGTAAATTAGCTTTGAAAACATAGGATCTCCGCTGGTAACAAAAAAAGTTATTCGTTCAATCAACTACTAATTCTGAATTTTAAAAAATGTACCTCTTCATTCGCGAGGTTCGCAATACCGCTGGATATGATCGCCAGTTCTTGTTCTGTCCTATGGCACAACTCGTCCTTCTCCTTGGTTTTAGTCAGCTCGCTTCTGAAAAATTGCATTTTTAATTTGTATAAGTTATTTTTTTAGATTTCAGTGATGAATTTTCTTAATCTTAAATGGGAGAGCCTATTTTCCTTCATCTCTATTGATGAACATTTTTGTGCATTTCATTTTTTCTCAGTTATTCGAAAAATCATCTGTTTTACTTCAAATTTCTCATTGAGTACAATCATTCAGGCTCAAAAAACCGAAAAGGACCACCCAAAAATGAGCTTCTACGAAAAGTGGCTGGTTCCCTTGTTCTAATTTATTATTAATATGGTATGAAAACTGTGATTAATTGTCAACTATGATGCTTGTAGTCTGAAATTGGAGGTTCACAATTTTCAAAAACCACAGATTTTGTTTTTTTTTAATGCTAAAATGAAGGAGTTTGAAAACTTACTTGATAGTTTCATATGCTGTTTTCAAGCTCTGCAGACGCTTTCTCTTTTCATTCAGCTCTTGTAGGAATGCGTCGGGGTTTTTGAGAATACTCTGTAATAACACCCATTTTCAGGGTTAAATTTCGTCTGATGTGAATATTCCATCGGTAAGAAACTGAAAAATTGCCAACCTCTGAGAGACGAATAGCTTCCTTCTCTTGTCGTTCGTACTTAATCTCCAACTTTTTCTGAAAAGGAAGACTTTTTCGTGTACTTTTGTTTCACTTACGATTCCCTCGCGACTTTCCTCCAGTTTCGTTACCATATCTGTTAAATGTTGCTCGGTTGTGTGAATTTCATTTATTTCCTGGGACAATTGCCGTTTTTGTTGCTCCAGTTCGCAGAGGATCTGAAATTTGATTTATTGTACGGCTCGCAAGGTCAGGAAACAAGACGTCATTAAATCATAGACACATTTGATTGCATTTTTTCTATTGCATCTATCAGTTCTATATCGCCTGGTCTACTGTTTTTATAACAAAATAATTATAACCTACATGTGCCTAATAAAAAAACTTACCCCATTTTCACGTCTTTTTCTCGCTTCTTTCTTGTCGAGCAACTCTTGCCGCATGTCTTCGTGGTGATCAATCTGAAATTATTTCACTTCATCTGAAAAAAAAGGAATTTTTAAAAAGTTCTCATTATAATCAATTCATATTCATGATAAGTTGTGTGAAAAATATAATTTATAACATTTTCTTTTGAAAAAAAACACTTCCTGTATTTTTTCTTAAAATTCATAGAGAAAAAGCTCACTTCAACTTGAATCTGGATCAAGTCTTTTCTCTTTTTTTCTTCCTCTGCGTAAACTGCTTCGAAGATCGGTGTTTCTAGCTGAAAAAGGAACATTGTGGGAAAGTATATCAATCGAACCATTAAAACCAAGAAATTATTATTTCGTTTTCGCCAAAATTGGATCGATCAATCAGTGTTTAGATCGTTTCGATTCAATTTCTATCAGCTGAGAACGAGAAAGACGATGTGAACGAATGTCCACGAGAATAAAAACCAATCGAGTTACCTCATGGAAATCCATAAAGACTGCAAGTGCCGAGAGTATTCTCTTGGTCCTACTCGGGACCGGATTAATCAGATCGCACATGGTGAACGTTAGTGAAGGATCATGACCAAAGAAGTCACGCAGGAAAGCGGTCCTGGAATTAACTGTGGAAATTCTACTCCATCATGCGAAAAACCGCGGAATAAAATCGAAATATCTTCAAAAACCTCACATTCCGTGTAACATTCGACAAAGCTGCATAGTCTTCGGGTGTCTTTCTTTATCGTATTCTCCATGAAGTGGAATGAATTCGACGTCTAGCGCAAATTTAAGTATGTCTACAAGAAAGGTACCGTAAATGATCTGCATTCTTTGTGCCTGAATTTTAAAATTTCAATCTGAATTTTCAAAGTTTCTAAAACCTGCGGATTTGTGACATCTTCGGGCGTTACACGTGTGGGAAGCTTCTGCAGCCGATCAACAATTTGTTTTACCGGTAGTTCCATTACTGTGACCGGTATGGTTGATTAAGAAAAGGAGGGCAATTAGTAAATCGCATCCCATCGCATCCCGCATCCCGCATCCCATTTTGAAAAACGGGATGCGATCATTTTTTTCGCATCGCATCCCATTTTGAAAAACGGGATGCGATCATTTTTTTCGCATCGCATCCCATTTTGAAAAACGGGATGCGATCACTTTTTTCGCATCGCATCCCATTTTGAAAAATGGGATGCGATCACTTTTTTTTGCATCGCATCCCATTTTTTATTTGGTCGCATCCGATATTTTTTATTGTATAATCTGTTCTTTTCACAAAATCTATTCTCAATCTCTTCTTGTGACTCGTTTCATACGATAATTTGAAATCAGCTTAGTGTACAAGAATGGTATTTTAAAAAATGTAGTCGCATTTTTCTTTTGAGCTTTGATTATTGTTTCACATGAGAGGAATCGATTCATTGAATTTCACATGATAGACAATTAATTAAAGATCATATTCAGATGCCAAGAATTCGCTTCACCAACATCGTTCGGGAAACTGATGACCGTATACACAAATTTGTGTTCAAACATGGATGAAAATAACCATTTCCCGGAGAGAACCAGCCCGTGTCAGCCTTGGTAACTTTCAAACCGTAAATATAAATAGAATGAACTAATTTGCAAAAAGTTATCGAATCTTTTTCAGAACATCAAATCTACAAAAAAGTAATGAGTATATTCCAGAATCCGAGAGCGACGTCGAGTGTAGCAAGAAATAACCTGATGGTCGTAATAGAACAAATGTTCAGTCGTTTGATATTCTACAAGAATTAGTTACAATCCACTGGAACAACGAAGGTGAAACTTTAAAATAATAAAAAATATCTCAAAATTTTTTTTTCTAAAGTCTGAATAAAATTATTATTATTATTATTCTTTCAGTTCGGACACTGCGAGACACAGGGAACAAAATTTTAAAAAGACGACAATGGAGATGATGCGACAGGGTCAACCAATAAGTGTTCCAAAAAGCTCCATTTTGTATTGTTCACTTGTATTCATCCAGGATATCTTGACCTTCCGCTGAAATCTGTCATTAAAAAATCAGAACGATTATATCACTCTAATAGTCAGTATGCTTCAAAACCCAATTTCTATACCAGGATTGTTAACATATATATAAAAATTATTTTTTAAATGTAATAAACTTGCTAAGACGCTTGATTAATTTCACTCGAATGTAGATGACGATGCAATACGTTTTTTGAAGTACTTATTTCTAATAAGAATTTTTCAGTTTTTTGTTTGAAAAATGTACCGCTTGAAAGTGAGTTAATTTTCACGATAAATAGTAATAAAGTACTGAAGATTCTCATTTAATAAATATTTCATGCTGATGAATAATGTAGTTCAAAAATAAGACGAAAGGATTTTGTTTTCAAAAAATCACAAACGATGTATTTGAAAAATATCGGATGCGACCAAATAAAAAATGGGATGCGATGCAAAAAAAAGTGATCGCATCCCATTTTTCAAAATGGGATGCGATGCGAAAAAAAGTGATCGCATCCCGTTTTTCAAAATGGGATGCGATGCGAAAAAAGTGATCGCATCCCGTTTTTCAAAATGGGATGCAGGATGTGGGATGCGATTTACTAATTGCCGAAAAGGAGAATCAAAAAAGTTAGGATCCTATAGGACGATAAAAAACAAAATAATAATTTGAAGTTGGCGCGCCGAATAGAATGGTGTTTGCAGACTGAGCACTTTTTGTCACGACATTTTCACTAACCCCTTCCCCATTCCTGTCTTCCTAGCACCGCGTAATTTTGTTTAGTAAAATCCTGACTGAATAATTTCGATTGTTCGAGTAAAAATAAATTCAACATACTATTTACTTCATATGTAACATGTAACCGATCGAAAAAAACGTTATAACAAAAGAGATCGGCAAATTTCTGGGCCAAAAAATCAATCTAATGCGTTGAAAAAAGCGATTCGTGAATTTTAACAAAACGATTATTATTATTCCGCGTGGTATCTGCTAAAAAGAGCCGCCCGTGTCTTCTGTTGGTGCGTCATCTCCACTCCGCCTGTCATTTTTGCTCCTGCTGATCCCATTCCAGCTCTTTCGACGAATCTTTCAGCACGTACCGGCTCGACAATTCCTGCAATTTTTGTTTTGCGGCTAAGAAAAGTTCTATTTTCGCGACTGATTAGAGTGAGAAACCAAAAATTTTTAAGAGAGGGTACCGTTTCGGGTCCAATCTTTTGAGTAACGTCTTTTTGCGAGAAAATCAATTTCAATCTTACTTTAAGAATTCGCAGTCAAAAATTCTTCAAAACTCTCCGAAATTTCGACGCTCATAATTATATTTTCTGTTTCTAGATAAATTAATATATCAAAACCTGAATTTTCGATCAATTTTGATAAAATTTAGTCATGGCGAAATGAAAAAACCAACCTCGACCGTCTCTTCCTATTCCTTCCCCTTCTTTCCAACCCATACTTTTCAACAGTCGACTTCCTACATTCGAATCGTCGAGTCTTCTATGTGACGCTGCCTCAGATTCTGCTCTAAGTTGTTCCACACTTCTGACTGGACCGTTGTCGTCGTCGTCGTTGTCATGACTGGAAATTTTCAAATTGAAGGATTCTAGTGTCTAGAAGACACAGAACTTTATGTTTACGCAAACACGTGAAAAAGAGAGAGAGAGAGAGAGAGAGAGAGAGAGAGAGAAAAAGAGAGAGAGAGATAGTGGAGAGTCACAAACACTATTTGGATTTAAATTTCACTTGAATTCATAGTTTTCACCATTTAACAGGAATTGACTTTCAGTGTTATTGGGATCCAGAGTTGAGACCTAGCCAGGTGTGTTAAGCAGGTCGAATAATGAAGTTTTCATGTAGAAAATTTTTGCACGTTTTTTGTTACAAGCGAGATATTTTAATTTTAAAAATCACTTTTTAAAACGGTACACGTTAACGCCACAGGGTCTTTTTTACCTCACGCAGAACAAAATTGGATCTAACCATCAAAAATCAATCGGCGGCGTGGTGAAGTGGTTGTGATCTTGTATTCAAACCGATAGGTCAGGGGTTCGGTTTCACTCTCTGACGACTTTTTTTCTATTTTTTTGAACGATGACAAAAATGTGCCTGATTTGTGTGAAACTACTCTTTTGAATATTTTTCAACCTTTTTGTTCATGTGATCTTTGTTTCTGATAAAAATCAAAGTTATGATGATCACTTCACTAGCTTCATGGAGGGAGTGATAGATGAGATCGGATATTGACTTGTTGGGTACTCCGAAGGGCGATCACATGAACAAAAAGGTTGAAAAATATTCAAAAGAGTAGTTTCACACAAATCGGGCACATTTTTGTCATCGTTCAAAAAAATAGAAAAAAAGTCGTCAGAGAGTGGAATCGAACCCTTGACCTATCGGTTTGAATACAAGATCACAACCACTTCACCACGCCGCCGATTGATTTCACGGTTAGATCCAATTGTGTTCTGCGTGAGGTAAAAAAGACCCTGTGGCGTTAACGTGTACCGTTTTAAAAAGTGATTTTTAAAATTAAAATATCTCGCTTGTAACAAAAAACGTGCAAAATTTTCTACATGAAAACTTCATTATTCGACCTGCTTAACACACCTGGCTAGGTCTCAACTCCAAAGAATATTCTTTCTATTTTCATTCATTGAAGTAATCATAGTTATAATAGAATAATGTCAAGATGACCATAGTAGAAAAATGTTTGGTATTTTTTTGGCATTTAGTAAAACGCACCGGGTGCACTCCACCGACTTTCTACATTTAATATGAACTTTTTCAGTTGTTTTTAATAAAGGTTTTAATAAATGCCTTTTTTGTTATATCATGGAATCATCAAAATGCACATTTTATGGAGCGAGTGAAACACATTTTTAAACGTTTTTTGATTATTTAGTTTTCTAGAAATATTCTATTTTATGAATCGTTAACTATTGTGCTTCAAAAAATACGTACAGTAGAAGCATAAAGTTCAAAATTTCCGTTCTCTAGTTTTGTTGAAAAAAATGTTTTAATCATTGAAGAACAGAGGTATTGAATAATTTTTCACACAAAAACTCACCGTCTATCTCTGTCGAAGCCCGAGTTGATTCCATGCTGTTGCCTTCGTTCCTTTGCGCGATCGCGATATTTTCTTCCATCGTCGTCGCCTCGGAAGACGGGTCGTGGAATCGGAATTCCTGCTGGTTGCGATGACGTCGTCGATGAAGATCCTCCCCTGTTATCGCTTGGTATCGCTCCACTTGATCGCCATTCTGCTCGTTTTGCTTCCAGGTTGGTCTGAATACGTTTCATAGACATATCAAGGAAATTAAAATTTGAAACTGTCTTTGATTTTTTCGACAACTTCTACGAAAATTATATTTTCGGTTTTTGATAGGAATTCTGATTCACGCTGTTACATGAAAACGCGAACACCAAACGAGTGAGTAAGTGATTGACATTATTTTTGAAATTGTATATGCAAAAATCATAGAGAAAGCTGAGTTAAAACGAGCAAATTCGAAGAAAACAGATATTTCCACAGTTTTTTAAATACAAATTAATAAAGAAAGCTCACTTTGTGCAGATTTGACTGCTCAACGTGCTTGTAGAGCACATCGATAGAAGGGAAGGCTCTTTTACAGAGAAGACACATCTGCTTCGCCTCATCTACCAACGCCTTCTCCATGATCGTCTGAACGTTCATCGCTTCTGTTTCGGCTGCAGCGCGTTCCATTTCCATTGCTGAAATGTTAATTTTCTCATCTATCCTAGCATAAATTGTGCATTAAATCAGTACTGGAAAACTGCCCTGCAGCACGTTCCAGCCGAACACGTATAGCCTTTGTTCGCCAAAAAACAACTGTCATACATTTTAGTCAATTTTCCTAGAAGAGTGCAAAATTTGGGAAACTTAAAAAAAACCTTCAGTTAGAGTAATACATTTTAACTACGGACTTTTCGTTCTCATATTTATTTGTCATTTGATGAGAATAGTGCAATTTTTCGAAAACAAGTCTTATTCTTCCTATATATTTTTTTGATGACTGGCAATGTTTTCAAAATTCTCGAGATTTATCAAGCAACTTCGACCCGAGTTATGAAAGACAAAAGTTTGTTAAACTTTTGACCTCTACAGTAATTCAGACATAAACACTCACCCTTCTTAACAGGGACTGGAATCGGCACAGGTTCACTCATCTTCTGCCTCTTATACGGAGTCTCTTCGACCTCTTCCTCTTCTTCTTCCTCGTCGTCGTAATTGATGGTCGTGGGACCCGTGCCACGTGGAATTTGCAGAGCGCTCGGCTTCAACGTCGGCGGCGGCTTCGGCTTGTTCAGACTCATTTGAACCTTGACTTTGTCCTTCTTCTTCTCCCAGTTCAACATCTCCTTCACGTTCGACAGCAGCTTCTGAAATTGAAACGATAAGTTTTGAAAAAGTGAAGATTCGACACACTACTTTGAGAAAACCAAAATTTAGAACACTTATTTTTATTTATAATTCAATGTCAGTTAACTTAAATGTAAAACAAGATAATCTTAATTTCCTTTTTGCTAAGAAATTCGTGATATACACGACACTATTGAAAACGCTGATTGAATATTTTATGCTGTAAAGATCCCGAATTAGTTCAGAATGTTCATCTCCAATTTTAATCCTATTCAACAGCTTTTTAAATCTCACCAAGTTACTCGCTATACTTTCTTCCTTTTCCTTCTCTTTCTTCATCTTTTCTACAACAGCTTTTGCTGCCTCTGCTGCAACGTCCAGTTTTTCCGCCATGTTTCCCTGGAACATTGTCATATTTTACCTTCTGGAAAAACCGAGTAACTTTTAAGGAAGATATGAGTAAATTAGTCTAATGAGTGAAAAAATGATTTTTTAAGTAAAAATTGTATGCTTTTGTAAAAATTCAGGTAAAAACGAACCGTTTCTTCGACTTCGAAGTAAGTTGAGTAGTTGGGGTCATGGTAACACCATTTACGCGATTCACGGTTGAAATAGTAACGGGTGACTGGGTCATAGTAGAAGTTTGTGATCGGGTCGACCTGGTAGCCGGCTTCTTTGTCGTGGTAGAACGTCGCTGGGTTTGGATCCACTGAATTTGGTAAGTGGAAGGAGAGAGGAGGAGAGGGAGAGAGAGAGGGGGAGAGAGAGAGAGAGGGAGAGAGAAAGAGAGAGAGAGATCAACCAGAACTATAACTGTACAGTAGGAGTACTATTTACCGGAACCGAGTGTGAATTTAAAAATATAGTGAAAACTAAAATTCCGGTTTTGAATTCATATTAATCCTAATTATTCGATTTTTAGAAACATTTCCGATAAAAAATTAAATTTGATTAAAATGAAAAATTTGCTATTCTATTTTTTGAAACTATTAACAATTGTCCAATTCGGAATAGAGACTGATTGAGAGAGAGAGAGAGAGAGAGAGCGAGGGGTAGAGAAAAAACTCACAATACTTCGGGAAAACACCTCTAGGCGTCGGTGTCATACCGATGATTCCTTGCTTGTGTTCTGGCTGTCCCAACTTTGCGGCGAACACGTTACTCGGCAGTACACCCATTTGGATGTTGGTGGCTGGTTGTGGTACCACTACTGGCGGTTTCACGGTCACCGTCACCGGGTGCAACGGTTCAATCTTCAGCTTGACTTGCGGGTGTGGTTGGATGACTTCGGGTCCATTTGGGACTGTTTTCGAGGATGAGTCTCCAGTCTTCTGAAATGTTTCCCGATTGGTTTCTTGATGTTCATTCAGTTATCTTTGGTGATATGGCAAACGTATTCCTTCCGGAAACATATCCAAGTTCAAATTCTAATTTAAGCATGAACTAAGAATACTGTTGGCTAAATTCATGTATAACATTCATTTAAATCTCTGAATAATCAGTTTTGAAGTGATAACTCGCTTCATTGTTTGCAGATGATAGGAATCTCTAACGAAAAAGTCACCCTATTTTTTCGTTGATAAAGAACATATAGTGGGTTCAAAAAAAACCTCTGCCTTTTTTTTGGTAAAAAGTCTATTAATTTTACGGATGAAATCTATGAAAATAATAAAATTCCGAAATGTTAAGCTGTTTTTAGATGGTTTTGATACTTTCTTAACAAAATAATAATTCATTTTAATCTGAAATTTTATTCATTTAATGATCAAAACTCACGAATTTGCTTAGAATCAGCCTGGCTTGAGCAATCTGAGTCATGGCGTTTTGAGCGTTTGCCGCAGCACATCCTGAACGATTCACATTGATAAATTAATTTTTATTGAATTTTTAAAGAGATGAAACTAATTTCTCACTTATATTTTGTTGATTTGCTGTTGTAAAAACATAAAGAATGCTCAGTGAGGGGATGTGACAACTTCGAAAATTTTCAAAAGAAAAATAATTTCTCTTGATGTGTCGCTCATTTATCGGCGAGAAGAGTTTTCTTTGTAGTACATTTGACAAAAACTTCAAAACAATATACCTCGTTGAAAAAAGAATCAACTTCTCTCAATATTTCGCTTAAAAATCTTGTTTTCAGTCCTTCTAAATATAATTTTCATTCCAAAAAAAACCTTCACTATTGACATAATTCGGCAACATGGGCTGTGGTTGCATCTGCATCTGATACAAGGCCTTCTGTTGTTCTTCCATCGCCTTCTTCTGTTCATCCAACAGTTTCTTCTTCTCCTGCCATTCTTCGGTGGTCAGCGACTGCTGCACGGGCGCCGCGTTCTCGCCTGTTGCAGACTGCACTTCGGCCTCTCGCTGCAGTTGCTCCAACAGCTCGTCCAACACGATCGACGAGTAGCCGACGAGGACGTTTCTGCTGTTAATCCGTAGTGGTGTTCTGTCCACAACAGCCATCAGTTCTTGCGCTGATTTGGTTGAATTCGTCTGGATGAAGGCGTAGAACCGTGAAACCGACATCTGGAATGTACGAATTTCGCATCGGTAAGTACTCAGACACAGGTAAATTTCGAGTTGTTCGTTTCGTGTTCCGCGCTCTGCTGCGTGGAGAAATTCTTTTTTTTTTCAACAAAACGGTTGGTCATTTGACTGTAATTTTTTGTTTCTGAGAAAAATGCTAAGAACATTAGTAAATGGCTTTCAGTGAGTAAGATTTTTGGTATATAGCTTTCAGCGATGGTTGTGTGTTTCCAACGTTTCTTAAACGTTTCCATGCTCAGAAACCTGTTTGGATACTTGTCATTTGAATGTCTAGTTCATTACTAATTTTTCGTAATTCAACTTTTTTACAAAAAGATTAAAATTTAGCTGATTTCAGTACAACTTTCTGGTCAGAGTTTAATGTAGAAAGTGTAAATTTTATTTTTATTTTGAAAGCCTATCACTTGACCTTCAAGCGTTCTTTGATTTGATTTTCAAAAAATCGTGTTTCAACTTCTTCTGAAAAACATTCTTTTTGAAAATTTGTTATTTCCCTGTCTGATTAAGGTTTAGTTTGCTAGAATGAAATTTCTAACTTGATACTTAAAAATTAGACTAAATCATCGAATCTAAAATCGCGAATCATGAATCTTTTTTTCATTTATCTTTACACCTCAAATTTTAGGCTTACATTTAGGTAAGGTTCGGAGCACTAGGTAAAACGCTAAGATTTGATCAAAGTTTAAACATGATTACCACCAAAAATGTTTGCATCTTGTAAGGAAATGATTCTTGATTCGATGATTCAGTCTAGTTTTTCGTATTAAGTAAGTTTCTATGCTTTGATTAAATTTCTTTTAACTCTAAATTCTTTCAACTCTCTTCCGAAAAGAAATTATGAGGACTTCAACAAATTCGGCTGATTGATATTCATTGTGAAAGTTTCTAGGCTCAAAAGCTGTTCCATCGACCTTCGACTGACAAACATTTACGTTTCATTATTTTCAGAACGAAGCTAGCTTGGCATGGTTACTGTAGTTCTTCTGTTTATCAAAATCAACCTGTACTCTGATCACGTTCGCGAGCGGAATAAGTGCCGAAATTGCTGTGAAGATGTCGAAAACTTCGCATTCTGACGGCACGTCTCGGACGATTAGGGCTGGAATTATTTTTTTTTTGTTAAAATTCACGCTTTCTCGAAGATCTTCAACCGATTTTGAAATATGTTTTCCCAGTATTTTGATATTTATAGTCAAAATTGTTCAAAAGAATTCTTATTGATCGATTTTAAAAGTTTCTCCAAAGAAAATTGAGGTCGGAATGTGACATTTTTCCGTAAAAAACATATTTCAAATATTCTGGAGATTTATTCATTTTTGAAAAAAAAATGAGGTGGGCCCACGATATCATCGAGAAATTCAGATTTTTCTCCAAATAAAAAAACTCACTATCACAAGGGACGGAACCGATCAGATGAACTCCCTTCTTCTCCAACTCGATCGACGTGACTTTCGGAATTTCACAAACATAGCACGAATCGGATGGCAGGACGTTCAGTTTTCCACACTGAAATGTGAATAGTACAATTACGGTTTGTATAAACACAATACTATTGTGAAATAGGAGCTGTCGAAAATTCTGCGATTTTCAAAGAATTGTTCTATCAATACTAACATTCAGTTCTTTCCTTTCTGGTGACCTGACAAAGTCCTTTTTATCTCTGAAGTCAATTTTTTGCAAAAAATGCTACACTGTCCTGACCAGAGCAGTTTCTGAAACAGGTTCTGAGAGTCATCACATTCTCTTTATTTATTCGAGCTTTTAGCGGCTATTGCTGGCCGTTATTGAAGCTTACGTATTTTTATTCGTTATGAATAAATATTATCATTATAAAGAAAGTTATAAAACTATGAGAATGGCAAGATTTATGAACAATTTCAAAAAAAAAGAAGAATTTACAAGTTACCGGTCGTCACTAAATAATGGCAAATTCTAATTTTAACAATCTAAAATCGACAAAATCAAAGTGAAAATCGCAGTTTGTTATCACTTCTACACAATACTTTTCCAACTTCATGAAAACTCACACTAGCACAATGCCATTCTCGTAAACTTTTGTCCACTAGGTAGGCTCTGAAGGCTCTTCTGTCCACTAGGTACAGTTGACTCTGAAATTTCTCGTTGAGAATCACACTTTTAGCTTTATGTTTTGGTTCGTCATGCGAAACGTTTTCATTATCATTTCTTTCTTATGTTGAGTTACGTTATTCTATGTGAAAGTTACCTTAATTTAAGTTTAAAAAAAAAGAAAACCTTATCTACTCGCCTTTTCAGGTTCATTGTTTTTTAAACTACAAATAAAACCGAGAAAACTTGTAGTTATGACCCCAATTTAAGATGAACCAGCGCAAGTAAATAATTATATCACTGGCATTTTTTTCTAATTTTCAATATATTTTCACCTTTTTGACAAAATGATCGCAAATGAAATTTTGGCGAAATGCAAGAAACTGATAACATAGACCGCTTTTCTACAGTATTTAATTAGGACCAGTGCGCCTGCGGGGGTCCATTAGGTTATGAAAAATGAGGCAATTATTTTTTGATTATTAATAATTATTAATAATGTTTTATTCCGTAAGGCGAAAAATAGAGAATGAGGCGGAAAAATAGAGAATGATTATATTAGATGCA
Source organism: Caenorhabditis parvicauda (assembly GCA_963978915.1). Classification (NCBI taxonomy): domain Eukaryota; kingdom Metazoa; phylum Nematoda; class Chromadorea; order Rhabditida; family Rhabditidae; genus Caenorhabditis; species Caenorhabditis parvicauda. The sequence goes on from OZ022254.1 coordinate 10,046,990, forward strand.
TTATTAAAAATCTCTGGAAAACAATTTATGTTTTAATAAAATTCACTATTTATTATATCTACGAAATTCAAACACAAACCCGTGAACTCTGCATGAATTCTTCTGCCGCAGAATCCTCTCCAAAGTCTATATAGGCGTAAATTTTCTTTGTTCCATCTTAACGAGAAACTTTAGAATTCATTTTTTCAGTAATTTCATTTCACTATCATTTTTAAACCCGATTTAACTAGATAAACGTCATCAAAAACCAGATTTTTTGAATATTAGGCCACAAGAACTGAAAATACATGATTCTATTTCATTAACTGCATTAGTTTTTGAACGATTCAACTGATTCAAAATCATAAAATAATTCTTCTTCAATCACAAATTTTATATTTCTGTTCGTCAAACTGCTGTTATTTGGAAAATTCAATCAAACATACTTTTATAATCTATTTTTCGGAGTAAGGGACGAAAAAGGTTGCAATTTGAAATTCAAGCTGATTTTTTCCAAAATCAGTAGAAAAATCAAAAAAATTTGATTTTTCACTTATCAACAGTTATAATACTGATTTTCTCACATTTTTCAACAAAACATTGCGAAAAAAACCTCGATCTTTCTTCACAGAAACACTCGTCTCCACAGGATAGTAATCACATTGAGATAAGGCATAGTCAATCTGAAAATCTTATTTTTGAACTTTTCCGAGAACACTTTTACCTGGTTTTTGGTCACGTTACTCAAATTTAACGGCACGATCACGATTTTTGTCGAATTCTGAAAGATCAAAGTTATTCCGATTCAGAAAACTTTTTTCTCTGAAAAAATGTTTCTGAGATTTTTGAAAAACTCGAGTTTTAAACCACCTCTCCTGAAGCAATGTCGATCTGAACATTGAAAATTGAATTTTTTTGAAATCATACTTTTTGGCACGGGTTCTACTTCAAGAGAAAAACTGATTTTTATTTAAAGAAAAGAGAAAAACGTTTGTTTTTTTACAACGAACTGCGATGTTTTCTCAAATCATAGAGAACCATTTTAGAAAGTCTAGAAACATTTGAGTTTTCGCTTTTAAAATTTTTTTCTTGTACTTTTCAAATAAATTTTCCCACTCGCAGTTACTTTAAAAAATCTACTAACCCATATCCAACATGTACTATGACAACTGACCAAAACATTGTTTTTGAAAAAAAATCGCGTTCTTATACAAATGTCGTATGCCGTTTGAAAGCTTTTAACCTATAACCTCCTCTGTTTTTTTATTTCCAGTCATGTCATGGCAAACTAATCATTTCATGTTGGAAAGAAAGAAAAATGTAGAAATCTTACCGATTGTACACGCTGCTGGTTCTGGGCGGCTTGTGGCTGTGGAGATGTCTCTTTGGTCGAGTGCCTACCGCCGTCATCTGAAGCGTCGTAACCGTGAGAACATGTTTGACGTTTTTATGGGAGACAGACAAGATACGAGTGTTAACGAAGTAAGTAGAAGAAGAAACTTGAGCCACCTTTATTGCCGTAATGACGTGGCGGAGGCGATCTGCTGTTCACCATTTTGCGATGATCTCTGTAAGAAAAATGTCGTGTTTGAGAATAATTCGAACAAAAAGAAAACAAGAAAAACAATATATTTTACTAAAAATCGATAAATTGAAAGAAGAAGGAAATAAAATAAATTCAAAGTGGGACGAAATGATCCGTTTTGTTGCTATCAAGCCACCACCCATACGAAAACCCAATTAAATAAGAAAAATCAGAATAAAAGTCAAAAAACTTACGATTCTGACGAATGATCCCACCTCGACGACTGATAATCCGCATCTCTACTCCTGAATTTTAAGAATGAAATCGACAAATGAAGAAAAAAAACACAATCAGACAAGAAAGAGTAATCAATAAAATGAAATAAATGTTGATTTGAAGTACCCAACGTAGAATTTTCAAGAAAATTGAGAGCAGATGAAATCAAAAATTGTATTTTGTTACCGAGCCAAAATTACCTGGAGGATTCTTCTTCACGGCGTCTTCTTGGGTCTTTGGGAGTTTCTTCTTTCTTGAACCGCGAATCGTGATGTTGATCACGTCGGTCTTCACTCCTTTCGTACTGGTTTGACTGTTCTTGATCATAGTACTGACTCTGACTACTCTGATGATACTGGCCCTGCGGGTACTGACCACCTTGTTGGTAGTAATTCCCATGACTTTGAGCCGCATAACTCTGCTGATTATTACCGCTATACTGACTTCCATTGTTTTGCCATTGAACATTGTTTCCTTGATGATAGTAATTCTGAGAACTACGTGAGTTTTTGTCTTGATAGCCTCTTCTTTGGTCGCCGTTCTGAAGCAATTAATACAAATTTCAATGAAAATTTCGAAGAACAAACCTGCGGATAACCTTGCTGTCCGTGATTGTAGTGATAGGGATCCATCTGAGAATAAGAAAAATCAATAAGGTCAATTCAGTTAAGAGTGAATTCCGGGAAAGTTGTTTAGAAATCGAAAGTTTTTGGCGGGACGAATTATAATTAACATTTTTGTTTTATGATATTGTACTGTGAGAAACTTCATCAACAGAACATCAATATCTTCTGCTGAAATCGAACTGTGAAAACCAACCCTTTAAACAATAAAACAGACAAAATAAAAAAAAATTCCACACGATTGATCGCGTATCTACTCACGCCACGCAAAAGCGCACTCAGGACGCAACGTGATGTGACCTACCGTACCCATTTTCCTTTCCCTTTTTTGGTAATGCTTTTTGAACGAGCAGTTTTGAAATGAAATGGGAAATGCTTTAGTTCTTCAATGAACAACCACGTTGACGTTCTAGAAATGGTAAGAGTAGCTACAAAATAATACAAATTGACAAATTTTTATCCTGAAAACACTCTCGTTTTGATAGTTTACAACTTTTTCCTTCATTTGTGGAGTAATCTTTCCATCGACTCTCCTGACAACAATTAGCGATATCGGATTTCAGCGCTCAGAATTCACCATAGCAACCACTGATACCCATTGTCACAGCCAAGCCTTGACCACTACTTGACCGCATCGCGTTCGGATGCTTCGTGGCGCGTCCACAGAAATTGACTATCCGTATTTCCCATTTCGGATTCCTGTTGATTTCGTTCTGGTCAATCACATCTATTCAACGGGGGCAGAAGATCAACGGCAGTTGTTTGAAAAGGTGACCTGCGACATTAAGCGCATCAAACCCATTATAGGCATTATCCAAAGAAGGCTTGGTTGTAAGGCATGAAACTGTTGGGAATGTACAGTTCACCTTGATATCGGTTCCGTTTCATAGGCTTTGTAGACAAGCCGAGTCCATACAGCTGTGTTTTCCGTTGAGAGAGGTAATCAGTTTATTGCCTGTTTTTAAGAAAAGGTTCAGTGCGTTATAACTCCCACAACACCGACCTGCTGCAAAGGACTGTCGAAAGTGTTTGTTACGGATGATGAAGGTACTTCTCTCTCTCTCTCTCTCTCTCTCTCTCTCTCTCTCTCTCTCTCTCTCTCTCTCTCTCTCTCTCTCTCTCTCTCTCTCTCTCTCTCTCTCTCTCTCTCTCTCTCTCTCTCTCTCTCTCTCTCTCTCTCTAACAAAAATTCCAGTGAGGTATATCAACGTCCCATTTCAACGAAAAAACGGAAGTTTATTCCTCAACTACGAATCCGAAAAGTGTTTCTTCACTACTGCTCAGCGGACGTATCTTGCATATGAGGTATCGATTCCATTGATCTTATAGAGTCAAGTGTTCAGATTCTGACGAAAATCGACATAGGAAAGGATCCTACGAGAGTTTCCGGGGTGAGGAATACGTAGTGCATGGGCGAACATCACCTCTTTCCAGGAGCCAGTATCATCAACGTCATTTTTAGAAGATCCAGGGAATTTCAAAAATCTGAATTCTTTGCTTCTAGATGGAGTTTACGATGATTGTTTCGTATTACATGCGCCTAGTAAGGTAATTTTGACTTCTTTGCCAAATTTAGTGAGCAAAAAGTGACATCCAGAAAGATGGACCAATAGAACTTGAGTTTACTGCCCGTCTCCTTCATTCGAAGTAGGTCAAAAAATTTGGGTTACTGTAGGTGAAATTTTGGTTACTGTAGGTTGAAAAGTAAGTCTAATTTGAGTTACTGTAGGTTGAAATGTAGGTCAAATTTGGGATATTTGATGACTTTTTCAATTGGTCGAGAGTTACTGTAGTGAAAAATGAAGAGGTAAGAGATAAGTGCTCTCTATGGATAAATTTTGGATCTCAATCAGTTTGAATTGAATATTTCCCAGATGGAACCTTACCTGAAGCGTTTGAAGTCTCAATCTCGTGACTCTTACAAAGAACAAGTGAAGGATTTATGCGAAGATCCTCGCAAAGTTTTATCGAACAGATGGGAAAGGTAAACGCGCTGCCTACACGCGACGCATCTGAGATTCTTCAGATGGTACAAGTTCCAACCTTTCACGAACATTAGGAACTACTTTGGAGAGGAGATCGCGTTTTACTTCGCTTGGCAAGGGACTTTTTTGACTTTTCTCTGGCCCGCGGCGATTTTTGGTGTTCTGGTGTTTCTGTATGGGCTGAATGAAAGGTCAGTGAACGTGGGAGAGAGAGAAAGAGAGAGAGAGAGAGAGAGAGAGAGAGAGAGAGAGAGAGGAGAAAAATTGATGATTTGCAGCCTTAAAACAATAATTTTCTACATGGATTGTTCCTCAGAATGCAGTTTCATTGAAAAGTAAGGTTTTTTCCCAAACTCTACTCAAAAAGTTGAACTTTCAGACTCCAACTGTTTTGGGGCTACTTCAACCAACTCGTTTCCAACGCTTTCATCAACAAGTTTGAAGCTATTTTCGCAGTTTTCATGTCACTTTGGGGTAATTTATTCTGTTTTTTTTTCCTAAAATAGGCTCCAGGATCGATTTTCATCCAAGTTTGGAAGCGAAATACAGAAGTACTGTCGTATCAGTGGAACTGTGAGAATCTTCAAATTTATGAGCAAGATCGACCTGAGTTCCGAGGAACTAGGTTGGATGAGGTAGAGAGAGAGAGAGAGAGAGAGAGAGAGAGAGAGAGAGAGAGAGAGAGAGAGAGAGAGAGAGAGAGAGAGAGAGAGAGAGAAGAGAGAGAGAGAGAGAGAGAGAGAGAGAGAGAGAGAGAAGAGAGAGAGAGAGAGAGAGAGAGAGAGAGAGAGAGAGAGAGAGAGAGAGAGAGAGAGAGAGAGATAGAGAGAGAGAGAGAAAGAGACAAAGAGAGAAAGAGACTCACCACGGTTTCCATCAACATCTTTTCAGGACCCAATAACTGGCGAAGTGATCTTGATATCTCCAGCACTAATTCGTTATTTGAAATTCATTGGATCTGCAATCATCGTCATCTTCTCCATGTCAATTGTAATTTTCTCCGTATTTATCGTGATTCTGTACAAAATCTGGGCGATGGATTATTTCCAGTGCTCCCAGGAGGTTCGTAAATCTACACCAGATTGAAGGAGCAGCCACATTTCAGTATGATTTTCTCTGCTGGACTGTTACCGCTTTCCTACCTTCTACTATGAACACTGTTTCGACCATGCTGCTGGGATACTTTTATAGTATCATCGTGGAGAAGTTGACAAGATGGGGTGAGGAGAGGGTAGATCAAATTTTTGTTATTGTTTTTTAATTGGGAGGTTACTGTAGTTCCTGTAATCAAAAAGTTTTGAAGTTTCAAAGAGGTAAGCGTGCTCTATCGATGCATCTGGCGCAACGCATGTTACCGTAATCTTCTTACTGTAACTACTGATTTCAGAAAACCATCGTACCGAGACCAAGCACAATAGCTCTCTTATAATCAAACTGTTCGCCTTTCAACTCGTCAACACCTACACCTCATTGTTCTACTTGGCTTTCATCCGTCCCGAAGGTCATGTGAGTTATTCCTATGTTCAGGTCAGAATACGGTCTCCTCATCGTTATTATCCATTGCTCTAACCTTTCCCCTTCGTAACTCGGTTCTTTTTTCGTTGGATAGTTGGAGATAGCCAAAGTCGACTTTAGTTCAGTACTTTTCTCTTAAAGGTACTGGAGAAAATATTTGTCTGAAAGAAGTAATATCCAGATAGTACTGCGAGAAAGCCGAACTTCAAAGTTTAAAAAAAACTTTCAATAGAACCAACACATATTGGCAGAGATTTCCATGTCTGCTGTTAAGATGGACTCATTTTAGCTATTCTCATACTCATAACCTTCGATCCTTCTAGGGAATCCAAGAGAATGGTCTTCTGGGTCTTGGAAAGAAGTACAAAGACACGTGTCAGGATGATACATGCGCTTCAATGTTAGCCCTGCAGCTTTTAACTCATCTTCTGTACAAGCCGATTCCAAAGTTCACCGAGGACGTTGTCGTGCCGTGAGTTTAATTTTGGCGGGGAATTCAAATTTGAAAAAACTAGAGTTCAACGCGAAATAATGATCTAAATGAACTGAAAAAAATCGAATAGTACGATGAGAAAAATAGGAAAGAAAAATGAAATAAAAAATATTGATGTGCGAACGTGCCCTGTAGCGAATTTTCGTTCAATATAATTTGCGAGCAACGCGTCTAATCGATAACAATCGCCTTTAGCTCGGTGTGTAAACTAAGCTCCATGTCCTGATTGTATCCATAGAGCGCACTTTCCTCCTTTTTCGAAAGTCACAGTAACTCGAAAACATTTGGTCTACCATTTCCACCGATTCAAAAAAGGATTAAGTTCAAACTACAGTGACATAAATTTTATCTACTGGAAGTCATTCTCATTGACCGAGGTTTCAGATTCATCGTCAGATTTGTCCGAATTCAACGATGGAAGCAGAAACAAATGAAAATGAGAAACTTGAAAACGTCGGAAGAAGCCAACGTCCTTGTTAGGGAGTACCTGAAACCAGCTTCAGACAACTTTGTTCTGTGGGAAATGAATGAAAAGATCATCTTTTTTGGAACGACTATGGTTGGTTTTCGAGTTTATAGAGAAGGTTTCTTACGCGTAGTGTCTATCAGAGTTGCACGGAATTCTGACTTCCGCCCTTTTTTCACTCCCGACTTCCGACTTCCGTGAAAAAATTTCACTTCCGACTTCCGACTTCCGTGAAAAAAGTTTCACTTCCGTCTTCCGTCAAAAAATTTTTTTCGTGAAAAATGACGAAAAAATCGTGAAATCGTTTCTACTCAGTCTGGAATTGACCTTCACCTGTTGAGAATGCGCGGATATACAATATCTCTGGGTTTTTTCAACTTTTTTGCACTCCCGACTATCGTTGAAAAAATTCTACTTCCGACTTCCGCCCTTTTTTCACTTCCGACTTCCGACTTCCGTGAAAAAATTTCACTTCCGACTTCCGTTTTGAAAAATTTTACTTCCGTGCAACTCTGGTGTCTATACAGTTCAAAAAATCAAACGACCCGAGCGATTTCATCGATTGAAACTAACATTTCCTAGTGAAAATCAAGAAAACTCCAAAAATTCCAGATGTTCGCCTCACTTTTTCCTCTCGCGCCGCTCATAACCCTCATAATCGGTCTAATCGACACTCGTATCGACGCTCACCGACTTCTCTGGTTCAACCGACGTCCGCTCCCTCGACTGGTCAACGGTATGAAAATGGGCGGAGTCGCCCCGCCTATTCTGCAATCGTTGCAGGTATCGGCATTTGGCTTCCAATTCTATCCTTCATTCAGTACTCGGCAGTTATCACGAATGCTTTCATAGGTTTTTTTTCAATTTTTTGAAGCGTCAAAAATTGTTTTAAACTTTGGAAAATCAATTTGTAATCAAAATTACATTCCTACCGTAGTATGAAGTCGTTTCAACAGTAATTTTCCCAATTCAGTCGCCTTTACATCAGACTTCTGTGAGAAAATGCTGTCTACGGAATGCACTATTCAGTCGAAACTCACTTTGGTCATCATTTTCCAGGTAATTTCATGAATATTTATTCATAGCCATTTGGTATCTGCCTAGGTCTCACACGAGCAGGGTGTGAGTTCGGATCCACCTCGAGGAAGAGATTTCTGCTTTCTTTCCAAAAGTTCGTTAAAAACACACACCATCTTCCAGGTTTCTCAGCCATAGGACATTGGTTATAGCCTATGTCTATGACCCACCGTACAACTGAGATTTTTGTTTTTTTCAAAATGTGGAAAGTCAAAGAATTTTCCAGAACGTCGTCTTCATTCTGAAATACCTCATTCAAAGTGTTATTCCCGAAGTTCCAGCAGGAGTCCAACTAGCTCAACGGAAGGTGAGCCGAGGTGTCCCACAGAAATATGGACAGTAGATCAAAATTCTTATTCACTGTTTTCCAATTTTTGAAATCAGATAAATTGAAGACATTTCAGAAAATGGAAAAAAAGTGTCCAATAAAAATAAGAACAAAACTGTTTTTCAGCGTCGCTACGTGTCAAGTTACATAATGGACAAAGGCGATGTACCACATCGAATTCGCGCGAAGTAAGTTTTCATAGTGAAGGCATCCTGTTTTTTATATACATTTATTCAAAAAAAAGAATAAAAATGAAAGCTCGTGGCCCTCAAAAAAGGCACTGTTCACGCTAACTGTGAGAGAGGGAGGATGATGGAGAGTGCAGACGAACATAGACATTTGCTGGATTTCGTGTAGATTTACGGAAGCGCATTCGCTGTGTGATTGAGAGAGCGTGTACAACAGCTAGAGAAAGACTTCAATAAGAATAATAATAATAATTTATTTTACATTACAGAAAGAAGACCCGCATTGCGAAAATCGCATGGATCACATCGACGAGAAAGAATAAGAGAATTGGGACGGCTGGGAGGAAGAACGTCCTATGACATAATCAATCAATCAATCAATCAATCAATCAATCAATAATTTATGAGAACTTCGGTCTCGGCTTCTTTTTCCAATTCCACTTTGCATTACCTCCATGTACATGTTGCTTATGATTTCTTGCATCTTCGTCTTCCTGGAAAATATTTTTTTTTTGAAATAATGCAATGAAAACATTTCTTCAGAAATTTGAGATGTTACTTTTCTCAACTTTCTCGAACTAAACGATCAACGTGCTGTGCAGAGTTATGCCTAATAACCTCATCTTAAGATTTTCACTATGACAATCAATCAACGTTCAACGACATGGTCAATTTTGAAGTTTTGATCAGTTCAAATATAGAAAAAAAGAAACCTCAGCGATCGTTTCATCTTCCAGTTTCTTTAGGGAGTTTTGCAGACTTGACAATTCCATCTCTGTCAGATTGTGCCGTGTCGATTCTACTTTCTTGTGCCAGAAGCCTCTGAGCTGTGGGGCGCTGATTGCCTGAAGACAAGGGGTGATTGAGAAAGAGAGAGAGAGAGAGAGAGAGAGAGAGAGAGAGAGAGAGAGAGAGAGAGAGAGAGAAAGAGAGAGACTTACATGATGAAACTGACATGACGGCGATGGAGTTGACAAGGATGACGGTGTCGACTTTCTAATCTTCAGCTGCACCTTCTTCTCCGCCAAAATGGTGCATCGATCGAACGAGCTCACCCTGACAATTATTTCGGTGCTTCTCGGTTGTGTCTGAATAGTTTTCATGTGGTTCATGTCCAACATCCGTCCAACCACAATGTCAGCAAAGTGAACGTTTACTTGACATTTCACTGCTCCCAGGTCTTCATCTGCCGTTAGCCAGTGACAATCATCGTGGAAACTCGGTTCATTTAGGGGTACCTGAGATATCATTGTTACGGTATTTGAGGGTACTGTACTCGAGTATACGGTGACCTATATTACGGCATGTCAAAGTACAGTTACCGTCATCATGCTGTCTCCTGTTGAAGGACAGAAGAATCAAGTATCGTAAAATACAGTAGTCAAAAATACATTATCTTGGGATCGATTCTTTTGGATCTCTCTCTCTCTCTCTCTCTCTCTCTCTCTCTCTCTCTCTCTCTCTCTCTCTCTCTCTCTCTGTCTTTCTCTCTTTCTTTCTTCATTCTCACCCCATTGATGTCAAAAACAGCTATACTCCTCGACTTAATCATATTCTTTGTGGTAAAAGGTCCCGCTGAGTTCATCTGAAAAGTTTTAATGGAAAATCGGAAGAAAATTGTCGAAACCACATCTTCTGCCCAGTCAGAATCCAAGAAAAATTTGAATCTAAGTTCTCTCTCAGATCGTCTGCAGAACATTCCCAAGATCAGCATGATGTTAATGTCGTTGTCCGCAATGTTTGGTACGTCTTTTGTTGTTTTCTGTAATTTTACTTTTCTCTCTCTCTCTTTCTGTCTCTCTCTCTCTCTCTCTCTTTCTGTCTGTCTGTCTGTGTCTCTCTCTCTCTCTCTCTCTCTCTCTCTCTCTCTCTCTCTCTCTCTCTCTCTCTCTTTCTGTCTGTCTCTCTCTCTCTGTCTCTCTCTCTCTCTCTTTCCCTCTTACCAACTTCAAATCTATCAATTTGGCTTCATGAAGAGAGGGAAATATCTGTCTCGTGACCGACTTCTCACGAAGCTGCTTGCTCCATAATAAATTTGTCGCCGGAACGTCGCCTTCGTGTCGCTTTTTGGTTAGGCTAACCGAATGGCGACCGGAAGGCGACGTTCCGGCGACACTTTCAAGGATCGCCATTACGTACTGGTGACGTACCGGCGACAGAAATTGCGACGTACCGGCGACAACAATGCGATGTACTAGCGACAACAATGCGACGTACTGGCAACAAAAATCCGACGTTCTGGCGTCCAGAAGGCTACGTACTAGCAACTAACTCAGTTGATTCTAAAATAAAATGAGAAACAATAATCAACGTTTTATCATTAACAAGTGAAAAAGAATACAATAAAATGTACTTTACTCACTATTGCCTTCTTTATGGTTCACCTTCTTGTCGGCACGACGTCTTCTCGCTTGCATCCTTTTCAAATATCGACCCCTGAAAAATAAAATCAATACAGTATGACAACTGGAGCTACTGTTTAAGGTCATCGAGAAAGAATAAGAATGAGCCCCTTTAAAAATTTGCCTGTACGTTTTTCGCTAAGGTGATTGAGATTAATGAGCGCGTAACTGTTTTTACCAAAGTAACGGGTCGGAGTTCAACGGAATCTTTTTTTAATAATAATATTTTCCTAGATAATTCAATTTGAATCTCCGATTGAAAATCACGCAAAAAAAGACATGACTTTGCGAGCGAAACTTTTCGAGCTTTGTGGAAAATGATAACGATTTGTAATTTCAAGCATCAATTTTTCGAAATCTATCAGCTGGAAATCGACACCATATTTCAGAAAAACATTATCATCAACTGAAAAAATACCTTGTGAAAGTATCCCACATATGATGACCTTCATCATCTTCCTCGAGGATGCTGTACCAGGGTTGTATTCGGCATCTGAATTTGTGAATTCAGAGTCTTACGTCTATTCATTAGTAATAAGTTTTACATAATTGTGGTTTGGGAGTGGTTTATGGAGTGTAAATCATTTATCGACGTGTTATGAAGAGAATCAAATGCTTGCTAAACCGATATATCTCAGTGCACAATGTGTTTTTAATCTTTTGAATAGTCTAAATCGAACTTTAAAACTCTACAAAATGATTTGACATTTCATTCAGCTAATGATAATTAATCCAATGAGGCTTCTATCAAAAACTGTAAACATAATATAAGAACGTTGATAACTTTCAAGAACGACAACAGTTCACAGTTTGGTAAAAATCATTCGAAAACTGAATTCAAAAGTGGAATTAGGATTGTTCGAAATTAATAACGAAGTTGAAGAGTCCAGAAGTAAACTTTTTCAAAACCGAAATCAAAAGCTACAAAAATGTTCTTAACATCTGACTAATACGCCAGTTTCATACTTTTAACAATGTTTTCAAAACTAACCATTATTCTTGTGGACGTCTTCGAACGCGTCAATCCAGTACATCTTCACGGCCTTTGCTCCAGAATCACCATCAACGTCAACATAGAACTGCTCGCTTCCAACTTCTATTGGTACTTTCGCATCTTCTTTCTCTGGTCTGAATGGTTTTATAATGTTTCATTGGGATTTTATATTTTCATGATGTTTTGAAAACAAGTAATTTCATTACGAAACTATGGGGAATAGTGAAGCTGCTAATTTTCAAAACATTAATTATTCCCGTAACAAGTGTTAATAAGACTACCTACTTCGATTCCAAGAACAATAAACTCACTCGTCACCGCCTACCCATTGCTCTTGGTTGACAACAAATTGTCCAGAAGGTTCGGCCTTGATTTCCGCCTTTCCACTGTCCGCAGAACGACTCTCAACAACCTTCGCCTTCTCGGTTTTCACGTCAACTTTATCTTCGAAGTTGTCTTCTGAAAAAAATAAAATAGGATCATACTTGAAGTTGGTGATTACTTTCAACACTACAGCGAAAAATCGGGGATCAGTAAAAATTTTCAAATGTATTTTTCGTGGGCCTAAACTAAAATCACTGTACTTCGAGTTGAAAACAACTATACATACTCAGAACATGAATGAGAATGATGATTAATTTTTTTCTATTCACTTACATTAGAAAACAAACTTTTGAGCGCAAATGAACATTTAAAAAAAGATGTAAGCGAAAATATTGAAAATAAAAATATGAAATGGGTAAGACTGTGCACCATTTGCAACAACTGCGCGCTTGCAAACCGATTTACGCAGCGATGTGTCGCTAGTACGTCACCGTCTTGTCGCCGATACGTCGCCCCCCTGGATAGGCTTCCTTATTCATTTCCATATGTCGTGAGGAAGGCGACGTACCGGCGACACGACCGAGACGTTCCGGCGACCATGTGGCGACGTCGTTGGTACGCGACGTACCGACGACAATGAGGCAACGTAATGGCGATGGGGTACGTAATGGCGACAGGAAGCCGACGTTCCGGCAACAAAATAATTATGGAGTTGATTTCCCTCATAAGTTCTATCCTACTGCCAAGCTTGGATACCTGAAAAGTTACTGTAATTTTGATTTTGATCTACCAGTTCGAAGGTAGTAAAAATACAGTAACCACAGTATACAGTGAAGATGATGACTTTCGATTTGCTACAGAAAAACCTCATAACTAATACCGTAAAGCTACAAGGTTGTAAATCAATAAAGTTGCAAACTCCCACATCTGGGAAAACTACAGTAACCAACATTTTGACCTACCCTACAGTAACCAACATTTTGACCTACCCTACAGTAACCAACATTTTGACCTACCCTACAGTAACCAACATTTGACCTACCCTACAGTAACCAACATTTGACCTACCCTACAGTAACCAACATTTTGACCTACCCTACAGTAACTCACCCCAAGATGGTCCAAGTCTTTCTGGCTCATTTCTATCAATCGAGTCCCAGTGATCCTGTTTCGGAAAATTGCTGCGTTGACCTTGTTCAGGAATTTCGTGTCGCGACCTGGAAAGGTAGTCATGAGAACGACGCTCCACTTTACAATACCGTTTCTGGAAAGAATTGTCTCGACCCACTGTGACGTGTGGTGCTCACTCCACTGTTGAATATCGTCTGGCGGGTGCTGGACTGATGCTGAAAACTGTGTGTCCCACAAAAATAAAGCCAGTGTTATTCGATCGTTCCATTGAAATAAAGTCACAAACCTAAAACAGCCGCTTCGATGTTGTTCCGTTTCATCGCTTTTTCTCGATTCTCCAATTTTTCTTTGCGCTTTTCCAATTCCTTGCGCATTTTCTGAAAAATTCTCTCTCTCTCTTTATCTCTCTCTCTCTCTCTCTCTCTCTCTCTCTCTCTCTCTCTCTCTCTCTCTCTCTCTTTCTCTCTCTCTCTCTCTCTCTCTCTCTCTCTCTCTCTCTCTCTCTCTCTCTCTCTCTGACCTCTACATTCCGTTTCTGCTTAACAATTTCCTCTCTCCAGTCCTCAACATTCATCGACCTCTCGCATTCACTTTTCTGCTCTTCTGATAGTGTCAGTTCACGGAGAATCCTTTTCATCGTCCATCGATCTTTCGGATTCAACTTCCAACAGTTCAACATCAATCTAAAGTTCGACATGAAATTAAAAAAAATGATCATATTCTTATGGGACATCCACAACTCACAACTTCAATGGTGCTGGGCACGAGTCCGGTATCGCCAGAGTTATATTTCCTTGGGTGATGATGGAGAAGATCCTGTACTCTGTGCAGTCCTTGTACGGTACTTCTCTTGACAACATTTCCCAGATGACGACGCCGAAACTCCAAACATCCGTCGCTGTGGTTAGGCCTTCATTCTGGTTGATCATTTCGGGGCTGAAAATGCGAATCGCCAGTCACTGGCTAACGAAAAGAGGATAGCACACTGCTTCAAACGCAGTGGAAAAGTGTCGGATAAAGCAGCAAGGGGAGGCGACCAATAAGCAGCGAGCACAAACTCCGCCCCTTCGTAAATGCTGCACCGCTGACGATCAAATTACAGTTACTGTAGTTAAAAACTTTTTTCTCTGACGTTTTCTCAAAATTCTTGATAAAAGCTAGTTACAAAGGAAAGTTACATGATTTGCAATTTTTCAATAGCATTCGTCAAAACAAACTCGCTTGTTAACTTGAGAAAAGTAAAAGAAAAGGAAAAAAATATTGATGTCTAAACGCGCTCTATAGCAAATTTTCGTTTAGTTGTATAATTTGCGAGCAACGCGTCTAATCGATGACAATCAGATCGATTTCGAAGCCTCTGCGATAGGTTCTGGACAGACGTAGAAGACCAGACGAGTCGTCACGAATTCTCTAGCCTTTGTTATGTGTACGCTGAAACATACCTCATCCACGCCGCCGTTCCACCCCACGATGGTGCCGTACAAGAATGTGTCAGATCCTTGGAAGTCCCGAAATCGCATATTTTACATACAAGGTTGGCGTCGAGAACGACATTTTTGGATTTCAAGTCTCTGTGAATTATTGTGTCTACGGCTTCGTAGTGGAGGTAGTGGATGCCTGATGCAATCTGAAAATAGGAATCTCTCTCTGTCTCTCTTTCCCTCTCTCTCTCTCTCTCTCTCTCTCTCTCTCTCTCTCTCTCCATCTCTCTCTCTCTCTCTCTCTCTCTCTCTCTCTCTCTCTCTCTCTCTTTCTCTCCCTCTCTCTCTCCCTCTCTCTCCTCTCTCTCTCTCTCTCTCTCTCTCTCTCTCTCTCTCTCTCTCTCTCTCTCTCTCTCTCTCTCCCCCCCTCTCTCTCTCTCTCTCTCTCTCTCTCTCTCTCTCTCTCTCTTTCTCTCTCAGAAAACTAACCTGCACAGCCCACTTCAAGACTGTGTCAAACGAGTCTTCGATGGGTCTCTTCTCAGAATGAATATAATCGTAGAGTGATCCTCGCTCCGCGCACTCCGTTACAATGAAAAAGTCACCGGACGAACTTTTGCAGATCCCATAAAACTGGATAATGTTCTTGTGGCGGATTTTGGATAGAATCTCGGCCTGGAATTGATGATTTTCGAACAATACAGACAATTTTCTTTTCTTAAAAATATCACGTTGAATTTTTCGCCAAAGGTAGTCATAAAATAAATTTGATCATCCCTTCTAACCGAGCTGTTGGAATTAATGAAAAAGTTGTATTTTATGACATAATTTTCTAAACTGACATGTGAGAGAAAGATTCGAGAAAATTGGAATATTCCGTTTTTCTATCAGAATGTAACGGGCATTTTAGAACAAAGAAGCCAAGCAACTTCGACCCGAGTTATGACAGACAAAGGTTTGTTAAACTTTTGACCTCTACAGCAGACTCCAGAACTTAAAATCCACAATTCGAAGTTGCACGGAAGTGAAATTTTTTCTCGGAAGTCGGAAGTGAAAAAAAGACGGAAGTCGGAATGCGGAAGTCGGAATTCCGTGTAACTCTGGTGTATACCTATAGGTACCATGAACCTTTGGAAAGACAATTTGAAATTTGACTTTAACGGTTCATGGGGGCCGCTCAATGACATAAAATTGACCCAAAAATAACCAAAAACTTACCCACCTCTTTCTCCAAAACAAATACTTTTTTCAACGCGACCTTTTTGGCGCTCCCATCAGGCAGTATGAAAGATCCACTAAAAACTAAATTCGATTATTTCGGTTGGTTGGGTTACGGTACCGGCTCCAAAGGTCCCGGAGCCCAGTTGAGGTCCGATTTGGATGTCCTCTTGGCTGATATCCGGATAGAGGACTCCCGGCGATGCAAGGGAGCCCGTTGAGTCAGACATACTGTAAGAGATGAATAACGAGAGAGAGAAAGAGAAAGAGAGAGAGAGAAAAAGAGAAAGAGAGAGAGAAATAGAGAGAGAGAGAGAGAGAGAGAGAGAGAGAGAGAGAGAAAATTTTACAGAAATAAATATTTTAAAATATTATCCTGTATCATTTACTTCAAAATGAAAATTTCATATCTTCATGCTTTCAAATGAAGATTCTTTTCCAATGAAGCGTGTATCGAACAATGCTTTTCATAAAAAAGGAAAAATTTGGTAATGGAAAAAGGAAATGAGTGACAATCGACACAGAGAGCGGCCTTGAATAACTAAATCGGTCAAGTTTGAAAGATCAAAGTAAACATTCAGTGAACATAATCGATGCGGCCGGGTCTGTTCTGATAACACTATCATCACAGCTAGACGTGTGAACGGAAACTGGAGAAAAATGGCGATACAGTAAAAGTACCGTAGTAAAAAACGAGAGAGTCTGCGAGGAGAAAAATATTCAAAACTGATGCACATAGCTTCCTCTACCTGTAAAAAAGTCTGACCTCCGTAAATCGGTTTCTTAGTACTGTAGCAGTTTCGCCTTGAAACACAAGAACGATTAAGTGATGCGCCTTTAATTTCAATGGACTGAAAGTAAGAATAATAATTTAAATCCACAAAGATCTAACTGTTCGTTGTGAGAGTCCGACCCTACCGTACTGATTTTACAAAAATGCGACTGCCGCGAGTTTGAAATCGGTCAGACTTTTTGCTAGATATCACATATATCGCTAGAAGCATGGCCGTTTTCAAACGCGCTCTAATCTCAATTTTGCAGAATGAGTACGGTAACTCTCACAACGAACAGTTAGATCTTTGTGGATTTAATTTATTATTCTTACTTACAGTTCATTGAAATTAAAGGCGCATCACTTAATCGTTCTTGTGTTTCAAGGCGAAACTGCTAACCGATTTACGGAGGCCAGATTTTCTTACAGGTAGAGGAAGCTATGTGGATATGTGTGTTCCAGATCGAAAAATTGTCACATTTCAAAATCTTTTTAATAATTCCTTCTCGGTTCATATTAAAACAATTTATTCAGAAAACAAAAAATCAGGATATTACCAAAATTTGTACAAGAAGGACCTATGGCGCTGGCCCAACATGGACCATGGACCATAGGCCAGGCACTGTGAGCCGGGGCCTTAGGCCGAACCCAGATGGAACTCAGACTATGACCGTCGACCAGCCATAAGTCATACCCCGAGTTTTGAATGGATTGGCCTATGACCTATGGCTTCTGGGTTCTATTACCGCCGACCCGAGCCCCATGGAATATGGCCTACGGCTTACGCCCAATAAGACAAAGACCATATCGCACAGGCGATGAGCCATACCCTACAAATACAAGGCAATTGTGGCTCAAATGTTAGGGTCCATGACCTATAGCACTTGGCCTATGAGCCAGGGACAATAGGTGGTTGGCCCTAACAGCTCAGGAATGGGTTTTCCAAAAGCTTATAAGCCTATAGCTTATGGCCTATTGCTATCAGCTAAAACACCGAAAGCAATGTACCATTTGCTATAGGCAAAAATTATATAGTGAATAAGGTGAGGGGTAGAAACTAAAACTAAAATAAGCTACATGTACAGGCCAAGTTAATTGTAGAATAAGCAATAGTCCGTATAAAAAAGCTGGATCCAAATAAGGGATAAACCATAGTCCCATCAGTCCATATGCCGGCTGTGATGTCCTGGACTTCCCAAATTGTCTTCCGTAGTGGAAATTCTGAAATTGATTTGTTTTCGAGGACCCGTGGAAATTTCTCACCTTGAAGAGTTACATTGAAATTCTCGTGGACACACCAGCCACTTTGGACGGAAACAGGTGAAGGCGACACTAAGGGAATCAAAGGCCGGGTTCATGAAGCATGTGAACACTGAAGGCGACACTAAGGGAGTCGAAGGCGGGGTTTGTGACGATGGTAGATCTTGCACGGGCACGTCCTCCATTCGCTCTTGTTGCCTATTCTCAGCGGTCAAACATCTGAACGTTGATCTTTACTATTACAAATACAATTACAACAATCTCTCTCTCTCTCTCTCTCTCTCTCTCTCTCTCTCTCTCTCTCTCTCTCTCTCTCTCTCTCTCTCTCTCCTACACACACAAGAATAACATTCAATACGGATTAACAAGCTTGAAACGAATGAAAAAAAATACAAAAAAGACATACCTGCTGAGGACCCCTTACGGGGGGACCGTAGAACTATATTAATGAGCTATCTGATGAGCTTTTCTCTGCAGATTTAAGCTCCGCCCCTTTTGACGCCCCGAAGTGGGTCAAATATGGTGTGAAAACCATGGTGGGTCAAATTGTGTTAAAATAGACTTGGCCCAACGCCAATATCTGATGATATTACCAAGAATGTGCCATAGAACATGGTTGAACAAAGGAGAATGATATGAAATAGGGTGAACGACGATTACAAGCACGAATGTTTGACATTGTACACAATGCAAGATGCAGGAAATAATTGAGAATGCGAGCTGCATGACAACCAAAACTAGAGCATGTTTGAAAGAAGAAGTTGGTGACAGTTTTTCCGCGTCGTAACGCTGGGTCGAATCGAGCTGAAACCTTCCTCCGTGCAAAGAATAAAAACGTGAACTTCAGAGAACTTGGAACTTCTTAAAAGCTCCATTTTCCGAAATTAAAAATTTCTTTTTTTCTCATTTTTACGCTGTGTATACCTACATTCCCATCTAGTTGTTGTGTATTAGAGTCAAGAAAACATTATTGACAAAAAATACCAAAGTTTTGGCTAGGTCAAAACTCAAAAAGTATAGTATGAAAAATGGTCCTCTTTTTATGACACACCGTTTTTTTCATACTTTTGCTTACAATTTGGTAATGGATGAACCAATTCATCTGATTTTCTGCTTACTGTTGTAGTTTAAGGAACTCAACGTATCACAGAAAGAAGTTTCCGAAAAATCAACTGTGCGCGAAATTAGAGGATAAAAAGTAGGTGGTCCTCTTTCATTGACACAGACTGTACAACTTTTTCAAATTTTTTTCTGTTTCATGCTTTTTTCATTCTTCTTTTATGCTCGATTTTCACAAGAAACTTCTTTTTAACTAGAAAATTAAGTTTTCAGAAGTGGATATGTCAAATGATGTGCAGAATTCAGGTTCAATGACCCAGTCTAGCGAGATTCCTTGTAACATGGATTCAGGCATACTTTTCTCTCATATTCTGAGCTTTCTGTTTTTCAACTGTTGTTAAATACGTTTTTCAATATATGAAACACTAACTAGGTTTAAACTGTACCACGACGATGACACTACTGGAGAATTATTCTGTCAGTAACATTTTGTCACAATAGCGTGGCAGTGCTTGAAGTCGTGGTCCTTCTGTGAAATAATTTAATACACACAATTTTGATAGCGAAAACTAAACACATTACCTTTTTGTACATTTTTGTTGAGTCCCTCAGTCCTAACTGCGGAAATAGTGATCATTATGGCGACTTTGTTGACAAATATTTCCGGGCATTTTGGCGTGTACAAAATCGAAAGTGCTAACTACAGTAAAACTTTCTGTGAATCAACGATTCAAAGTTTAAACTGTTTGTTAGTGATGAGACAATGTTTTCAATTTGATTGTGCAGCTGTCGCTTTGATCCTATGAATGGCACGTAGACGGTAACCCGAGCTGCTGTTCTGAGAATTCTATGTTGCACGTTGAGTCGACATTTTGGTCACTATTTCCGTAGTTATGATTGATGGACTTGTATAATCCAGTTATAACTTGTGCACGTAATTTACGACCACTCCAACTTCTCATGCAGATATCAAAATTTGGAAGATCTGACAATTTCCACCAAAATTTCTAGCTCATCTCAGATTGTAGCTCCGGAAAAAGTACTTGTTGAAAAGTACTGTCATAATACCTCGACTTCACACTCGCAGATTTTTCTTTTTCTCTGACACTCACTAGAATAAAAAATCTCTAAATCGTATTTATTACAAAAAGATTGAAATAAACAACAACAGGAAATGTCTCTTAAGTATGGCCTATGGCTTAGCCTTAATGAGCCAAAAGTCACAGGCCATAGCTAACACAAGTTTAAGAGGGGCCCACGACCTATGGCACCTCGCTCATTTACACGGAACCACAAGCCATGGGTAATAGGTGTATGGCCTATGTCCCTTAGCTTAAGAGCCAAAGACATAACCATAAGACTCTACATTTCATGTATATAAGACCCAGAGCCCATGACCTATGATTTGAACTATAGGAGACGGGCACTGGGCCATTGTGTCTCAAAGCCTACGCCACAAAGCTTATAAACCTAACAATAGAAGGAAAGGCAAGTTTCAACCTATAGCCTGTGGCCCATTGCAATCAGTTTATGAGCCGTAAGCAATGGGCCAACGCAATAGAGAAGAAACGTACAACTGATGGAACAAGCCTATTACTTAGACACTGTGAGCCAGATACTAAAGGCCACATCCGCCATAATCCCGATCGCAACGGGCTTCTGACGTGAGTTAAATGAGGAACCCAAAGAACATTTGAAATACAACCTATGGGTTAAACCTAATAAACCACAAGCCATATTATTACAAAAATGAATACGAATTAACAAACAGAGTATGAACACCCTTTTGAGATATGACCTCTATCTCAGGCCAAATAGGCCACAAGCCATAAGCTATAAAAGGGTTAGGAGGGGTCCACGACCTATGGAACCTGGCCCATTCACCCGGAACCAGGAACCATGGGTTATAGACGTATGGCCTATGTCTTCCAGCTTAAGAGCCAAAGACATAAGCCATAAGACTTTACATTACATGGACAGAGGACCCAGAACCCATGACTTATAATTTCAACCATAGGGCACGGGCAATGGGCCTTTGTGGCTCAAACCCTATGCCATATGAAGGTAACGATAGGATGCTAGCGCAGTTTACACTTATAGCCTGTGGCCCATTGGATCTATGACTTGAGCCGAATATGAAACCCCAAGAACATATGAAATACAACCTATGTGTTAAATCTAATAAGCCACAAACCATATCCCACACGTGATAGTCCAAAAACTACAAGCAAAGGACGACCATACCCCTACTGTTGTCGCCCATGACCTATAGACTAGAGGATCTAGAGGATCTTATTTTTTCAGACCAAATGAGGATCAACAAGAAGAAGTAAAAAACTAAATGGACTAAAAATTTTTAAAAAAGTGGTTGAAGTCTATACGTCCAGGGCGAAGATTTAGAATCAGCACATCACATCGATCAGAGTCGAAAATTCTGAAATTATTTTTTCTTGAATTCATGGAACTTTTTTACCTTGTGAATCATCATTATCCTGAACAGCTGGAATGGACAGAAATTTACCAATTTTCAAGCAACAATCAGCAAGGGACATTTGGCTCTCTTCTGGCAAATTCTGAAATTGATTGTTCTCTGGATTCAATTTGACTCGACTTACCAGCAGTTCAATAACATCCTCACCAGCCACTTTGGACGGCACAAGTTTTATCTTGTAGTGCGCTGGAATGCGTCCTGCATTCTTCTTCTTTCGGTAGGGTGATTAGGGATCCTCCCCTTTCTTTGCAGAGTTTCTGTGCATTCGCGGACGGTATGATAGGTAGTGCAATTGTCGCTATCATAGCAACAAGTGGTTGTTCCTTCCTCTTGCACGTCCACGGTAATTGCTTGAGCCATTGTATCGATGGCCTCTGTTGTATCCATTGTGCTGCGGGTTTGTGTTTCGCTGATCCGTCTTGTATCGCTGGTAGTTCTGCTGTGGTCGGTTTCCTGCATAGCCGCTGTTGTGCTCGCTGTTTGGTAGGTAGTTGTGTTGGAAGTTGTGGTTCCATCTTCCACGGTGTTGTCCCCGGTAGATGTGTCGCATTAATGTTTGGACCACAGGATGTGCCTCTCTCTCCTGCTATGCTGGACAGGACTTTATGAAGGTTATGTAGATTTATTCATGGAGGATATATAATACACAAATGATCTTGTCGCAGACTAACTAGGTAGTTCAGACTCGCGGGGCGTGGCTATGGCCTCTCCTCCGCTCGCCTGTCCCAGGGATGCTAAGGTTGTTGTAATTTGGCCGGTTGCTGTTGTATCCTCTGTAGTTACTGCTCGGTTGTCGATTGTGTTGTCTATCGTTCGGGTTCGAGAAGACGACGTGGACTCCTTCTGGGAGGGCGTTTATTGATTCTAGTAGTGAAGTGTCGTCTGCTTCAAAGCTCTCTTTGAGCTCGGACTGCTTCGTCAAAGTCGGCTGGAGGATTTCTGGTAAGTATCCGCTTCAGCTGTGGTCTGTGGTCGAAGCCCGTTGATGAAATATGTAAGGGTAGCTGAACTACGTGCGGTGGGGTCTTGTGGATGCAGTTGCATCGCCGGGGTTATCGCCGCAATATCCGGCCGAGATGGTGCAGTTTTTGGCGATAAACAGGTTGGAGGTTATCTGGTGTCTTCTTGTTGTAGATTTCAGTCCTTTTTGAAGAATGAACCGATTTAATTCTTTGCATGTTTTTTCGTAGATGTTGCTCTCTGGGTAGTCGTCCTCCGCGGGGTCAATTATCCAGCTGTATCCAGCTGTGGTATCATTGTATCTCTGACCTCTGTTGTAACATAAAAAGCTTTTTTTCGTTGCTTATATGTACGTTGTGAAGTTCAACATGTCTATAGCAGCCTTTATTGTCGACAAGGTCTGCGAGACACCTCGCGGCGTCATCACAGAGACATGGAACGATGGAGATCAGGAGAAGACATGCCTCTATTGCGTACACATTAATCACTGTTGTACAATCCATTTTAGTCCGTGTTCCATTCCACGGTGTTGTCCCCGGTAGTTGTTGTAATTTGGCCGGTTGCTGTTGTATCCTCTGTAGTTGTTGCTCGGTTGTCGATTGTGTTGTTTATCGTTCGGGTTCGAGAAGACGACGTGGACTCCTTCTGGGAGTTCGTTTATTGAGTCGAGTAGTGTAGTGTCGCCTGTTTCCAGGCTCTCCTCAAGCTCTGCGACTAGAACTGATTCGTCGAAATCGGCTGGGGGATTTCTGTTGAGCTGTGGATGTAGTCCGTCGATGGAATACGTGCGTGCAGCTAAACTGCAGGGTTGTTGTTTCTTTTTGCAAGAGATCGACTTTTGACATCTCTTATGAACCCCGGGAAAGAGTCTACATCCGGGTAGGAATGGGTCCTTTGTGGATAGATTTTGGAGACGATGGGCAATCAATACCAATGAATATTGGGTGTTGTGATGTCGGCTACACCATTGTGTGGTGTGGGCTTGCAATTATGCGGACGCTGGCACTTGGGATTAGCTCTGTTGTGGCATGTTTTATTGCCCATTATTATTTATGGCCGTCGATTGTATCAACCGCCTGTTACTACGGAGTCGTTGAAAAAATTGAAATATAATTAGTGTGAGAGAGATGCAGTGTATGTTAACGCAATTAAGAAGTAGTAAATGATTGGAAAGAAAGAAAAAGAAGACTAATGTTCACAACCATTTGTGGAATGCATGAATTTTTGTACACAGTCTTTCAGAATATCAAAAGTACTCTAGAAACGAAATACCTCTTATATGAAGTTCATAGGCGTCATACAGTAGCGTTCAAAAGTTTAGAAAGTTTTTATTTTTGGTCATAACTCTTGTCAAACTTAACCAATCGACATGATTTTTTGTCGGAGAACACATCAACTCATGAGAAATCTAATTTTGAAAAAAATCAGGATTACTGTAGCTACATTTTGATCTACAGCGTTTTTACGAAACCGCGACTTTTGAACTGATTTTTCACTTTCTTTTTTTTTATTTTTTTTGAAGGTTTTTTCCCGATTTTTTGTACTTTTTTCTTTCTATACTACTAACAATACTTTTTAAGTAATGGGAAAAGGAAAAGAAGTGCCCACCGACCAGCAGAAACTGATCATCGATTCTGTCCTGTCAGGAATACGACAGAATCAAGTTTCACGAGTATTTCAAGTTCACGAAACCACTGTATCCCGAATTTTGAAAAGATTCCGAAAGTTTGGAGTTTTTGGAGTGTTGCCAAGATCAGGACGGCCACGGAAGACGACAGCAAGAGACGACGCACTGATTGTTCGCCATTCACGTCTCAATCCGCGTCTGACCGGAGAAGACATCAAGAAGGATATGGTCGCTGGAAACGTTGCCAGAGTCTCTGTTTCTACAGTCAAACGTCGTCTAAGAGCTGCTGGGTTATTTGGAAGACGTCCTTGTAAGAAGCCAATGATTTCTGAGAAAAACAGAAAGGCTAGAGTTGAGTGGGCAAAAGACCATTTGAGCTGGACCGTCCACGACTGGAGGAAAATCCTTTTTTCCGATGAAAGTAAGTTTTGTTCGTTTGGTTCCGATGGCATTAAGTATGTCAGAAGGCCAATCAACAGCCGGTTCAGTTCTAGGTACCAATTGCCCACGATGAAGCACGGTGGCGGTAGCGTCATGTTGTGGGGTTCGTTTAGTTACGACGGCGTTGGCCCATTGCACTGGATTCAGGGCAAAATGAATGCCAATGACTACAAGGATATTATTGTTAATGTTCTTGTACCATTTGCTGGTGCCAACATGCCGATTGGTTGGGTGTTTCAACAAGATAACGACCCGAAACACACTAGCCGTCTTGTTCGCGAATGTCTCCAGGATGAGGCTATCGATGTTCTTCCGTGGCCCAGTCAGTCTCCAGACCTCAACCCTATAGAGCACTTATGGGAAGAACTCGAGAGACGCGTTTCCGGCCATTACACATCCAATGCCGCGCAAAAATACGCGGTTTTACAAGAAGAGTGGAAAAAAATTCCGCGAGTCAAGTTGGAGAACTTGATTGAGAGCATGCCGAGAAGATGTAAAGCCGTCATTGATAATTTTGGTTATGCCACTAAGTATTAAGGTTTTAATAATGTTTTGATGTTCATTCCTTATCGATTTGAATTGTTACAACCGTTTACCATTATGTTTTTGAGTTTGTGGAAAATGTGTTTTTTATAGTGTCTGAGAATAAATTTTTTTATTTTTTTTCTCTTTTGGTCTGATTTGAATTCGTTTTGACATAAGATGTAATAATGTTTGAAGTATTACCATTCAAAAAATCAGACCGATAGGTGAGGTTTGACAAGAGTTCTGGCCGAAAATAAAAACTTTCTAAACTTTTGAACGCTACTGTAGGTCATAGATATCTACAGCCTATGAACTTCATAGAACATCTATCATGAAATCTATCAAGAGCGCATGAACTTCATAAAACTTGTCTTTTCATAAATCGCCATTATCAGACACAATTATTATATTAACTTCATGCCAACGGTATTTCATTTTTAGAGTAGCTCTTTCTCACAACTCCGCGCAGTAATAACGTACCCAACCTTTGAAATCAGAAAAGGGCTTTGGAGTCGATTAGCATGCAAATAAATAGAGAAAGACGTCCTGGGGCTATTGGAAAGTTGATTAAATTTCTCTAGAAAAAAATGAAATAGAGTTAATTTGGAGTTAATTGACGAGTGTTCAATGAATCGAGTTAAAATAGAGGTAATTGATCTAGAGTTTGATCTAGAGTTAACCCGCAGTCAATGTAGGGGTAACCTAGAGTTAACGTAGAGATAACCCGGAGTTAATCTAGAGTTAACCTGGAGTTAATCTGGAGTTAATCTAGAGTGAATCTAGAGTTAACGGGAGTTAATCTTGAGATAATTCATTTTTGAGGTCTCTCAATTAACTCTATATTTTTTTTCTAGAGTTTATGCGAACCGCTAATTTGGACCTATAGGTCCATAGCGCGAGCTTGCGTCGTGTTTATGGTTGAATATCGGATTTCATTATGCAAAAATAAACAGCCGAGATGAGGAAATAAACACCGCAATTGTGAAACTTAACAACGATGACAAGGGTAACATTGGCGGAACCCGCGAAAGGTCGACGAGTTGATCTGACAAAATTTGGAGTGTTTCGAAAGTTTAGCTAGCTAAGCGCTTTAATTTTTCATTTCTCAAAATTACTATTATAAAACGCACGTGTAACAAAAAATGTTTATATGTTTTCTTATATATATGTATGTATGTATGGATCTGCGATATATGTTTGACTATAAATGTGTGAATAACTCTTTTCGGAATCGACATTTCCGGTTGAAACTTTGGCACGAGATAGCGAAAATTACGTATACTTTGCCTGAACTTATTCCAAATTTCTACCTATTACGATACCGTAGTTATGACCTAATTAGTGCGAATTGGGGTCAAATTTCACGTGTCACGTACACAATGTTCAACATGAGTCGAACACGTGTTTTCAAAGCGCAGTGGCAGAGAAGTCGGTTACTAATCTACTCGAAGCCCGATCATTTCCTGTCCGGTGTTTTTCTTTCGCTTTTTGCTTTGACCCTACAAGTGAAACCTTTTTCTCTATTAAAAGTTTAGAGATGAAAATACTGTTGAAAAATATTTTCGTGCGCTTGGTCTCCCGGGGGGCGAAGCCCCCTGGCACAGCGCCCTGCTTACCTGTTAGACGTGGTTCGAACTCTGCGCCCTCTCCCCCTCGACACTCTCTCGCCTCCCCGCTTACAAGTAGCGCGATTTTTACTTTTATTTCACGCGCTTCTCAGCTACCAGAAACGACTTGATTAGAAAGAAAAACTATCCTAATGTTTGTGTCACTTCGATCGCTCCACCTGAAAGACCTATAAAAGCACAAGTCTATTGAAATATGCGAAAAAATGCTGAAAACCATCTTCAAAGTTCTCTCAAGTACAAATATTTATTACCGTACATTGAAATAAATCTGATAAACACTTCAATAAAACCAAATATAAACACAATTGAGCGATTGAACTGAATTCGGCGTTATTTGAAAGAAAACTGTTCAAAAAATCAAAATTTGTGAAAATCGCCGAATTCAAGTTCTTAACGAATCAACCTGGGCCACCATAACTTTTCTATAGAGCTATCATCAGCTAGCAAATCTTCTTCTGGTCGTCCGTCGGCTCGAGTAGTCTACTGGAAATCATTATATAAATTTTTTGTCACGAAAATTAAAAACAAATACACATCTGGAAAGACGTTTAGTTCATTGAAAAAGGTTGCAACTACTACAGAAACATTTACTGTTATGGTAGCAGCACACGTTTCAAACAATAATCAAAATTGAATTTTATTTTGGAATTTTAAAAATAACCTTTTTAAAATTGACCATTCGCCTAGAGAAACCCTCTGTTCCCATGGGATTTTTCATGACCTCCGTATTCCATGTTAGTTGACAGTCACTCTGAAAAAAACTGCTCATGAATTGATTGAAAAAAAGAGAGAAAATGAAGAAAACAGTTTTCGAAAACTAAAACGTCGAATATTTCTCTTTAAAATTACCGAAATTGCGAAAACAGATGAGTAACTGATTGGTACGTCTTTGAATAAATTTTGGAAAGAAACAAAATGGTGTTCTGATCATCAAAAAGCAAGATACGGTCGAATTACAGGACAAATACGTTAAAAAAAGAAAAATAAAACAAAAATTTTGAAACGCGCGGGGCGCAAAAGTGTACATAGGGCGCATTCGCACTTTTTCTCTGACCGGGTTTTTGTCTGCGTCTCCTCACCCTTTTTCCGACCTCACGTAGGCAGCGAAAGCAGGGCGTTGTGCCTGGAGTAGAAAAACCCTGTTGTGCGCTTGATCTCCCAGGGGGCGAAGCCCCCGGGAGTAAAAAAATACTTTTGTGCACTTGATCTCCCAGGGGGCGAAGCCCCCGGGAGTAGAAAAAAATTATCGTTCGCAGGGGAACACGGGGGCACAGCCCCTGGAACAAACAAACTTGAGAGAAAGTAGCTTACATGAGAAAAATTATTTCCTGTACTTGAGTTAATCGATAGCAACGAAAACGAGCATCCAAAAAAACACGCGAAACGCCTGAGCGCAGCGAAGGTTCAACAGCTAGTATCTAATAGAATCGAATTCTGTGAAATCAGCGAAACCCGCTAGAATTCGGCGACACATAATGGGTAAAGCGTTTTGAAAAAGTGGTTTTATTTGAATCTCGAATTTTCTCAATAGAAAAGTCTTGAAAATCCGATCCAATCGGCGGAACCCGCAAAAGGTCGGCGACTCGGTAGAGTGGAGTCTGAGTGAAGTTGTAAACATTGGTGAACGATTTTAATTGAGGATCACCTAAAAAGTAGGGTCACGATATGTATGATCTAGCTATGTACTTTGTATCCAGCCGGCACTTTTTCTGGATCCAGTCAGTGCTTTTCTGGATCTATAGATAGTATACTTACAAAACTGAAATTAAGATAAAAATTTAGGGAGGGTGTTTTTTATCACATGAATTTACCTTAGCATTCGTGAGTCATGGAACCATCACGATGAAAATCGAATGTTTCGACCATACGACTGAGGAGTTTCAGCGGTTCGGCATGAAAGAAATCGTAAAAATCACTAGGTGTTTTCCCTCACATATTCCATTTCACTATAGCAATAGATACGTTCTATTCCACCGACTATAAAATTCCCATCCGCCCATACCAAATTATCATAACCACATCAAATATCATGGGAATCTTGCTTCATAAAAGGAGCGTCCCAGCCCTTCTCCTCGTTCACTCTGTTCGATTCAAGTGCTCGACTGTAGCCAACCAGACCGGACCCCCTTTCTGCATTACCATTGAAACCAATAATAAATACATTATTATTATTATATGGTGACCCAGCTACCAGAACACCCCCAATCTACTGAAGAAGAAAGATGAGCGCCACAATCAGAAGCCAACTAGGAAGATGAAGTGTCCTAGTTGGCTTCTTATTGTGGCGCTTGTCCCATCCCCTCCCAGGCAAGTTGAGGCGAGGCAACAGCCATCTCCGTGCGATTAACATGCGAATAAATGAGTCATTAAGTAGAACCCTCCTTGTAATCGTACATGGAGGTTCTACCACGACTCGGCATCGCATACCTACTGTCTGCTGAAGGCCCACAATCCCCCAATCACCCAATTCCCCCGACCCCAGAAATCCGAACATCTTTTTCTTCTACAGAAATTGGCCGCGGACCGGAGAGGTCAATATAACTGTTCGTTGTGAGAGCCCTGACTCCTACCGTACTCATTTTACAAAAATGCGACTGGCGCGCGTTTGAAATCGATCAGACTTTTTTCTAGATATGTGCAATTCCAACTTCCTCCTCCCGACTAACCATTTACCACGCACACAACACCGTAAGATATCTCACAAACTCACAACAGCCGAATTACAGTGCAACAAGTGCCGCTAACAACGCAACAATTGTCGCAATAATTACACCACGACAGATGCCACAGCAATAAAAATAGGGTACGACTTTCTTCCAGCTCCATCTACACACAATTTTATAGTCATCTATTCCACACTGCTATTCCCATTTACAAACAATCCCATAAACACATAACATCACAATCAACCATTGAAAAACTACGTCGCTTCCGAAACAACTACGTCGCTTACGAAACAACTACGTCGCTTCCGAAACAGAGAACAGTGTGACATCGCGACACTAAGGAAGGAGCTCATAGAAATCAAGGACAACACCATCAAGAGACGATGTAAACTCAGCGTGGCCAAACGTAACCTGAATCTGGCAACAAACGACACTAGCCCCTCGTTTGTGGCCTAACAGGAGACGCTTCTATCAAAGGAAATCGGCAAAGAAATCAGGATAAACCGACTGAAAGCCGAAATAAGCCGGGCCCAGGAGCAGCTCTTCGAGAAACAACACCAGATAGAAGCGGTCGAAGACAGGATGTTCAACAGCCTCTTGGCATCACAACACGAACCAGCAACTCCGCAGGAGCAGATGACTATATACGTCGACGGAAGACTTACACAAGGAAGGTTCTACTCAATGACTCGGCTGTTGCCTCGCCTCAGCTTGCCTGGGAGGGGATGTGACAAGCGCCACAATCAGAAGCCAACTAGGAAGATGAAGTGTCCAAAGTGGCTGGTGAGGATGTTGTAGAACTGCTGGTGAGTCGAGTTAAATTGAATCCAGAGAAGAATCAATTTCAGAATTTGCCAGAAGAGAACCGAATGTCCCTTGCTGATTGTTACCGTTTAAAATAGGTAATTCCCGTCTATCATAGGTGTTGATGCTTCAAAGAAAATGCTTCAAAAGTATGACGATTCTATGAATTCAAGAAAAACTGAATTCAGAAATTTCGACTCCGACCGACGTGTTGATTCTGAATCTTGGCTCTGAACGTATAGACTCAAGGCACTATTCTGTATTATTTATACCTTCAATTTTTGACTTTCGTCTGAAGACATAAGATAAATCAGCCCCCCTAGCCTATGGCTTCTAGTTCATAGGCCACGGCCCACAAGAGGTAGGCCATGATTTTCTTATGCTTGTAGTTTATGGCCTCTCACCTATGGGATATGGCTTGTGGCTTACTAGGCTCAATCCATGGGTTATATTCCTTAGGTTCTTGGGGTTTCATATTCGGCTCAAGTCATAGACCCGTTTTTTTGGGACTATGGCGGATGTGGCCTTCAGGTTTTGTCTTAACATTATAGTATCAAAGTAATAGGCGTGTTCTATCATTTGTACGGTTCTTCTTCACTATAGCGTTGGCCCATTGCGTTTGGCGTATACGGACTGATCGCAATGGGCCACAGGCTATAGGTGTGAACTACCCTAGCATCCTATTGTTAGCTTCATATGGCATAATCTTTGAGCCACAATGGCCCATTGCCCGTTTCCTATGGTTGAAGTCATAAGTAATGGGCTCTGGGTCCTATGTCCATGTAATGTAAAGTCTTATGGCTTATGTCTTTGGCTCTTAAGCTGGAAGACATAGGCCATACGCCTATAACCCATGGTTCCTGGTTCCGGGTGAATGGGCCAGGTTCCATAGGTCATGGACCCCTCCTAACCCTATTGAAATATAGCTTATGGCTTGTGGCCTATTCGGCCTGAGATAGAGGTCATATCTCAGAAGGGTGTTCTTACTCTGTTTGTTAATTCGTATTCATTTTTTGTAATAAATACATTCATCTTGTTCTGAAACTGAAGTTTTCTCTCTGGGTGGTCGCGTAAAACAAACTAATTGAATGGAATTCGGAATGTCGATAGATCTTCTACAAGGACAATGTTGAAGTAGTGCAAGTACTTGTCGACCAGCTCTCTCTCTCTCTCTCTCTCTCTCTCTCTCTCTCTCTCTCTCTCTCTCTCTCCCTTTCTCTCTTTCTCTCTCTCTCTCTCTCTCTCTCTCTCTCTCTCTCTCTCCCTCTCTCTCTCTCTCTCTCCCTCTCTCTCTCCCTCTCTCTGTCTCTCTCTCTCTCCCAATTTTTGTATCTGTCAAGTTCCGGAGAACTTTGTGTAATGTGCAGTGATGACTTGTGCTTTGATCAAAGAACTGAACGCTTATACAAGAACAACAGCTGCTTGTGTTTTACGCGCCCACAGCTGCAAGTGCACGATTATTTGTGTAATGATCAAAAAAAAACTGTGAGCAACGGCGATGGAGCAGCCAAAGTATGTACACATCTCGTTGTAACACATTACATTAGGATCATGTGCTAACTCTCTGATCCTCCGGCAGGACGTATAAAAGAGCAGTCAGGTTCACTGTTTTGAGAACCCTTTTGAGCAGGAGATATGGGCATGTAGAATACTCATCAAACTACTGGTTATCAGGTGAGTCATTTTATCCTACTTATGTACTTGAACTAGCGTTCATAGGTGAAATTTCTTTATTCTTCTCTGAATTTATGAAGTTCATGTGCTTTACAAAAATTTTATGAAGTTCATGTGCTCTCTGTAAACTGAATACCGTTGATATGAAATTCATAGGTCGTTGATAGCAGTTTATGAAGTTCATAGGTCGTTGATAAAAATTTATGAAGTTCATAGGTCGTTGATAAAAATTTATGAAGTTCATAGGTCATTGATATGAACTTCATAAGTCGTTGATAAAACTTTATGAACTTCATATCAACGGTATTCAGTTAATAGAGATGTTAATGAAATTTTACGAAGTTCATTCGCTCTTGATAGATTTCCTGATAGTTTTACTATGAAGATGAAGATTATAGGCTGTAGATATCTATGACTTGTGACATAAATGCCCTGTTGATATCAACCGTCTATGAACTTCATATAAGGGGTATTTCGTTTCTAGAGGTCAGACTCATTTTCGAAAAAAAAAACAAT
>OZ022254.1:10084357-10101857 GCA_963978915.1 Caenorhabditis parvicauda
TGATGAGGGGGTCAAAATCTCTGCTATAGATAGCTTCCTTCACATGTAAAAAATCTGGCCTCCGTAAATCGGGTACTTAGTACTGTAGCAGTTTCGCCTCGAAACACAAAACGATTTACGTAATGAGTCTTTAATTTCAATGGACTGAAAGTAAGAATAATAATTTAAATCCACAAAGATCTAACTGTTCGTTGCGAGAGTCCCGACCCTAGGGTAGGCCTACCGTACTCATTCTGCAAAATTGAGATTAGAGCGCGTTTGAAAACGGCCATGCTTCTAGCGAAATATGTGTGCTATAGATAAAATCAAAACAGAAATCCAAAAACTATTTATTACTTCCTTGATATCTAACATCCCGTGTCGAAGATCCATTTGAGAAGGCGATCATTCATATCCTGAATGCACAAATAATCAGTTGTCAGTTGTTAACTATCATTTTGAACTCACTTTGAAGGCAGCCAGAGTGTATACGTTTGAAGGAGAGCCAGCAATGTCTTTAATTTGGTTAAAATTATAGCCATTGCCGACACCGACAGACAAAATGGTTGCTTGGTAATTGTTTTTAATGCTATTGGCAGCGGAAACTGGATCTCCTTCACCATATCCATCAGTTACGAGAACAACGATTCTGAAGATTCATATTTGGAGGTGCGCTTCAAGTTTTTCACTTTAAGAGGCACGATATTTCTCACGAGGGAATGCCACCAAGGGGCCACGAATTTATACATTCTGACTGGTCTCCTAGGTTTTCGAATATGGTGAAAATGATAGAACCGGTCTCAAAAGTTGCTTCATCGACCTGGTTTTTGAGTTACGGTCGATGTCATTTTTACATGTAAATTTGCAAGAAATCGCGTACACCCTCGTTTCTGCGCATCAACGCGAGGTTGATCTAAAAAAAATCGTGTCGCGTCGCCTAGTGGATAAGATCTAGGACTTATGCTATTGCTTTTGCGGGTTCGATCCCCATCAAGTACCATTTCGTTTCGTTTATCAATGAGAGTTGTCAACTTTTTTCTGTTTCCATCATTCTAACCTATGATACATAAACGTAAAGAGAGAGAGAGAAGAATGTGAGAGTGGGAGAGAGAGAGAAGGGTGTGAGAGAAAGAGAGAAAGAGAGAGAGAGAGAGAGAGAGAGAGAGAGAGAGAGAGAGAGAGAGAGAGGGATGGATGGTAAATTTAATTGGACAAAAAACGTTTTGGAGCGTTAGCGAAATAACTCCAGCGGCCCGAACGTAGCGAGGAATAGCTGCCGGTAGTTTATAACTGATCGACAGATTTTATACTAACTGCAAACTCACGAATCAAAGCCCATAAAATCAATGAGGACAACTTTGGAACCTCTTTTTCGAAAAATCACAACTCTCATTAAAAAAACAAAACGAAATGGTACTTGATGGGGATCGAACCCGCAAAAGCAATAGCATAAGTCCTAGATCTTATCCACTAGGCGACGCGACACGAATTTTTTAGATCAACATCGCGTTGATGCGCAGAAACGAGGGTGTACGCGATTTCTTGCAAATTTACATGTAAAAATGACATCGACCGTAACTCAAAAACCAGGTCGATGAAGCAACTTTTGAGACCGGTTCTATCATTTTCACCATATTCGAAAACCTAGGAGACCAGTCAGAATGTATAAATTCGTGGCCCCTTGGTGGCATTCCCTCGTCAGAGTTGTTAATCAACCATTTCCACAACGTTGAGATCTTCGTTATTACTCCTAGTCTAGAAAAGACTTACTTTTTACCACTACTTGCTGGAGAAGATTTCATTTCATGCTCAGCTGCACGGAGTCCTGCGCCGATGTCTGTATACGATTGAAATTGGTGATTTAAGTTTCTTATAATTGCATTGATATCCTGAACGTTTCCTATTAGTGATGTATTGAATAACTCTTTTCTACCGTGTTTTTTGTAATTTTAGTGTTTGCATCCGTAACACGTATATCAGTCGTATCCGAAAATTGAATCATTGTGACATACGTAACATCGTACTGTACTGATAACAAGAAGTTTTTCGTGAATGTCATCATCTGGAAACGAGGATAAAAAGATGAAAGCGATTGAACTTACATCATTCCACTCATTATCATATATGGAGCCGGATCCATCCAAAACAAAGTAAATGTGGATGGGCTTCGAAGAACCACACGAACAAACGCTACCTCTCGGCTTATTGAATATTTTTGAGACATCTCGCTCATCTGCATTACACTGCAATTGTCATCATTATCTTGGGTTCCTTTGTCACCACCACTCACGTGACAGTCCAACACATAGTTGACGATTTTGCACCGATGACAATTATCTTCGACTTTTCCGTCCATCGCACAAATATCAAACATTGTGTTACAAATGAGAGGCTCCCGAGCGGTGAACGGCACTTCGTATATCTTGTTTTCAGACATCAATGCTCCGTTCATCACATCGCACATTTTTTTCGGATGTTCGCTGGCCCAAAATTCTCTTTGATCTGCCCCTTTGATCTGAAATCATCATCCGATCATTTGATTTTTCCATGTTCAAGTACCACAAGCGTCGTCACCTCCACCTCAAATTCACTAGCATCCGAAGATTGAATCGTACACGACTTATCCGCACTTCTGAACAATGATTCCATTGACAATTCCATGAATAAAATGAAACCCTTTGCGATAGATAGGACTGAACAAAATATTCCTGCCAAACTTCTTGCCGACCGTAGACGGTTCCAAATCACCCAGCGACGGAATTCCATGAATGATGTTGTCTCTGCGATAGGGTAAAGCAGCCATTGTATTCTTAGCGAGGACAGAAGTGTACTTCATAGGCTTCATGATGTTCGAGCAGGAGGCATGGAAGTTAGTTCTGTGACCAGTTCCCGTTGATTTTTGCTCCATCTGGTATACGTTCTGGGATACACACCAAATTCTTTTCTGCTGGAGTTGACACATCTGATTGAAGTCACTCAACTGGTTAACCAGCTCTCCGAATACTGTAATTTCCTCATGTCATGTGCCTTCAATCGCACTCACAGTTGACGTTGTAAATGGCCGGCTTCTGACAGATGACGTGAGCCTTTTCTCCACCTTCCGACTGAAAATTTGAGTATCTCGTAACCATTATAGATTATGGATCACCTCGTACATGTGGCCGGGCTTCGTCTCTTCCAACGCATCTGGATACAGTCTCATGATGATTTCATCAGTATTTCTAGAGCGAGAGATTTTGTTGATACGTGATTCTTTGTTGACTACAACCCAGAAACTAGCGTGTTCGATTTGTGCTTCTGGAAGTTGGAAACATTTGGAAAAAAGAGAGAGAGAGGGGGGAGAGAGAGGGGAGAGGGAGGGAGAGAGAACATACGGAATAGGTACTTCGGCACGTGGTTGCCTGTGATTTCTATTTTGGTTGCTCCTAGTTTTGCACATTCTTGGTCTGCTTGCTTTGAGTCCATCTTCGGGCCATTCAAAACATGGAAACAGATGTCGTACATAGGGAAGAACTTGGCCGGACAGTCAGCAACGATTTCTGAAGTGTTTATTGCTGATCATCGCTACTCTCTCTCTCTCTCTCTCTCTCTCTCTCTCTCTCTCTCTCTCTCTCTCTCTCTCTCTCTCTCTCTCATTCTCTCTCTCTCTCATTCTCTCTCTCTCTCTCTCATCTCTCTCTCTCTCTCTCTCTCTCTCTCTCTCTCTCTCTCTCTCTCTCTCTCTCTCTCTCTTTCTCAGCTCACCGTAAGTACACTTAGTCGGATCTCCCTTCTTGGACTCCAAAATACCGTATGCAAATGAGTTGACACATGCGACTTGAGCTTGAGTCTGTAAGGAACCAACTGAAGCGGACACAAGCTACTCAAGGCAAACGTTGGTTTTGGTCACGATGTCTAACACTGCATTTTCGCACTTTGCTGGTTCCTGTCCATTCCTTTTGATGTATTGACCGTTATTATTTTCACATGCTTGTTGTTGATTGAAGAACTCATCTGTAATACGCGTATTGGATAGAACCAGAGACAATCATTACCTCCTTCGACGGTTTGCATCAACAGCAGGATCATGAATAATCTGCATGATACCATACATCGCAAACTATGAGATGCCAACATCTTCATAACGGTAAATGATCCGCAGTCTCTATGGGTCCGCTTAAAAGGCGTAAAGATAACATCTTCACGTTTGACGTTATTGATGAACAATTTTTGTGTGTATCTATCATCATCATATTATTAATTGACAAATCCTCCGCCCACTTTGCCCCGCCCCCTTTTTCGTGAGGCAAATTTTTGGGTGAAGCTTTTTGGTTGGGGTCAAGGGAGAGAAAGGGGTTGTGCAAAAGTGCCCATTGGGAAGATTTGAACCCGCGACGAGCGCGTGAAAGATGTCTGCTTTATCCAACCGGCCACCGCTGCACGAAATTTCGTGGCGACACTTTGCGTGAGTAGTCATGCCTGCGGGGGTCGAAGTGTGTTATTGCATTGGTTCTAGCAATACTAGCATTAGAAATGGTCGTATTCGGATTGGAGAGAGAGAGTGTGTGTGTGAGTGGGAAAAAAGGCCCCGAGCGTAGCGAGGCCAAGCGTGCTTGTCATATTAATAATCGACAAATCCTCCGCCCACTTTGCCCCGCCCACTTTGCCCCGCCCCCTTTTTCGTGAGGCAAATTTTTGGGTGAAGCTTTTTGGTTTCTGTTGTGTTGTGAGAGGAAGGGGTTGTGCGAAAGTGCCCCGCTCTCTGCAGAGAGAGGATACGAACCCGCCACTAGCGCGTGAAAGTTCTCTGCTTTAACCACTAGGTCACCGGTGCACAGAATTTCTCAGGGAAAGCGAGCTTAGCTGGATCCAGCAAAAGAACAGCTAGATCCAGAGCAAAACCCAGTTGCAATGGCACGATCTAGCTAATCTTTTCCTGGATCCAGCTGGTCTTTAGGGATCTAGCCGAACTTTTCCTGGATCCAGCTGGTCTTTCCGGATCTAGTCGAACTTTTCCTGGATCCATCCAAACTTTTTCCGTATCCAGATGAACTTCCTGGATCTAGCCGAACATTTTTCGAATCCAGCCAGCTTTTTTTCGGAATCAGGTCCCTTTCAACGTTCCATAGCTCTGTAAATTTAGGTTCTCTTTACTTCATACGGCGTCGTAATATGCATAGCTAACAATATATTTATTGAAATTCAAAAAAAAGTTAGTGGCATCCCTCCGTATTTCTCCGATTGGTGTGCCAGCCATTTCCGATAGTTGATCTCCGGGTTCGGCTCTTTCCTTTAATGATACTGTCGTGTGTAGTCTGAAACTTGTAAGTTAAAATTAAAAACATCAAGTACTCATTCGAGAATGTTTTTAATGCTACAGACCACTTTTGCGCACATTGCATCACATCGCAGCGAGACACGACAAAAATATAGTTAATATTCAGCCGCAGTTGTTCTTTTTTTTTAAGTTTACATGCGTTCCTAAGACTGGGACCTCCACAAAAGTTGTTTTCTTAACTTTACCTAAGCTTCAAAAAAAGGCAAATTACCATCGACTGCAGATTGCAGATAGATATTAGGACATTACGCGCGTTTTCAATAGTGAAAATTAGACAGCAACGTCGGATTTCTCGCAGCGTGATTTAGGAGCTTTAACATAAATAAAATCAAGTTCCGTACAAAAACTTGTGAGTAAATCATCATCGTTATGTTGTCTATCTGTTACGTTTTGAATTACTGACTAATATTGCAAAAAAATTACCTGTTTACTCGAGCTTTCCGTTGTTCTACCGTCTCTTCGTTTTCACATTCTCTTGTTCCGAGAGGAGGGAGGGGCTGGCTCCGTCAACCTGCAAGTTAACTTTTACTATATTTTGTTTGAACTCCAACGTGATTCGTAAACAATCAAGAAGCTTTTTAAAAAATTACCGAAATTCTCGGGTCTCTTGACCACTTTGTCTCCTGTTCAAAGTCGGTGACATGAGAGGATGAGCAGATGGACACTCTGTAAATGTAATTTTGAAAAAAAAAACTTGACACTTGAGAAAACAATTTTTCAAGCGACTTGTTATTTTGCATCCTTTCAAGAAGTTATATTATGGAAAAAGTAACTCTTCATGAAAAATATCAGAAAAAAGGTTCTGATGAATTCGATTTAAAATCCATCTGTTCAAATAGTTTTTTCTATCGCGTAATTTTTTTTACTGCACATGAAAATTCACCGGAAGAAACATTAGGAGTAGTCAGGGTCAAGTTATTAACATGTACACGAATATTAAATTTAAAAAAATCACCTGTGTTAGCACTTGTACGTAGAGTTGTTGATTCTATCTTCTTCATTCTGAAAAAACGGACACTTTGATATTTTGAAATGATGAGGAAAAAACTTTTGAGGATGTTTTGGAATTTTCAGAGAAATAATTTATACTCCATGTTGTATATCCATTTCAGCTTTTACTAAAAAAAAAAGAAACACAAACGAGAATGATTGAAAATATATAAATTTCCACCTATAGGTCATATATGAATGAAAAAGTAATAATCCTAATTTTTTTAAGAAAAAAAAATCAGTTTTTAGGTGTTACGTAGGAAAATTTAGATGACACAGAACTGTGAGAATAGAATAGTTTCATTTTCTTGTTAGGAAGTATAGAAATTCTGTGAAAGCGACATATATTAACGAAATAGTACTTTAAAAAATTCTGAGAAAAAGAAAATACGAAATCAGGAAATGTATGCACTGCAGAAAAAGGGGCGGGGTTTGCAAAGGTGACGCAATATTTTTCCCGCTTTTTCAAAATTTTCATTTCATAATTAATTTTTTCTCGAAAAAGTCACGGTATGATGTGATGTTCGAGGTTTTGAGTTATGAAAACCGGCTTCTCGACTGAAAATTATTTTTTGAAAATTGTTTCTCACAATGAATTATATAACAACTCAATTTGCAGCATGAATTTGTAATTTTTGATGGATTCTTTGTAATTTCTGACAAACATGGGTGATAAGTAATTGCATTTTAGATTAAAAAAATTTAAAAGACAAAATTTGAAAATTTAAGAGTCAATGGCCAGTTACTTTGTCCTTAGCTAAGGACATCCTTAGCTCTATAGAGTACTGAAGTTGGGTACATTTTTAGATTTATACCTATTTCTATATACCGAATAGACCATTGTTGAAAGACGTTACTTTTTAACAGGTTCCATCTAACTTTCGAGAAAAAATGTTCTAATGTTCTCATGGTTTTGTTCCGTATTGTTGTGAAAAAATGTTTCCTAGATCCAGCGCGCTATTTCCTGGATCCAGTTAGCCTTTCTGGATCTAGCCCTACTTTTCTCTAGATCCAGACTGTTTTTTTAAAAACATCTCTGTTTATGATATCATGTACTGTGAACTCATTGAATCAATTGACCCTTCTAAAGTAAATTATAATCATGAAGAAATATCAGGTTTCCATGAAGAATTTACAGTAAAAAGCTCATTTGAAACTTCGTATGAAAAGTAGGACTGGATCCAGCGCTGGATCTAGCTGGCTCGAATTCTTAAAGTAATCATAACTTTATTGTAAACGCGTTTTTCTTCAAAAGAGAAACAGAACGTGTTTCCAAGGTGTATTCCCATCATTTTGAGTTATGTCCCATCCCGATCGGACGTGCAACTCTAGATCTAGCTGTTCTTTTGCTGGATCCAGCTAAGCTCGCTTTCCCTGAGTTCGTAGTGACCGTTTGCGTGAGTATTCATGGCTGCGGGGGTCTACGCGTCGTAATGCATTAGTTTTAACATCGCTTGCATTATTTATGGACGCTTTCGGATTAGAAAGAAGAGAGTGTGTGTGTGTGTGTGTGTGTGAGAGAGAGAGAGAGAGAGAGAGAGAGAGAGAGAGAGAGAGAGAGAGATTGAAGACTCATGTAGAATCCACTACCTGGCTACAAGGTTGTCTTTACATACTTCACGACAACGCCCACCATCATGATTGTAAACAAGGAAAAAAAGAGCTGACAGCATTTGGACGTTTGTATATTAGAACCAACCTGTCATCTAAAGACTATTTCTGATTTCAGGTTCTGTTACGCTCGTTTTGCTTGAAATTGGTACCCACTATGGTTTACCAGGTGTCCGGATATAGAAGGAAAAATTTTTCATGTGTCATACCCCAAAAGTTATGTGTATCAAACTGAATTTGAATAGTGAATAAATTGGACAGCACGGTGTAACACTTCCGGCCATTCCAAAAGTGGGCGTAACGGGGGTGGGACAACCAAGGATAGTCGATCAAAAATAGCTTAATTGCAAAATTTTCAAATCGAGGCATAAACTACATCTTGGCACTCCGTGGACAGTGCGACTGTGATTGGGTGACAGATGGGCTGTGAATAGACCGGCATTGGACTGTAATTGGGCGACCTCTAGAAGAAAAATTAAAATAGAGTTAACTTGGAGTTAATTGACGAGTGTTCAATAAATCGAGTTAAAATAGAGGTAATTGTATTAATTGAATTAAAATGGAGTTAACTCTTCGCTGTATTTTTGAAGGAGCAGGGAATATTCTTTCGAGATATCCCGCTTTTCCTTTTATTCTCTTCTTTTCTTTTTCTTTTTTTTCAAATTTTCGTTTTCTTTCTTCACTTTCTTCATTGTTTTATCGAAATTTGAATCGGTTCTTTTTGTGAATGACCATCTGCATCATGATATTTAATAGATTTTAAAAATTATTTCATGTGTTTTGTTAAATCTTTAATGAAATTGAATTAAAATAAGTTAGGTTTCGATCGAATATACCAATTAACTGGAGATAAAATTATTTGTTACAGATGACAGAGACACCGCAGCCGATCAACAGATGATCGAGGATTTCGAGCCAGAACAATTCGCATACCAACAAGGTTTGAAATGTAAGCTTTCCAATCAGAGATAAAATTATTTGTTACAGATGACAGAGACACCGCAGCCGATCAACAGATGATCGAGGATTTCGAGCCAGAACAATTCGCATACCAACAAGGTTTGAAATGTAAGCTTTCCAATCAGAGATAAAATTATTTGTTACAGATGACAGAGACACCGCAGCCGATCAACAGATGATCGAGGATTTCGAGCCAGAACAATTCGCATACCAACAAGGTTTGAAATGTAAGCTTTCCAATCAGAGATAAAATTATTTGTTACAGATGACAGAGACACCGCAGCCGATCAACAGATGATCGAGGATTTCGAGCCAGAACAATTCGCATACCAACAAGGTTTGAAATGTAAGCTTTCCAATCAGAGATAAAATTATTTGTTACAGATGACAGAGACACCGCAGCCGATCAACAGATGATCGAGGATTTCGAGCCAGAACAATTCGCATACCAACAAGGTTTGAAATGTAAGCTTTCCAATCAGAGATAAAATTATTTGTTACAGATGACAGAGACACCGCAGCCGATCAACAGATGATCGAGGATTTTGAGCCAGAACAATTCGCATACCAACAAGGTTTGAAATGTAAGCTTTCCAATCAGAGATAAAATTATTTGTTACAGATGACAGAGACACCGCAGCCGATCAACAGATGATCGAGGATTTCGAGCCAGAACAATTCGCATACCAACAAGGTTTGAAATGTAAGCTTTCCAATCAGAGATAAAATTATTTGTTACAAATGACAGAGACACCGCAGCCGATCAACAGATGATCGAGGATTTCGAGCCAGAACAATTCGCATACCAACAAGGTTTGAAATGTAAGCTTTCCAATCAGAGATAAAATTATTTGTTACAGATGACAGAGACACCGCAGCCGATCAACAGATGATCGAGGATTTCGAGCCAGAACAATTCGCATACCAACAAGGTTTGAAATGTAAGCTTTCCAATCAGAGATAAAATTATTTGTTACAGATGACAGAGACACCGCAGCCGATCAACAGATGATCGAGGATTTCGAGCCAGAAACGACGTTGATTTTACCTTCTCACAAACTGTCTGGTAGGCTTTTTCTAATTTGTTAAACGAGCGAACACATAGATGCACAAAAAAGATCGTTACGCATCACAATGCTGGTTCGGGTCGCATCGAAGTACTTTCTACCAGATTCGGCACTCGACGAAATCTTGTTGTTTGACCCGAATCACATTACAACAAAGGAGGTCAGAACGATGCAACGGCGAGCAGCAAAAATCTGGAAGCCAAAATCACGCTATTTTTGTGGATATTGTTTGAAGCGCAGAAATTCATCCGTGCATAAGTGCATGTGTGAAGAAGCAAAAAGGTTATTTGTCATTTGAAAAACCGCAAAAAAATTTAAAATCACAGTATATTTTTAAGAAAAGGTCAGAACATCGTCTCCACCACAGCATCCAGCCTCCGTCTCGAGTACAAGGATCTTCTCAAAACCTTTGGTGGCGAAATTGTTCGAAATCACAAGAATAAGCATAGGTAGAAATATAGCTTCTACAGATATTTTATACTGTTATGTTCAGCGGCACTATCCCACACTCTGAGAGGACAGAGCTGTATGCAACGCCCAGATTCTTGCAGCAAGCTGAAACCAAAACTGAATATGAGATGCATCGTCTTACAGTCCCGTTGTTGATCAATCTGGACGGCGCTCAATTGAATGGGACAAGGTATTTGCCAAAAGGTTTCTTACTGGTTATATTAGAGAAATGGTTCCAGCCGTGTCATGTGGCCAATATACCTCTCGCCAGCCTCGTTATGTACGGAAAGCCGTATGAAAAGTAGGAGCATGATGATGCCGGTGTTTATTACAACCAATGGTCACTTGACTACCGAGATGTTCGACGTCGTTCTTAAGGGTAGGATCATGTTATTCCTTACGTATTAAAATCAGTTCCATTCAGATCTCAGAACAGAAATAGAAGAACTTCAATCCAAGCCGGTTCTACACGACATTGAGGGAGTCACGTGGTCTATCTCCATTGCTGTGAAGACGAATGCCTTCCAGATACCTCTTGGGTCAAACCAGTATAGAACACGGTCAACTTGATCTATTACTTTATTACCGTAGAACAAGAACCCGCAGGTGTGCGGGCCTGCAAATATAATAATTAATAACAACACAAATAATGATTTGGGAAAGGAATAAAGTTAGAAATAATACAATAAGATGAATGACAATACTTATCGATCGATGCATGCATGTGAACACCGCACGCGCATATGCGTCCCATGGACATTTGCGCGTGTGTTCACTGCACATTCCGGCCCTCCTCGATGAAGCTGGAGGATGTTCACGTTGTGCACTGTCCAGAATCTTCGTTATTGTGGGTCTGGTCTGATGTTCTTCTTTGTCCTTCTTGGCGCGAAACGAGTTGGTCCTTCTAATGACGAATGAGTACCTCCGATCACTTTGCGGCTGTGTGCGCCATCTTCCCGGCTCCTGATGCGGAAAAAATCTCGAATTTTCGGTTCAAACGTTTTTTTTTTCAAATAAATTATTTTCTTTTTTTTTTTGCATTTTTCTTTTTTTTTTGTATTTTTCTTATTTTCTTTTTTTTGTATTTTTTTCTTTTTCAATAATATCAATCAATTCTCATAATGAGCTGGATTTGGCACGGCGCCTCTTCTTGTTGAGATACGTGGAGTGAGACCTCCATAACCAGCGTTCCTTTCTTCATCTTTTCTACCGATGCGAGTCTTCTGTTCATCTTCTTGTCTTGCTCGTTCCAGCATCTTGCTTCGTGGGATTCTAGTCCATGATAATCGTTCGTACCATGGAACGCTGTCTTGGCTTTCATTCTTCGGAGCCTCGTGATGTGGTCGATTCCATTGTTGGTCCGATCTTGTCGTGACTGTGGACGTTCTTTTCTGTTTCTTTCTTGGTCGTATGTTGGGATTTTCTTTCTTGGCCCCCTTCCTTTTTGTCGGTCTCTGGGCGAATTCTTGATATCGATCCACTTTCTTTTCTTTTGCTGACTGTATTGCGTTTGGAGCTCCTTGTGTTGAGTAACCGAACGCTGTGTCTAGCAGAATTAGTCCTGACGGAAGTATTCTGACTGGGCCCGTGTCTTCTATTGCCAGTCTGATCAGATCATTTCCTATGAGTACGTTTGGTCGTACTTCTGTCTTCCAGACGTCTTCGTTGATTGACAACATGTGGTTTTTCAGATATCGTCGGTCTTCATTCGAAAGGGGAGCTTTCTTTACAGGTGAGTTCAATTGATTCGTTATAAGCATCTCAACCTTCCTTGCTCTTCCTTTCACTTCCATCATGAGTACGGCGACTTCTTTGAAGCTTTCTTCTTTGCCGCTCAATGTTTTCAAACACGTTTCATCTATTCTTCTTGTTGACAGTCCCATCTTTTTGACGAAGAATTCATCAATGATGGAATGCGTCGATCCTGAGTCAATGATGGCGCTCGTTTTCGCCCAATTGCTTTCACCGTTGTCGAGAATAGCAACCGATGCTGTTGGGAGGTAGCTCAGTGCAGTCATTCTTCTTTTGGTATCATGAGCGTGATACGATGTAATAACCGATGTCTGAACGCCGCCAGATTCCGGCTCGAACGTAGACGTGATTTCATTGTGGCGTTCATCTCCTA
This sequence comes from Caenorhabditis parvicauda, assembly GCA_963978915.1. Taxonomy (NCBI): domain Eukaryota; kingdom Metazoa; phylum Nematoda; class Chromadorea; order Rhabditida; family Rhabditidae; genus Caenorhabditis; species Caenorhabditis parvicauda. The sequence goes on from OZ022254.1 coordinate 10,096,857, forward strand.
GTTCCATGAACCTGACATTCCTTTCTTGTCTTGTCGGCGAGACTTCTGCTGGTCTTGGTGAATTGGGTTGCGAGTTGGTTTCTCGCTGCAGGTTTGGAGTCCATGTGGGTCTATTCGTTTCTCTTCTCCCACTTTGGCACTTGTCGACTATCCGCTTCATGGTAGTGAGTTCTCGTATTGTCGTCTCGATGACGTTCAACATGTCGTTCATTGACCAACGATTTCCTCCAGCTTGAGCTTCTTTTCTCGCTGTTTCGCGTATCGTGGCCGTCGAGAACTTGCTGAGCAACTCGTGTCTCCAACTGTCATTGTTTACTTCTATTCCTTCTTTTTTCATCCTGTACACCAGATTGTTCATTTGTTGGAGTAGCGCAGTCTCGTCCGTTGTGGATGAACCTTCCAGTTTGGTAGTTCGAAACTGGCGTTTCAGTCTTTCAGCGCGGTCTTCCGAGTGCCCATATACTGCTTTTAACCGCTCTTTCAGGAAGTCGTATTCTTGGCCGTCCGTTCCCAGATTCTGAAACTGTCGACGTGCCATTCCGGAGAGTCGGCTTTGCAATATTCCCATTTTCACTGTGTCGGACGTAGGTTCTTTGTCGACGTGTTCGAACAGTCCCCAAAATACGCTAAATTCGCATGTGGCGTCTGTTCCGTCGAACATCGGGATTTCGAGTTCCGGATCCCGGATGTAGCGTTGTCGGATTGGGCGCACGGATTCCGATTGGTGGGGTTCTTCTGGGCGTTGTTGCGGTCGGGCTTCAAGGGCGTCGGCATCTTTGGGTCTCGTTGTATCCGTTTGGTTGGATCTGCGGACCAGTTCGATGCGTAGCGCCGAGAGTTGGTGCTGGACGTGATCCATGCTGTCCAAGCGTTGGTCAATATCTTCTTGTTCTGATTCTTCATTCTCCGGCTCAGCCCAACTTATCCAACCCTCAAAGGCATCGAGGAGTTTGGTGCTTGCCTCGGCTCCTTCTCTGATCAGCTCCTCGCAACGTCTGAGTTGTTGTGTGCCGTCGCTGATCGTGCACTTCTGCTCTTCCCTGAGGATGTTGAGCCACCCCTCGGCGTGTGCTTTCATGGTGTTGACGCATCTAGTGTGTCTTGTTTTGACTATTTTCAGGTACTTCTTTGAGTACAGTTTCTGGTTATCGTCTGCCATCCTTTTTTTTTCTTTTCTTTTTTTTTTTTTTTTAATTTTTTTTTTCAGCAGATGGATACTTTTCTTTTTTTTTTTAATCACCAGATAGATAAAAACAAAAACGTTACTCAAGTCTAGGCGAGTATCCCGTGATACTCGTAGCTTGCCGTAACGGAGAGACAACAAAAGGGAACGTTACTCAAGTCTAGGCGAGTATCCCGTGATACTCGTAGCTTGCCGTAACGGGGAGACAATAAAAAGGAAAGTTACTCAAGTCTAGGCGAGTATCCCGTGATACTCGTAGCTTGCCGTAACGGAGAGACACAAAAAGGAACGTTACTCAAGACTAGGCGAGTATCCCGTGATACTCGTAGCTTGCCGTAACGGAGGGACAACAACAAAAAAAGAACGTTACTCAAGTCTAGGCGAGTATCCCGTGATACTCGTAGCTTGCCGTAACGGAGAAACAATCAATTGGTTTTCTTCAAAAATGTGGTTGGTATGCTTTGATACCTTTTCTTTTTAATTTCTGAGCTCCTTTTTTTTTGGCTCTGCCCCCTCAAATAGGACTTTTGGTGAATAAGTATCGTCAACGACCTAATCGAAATCGCTATCGACCAGGTATGACGAATACTATTCAAAACAATAAAACAAAAACCTCCCACTTTATAATTAGTTGGAACGTTTTGTTTTGGCGATTAATTTCGCTCTTTTGGTGCTCTTCTGAGTCTTTTCTCGATTTTTCCGATGTTCTTTTCAATTTGGAAAAAAACCTTCTTTCTGCAGTTGGTGATTCAGTGGCGGGCGGCGGTGATCACCATGTGAAGACGAATGCCTTCCAGATACCTCTTGGGTCAAACCAGTATAGAACACGGTCAACTTGATCTATTACTTTATTACCGTAGAACAAGAACCCGCAGGTGTGCGGGCCTGCAAATATAATAATTAATAACAACACAAATAATGATTTGGGAAAGGAATAAAGTTAGAAATAATACAATAAGATGAATGACAATACTTATCGATCGATGCATGCATGTGAACACCGCACGCGCATATGCGTCCCATGGACATTTGCGCGTGTGTTCACTGCACAATTGCCATGTACGACCCGACCTTAGACAAACCCGTAAGTTCTTTTTGTAGTAGATGTTGTTCTAGGTGTTGTATCCGTTTTCAAATTTAAAACAGTTTGAATGGTTCCTAATATTTCTGCCGCATCATGTAATATATAATCAACGCAGGCTGAGCAGGTCCTCTACAACTTGGATCACTGGGCCAAGGCAGGCGCTCGTCCTTGTACCCAATGCACTGGGAAAACCAGCACCATCCTTGTCGCCGCGGAAACCAGCGGCAGAATGATGTCGCGCCAAGTGTACGATTGTACAGGAAGCCGGCGTTCGGAAGACCAAGCTCGGATACAGGCAGACCAAGGCGAAGAAGGCTTCGGAACGCTGACCGAACTGCACAGAATTGTATCACCCACTTTCAAATTATTGGACTCTTTACATTCTGAGATATGGACCTGTTCAAGACTGGTTGAGAGGTAGGTCATTCATGATATTTTTTCAATAAAAGCTCATTTCAGCGATTATGGGTCAACCTGGTCCCGCCTATGAAGACGTCTCACTATCGGGAGCAATTTTGAAAGATTTCAAAAAAGGAGTTAAGGTGAGATGCTAGCTTATAACGACATCGTTCCATATCATTTATAGAACGTGCGGTGTCCATCCTCCTTGATGCGCATACCTTCTGATATCACGTCATCAAAAAAATCCTGCGCAGCTGATACGTTGATCGTGAGTCTCTTAATTCGAGAAAATCCTTCCCAACCTGGTTTGTTCAGTCCGCCCTGATAACTTTTCTAGAGTTTGCTCACTTCTGAATACATATTCTTTAACTCCTTCATTGTTTCCCGCTTCTGGATCTGCATGAATTGAATTCGAAAAATGAAAATTCGAGAAACGAATTCTAGACGTTTCTCTCTCTCTCTCTCTCTCTCTCTCTCTCTCTCTCTCTCTCTCTCTCTCTCTCTCTCTCTCTCTCTCTCTCTCTCTCTCTCTCTCTCTCTCTCTCTCTCTCTCTCTCCCTCTCTTTCTCTCTCTTTCTCTCTCTCTCTCTCTCTCTCTCTCTCTCTCTCTCTCTCTCTCTCTCTCTCTCTCTCTCTCTCTCTCTTCATGTGACCTCTTTTTCCACTGCCCGTTGATTTTCCCGGAGAATATAGTTGAATAAAATTTGTATCAACTGTCAATCGTTTAGTTTTGTCTGTGATGCAATCTCACTAATTATGCTTGCTTTGTAAAATATGCTACTGTGTGGCTAATACTGTTCTAGAATGTCAGAAAACGGTGATCTCGACAATGACTCATCAATGCAAGAATTGATGCGAGAGGAGAAGTCGTTGAATGAGAAACTCAAACGTCTTCAATCACTGAAATCGGAACTAGTGCAGCAGCGTGACCCTAGACGAGGTTTTTCACTTTTTTTGTTTTCATAGACAAACATTTTCAGAATGACAAGTTGAACGACAGTTTCACCCAACAAAAATCGGAGAATCTCACCAGAGCACAAAAGAGACGGTTACAGGAACAACGTGGTATCAAGGAACTTGTAAGTTTTCTCTACATGTTGTCCAATGTTGCATTAGTATTGCCCGCAATTGGATTGAATACAAATGTTGACGTTCGAGAAAAACTCTATCGATACGAGTTACTTACAATGATTTTTCAGAAGGGTCTCAGGGTGAACCCCTTCTATGTAAGAGATTTAATGCCTCCGACGTCAAGCCATGTCACAGGCCTTGGTATGGAAGATACAAAAGTAGACATTAAAAAGGCTCTTTACGCGGCTGCAATGGGAAGTCTTTCAACCGAATCGTCCGTATATTGGTCGATGTTCCTTCGAGTCCTCTACCGCGAAGTAAGTTGGCGGAACGAATTATATTTTCTGACAAAAGGTTTCAGATATACGGTGAGGACGCCCGACCAACTCTGCAAGCATTCCGAAGCGAAACCGGCTGCAACACTGATTTACTACTGAACATCCTTCGTATGTATATTTAAAAATTTCAATGTCAGTTTTACTTTCAGCGCATATTTTCAAAAGTGTGAAAGGGATCGACGCGTCCAAAGAGCCTATCTTTGTCAAGGCCTTTGGGGACGCGCTGAGAGCTCTCATGTAAGCGAAAACAACTTTATCTTATAACAACAATTTTTGCAGCGCTAAATCCGCTAGAATATATATCGCGACTATCCTTCGCGATAAGCAAAAAGGGCCGCGGAAAAAACAAGTTGAGGAAACGCGCTCTAGCGCTAAAAGTTAGATCTGCAGGCAATCGGGCGGCGACAGATATTGATTGTTGTGAGTGGATCTTTACCTTTTTTTTGTTCTTTTGTCTCTCATATATTGTGTTGACGTGGTATCACGTGTCGTTGTGTTGTTGTTAGACAAGCAGAGAATCCTCGCTACGCTCAGAGCCTTTTTTTCCCTTTTTTCATCACAAAATCACAAATTCCGACTTTTTAAATGGAAAAAGAAGTGGTTTTTAGAGGCAAAGTCTTCGCCATTTCTCTCTCTCTCTCTCTCTCTCTCTCTCTCTCTCTCTCTCTCTGTCTCTCTCTCTTTCCTTCTCCCTTTCTCTCTCTTTCTCTCTCTCTCTCTCTCTCTCTCTCTCTATCTCTCTATCTCTCTCTCTATCTCTCTATCTCTCTCTCTCTCTCTCTCTCTCTCTCTCTCTCTCTCTCTCTCTCTCCTTCTCTCTCTCTCTCTCTCTCTTCGCTTTCGCACTCCCCGAACAATCCAAACTCGGCGAACACTAATGCAAGTTTGGCTAGAACTAATGCAACAACCTGCGAGGCCCCCCC
>OZ022254.1:10106857-10164443 GCA_963978915.1 Caenorhabditis parvicauda
AAATTGAATCTATTGATTGGGGTCGCCTGATTCGCGCCTTTTTTGAAACTCCACCCTCACTCGATTTTTTTAAATCTTGGTACACCGTGATGTGACTGTTCCAAGTCAACAAGGTTTCAACGTTAGAGTGATTTTAGGAGGACTCTAGAATAAGAACGATGTAATATACAACGCCGTTAGAAATTCTTCATGTACAGTTAACATCCGGAAAGTATGCACAGCTTATGAATAGTACAGTACTCAGTACTGACACCAGCAGTACCATATGAATTATCACTCACCTTTTCCTTGAACTGCGGGTCTTGTTCTGGCAAGGCGTCGTCAAAGACACAGTAGCATGATGCACACCGGTTGCCCTGTTCGTCGCTGAACCGCGAAAGGGTGAAGTCAAAGTCGGAGATGACCATCAACTGCTCGGCGCCACCTTGGATGAACGTCGAAAGCTTCTTTGCCAGCGAGTGTGGGTCTCTGACGCGAACTTGAGGCAGGGAAAGGATTGACTCAAGTTGCGACATTCTGAAGTGGGATATTATAGAAAAGGGAAGATAGAGAGAGAAAGAGAGAGAGAGAGAGAGAGAGAGTGTGTGTGTGTGTGTGTGTGTGTGAAAGAGAGAGAGAGAGAGACAGAGACAGAGACAGAGAAAAATTCAGTGAATTAAACCAATGATGCAACTTGCGTTTTTGACTCTAAATTCGGTCATACTGTAGGTACCGATCTGACTTTTATCTGAGTAGATCAAACTCGCGTTACTTTTGCACGTTACTGTACTTCCCCTCTGTTGTATGCATGAACTTTGTGAAAGAAAGATGACCAGGATGAATAAGATCTGTCTGTCAGCTCATCGCTCTGTGCAAACAATGGACACGGATTGACGCGTGTACTGTTCACGATTACATCATTGGGAGTGGCAGGACGGCGGAAACCGGGGCGGGTCCGGGCACATTTTTCTCAAAGAGATGATGACAATGTAATTGAATCAATTGATGGTCACCCATTTTATGTTTCACATAACTTTCAAAAGCCTTTTCTGGTTGTGTTGTTCAATTCTGATTACTTCGCAAACACGCACGGACATATTGCCAATTATCGACAGTCGATTGGCAATTCCCCCTTTTCCAATGTGCCCATGCCTATGAATCATTTGCTCGGTATCAACGCTTACATATCTACTTTCTACATCGATACCATGTTGTATCATCTTCAAGTCGGCCTCAAGTGATCCACAAACATATTGTTTGACATCACTGAAACCGAAATAGAGCCCCACAATGACGTTATCAGTTGTGGAGATGGTTGCAGAGAAAGAGAGAAAGAGAGAGAGAGAGAGAGAGACGGTTACAGAGATAGTGCTAGACATGGAGAGTATTACAGATATAGAGAAACGTGGGAGTGAGAGACTGTGTGTAAACTATAGAGAGTCAAAGAAAGAATAGGTAAATGAGATATGTAGAAAAAATAGAGTCTAATTACAGAGAATTAGAGAAAACTACGAACAGAGAGAAAAAGACGATAGTCTTGCTCGTAGTGAAGGCACCGTAGGATGCGAAAGTAGGGGCAGGTCGGCGACCGCCAGATAGATACTCTTTTGATTCATACAACTTCATTTCTACCCATTGAATTTTGCACAAATTTATTGTGAGAAGTGGAAAACAAAAATTTAAAGCATTTTTGTGGGGCGATGGATGGTCGGGGTGGGGGGGAGTGACAAATTCATTAATCGCTGACTAATGTCTCTAGAATGCTAAAGTGACTCAACATCAGAATTTTCTTTGATAATTGTCTACAAAGGTCTTATTACGGTTAAACCATACAGAACAGCCAGGATCTTGTGAATTGTCATCCAACCCTTGTGGTAGAACCCCATAGGGGTCTAGTACTAAGGGGGTCTAAAAACGTCTTTCTAGTTTAGTCTCACTAGGTAACTCGTAAGTAACTTTTTAACTATGCGTCTACCTTACTAGGACCTATGTTCTTTTCTTCAGTTACTTTCGAGTTACTGTAGTCAATCTACCATATCACAACTGGGTTCTGAGCCCAATGGGAGAAAAGAAAGAGAAGGGGAGAAAAATGGTTCGTATAGCATTGTAAGTGTGTTGCGAGAGGGCGGGTCGATCTGATGCAAAAAAGCTCTGCAAGTGGGGCGTGGTCGTTGTAAAAGGCACGTACAGTTCACAGAGACTAGCACGTTTTCTATCGAAACGTGCAGAGAAGAAGGAGAGCGGGTATTCGAGTCACTTTTTACATTACAATTGTTTGTTCGAAATGGTTAGAGCTTTTGGATAAAACATAACGAGTTCCTATACCTAATATGGTCTAGACTAAGGCCGTCGGCTCACAGATCAGGTCGACGATCCGACGAGGAACGGTCACGGTTGGGTCGTGGACAATGGCTATGTCGTACTCTTCGACGTAGTGGCCGAGCAGGTCTTCATCTTTCACCTGTAAAATGGACTTTTGAGAATATTACTCCCCCTCTCTCTCTCTCTCTCTCTCAGTCTCTCTCAGTCTCTCTCTCTCTCAGTCTCTCTCTCCCTCTCTCTCTCTCTCTCTCTCTCTCTCTCTCTCTCTCTCTCTCTCTCTCTCTCTCTCAGTCTCTCTCTTTCTCTCTCTCTTTCTCTCTCTCTCTCTCTCTCTCTCTCTCTCTCTCTCTCTCTCAGTCTCTCTCCAACTCTGTACACTCACGTCTCCATTATAGAATCCAATCTTGAGAGTTGGCCCTTCCTTTTCTACTCCCACGTCCATATGAATATCTCCCATTGAATCACCGAGCAGAATGACGTTGACTCTGCCGACGACATCGTGGAAGAACGACGCCTCTTTCTTGATGACCGACGAGTTCTTGCAGAATGTGTGGATCAGGGGTTCCGAGAAGGCGACTGCCTTGTTCTGAAAAGTTACTCATCACGTTGACCTTGGGTAGTTATAACTCACACCCGCAAGACACCTTAATAACCGCTACGCAGAAACAAAGCGTCGCGGCAGGCCGCGCAAGCCAATTTTGCTATATAAACGGGACGATGACGCTTACTAGGAGGTAATCGTTTTATTTTATGGTGACAATTTGTACAGTGGTCAATGACCACCGTAGTTTACAGTCAATCATTAAAGCATAATCCATTCTGAAGGGGTAGTTGTTGCATTTGGACCATTTCACCAAGTACTAATAGTTTTCAGCAGGACTTCATGACAAGCCCAAGTACTGGATGATTCAACCTCCACCTACGCACAGGCATAAGACAATATAACCGCTTCGCAACCGCTTTGCCGACCTCCGCTTTCATTTTCGAGAGTGTTTATACTTCCACAAATGTTTCACTTCACATAATAAACGTTGCGGACTGTTTCCAACGATAGTTTTACCTACTTCTAACACGTTTCCGTTACGATGTGTGAATCTCGCATGAAAAAAGGTAGGAGCAGTAAATTCTTTTGATCTACAGTAACTGAAAATTGATCTACTCTATCGACTTACTTTGCTTACACTTTTCAACTGCGTTTACCGTAGTGTGAACCACGTAAAATCACTTTAATGTTAAACATGTAAGTTTAAAATACTTTTTTCTACTGAAAACCTGTTTTATGTTTCTTGAAACATATAAAACTTACATAGAATTCATCCTAACGAATGATCGTGCAAAACATTTCATATTGCCTTACTCTTTAAATTGAACTTTCAAAAAAAAGAATGTTTGCGCTTTCAAATTATCTCCGTGTTTCCAATATCTGATTAAAATCTTCCCAAACAAATTTTTTCAGGCAGGTTGTTGGAGTTCCCTCTCTCTCTCTCTCTCTTTCTCTCTCTCTCTCTCTCTCTCTCTCTCTCTCTCTCTCTCTCTCTCTCTCTCTCTCTCTCTATCGCTCTCTCTCTCTCTCTCTCTCTCTCTCTCCTTCTCTCTCTCAACTTGAATTTGTCTAACGAAAAGTGAGCAGAGCATTGTAACTATCATTTTCCATTAAATACTCACATCTTTGTCAAACTGGATCATGTTGGAGATGAAGTGAGTGTTCGCTGGCACTTTGCCAAACTGTTGTTCGAGGAAAATTTCGATCACGTTTCCGATGCCGGCACTGAAGATGACAAGTGGAACTTCTTTCGTGTCCAGAGTTTTGATAAGGTCCGCGGCTCCGTCTCTGAAAACTTATTTTTGAACTTTTTCTCAAATTTCACTATTCAAGTCATTCTATCTGTTATCGAATGTTGAATCTAATTTTATCTCAATTTCATTTTTAATTTTTTAATAAAGTGTAAGTTATGAAGAATGTTATTGTGCATCGTGTTGATTATTGTGGTTGTTGACGGATCGTCTTGTCTTGTCAATTCTTCTGGTCAAGACAAAACGATCCGTCAACAACCACATTTTCCATTTTTACATGAAAATGAACAAAATACCTGAGGACGACTCGCGATTTCCTGACAAAATCTTCGATCATGGGTCTAGTGAATCCAGACTTGATGATGTACCCGTGGGATGTGTTCCACCACGTTTCCATGTGTGGAGTCTTCTCTTCCACAGTCAACTTTGGGTCAAATTCGATCGGGTAATACTTGTTGCGCAGGTCGACGAACTGAACAAGGACTTTTGTCTCAAATTTCAGAATTTCGACTCTTATCCTAAAACAGCAAGAACTATCTTGATTTTGAAAAAAAAAACGGCATAAAATATCTACATTTAGAAAGAATTGAATCCATTATCCTCAACTTGAAAAAGAACACGATAATGTCTTTTTTCTCATATTTCAGAAAAAAAAGTTCTCTTCACTTACTCAAACAACAAAATCTCCAGTAAATAGAGTTGATTCTTGAAAAAAAAACTTTTGAGAAGTAAGTGTAACCGCTTTTATCTTGTTTTTCTCTATTAAAATCAGTTAAAGAGAGAGAAACAAATACATAGAAATTCTTATGAAAAAAACAATCTCTATTCCTCGATAACTTCAGCAGAAACCATGAAAAACAAACCTTCTGTCCCAGTTCCGGGTCAATTCTGGCCGCATTATCGTCGAAAACTCCATGGGTGGTCGAGAGTCGCTCTCCGGCAGCGTTGGCGAATCGCGATAAGGTGAAGTCAAAGTCACTGATGACAAGCAGTTTCTGTCTTCCACCCAGCGCCATTTGGCGCACTTTTGATTCAAGACGAGATTGATTTCCAATTTTGACCTGTGGAAGGGATTTGATGTAGTCGAGGGTCGTCTTCACGTGATCCATTTTTCTGAAATTATGAAAACTGCTACTTTGAGCTTATTGTAAAATTTTCTACAATTACTGTCATAAGCTTTCGCTAAAGTGAAAATTTGCTCAGTAGCTCCTAAAGTGAAAGATGTTACGGTAGGATTAATAAATACGTAAAAACTTTTTCATCACTAACTCAAAATTTCTTTTTTTGAAAAAAACTTAACAAATGTATCGGAAAAAGTCGATTCTAAATCTTTTTTAAAGACTAAAAAAGTCAAAAACTGTGAATAAACATGAAAACGTGTCAAAATACAGAGCATTTTTTTCAAACGATCTTTTATGAGATAACTATACTAAAGAATGAACTTCTATTCGAAAAGATGATAAACCAAGTTTTTGGCGGGAAAAAAAGAGGGAACGAAAAAACGTGTGGTGCCCTTACGCACACTATATGACTAGTGTACTCTTAAATGAGTCTTCGAGTTCTTTTTTCTCAGTGACCGTGAAAAACTGTTTGAAGTGCACTAAAAAATTTCACTTTCTGTTATTTTAGTTTCAATGACATCGTATTAAAAGGACATCCAAAAATAATAGGTACAAGTAATTCTATCTTTTTCTCAGAAATTTTCTGAGTGTACGAAAATGAAAAAGTTGTACAGAGGAATACCCATTTCTTGTACTTTTTTGTGTATTAAACCCAGAAATTACAGTAGTAGCAATACAGTAACTGTTCAGAAGCCATAACATTTTTTCATTTTTTCAATTCAAACTTCAAAAACTGTCATGAGACTCCAAAAGGCAAAAATTAAGCCTTTTCAGTAATTTTTGAAGTAAAAACTCACTTTAGGTGTTCATAATCAAGATCTTCGACATGAGCTGCAGCTTCGAGCTCGTGGTTGAATGATGAGTAGTGTGGTGGTGGTGGTGGAGCCATTTTGTCTTTTTTGATACCAGCTAGAATAATTTTTGCATGAAAATGAATAATTTCATAGTTCTTGAGAAATAGAGTATGACTGAACTTCTGCAGAGACCAACAATACAGGAAATTCGGAATTAGTTCGTAGCTGTATATTGATCTACTTGGTTACGGTAACAACTACAGTAACACTTCTCGACCTACCAATTGGTATATTAATACTTCTTAACCTCTAAAGATTTAAAATTATTTGAAAAGTTTACTAATGTACTTTGCAAATTCATAAGACGTACAGCTACAACTTATACAGTATACAAATTACAGTAAGACTTTAACCAACTGTTAACCCGAAGTCTAGACAATCCCAGTAAGATTTTTTTCTACATCTGGAATCAGTTCGCAAAAAAGTGTAAGTTTTTCATCTACATTCAAAACTACAGTAAGACACACTCATTTCATCTGTGGGTTCACGTGAGGTCATGTGTACAGATTATAACTTTTTTGACATTTTCATTTCCAACCGTGATCATCTTTGACCTACAACTACAGTAACACGTGTTAATTTCATCTGTGAGTTTACTCTACACTTAGTTTTTACAATACTCAACTATAATGAATACAATTCTCATTTTTGATCTACAACCAAAACTACAGTAGCTAGTTTCAACTGTGGTCTGTAAGGTCACTTTTCGACATCTAAATTTCTTTATTTTTTATGATCTATAGAAATATTGCACGGAAATCGGTTTTCGTACAACTCTGATCAATAATAGTCAAAACAACAGCGAGATATTCTGGGGTCACGAAATATTACCTGGTAGCTGATCGGTCGACCTAACGGCCATTGCCAATAACAGTAGAGAAATGAGAAAAGTCATTTCTTGCGTAAGACGTACGTGTCACGTGGAGATCGGCAATGGGAGACGCGTTAACCGAGTGGAACAAAGGTAGCTTATCGTGTTCCTTTGCAAAAGTGGCTATAGGACCTTTTGGAATAGTGTCAAAGATCAAGTGTCACACCTTAGACGACGCCCATCGCAGCTGTGTTCGCGTGTAGGAAAAGCAAAACACCACTATTGATGTTTTGTTCAAAACTTTCCAAAATCGATACGGGCAATTGCTTCGTTCGATTAATTTCCAGTTTCTTCTCAATAAGAGAAAATGAAAGTCATTTTTGACGAGAAACTGAGTGAGTATTTCAAAGGGTTTCGGCAATTTTTGTCTATTTCCGACGTTTACTGAAATAATACCAAAAAACGATCATAATATCACCGAAAAAAGAACGGATTTTGATACCTGTTAAGAACCAAATATATCAGTTTAAACTTAATTACTCTGATAATTCATAAATCATAAATGATAACAGTTATTTTCCAGATTAATTCCGATTATTTATCAAAAAATCGACAAAAACACTGATTTATCGTCTTATCATGACGAAAACTGAAGTTATCAGTATTTTTAAAAGATGAGGTATGTAAAAACATAGTTTCTGCTCAAGTCTTCTGGCATGAGAATCCTGTTAAATAGTCAAGAACATATCGGAAACTCATATTCCTTATCACTTGGTCGACTAAAAATCGTTTTTTTCATCCAAATCTACTAAAACATCGCAGAACTCGTGCTTCTTATCAACGGTGGGTAGATTTTATATAAAATGCTTCAAGTAATAGAAACTCATATTCTTTATCAATTTTTCGTCTCAAAATTGTTTTTTTTTCTTTCTATAAAGTTATAACTGCTCTAGAAACACTCCAGAAATAATACTTAATTGTTTTTTTTTTAAATTTTACAACAGCAGATATTCTGAAACACTTCGTCATTTATATTTTTCAACAGTACAATCTCGAACAATTTTACATTAAACCCTTTCACAAACTAATATTTAACATCATTTTCGGTGCAATATTCACAAAAATGGTGGTAAGTCCTTAAAAACTTATTTTGTCATCATTTAAGGTCAGAAAGTCTCACATTCTGATCAAAAAACGATCAATTCTCCACAGTACAAGTCAACTCGAATAAACATCAGCTGCTCGTTCGCTTTCGCTCGTCCATTGACCTTTGCAGTCATTTTCGAGTGTGCAATTTTCATCATTCAATGAATGGAAATCGGATGATTCGAACTGACCATGTGCAGTGAAGCGGACGGTAGGATAACTGTTTTGAGAAGGAGGGTTGGATTTCAGTTAGGGAACAAAAGAGTGAAACGGATTGAGATAAATTACTAAAAAGTTGGGGGTATTTTTCTTGAAGCTAAATTATCATGTACTTGAAAGTTAGTTCAGTCTTTTAAAGTAGGTTTTATTTTTAAAATTTAGTCAGTTGTTAGAATTTTTGAAAGTTTTATTTGTTTTAACTATTTTTGAAAAATTTTACCAAGCGAATTATTTTTGAAAAATTTTACCAAGCGAAGAGCATCAGTTCATTCAAATCATAAAGATAAAAGTACTAGTGGAAATCATTATACCTACCTACCTTTCAGAACGTTACTAGGCAACTGAAAGGGTGAAACTAAGGGAAGCATTTTCGACTTCATTCTAATTTACTATAGTCAAAAGCATTAGACTGAATTTCTCGCAGATTGCAATAAATTCGTCAAAACTAGAAGAAGTTGTTCAACCTAGACGGAAACTTCAAACATCATATTGTAGGACTTGAAGATTGAGAATGTTTGAAGACTTCACTACATGAATACAGTGAATTATAATTCACGGAAAATTCTAGGAAGTACAGTACGTGATGTGGTACAGTAATCCGTCTAGACGAGATTTGGATAATTTCAGTTCTCTGAAACACTTCCAACACAAATAGAATTTCATTGGGAAGCCTAATCTGAATGACTTCTTGCCTGTACAAGATACTGCGCAAACACACGATTCAGAGACCTATTGAATAGAGTCATCATGTTAGGGATAGATGCCTGAACCTTCGTCCTCCCATTGACAGTTGGCATGACAGAGGTGGGAATCGAACTCCTTCCATGTATAGAAGTTAGCGGGAACAACATCCACTACACTACTCACGTCGGTTACAACTTTGATCGAAGTAACCGAAGCTGAGAATACTAAGAGAAGTAGTAAACTGAAGGAACGAACATAGAATTGACCATTGAGATCGGGAGGAAAGTGCCATCGGCAAGTCGCCTTTTAACCTTCACGATAAGGCTCTCTCCGATGGGCGGTCCTAATTCGTCTTATCGCTTACCTACGCGAGAGAAAAAAGTCCATCGACTACTGTATAGAAACGCTGACAAAGAGAAAGAAATCAACCTATATTATAATAGTCAGGCTGGAAAGTGGCTTGTGGAGTATATTTTCTCGGCAAATATCGCAAACTTATACGATAAATAAACAAAAGTCAAAGTCTAGTTTACTCATTGATAAACTGTTCGCAAGAAACAACTGGTCATAAAAGTTTTATGACAATTTTCATGTCAATCAGTAGCATTTAGATAAGTTTTTACGGTTTTTATCTGGAAAGAAACAATTCAAATAGGTCAAAAATCTAATTATAGTGAATTTCGTGTAATACTTTTCTTAAATATTCAGAACTGACAGAAAAGGGACCTCTGAACCATATTTTGGGGTCTTTTCTTATACAGAAAAATGTGGTTTCAAGGCGCCGGTGCCTACTAAATTAATGCAAATCAACTTTTTTTGGAAAATCATACCGTAATACCCTTCCCATTTCCTAATCTTGAAGCGGTCGCCTTTCAGCTGACCACATTCATTTCAAAGATCACTAGATTCATTACAACCTTTGACTTTACACTGTTATTCTCCTCAAAATAGCTCCCCTAAGCCTTTTGCCATCATTTTCATACTAAAAAAGCACTTTGAATCAGAAGCTGTGGTAGGCAGGTTGAAGAGATAAGGCTCAGAGAGCGGTTATCATCTGTCAGCTACTGTCCACACTGCTGTCTGGAAAGGTTCAAGAGACAGTTTTACCACCACAGTATACTATTTCATCGAAACGGTTGGGAACAAAGGAAAAGCTTACAGAGTCTGAACGATGCACTGCGGACGCTTCTTCTGATCACACCGGTCGCTATCTCCCTGAGGCTTCTTTGCATCAACGACTGGAATCAGATGGTGAATGATGAAAGATTTAGAGGGTGGAAGAGATGGAGAAAGATGGAGAAAGATGGGTAGAGAGAGAGAGAGAGCAAGAGAGAGAGAGAGAGCAAGAGAGAGAGAGAGAGAGAGAGAGAGAGAGAGAGAGAGAGAGAGAGAGAGAGAGAGAGAGAGAGCAAGAGAGAGAGAGCAAGAGAGAGAGAGAGAGAGAGCAAGAGAGAGAGAGAGAGAAGAGAGAGAGAGAGAGAGAGAGAGAGAGAGAGAGAGAGGGGAGAGAGAGAGGGAGAGGGAGAGGGAGAGAGAGAGGGAGAGGGAGAGAGAGAGAGAGAGAGAGAGAGAGAGAGAGGGGAGAGAGAGAGGTATAGGGAGGGAGGGAGAGGGAGGGAGGGAGAGAGATTGAAACAAGAGGACAAAGTGTAGATGAAAACGTTACGTAACCAATCGGCGAGTGTAAAAGTAACGCAAAAAGTAGTTTCTAACACTGTGTCTGAGTAGCAGAGGAACGAGAACTGCCAACAATCGATCTCAAGTCCTCTCTGAACGACTTAACATAGTGTAGGCGAATATGAATTTCGGGGTGAAATGCTAACATGCTCAAGGAATAGACAATGAACATGAGTGAAGAAAAGCATTTTATGCTGTGTTCCACGAGAATTTCAGTGGAGTGAATAAAAGGACTTCCGATCACAGTGAGTTGAGAAGAACGTAGGAACGACTACATAAACAAAAAGTACTGAACCTACCAAAATGAACAATGCTCGATATCTTCATAAAAAAAACTTTGCATTGACAAGATGATATCAAAACCATCGTCATGCAAAAAGATTCACTTTACCTCATCAATCATGATAACTGTTAGAACAACTTTTCAAGTGTAGCAAAGGGCGAGAGTGTTTGGAACGGCGAAACACAGAGCAGTCTAGACTAGATAGAACTAGAATCTTAACGCAGAGATCAGAACTACTATCTTAACAAGCATCGAAGCACCAATTTTCAACGTAAATACGAGAGAAAGGGTTTCCGAAAATTTACATTTTACAGGAATCCTGGCTGAAAGGAATGATACGCTGTAGTACTCATCAAGATGATCTTCACTAAAAGAAAAAAGAACTCAATTGAAAAGATAGGTATGAATAGTTATTTGGATCTGAAAATTAGAAAAAAATTTCGAAAAGAAAAACTGAAAGGAAAAATTGCGCGTCTCATTGAAACCTTGTGTGCATTTTCACGGGAAGTGTAGGAACATTTATTCATTTTTCAGAATTTTATTTTTCGTTTTCTCATTTTCCTCATTATAAGTTTCTTATGCCTTTTGTTTATAATTTTATTACAAGGAGCATCAAACGAAATTTATTGAAAACCTTGTTATTTGTTTGATAAAGAAGAGAGCTTCAGACTATGGCCGAGAAAGAAATTACCAAAAAGAAAAAGAAGTCCGCTAGCTCCAAACTTGAAAAGACGAAGCCTGAAGTAGTAGAAGTTGAATCAAAGGTATTGTCATTATTTTTTATCAACCAGTGTAAAGAAATATTGTAGGCTGTCGCTGAGAACGAAGTACCTAAAAAGAAGAAAAAGTCAGTATGCTTTAATATCGAAGAGAAAAAGCCGGAAGCGGTAGAAGTTAAACCAAAGGTAAACTTTGATTCTTTAATTTGGTTATATCCAATTTTCAGAAGTCTTCAAAGAAAATCGAAGTTACTGAAGAAAATTCGGCAACAGAGGTAAAAAGTAACAAGCGAAGAAGGAAGACGAAACAGAACAAATCAGCGTGAGTATTTCTAATTGGTTCAAAGGTTACAAAAAAGGCTGTTCAGCAAACGTCAAAAAGTGATGGAGTCTCTAGTAACACCGCAGGTTGATGCCGTCTCTTTCGAAACCGAAAATAAGTCATTTGCTGATTTTGGACTGGATGAGAGACTGTTGAAGGTATCTTTTTTTATATGATCCGTATCATTTCAGTCTTGATTCAGAGCATTGGAGAACTTGGATGGGAGCGTGCAACTCAGGTTCAAGAGAGTATGATTGGTCTGGCACTTGAGAACAAGAACATCATGGGTAGAGCCCGTACTGGAAGTGGTAAAACTGCAGCATTCTTGTTACCATTGCTCCATAGATTGATCGACGAGTCTAGTGTGAGATTTATTGTTATGTTGAAATATAATGTTACCATTCTCTGAAATACCCTAGAACATTATTTTTCAGACCGACACGGGAGAGACAGGACCATCTGCATTGATTATCGCACCAACGAAAGAACTCATTGTGCAAATTTTCAACCTGATCCAGAAGTTGATAGCTCCACTGCCGTTCCTTAATGCATTGAACATGTGCGATTTCAACGAAGAGGATAATTCTGTCTGGATTGAGGTAGATTTTTATCTCAATGCGTTTCTTCGTGATTCATGAAAAAAATCATGGAATATAGTTTTGTCTCGATTTAGGTACAAGGCTACATAATTACTAAAGTTTTTTTTGAAACTCAGCGTTCAGGACCACTCTCATATCGCCGTCGCCACGCCAGGAAAACTTCTGAAGATGATTTCGTTGAGACCTAACTACTGCAAGAAGCTGAAACACGTGGTTATGGACGAAGCTGATTTGCTGTTGTCTTTTGGTTATGAGAAGGAGATGATGTGAGTATTTTAAATTGAGAAATGAGATCACGAAACTTGTGAAGTTGGAATTTGCCGTGAAGATTTAAAGTCAAATCGATTCTCCTTTTTTAATACCGTAATTGAACGGTATTCAACTGCCATGCATACCCGTTTTATGAACTGTAACCAGAATATTGGGTGTTGTAGACGATTTTCATTACGTTTTGCAATACTTAATTCGAATTCGACGCATATGCCTCATAAACTACTTCTATGAATGTGCAAGTTCCAATTCCAGCGAGATCCGTTCTCAGTTCCCAACCAGCTACCAGTGTATCATGACTTCTGCCACACTTACCGATGACATGACGACGCTGAAAAAGTTGTACATGACAGGACCCGTGGTAACTATCAAACTGACGGTATTTTTTTTTAAAATTATAACTCAAAAAACTGTTTCTGAACAGGACAGTGTTTGAAAGTGTGTGCTTTTTCTATATTTCAATTTGTTGATCAAAGTGAAATCCTTCGAGATGCCTCGGCAAAATTCATTACAGTACCGTCATGCGAAAAAGAAGAAAACAAAGTTTTTTCCTCGAATTAAAATCTATGTTTTCATTAAAAACACAAGAAAGGAGCATTTTTCTTTGGAATTTTTTGTTGAAAATTGCTGATCGTAGGCTATTTTTATTTTAAACCTATGAAAACTATCTCTAACTATTGCTTTCAACAACTTATTTTTATTATTGTTGTAAGATGATCATATAAGTTGAACACTTTCAAATTTCAGGAGGGTGATTTGCCGAACTCGGATCAACTAACTCAGTACCAGTTGACATGTCTCAATGATGAGCAACGTTTCTCCATCCTGGTCGCTTTGTTCAAGTTGAAGTTGATCGCCGGCAGAACCATCGTGTTCGTCAACAACATTGACCGGTGTTACAAGCTGATGTTGGTCCTCAGAGCTTTCGGTCTCAAATCGTGTATTCTCAACTCGGCGATGCCCGCCAACAGCAGGTTTGTTTTTTTAATTGAAAAAAGTTTTCATTCTCATATTGTTCTCGAGAAAAAGAAATTAAGAAGTGAGAAATGTATGATTTTCGATATGACCAATTCTGAATTTGGAAACGGTGGTAAAAATAATTTTCAAAAAAAATAACATCGGATTCATGGTTTATGAAATCCGTCATTTTGCTCCACCCACTTTTCGTGACGAATTTTCATTTATAAAATTAACATTATGAGCACTGAGCGAAGCGAGGAATATTTCTGATAGTTAATAATAAATTCATTTGATGAGTTGAATCAGTCAATCATTTTAAATTGAACCAACGTTTCAGATGCCACGTCATCAACCAGTTCAACGACGGTCTCTTCACCATTGTCATTGCATCTGACATTGCTGACGCGGATGGTACGAAGTTGGCAGAGAAGGTAGCAGCAAATGGAGACGAAGAAGTACCAACAACGACCACTGCGACCCCAGCAGCCGGAAACGGAAAGAAACTGGACAATGAATCGGGCGTCGCAAGAGGAATCGACTTCCACCACGTCTCCAACGTGATCAACTTTGATTTCCCGACGACGACGGAAGCGTACATTCACAGGGTTGGAAGGTATGTGTTCATTTTTCTCTGATTTATAGGTTTCTTTAAGAAAAAAGGGTTGAAATTTTTATTTTTCAAACATTTGATGTTTTTAACCATGATTGTTTATTTTTTTTGTCAAAAAATGGTTTTTAATAAAAAGAAAATCATCTTTAAAAAGTAATTTTGAAAAATGGAAAAATACCAACATTTTTTTTATCCAACGAGTAAGAATAGATTTTTAATAAGATAAATTAGAATTAATTTTCGATTTCAGAACGGCAAGAGGCTTCAACAAAGGAACTGCTCTGTCGTTCTGTGTTCCAGAAGAGAGAAAGTACTTGGATAAGGTGCAGGAAGAAGTCAATGAGCAGAGTGAGTTTCTTCCAAAAATTGATAAGTGTTAAATTATCCTTCCAGTGGGCCGAAAAGTCCTGATTCCATACGAGTTCCGACTCAATGAACTCGACAGTTTCCTTCTCCGGACCCGTGAAGCTCTTTTCAAATGCTCCAAGAACATCATCAAGAGAGCGAGGATTAAGGAAATTCGACAAGAGGTTGGGTTTCTTCTCTATCTTCATTCCTTCTCACTATGTCATCCTTCTGTCTTGCTCTCTATTTCCATAGCTCTCTCTCTCTCTCTCTCTCTCTCTCTCTCTCTCTCTCTCTCTCTCTCTCTCTCTCTCTCTCTCTCTCTCTCTCTCTCTCTCTCTCTCTCTCTCTCTCTCGCTCGCTCGCTCGCTCGCTAACTATCTCCCCCATCTATCTTTTCTCTCTGTTTCTCTTCAAAATCTTCAAAACAAAAGTTCAGATTATGCGATCGGCCAACCTCCAATCGTTCTTTGCCAAGAACGAACGAGAAAAGTTGCTGATGCAAACGGATTGTCATCCTGTCAGTCTGAAGTTGCAATCACCAGCGATGGCCGATGTCACTGATTATATGGGTATGATATCCGCTTTTCTGCAAATTAATTTTTTTTTGAAAATTACGGAAAAAAATCAGGAAATTTTGGATCTCTGATTTTTTGAAACTTTCATTTTGTTTAAAACCGTTTCACACCGCAGCAAACGCAGTTAGAAATTGTAAGCAAAGAAAGTCGATAGAGTAGATCGAATTTCAGTTACTGTAGTTCAAAAAAATTTTCTTTCCTACTTTTTTTCGTCCCAGGGTCACAAATCGTAACGTCAAAATGTTTGAAGTAGGTAAAACTATCGTTCGGAACAGTCCGCAACGTTCAATATGTCTAGTGAAACATTTTTTAAAGTACAAACACTTTCGAAAATGAAAGCGGAGGTCGACAAAGCGGTTGCGAATCGGTTTTATTGTCTTATTTCTTTGCCGAGGTGTGCGTTTTAGTTCCTTTTTGATGGTATACAAGATTACAATTATAATTTTGCTTGGAAAGATGTATCTAACAAGGTAGGTACATGAAATTTAATACCTTAACACCAACATGTCTCTTCCAACCTACTTTTTCCAACTGTAAACATTTCAGTACCAGAAGCCCTAAAAGGAATCGATTACTCCTCATCGGCTGGAAAACGGCGAAAGTTGGGTCAAAAGCACAGAAACAAGGCCAAAAACACGACGTTGAGAAAGAAGTTTATCAAAAAGCAAAAAGATCCACTGAAGAATTTTGCATTCTAACCGTTGTCTCCCCCTACGATTTTTTGTTAGCTGTTGTCTTTTTGTTGATTTTTGAGTTTACATGTCTGTTGAATACAATTTTTAAATAATTTGTCAATTTTGTCGCATAGCATGAAGTGGGAGTGGTCTCTGCGTCTGAAGCGCGCTTGAACGAGCATCCTGCGTCTCTATGAACGTGATACTCTGACTGTCTGCTTCCTCAAAGTACAGTACATTTTATTCTCTTTGGAAAGGTCTTTGTTCGCTTCATTTAGAAAAGTCGGTAAGCTTCGTGAATGACACATTTTCAGTTTGAATGACCCTTGACTACGGTATTTTGCAGATACGTATTTTTTAGACTACAGTACACCGAGAACGGACAAATGTCTGGGCTCGAGTGATATCGTTATATCAGTGTAGAGGTGGCCTGCTAATTTCTCTCTCTCTCTCTCTCTCTCTCTCTCTCTCTCTCTCCTCTCTCTCTCTCTATCTTCCTCTCTCTCTCTCTCTCTCTCTCTCTCTCTCTCTCTCTCTCTCTCTCTCTCTCTCTCTCTCTCTCTCTCTCTCTCAAGGTAATGTATGATGACGTGGAAAAGAAAGTGTCATGTGGGGATAAGACAAAAAGTATTTTTCAAGAAGGCATGATTATTCTGTTGCTCCAGGACCCTGACTAGAGTACATGAACGAGGTATAGGTGTTACTTTCAGCCACGGGATCGTAGTAGAAATATGGCGAGTTTCTAATTGCATAGGGTCATCAGATCGTACTCTTACATTTATAAACAATTTGAATCCACAAAGATCTAACTGTTCGTTGTGAGAGTCCCGACCCTACCGTACTCATTCTGCAAAATTGAGATTAGAGCGCGTTTGAAAACGGCCATGCTTCTAACGATATATGTGTGTGCGTTCTCCAAGTGACGGAATACACTGATGATACTGTACTTTCTACCCCGCTGATTATTTTCCTTCTTCTCCTCCTGAATGAAGTCATGATACGCAAAGCACATATATCGCTAGAAGCATGGCCGTTTTCAAACGCGCTCTGATCTCAATTTTGCAGAATGAGTACGGTAACTCTCACAACGAACAGTTAGATCTTTGTGGATTTAATTTATTATTCTTACTTACAGTTTGTTGAAATTAAAGGCGCATCACTTAATCGTTCCTGTGTTTCAAGGCGAAACTGCTACAGCACTAAGTAACCGTTTTACGGAGGCCAGATTTTTTTACAGGTAGAGGAAGCTATGTGCAAAGTCTAACCCCCCAGTACATGCTTCTTCTGAGTATCCAGATCTATCAATCAATATCAAAATCAGCCACGACCACAAGTCCTTCAGTTGTACTGAGAGTATGTCATCACAGAGTATACTTCCAATCAACAACCAAAGAATTTGTGGGGTGGGTGTTCAGTAGTTGTATGAGTGGAGGGAAGAGGAAACTGACCACGAGGCCTTCGACCGTATCGCTGATATGTCAACTGAAGAATATCAGGGACGACGGTCAAAGAGCTCGTGGTGGAAGTTTATTGGTGGTGTTGGGTCAAAGAAGGGAGTCCGTGCCATTGGAGACTATAGTCCTACTGAGGTATGAGTTACGATTCCGACATAAGCACCGCCCAAAAGTTGTTGACAGCACTGCCCTTATGTGTTCCTTCACTTGTGTGAAAAATGATCGAACCCCCATTTTTGGTGTGATCTTCCGCTATGATCTTGTGGACTTCAGAGATGTTGGTATGGAAATCATTAATGGGATTATCACAGTAGAAGTCGAAAATGGAGAATGACTGTCTTTTGATGATCACTGTAAAGTTGTCAGGCCATACTTGCTTATTCAATGAAGAAGTGAGAGATCACTATGTAACATCGTAGTTAGGATACACCTGTTATCTTCGCGACTTGAGAGGGAAACTGGTGGCAAAAAATGCTCGAGTTCTTCTAAACACACGAACTGTAAGAGTGTCGCTCTCTCTACTCGTCCTGAACAGTTATCACCTTACTGCTCTAGAAACCAAATACCGTTGATATGAAGTTGATAGGTAGTTGATAGGTAGTTGATAGGTAGTTGATAGGTAGTTGATAGATAGTTGATAAAAATTTATGAAGTTTATAGGTCGTTGATATGAACTCCATATCAACGACCTATGAAATGGTGGTGAAACTAACTGTCTTATGTCCGTCCAACCCCAGCTCCATGATGCTTCATTGATAATTTACTTCCACAATTGATTGCCATTCCACTAACATTTCAATCACATTCCGATGACGGCTTCAACAAGAATCGTTGTCGATCAACCCAGTACTTGGACTGGACATCTTTTCTCCCCTCGATGGAGTCTATTCTGGGACAGATGTGTTTCACACGTGCGCGCGGCACAGTCAAAGTTGCCCTCCGCAAGTCGTAAACACTGCAGTGCGCCGTAACTCATTTGCGATGACAGCGGAAAGAATATTTTGCGCGACAATTTTTGACCACATGCAGGATGAGAATGGGGCACAAGTTCATTTGGTTGGTATCAGATAGATAAGCAGTGGACAACGGCACCCCTGCTGTGTGGTTTCGAAATGGTCATTGATGAGTGATTGGAGACTGGATCCGGGTCGTTGCATAACTTTTGACTGTTTTTGGACAGTAAGAGAAGAAGAGAAAGAGAGAGAGAGAGAGAGAGAGAGAGAGAGAGAGAGAGAGAGAGAGAGAGAGATCGTACTGATCAAGCTAACGTCCAAACTAATTCGAGGCTAGCTTGGAGAATCTGACTACTTCAACTGAATCCAATTCTGTTGCGAAGGTTTCTCTACCAGGTACATTTGGTCTCAAGCCTTCCCCATATCAACTACAGCCCCCTCATAGAGGTGCAACTCATGCACCATGAATAGATCATTCTCACCCGAGTGAAGGAACACGTAAGGACAGAACCGTCAACAACTTGTGGGCGTTGTTTATGTTACAACCGTAACTCATTCGCTATAAGAATCACTTCCACAGCACATACCCTTTGTGCCAACTTCCCCTTCTACCCATCCCAATACCCCTTCCACACACGAGCTCTTTGAATGTGGTCACTGATATTCTGCGGTTGACATATCAGGAACACAATCAAAGGCCTCGTGGTGATTCCCCCTGTACTACTGCTAGTACTGAACACCCACCCCACAAAATCTTTGAGTGTTGATTGGAATTTTTATGTGTAGACATAATTCTATGCACGCAAAGATCTTGAGGACGCGGTTGATTTTGACCTCAATGGAGGGGGAGTTTACTACCTGTGGGATTTCGCGCATTTGTCATGAATGGAGAGAATGATTGGGAAATGAAGTAAGACTACATGGCTACTTGTCTTCCAGAACATCTTTTTTAAATTTGATGTTTTATTAGTCTGAACAAAGTTTAGGAATAGTCAATTTCCCGAACTTTCTGTGACAATAAACACGAGATGATCTGATCCGAGAACGACTCCCGACACTTTCACGATCCAATTCATTCATATCTTCAAAATCATCATAACCAGCTTTAAAGCCCGGAACTTTAACAAGATCCGACTTGGAGATTTTGGTCGACGAGAACCCCTGTTGCGCACCGCCGATCTCTGGCCCCGCCCCTTTCAACACGCCTCCACTTGGTGAAGTCATTCACTCAGTATCACGACCAGAACCCACCACTGACCACGACCTTGACCCTCAACAATCGCACCCATGAGCTCTTTGGTTGTGTAATTGGTGGTATTCAAGTGCTGACATACCGGCAATACAAGCAAAGGCCTCGTGGTTGATTGCGAGATCCCCTAACTACTACTACTACTACTACTACTGCTCGACACCCAACCCCAATTTCTTTGGTTGTTCATTGGCGGTATTCGGTGTTGATATACCCCATGTACAAGCAAAGACCTTGTGGTTGTGGTTGATTTTTTGGGTGGATGGGAGAGAGGGAAATGGATAGAGAGAGAGAGAGAGAGAGAGAGAGAGAGAGAGAGAGAGAGAGAGAGAGAGAGAGAGAGAGAGAGAGAGAGAGAGAGAGAGATAGATAGAGAGAGAGAGAGAGAGAGAGAGAGAGAGAGAGAGAGAGAGAGAGAGAGAGAGAGAGAGAAAGAGAGAGAGGGAAATTTCAAATGGATAGAGAGAGAAATTTTTGGTGGAACGGGAGTGAGGACATTTGTACACGATAAAATCCTGTATTTATGAAGTCATGTACTACGCTCAATCTTCAGCCAACAGTAGTTGGGAGAACAATCTTTGTGAAGAGCCTAGTCTCGAAACGCAAGTAAACGGAGAAATTGAGGATTTTATGGTGAGGAAACTTCCTAGAACCGCTTGAAACTCTCGTCCCTCTTCTCAACAAAATTGATTTTCGTCAATACAGAAAACGTCACACATATCTAGCAAAAAGTCTGACCGATTTCAAACGCGCGCCAGTCGCATTTTTGTAAAATGAGTACGGTAGGAGTCGGGACTCTCACAACGAACAGTTAGATCTTTGTGGATTTAAATTATTATTCTTACTTTCAGTCCATTGAAATTAAAGGCGCATTACTTAAATCGTTCTTATATTTCAAAGCGAAACTGCTACGGTACTAAGTAACCGATTTACGGAGGTCAGACTTTTTTACAGGTAGAGGAAGCTATGTGCGTCAAAAAATAACAAAAGGAAACAACTAAAAATTGTTATTACTTCCTTTGAAAGTATGTTCCTACTTCAAAATTGGCGCGGAATTCTGATTACCGATACTGACCAGCTTAATTTCTACTTTTGTGCAACTCATACTGAATTATTGATCATTTGAGTTCCATTCGAAAACATTAGAGATAAAGTTGGAGACATCTACTCAATAAACAGAAGTACAGATATTATCAAACTACTAAAGATTTTCAGATATCGAGGTTCAGTACACGATTATTTGGTTCTGATTACGTTTTTAGTGGAAAAATGAAAATAAAAATTCGTACCGTACACAGCCAAAAGAAAATCCCACCTCCTATGCAAGCCGTGCATGATTTTCCAAATACGTTTTTTTTTATTTTTCAAAATTTTCTTGCTAGCAATTGCTGTTTTTCTTCGTCTGCTGCCAGCATTTGATATTTATATGCCCTGTTTACAGAACAATGGGCAAAGCAGGAAAACGCAGAAAGATTCAAAACAAGAAGAAAGAACACGAATGGCGACCACCAACAGAGAACGGAGTTCGTCAATTTCAAACTCATTTTTTCTTCAAAGAAAGTTGTTCAGAGAGGCGACTACCGTGACATTGTGCGAGACAATGAGAAGTATTTCAAATTTTATACAGAGCAGAACGTCATTCCTACTGCCGAATTCGACGAGTTCAAGACAGCTCTTCAGAGAGAACTGCCAGTATCTTTCCGATTCCAAGGATGTCACAAGTGGGTTGAAATGTTTAGTATGTATTTGATTTTTTTCATAGAGATCAAGAACAACTGATTCATGAGATGGAATCGCGGTTTTTCGACAAGATAAATGCCAGTGAAGACGCTGTTGTCTGCGTTCCGAAGCCGCTGCCTTGGTACAAGGAAGCATTCCAGACGCCAATGTCTCGAACTGCAGTCCGAAGTCATCCGATTCTAGCACAATTGCACAACTTTCTGGTAAGTCTTTTGATTTAAAACGCAAAATGAACGAAATGTTTGAGGTAACCGAAGCGGAACTCGGAAACTTGTCACGTCAAGAGGCCGTCAGTATGATCCCACCACTTCTTTTGGCTCCTACAAGTGATCAGTTAGTTCTGGATTTATGTGCCGCTCCTGGGTCGAAAACTACACAATTGTTGGAGATGATCCATGAAGGGACCGATCAGCCGAGTGAGATTTATTCTTTTGATCGTCCAAAAGTTGTAAGAACTGTACTTTCTTGAACAGCAAATGTTTGTTTTTTTGTAAATTTATTGTAAAAACAAACTATTTTTTCAGCTGGAATGGTCGTCGCCAACGATCTTGACAAGAAGCGATGTTACATGTTGATTCATCACACCCTGAAGAGATTCCACACCCCAGCGTGTGCAATCACTTGCGAAGACGCTGCACGATTCCCTAACGTCGTGGCAAAGGTTAAGCAAGCGGCAAAATGTTCATACAACCCGAACTTTCAGGATGGAAGCCCTCTGAAGTTCGATCGTGTGCTCGCCGACGTAATTTGCAGTGGAGACGGAACGATGAGAAAGAATCCGGAAATTTGGAGAAAATGGTCGCCACAAGAAGGACTTGGTCTTCATCGAATCCAGATTGCGATCGCTCGACGAGGAGCAGAGTTGCTCAAAGTTGGCGGCAGAATGGTACTTTTTCGAAGTTTTTTAAAAGTTGAAATGAAAATCACTTCCTCTTTCCTTTGTTTTCAAAATTCATGTGTGAAAGTTTGACTTCTGAACGGGGAAAAAGTTATTGGTCACAAAAGTGAGAGAAGAACTCGGTTCTAAACTATCATAACTTGGTTCTAAACGGATAGATTTAAGGTCTACTCCACCTGCTCGATGAACCCAATTGAAGACGAAGCAGTAGTCGCTCAGCTGCTCCGCGAGAGCAACGGGTCTCTAAAGCTCGTCGACACATCAACTCTCCTGCCCGAATTGAAACGATTCAATGGAGTTTCCACATGGAAGGTAAGCAACTATTCGATTGAGTTAAAGGTTACGGTAACGGATTCAGGTCTTCGACAGAGACATGAAAGAGTACTTGGAAGTGCCCGAAGACGACCCAAAAATGAGAAAGGCCATCTGTAAGTCGACATTCCCACCGACAGAAGAGGAGGCCAAGCAGTTTAATTTGCACTATTCGTAAGTTTCGATGAAACAATTCATATATGAAAGTGTTCGGAAACAAGCGAAAGCCTACACTAAATAGCAAAAAAAAATTTTGTCATGCTGTTTTGTTGTAGTTCTAAGAGTCCTCGATGGGAACATAAGGAATCTGATGAGCAGATTGATTTTTCGTTTTCCAGAAATTTACTGTGTTCGGTTTGTTGAAGCTCTGGTTTTAGAATGCGAATCGCTCCGCACCAACAAGACACGGGCGGTTTCTACGTGGCATTGATCGAAAAAGTCAGCGAGACACAGTTCACACCGAACAGCTACAGTGGCCCGGCGTGGAAAAAACAGAAAATGTTCAAGGATGAACCGTTCTCGTTCCTACAGAAAGATGATGAACGCTGGTTCGATATTAGGTATCGTTTCAGATTCTATAAAGACTGAATTCGGAAGGATATAGAGTTGAATACGAAACATTCAGAAATCACTATGGTGTCGCAGAGAACTTTTCCTACGAGAATCTCTTCAGTCGCAGAATCGAAACCAATGATGCCAACAGTCGTCAATTGTTCTTCGCCAATGACACAGTGAAGGATTTTGTGGTGGGTTTTTTTTAGAACAATGATGGGAGTTTCTCACTATTTAACCTTATGGCTGTGTAAAAATGTAAAGCGTCAAGAATCGAGTCTTTAGAAATGGATAAAGTGATCAGATTTCTTTCAATTTGGGAGAAGAAGTAGTTTTTTGAACCTCGAACGCAGCGAGGTATAATTTCCAAATTTCAGAAAGAAAATATGGCAAAGGTATCAATCCAAAACGCCGGCATGAAAATGTTCGGACGTACCGAAGGAAAGGTGGAGTCGACGAGGTTCAGGTTGTCTCAAGAAGGAATCAGACATTTGGCACCGTTCATGAGTAAACAGAAAGTGAGTTGCGCGAGGAGCTACGTTCATGAGTTTCATCCATAGGTCCGCATTCCCAAAGAAGATCTTCTCACCATTCTCAAGAGCGAGGAACCGCTGGTGCAACTGGAGAAGTTGACGTGCAAAGATGCCGTCAGAAAACATCAGAACGGGAGTCTGGTGGTCTACGATGACGAACACGACCCGGTGTGCACATGGGTGATTGAAAACTCCGTTTTATGATGCAACAAACCGATTACAGATTGGCTACCACACCATTGCACCATACATCAGTAAAGAGGAACGACTCCATCTCCTCAGAATGATGGGAGTCGACTGTGCCGAGATTGAACTGTTAATGAAGAGCAAGAGGAAGGAGAAGGTTGGTTACATTCATTGTTTGTAGGAAATTCTCAAATTATACAGGCGGCACAAGACCGTGAAGCTGCATGGGCGGCCAAGGAGGCGAAAACAGCTGCTGATGGTGAGCCGGAGAACGGAAAAGAATCTGATGTGGGTTTTTGCGAATTCTATTCATTAAATAATGTAGAGATTACCCGATTACCCCCCATGTGTTTTTCAATTTCAGAACGTCAACGTGGTACCAGAAGCAGAAGTCGCCACCGAGTAGTAGTTATGTTTTTCTCTCACACATTCTTGTTATTGTTATCCTATTTTGTTGGTTGAATGAAGGTTTAATTTTACTTTTCTCTTCTTTGTATGCGTTTTTTGCTACCGCAACGACTATCTGATTTCCCAATAAATGTTTAACTTTTAGCACTTGCAGACGGATGAAACATCAAGCGGGATCGAAGAGGTCACGGAGGTAATTTTCAATGTACAAATTATGTGAAAATTATTTATATCACGCTTTACTAATGGAGAAGTTCAAAGATGTCCTGTGGTCCAACAAACATGAGCCCAACCTCTCCTAGAGAATTCTTAGCACATTCAACCTTGTGCGTCTGAAGCATATTGTCAAAGTTTATCGAATTTCTCATTCTCACCGGATTTGGGGCTGGCTTGTTGAGTGGAATCACTTTGGTATCGTAAACGCATCCGACAACGATAATGTCACCCTCCGAGTTACACTTCAGCCTGAGAGCGCGGTGGCTGTCGAACCATTCCTCTCCTGAATAATCACTTCTGCTTGTACAGTACTTTTACCAAGCTTCAAAATTTTCTGGTCTTTCAAAACAAAAACTGCTCTGTTCATTGGGTTAACACTAAATGGACCATTCCAGTGTACTAACCTGCTTTGTGATTACCCTCACACGTGATGGTCGTACTCGATCTCAGTTCGAGGTCCTTCTCATTGACCAAGAAACATGTGTACTGAATTTTATCCTCGACTTCGATCTCGCCAGCCTCGAGTATGTTGCCACTCGGCAAGACACATTGAAGCGACACAACAACTCCTTCTTCTCCGATCGCCTTGCAGGTCTTTTGGACGTTGTTGGCCCTCTGCAAAGGAAATTGCGTTGTGTGAAGACGTCGAGACCATTGGTCTTTTTTCTACTCTAGATGCATCTGTTCAATCTTAAATTCTTGAGAGAACATGGACACTTCACAGATTCTGTGTAAAATGAATTTAGTGACTACACTGACAATGCGAGTTGGGACAGAAACTCACCCAAACGGATCCGAGGCTAACAAATTTCCCATGGCTATCACTGCATACAATTGGTTCGACCGTCAGCTCGAGTTTGTCGTTGTGTACTTTCTTACATTCGGCACGAATTCCATGTTCCACCTTCTTCTCTCCTTCTTTCAGAATTCGACCATTTGGTAAGACACATTGAATCCAGATCGTCTTTGAACCATCTTGGATCGAAACACACGATTTACTGATGAAGTTTTCCTCCTGAAAATGTTGTCAATGACTCTACAATTCAACATGACGATACACATCTCCCTGTTTATGCGCCGAGGTGAGAACAGTAGAGAGCACAGAGACAAACCCCCGGTAATAGAATGTTTTGTGTAGGTTTACGGGGGGGGGGCAGGAGGCTACTCGATATTCTCTTTTCATTGTTTCGTATAACACATAGCTTCCTCTACCTGTAAAAAATCTGGCCTCCGTAAATCGGGTACTTAGTACCGTAGCAGTTTCGCCTTGAAATACAAGAACGATTTACGTAATGAGTCTTTAATTTCAATGGACTGAAAGTAAGAATAATAATTCAAATCCACAAAGATCTAACTGTTCGTTGTGAGAGTCCCGACCCTAAGTTAGGCCTACCGTACTCATTCTGCAAAATTGAGATTAGAGCGCGTTTGAAAACGGCCATGCTTCTAGCGATATATGTGTATAACTTTTCATTTTCAATGAGTATTTGTGAGTGAGAGAGTGTGGTAAAAGGCGGGACTGCTGACGCGCGAGAGCTAGCGAGACAGTGAGGACTGTTTGGAGTGACCAGAGTTCACACACCTTTAAGCAGTAAGCAGGGAGATGTGCGATAGATCAACCTACCCATTTGTCTCCGATATTTTTCTTTTCGCCATACGAGTTTTTGCACTCTTTCACAGGGACGACATCTAATCCCTTGTAACACTTGTACACAAATCCATTCTCAATATGCTGGGAATCGCGTTTGATGTAAGTTCCACGATGAGTGACACATCCAATTTGCCGGAAACGACCACTGCGACATATGTATTCTACCAGTCCCTTCTGGAAATTATCTTCATGAAAATTAGCTTTTATAGTTGTCATGAATGCATTTTCTCTTACACTAAAAAGACGGGAATGAGGAAGTTTAATCTTTGTGAAATGTCGCCACGTATATTAATCCCAATCTACAATCTGCATCCAACAGTAATAAACATGCCGATGTGAAACGTCGCGTCTCAAAATGTGGAAAGGGCATACTCCACCAGACGAGAGCAAATAACTTTAAACATACAGTGTAGGTTTCTCCATCGTACACGTAGTCACCGTGATCGGTTTCGCACTCGTAGGGGTACGCGTGGACGTCGAGGAACCACTGGCTCAGGCAGACCAAAGCCAACAGACGAGAGATGCTGTGGAGCATGAGAAAAGTTGATATGAGCATCTCAGTTGTGCGATGTTATCATGTGACCTACACGCAACTTCGTTTTCCAATTGATCCTTTGACAGATACTGGAATGTTATTGTTTTGTTACGTGAGATATGGGTCACTCATGAAACTCGCGCAGACTGTATGGCGCCCAGCAGAGTACGGTGGAAACACTCCGGAAAAGAATAAATGTGATTTAAAGATGTCATTTGAAGTATTTTTGAAGTTAGCACAAGTATCTTTAAAGACCATTAAAATATCTTTGTGGCATCTTTAAATGCCATTGATATTTCAAATGTAATTTAAAGACATCTGAGATATCTTTATGGCATCTTTAAATGCCATTATTTTTTCAAATGTTATTTAAAGACATTGGAGATATCTTTATGGCATCTTTAAATGCCATTATTTTTCCTGCCAAATATTATTTAAATGTATCTGAGATATCTTTGTAGAACATTAAAATGTTATTTTTTTATTTTTTATTTAACATCAAAAACACGGAGAGATGCCGAGTAGAAAAGTTGCACATGTATCTTCGTGCTGCTAGAACGCGTGAAATGTTCTTCGGGGTGTTGTAACTGGTTGGTCTTGGTGAACAGTATGAGGGCTCTGAAAACTGAATTTTTTGTGTTATATCTCAAGAACACCCCTGAAATCCCGACTGAATATTGTGTCAAAAAAGGTTCTAGAACGAAACTATACGGAGAGAAAGTTTCAGATAAATACTCAGTTAACGTATTTCGTTAAGAAGCTAGAAAATTGAATAATTCGTGAACGCAATTTACTAAATAGAAAAATAACTCACGGTCAAATTCGACAAGAAATCAATCACTTTGACTTGATATGCTATAATAGTGGTCTGCTATAGTACTTTAAAGTTCTGAAATTGAGTTATAATCAGTGTGTAGTAGTGAACCTACCATGATCAGCTAAGTATTACAGGTCAGCTAAGTATTCGTATTTCGAAACCGACCATGGTACCTGCAGGTTTTTGAGTTTTGGACGACACCAGTTTAGCATGTAAATTGAGAAGAAAAGTGACATCTATAGATTTAAGATGGTATTCATATATCAACTTCGCCTTGATCTGTAAATTATGTTATCGGTCTCCTCAAGACTTACAACTCACATTCAGCTAGTACATCGTATTTCACTCGAACGTTCTTTTCAGTGAAAGTCCTCTGTCATGTCAGCTGAAATTAGTATATCAGTCTCAATAAAAAAAATTAGAAATTACTTTGTAAACTCACAGAAAAAATCATGTATCAGATTTAAAAACGGAGTAAGAGTATCGACAAAACTGACAGAATGCACAGAAACCTGAAAATAATGATTGTTAAAAGATAAGTTCTTTAAAAACACTTGAAAGACAATGAAGGTAAAGATGTATAATTTTCGGTTTAAAAAAATTTGGCGGTAAATGTAATTCAAATGTATTTGCAAACTTCCATTTCACATAACATTATAATATATTTTTTTCAAATAAGATTTAAAGATTATGCATTTTCTGGATTGACTTCAAAGAGCATTTAAATGTACACCGGATGTCATTTAAAGATTATGCATTTTCTGGATTGACTTCAAAGAGCATTTAAATGTACACTGGATGTCATTTAAAGATTAGACATTTCAAAAGTAAAGAATAGTAATAAATCACATCATAAAAGTACTTCAGTTCAGACATAATCTTTAAATCACATTTATTTTTTTCCGGAGCACTGAAAGTCAATTCCTGTTGAGATATCTTTATGGCATGTTTAAATGCCATTTTTTGCCAAATTTTATTTAAATTTCATATGTGCTCTATAAACTAAATACCGTTGATATGAAGTTCATAGGTCGTTGAATCCACATCAAATTAACGTCATAGGCCGTAGATATCAACGACCTATGAGCTTCATATCAACGGTATTTAGTTTAAAGAGTGCATTTACAACTCATTTTTTGTGTAAGACCCTCTTCTGAGTAACAGACGAACCGAACCAAAACTTATCGTTCTGCTAAAATTTCTCATTTTCAATTTTTTCCAAAAAAAAAAACTTCAGGTGAGCCTAGAATTCAGACTATGGGCGAAAGAAGACCTCATGCTTGATGATGGACAAGAGTTGAACGAAACTAAGTTATTTTCGAGTACTGAAATGTCCTAAATAGATCCTTCAACATATCCATTTGCTGCTAAAAGGTTACAAAGTTTGACAGCCATGGTAACTTTTTTAACAAAAAGGGACCCCAATTTTATTGTGGATGCTGACCAATTTTGTTGTGGATGCTGACTTGTAGGCTTTGCTTATTTTCAAACTTCTCAACCTCTCCTAAGCCTAGAAAAAGAGGTGATCTTTTCATGTCCGTGTTTTTCGACATTCCGTATGAATCCCATCATCAATATGTAAGCTTTTCCATTTCCCATAAATTGTACAAATGTTGAATAATAAATCGGAAATATAGTTGTAGTCGTTTTATATAACACTGTTCTGTCTTGTCTGAATGCTCCAAGTGCATTTGATATCTTCTTGAAGCGGATGAAATTGACAATTTTACAGATGAAAAAAGAGTTACTGGGATGTGGTCAGACTGGTGACGGACAATTAGGAGTCCGATTGAACTCGCCGAGTATCTTGTTGCCGGAAAAAATTTGTGAGCTTTTAGTCTTTACTAGAAAGTTGTTGCCACCCACGAAGATAATAATTGTATCATTCAAGATTCGTAGTTATCGAAATTTAATACGAAAAAGTAGACTGAATCAAATCTTTTTTTCATTTATCGTTGTCGACACCTCAAGTTTAGGTAAGGTTTAAAGCAGTGGTTAGGTATAAAGCTAAGATTTGATCAAAGTTTTAACTTGATTGTCACAAAAAAACTTGCTCCTCGTATGCTCACATATAAGAAAATTATTCAGTTCACTTTTTTCGTCTTTAGTGTTTTCGAAAAGGAAAGTAGCCCAGGATTATAACTAGGAACTTTTATGCCAATATTTGTGATTCAAAAAAATCGCTCTCCCGTTGAAAAAATGGTGCCACCAAGAAATGTTTATCATCATTTTAGTTAGTCATCCATTCCTCTGAAAATTGAAATGGTGGCGTAGTTGGACCACCCACGAAGTTAATTCTCAAAAATGTGTTTCTCAATTGTATCGAAACTGCCAGCGTATATCTCCCATGATGTTATTGTCACAAAGTATTTTTCAGTTGGAGCACCAAGCGGAGCTGACGGTTCCATTGTGAAAGAAATAGCATGTGGCGAGAATCATACGATTTTCTTGACAGAGAAGGGAGAAGTCTGGACTGTGGGAAACAACACTGATGGACAGGTTGGATCACAATTTTTTTCAATTTAACGAAAAATCACCGGTAATTTTGTTAATTCTTTGGAGAATGATTTGCTTATGAGTAGAAATTGAAACCGTTTTTTCAGCTTGGAAGAGGAAGCCGAGGTGAAGGATCCTTCTCCATCTACCCCATTGGACTTGTCGGAGTAGAAATTATTCAGGTATTTTTTTTAATTCTAGAACGGTATTCGAAAGCTCAAGTCTTGTCTCTTTTGAAGTTTTTTTTAAATTTGAAAATGGCCTCAAGAACATTATACCACCCTTGAGATTATGTTCTTTGATTGATGTTTCGAAATTTTAGTACTGATACGATCCATGTGCTTTATGCTCCTATTTCATTTTTATCATTAGTCGTTAATGGAACGGATCGCGTAGTTGTGGCGTAACCTATACTGATTTTATTGATGTTCTTATCAACTACCAAAGTATGAGTGAAAAACAAAAATAAAGAAATTCAACAAAACCACCCATCTGAACCATTTTCTATCACTCTGACTCACAACCTGAATGAATCATCGTAGTTTCGTTCAGAGATTGCTAAGATAACAGTTGTAATCTGATTTTGTAAGTACTAAAACGATTTTTTAAAAATGTATCGTTCCTATTCTTTCTGGACGCTTGCTAAATCACTCTCTGTTCGCGTCATCATATCTCTGGAACCAGTCAGATAAAATAAAGTAGATTAAAATACTTGAATTTCGGAACGACACATAGAAAAAATAGAAATATTATGAACATGAGAATAATTGTTCTTATTATTTTTGAACAAGTTGTTTTTCCAGGTCGCAGCAGGCCGTGCTCACAGTGTTGCCGTAGGTGCCGATGGACGAGTCTTCTCGTGGGGTGGAAATATTCACGGGCAACTCGCACAGGACAGCACAGTGCAGTGGCAGACATCGCCAAAGTAAATTCAATCAATCCACTTTTACCATTTTTTCGAATTCAGACGAATACGTGACTTGATGAACATTGTACAGATATCAGCTGGACCGGATCATTGTATAGCGCTCAGTGAATGTGAGTTTTCAACTTTTTATAGGAGTGTAACATTCTGATCATTTCAACTCCTACGGAAATTTTGAAAATATGTGATTAAGAAGAAAATTGACTACGTGTCACACCTCGGCAAAGGCATAAGACAATAAAACCGCTTTGCCGTCCTCCACTTTCATTTTGGAAAGTGTTTGTACTCTAAAAAATGTTTCACTAGACATATTGAACGTTGCGGACTGTTCCCAACGATAGTTTTGCCTACTTCAAACATTTTTACGTTACGATTTGTGAACCTGGGATGAAAAAAAGTAGGAAGAGTAAAATTTTTGAACTACAGTAACTGAAATTTGATCTACATTTTCGATTTTCTTTGCTTACACTTTTCAACTGCGTTTGCCGCGGTGTGCGTGGGAATTTAGAATCCATAGAAGAAGTTAAAGTTTGAATGACGAAAATAAAAATAAACAACGACTGAAACTACTGAATCTACTGAAACTACTTTGCACGATTAAGACGCAATATTCTCTCGCGTCGAGACAAAAAGGCCCAAAATGGTCTTAGGCCTGTAACTCGCTTCATTTTCATTTTCATTAGGAAAAAATCCGGAGGTGCACTTTGGACACCTTGAATATTCACATTTCCGAGTTACAACTTTTTTCGCTACCGTATACCAATAATTGTCAGCATTTCTTCAAAACTTTCCAACACGCTCCGTTATTAGGTTCAAAATGTTCAGCTCGATGAGAGCTACATTTTATCCCGTGAGACCTATGCTCTATTGTCACCCTGAACTACTGTAACTCCCCGTCAAAAATTGACAAAATTGGAAAATTGTCATTTTCTAGGTGATAGAGGTCTCCGCCAGTGTAATGACCTATATGAGCGTGTGCAGCTTGTTTTTCTGCATCGAATGAGTGTATACCCGTCAGCCAAAGCGTTTCCACAAAAGGCGAAAAATTCAAAAAACTGATTTCAGATCACAAAATATAGCGATAGGTCAAAAATTTATGAACGTTTTCGGCTTGTTAAACAACGTTAGTTCTGCTAGAAAGTGAGGTGGAACCCCTTAAAAGTGATTCTTTTCTCTGTAGATGAACACTAAATGAGAAACAGAAGTTTATGGTATTGCCAGCCCGGAGACCATGCTTCAAATAGTCTAGGCTGATGTGTTGTTCACACGCGTCTATGATACTGCAACAAAGATCTTAAGACCACCAGCAGTGCTAACTCTAGGTTCGTAGTTAACTCCGGTTTACTTTCTTTGAACTAAAATTCTGAAACAAGAGATGAACAAATGAAAAGAAATTACAACTCTATTGAAGCTGTGTAGTTTTTGATGGCGTCGATTTCGTCATCAAGTTTTGACCCGTCTCCTCGAGTATTCTTCTGTGAATATACATATAGAGAGAAGCCGGAAAGGAGGAAAATTGCTTTCACTATTTTTTTTCTTCTAATAGACGGCAACTTTGTTTGAACTACGGTTAATCTATTCATCATGAATGGAAAACTGTTTTTATTAACCAGAACAGCTGTTGAGACGTTGAAATCATAAGAATCTGGTCATACGGCAAGTACTGAGTACTGCAGAGGTGTGTGACAGAGTGAGAAAGTTTTACAGTGTTCATCTACAGTGAAAAGAATCACTTTTAAGGGGTTTTACCTCACTTTCTAGCAGAACTAACGTTGTTTAACAAGCCGAAAACGTTCATAAATTTTTGACCTATCGCTATATTTTGTGATCTGAAATCAGTTTTTTGAATTTTTCGCCTTTTGTGGAAACGCTTTGGCTGACGGGTATACACTCATTCGATGCAGAAAAACAAGCTGCACACGCTCATATAGGTCATTACACTGGCGGAGACCTCTATCACCTAGAAAATGACAATTTTCCAATTTTGTCAATTTTTGACGGGGAGTTACAGTAGTTCAGGGTGACAATAGAGCATAGGTCTCACGGGATAAAATGTAGCTCTCATCGAGCTGAACATTTTGAACCTAATAACGGAGCGTTTTGGACAGTTTTGAAGAAATGCTGACAATTATTGGTATACGGTACTGCACCGAGAAAATTTTTGGACAGGACAATCCTTGGGTACCTGGAAGAGTACCGGTGAATTTTTTTTCAAAATTGAATGTTTTGAAGAGAGTTACAGCCCTAAGACCGATTTGTCTCGACGCGAGAGAATATTGCGTCTTAAATAACATTTTCTGATTTCAAATAAAAGTAACATTGTCAAAAACTGACTTGGGATTTTTTGTGAGATTAATTTTTTTCAAGGAAAAAATCTAATTCCTCTTGTCAGTTGCCTTCAACTTTGAAAAACTGTTGATCTTCCTAATTCACATCATTTTCGATATTTTTGAACTCGAAACAAAATCAGCATATTCGAATTTGGTTCCAAGAGCCTATGTTTGGTCATACTGTCCTCATTCTTACGAGCCGCACAGACTGCCTTCACCTCCCGTTATCATTTCACCACTTTTTCAGGGGGAGACGTCTCTGTATGGGGCGAGCAGTACGACGGCAGGTGCCTCCACACACCACAGCAGATGAGCAGACTTGAAGGAGTTCCCATCGTGCGTGTCGTCGCCGGCGGAAGACATTGCGTTGCCATCTCGGCGTGCGGTAACGTCTTCACATGGGGTCACAACGACAGTGGACAGCTCGGTCTCGGTGACACTATGCGTGAGTCTCTCTCTCTCTCTCTCTCTCTCTCTCTCTCTCTCTCTCTTCTCTCTACCTCTCTCTCTCTCTCTTCTAATCCCATCATTCCCAGCCCACGGAACAGTCTCATGTGTAACTCAAATGACGGGTCTCGGAGTGATCGACGCCGCTTGCGGTGACGCTCACACAGTTCTGCTCACGGCATCCGGACGAATCTTCACGTTCGGCTCCGACGGCCTCGGTCAATGTGGGTTCAGCAAGAAGATTGAGAAACGCACGTTGCCGGCAGTCGTAGAAGATTTGATGGGAAGCGAGGTCTCAAGAATCGCTGCTGGTCGGTGAGTAGATAGATAGATAGTTTATTCCCGGAAGGCGATGGTAAAAGATATTTAAAAAAAAAGAGAAAAAATATGTATGTAAAAGGTGGAATCACTAGAGAAAATTACGAAGAGTAGGAAAACGTAGTTGAATACAAGGAGTTTTGCTCATGATACCTGTGAATAGCGTAATTTACGAAATGCAACAAATCAGCAAGTAGAGCATATTCAAGTCCGACGATTTTGTCTAATATTTAGTGTTGAAAACGCGCGTCGTGTCCTAATTTCGATCAGCAATCTGCTGCCAACAGTAAATTACCTTTTATAATAAGCTTAGCTGAGGTTCGAAAAACGACTTTCATGAAGGTCCGACTTTGGTAACGCATGTAAACTAAGAAAAAAGTAAACGTCCGGCCAAATATTAGACAAAATCGTCGCGTCTAGCATATTCTAAGCAATGATCCATTTTACACCCCGAGCAAAAGGTGATTGTTATCGATTAAATTGCTGTTGAAAAATTGCAAATCATTTAACTTTCCTTCGTAACTAGCTTTTTATCCCGAATTTTGTAAAAACGTCAGAGAAAAAAGTTTTTAATCTACAGTAACTGTAATTTGATCTACGGCGATGTATGACTTACGAAGGGGCGGGGTTTGTGCTCGCTGCTTATTGGTCGCCTCCCCTCGCTGCTTGATCATACACTTTTCTACTGCGCTTATCGCAGTGTGTTTTATGCTGTCCACTGTGTAGCTGCGTGGGTCAAATTTTTTTATGATGAACTTATCTTTGTCACTAGATCATAAAATTGAACCAATTCAGAAACTACCAAGTTGAACTGCCGTTTGCAAATTCAGTAACGAACGACATATTGTCGGATACTGTATGTGTTATCTCTAAGTTTCAGATGTCACACGATGGCTGTTGTTGGAGGGTATGTGCATGCTTTTGGTCTCAACTCGAGTGGTCAACTTGGCAACGGAAAAATGCAGACGCAGCCGTCGCCAAGAAGGAATGATGAGATGGACTTGGTGCGGACGGTCTTTGCCGGATGGGATCAGACGTTCTTTTTGAGAGCCGCCCATGCTGAAGAGGTTTTTTTCCTTCCAAAAACTCACTTAAACCCGATTTCCACAGTATTCGGAAAGTTTTCGTGTAAAGAACGGGAAAAGATAGAGATTTTCATCAAGAAAAGAGTTTCGCAAATTCGAACTAAAATTAAGAAAAACTTTGATAGATTGAGAAAGAAGAGAATTTTACGATGGTTTCTAAAAACATTGGTCGAAGTTGATTTTAAATATTGAAAAGTTGGGAAAAACGGGACAAAAAACAGAGAAATTCCCTTCTTTCAAACGATAAAGAATCATGCTTGAGAAAAACCTAATGATTGAAG
Source organism: Caenorhabditis parvicauda (assembly GCA_963978915.1). Classification (NCBI taxonomy): domain Eukaryota; kingdom Metazoa; phylum Nematoda; class Chromadorea; order Rhabditida; family Rhabditidae; genus Caenorhabditis; species Caenorhabditis parvicauda. The sequence continues at coordinate 10,142,211 of OZ022254.1, forward strand.
AATTTTAATTGGAAAAAAACGAATGAAATTCAGTCCTTGAAAAGTTTTTAATGAATTTTTCAGCACTGTCAACCGAGCCCAAGCTACCCAGTGAAATACCCAGTCACATTGACCAAACAGAAAGTAGCTGATGCCCTGAAAGACGGAAAAATGGCAGTGTTAGAGTGAGATTTGGTTATTATTGAAGAAGATTGAATATTCTTTTTAAATATCAGGAAAAACAGTTAGAACATTTGTACTGTCTCACTCGAGAATCTTGAGAAAAGTATTAGAAAAATCGCATTTATCGATATTTGATGTTTGTTATCCGTCGTTTTGTACAAGTCTTCATGAAATTTTTCGTAGCTGTGATTTATCAACTGGTATTAGCAATTTTCATCCATGACAACTTTTCAAAGCCGATTTTAAAATGAAAAAAAATTTATTTTGCTTACGTTTGCGGTATTGTGTACGGCGCCTTCTGCGAACTGGTTTTAATAAGGATGTCTCGACATTTCTTGTTGTTTTTGTGAGACAATGTTTTTTGTTACTAATTCCATATTCTAGGCTTCTCGAGAACGTCTTCACATCTTTAAACTGCCTGAACGGTTCCTTCCTATTCGAGGACGATCGACGTTTCCACATCTCCGAAGATCGTGGAAGTGCCGTCGACCTCGACACAGCGATGGAAACGTTTCAGTTGCTCTCGGAATGCTCAGCGGCAAAAGACTATGAGAATCTGGTATGTTTTTGTTTGAGAATGGGATCCCGTACGGCTCCATAATGAAGGGGTTCGATGCCAGCTGTGGATAAGGTGAACGATTGTTATACTGTTACAACATCCATCCATAGTCTGAAGGCAATATTGAAAAGAGAAAAAGCTCGTGAATCGTGCCTTCCTCGCTCACACCTTCCACCGGCACAAACTTCTACAGCACATTAATACCTTCCAGATGATTGATTCTCTGAAAATGTCACTATTCAACTCAAAACCAGCCAAGTTTGCATCTCTGGAGTGCATGAGAGCGTTAATGTACCTACCTTGGATGAGCGGGTTCACCAGCAATGTCACCATCGAGAGAGCAACGTTGCTCCACGGACCGTTCGCGATTATCATCGATTCGCTTACTCCAGAGTTGAGAAGAGTTTTCTGTGAGTTCCCTCTCTCCTTCTCTCTCTCTCTCTCTCTCTCTCTCTCTCTCTCTCTCTCTCTCTCTCTCTCTCTCTTTCTATCGATTGATTTTCAGTCGATTGGCTCTCAAAAGTGAAAAGACGTCATTTCGCCCGTTTCGTCAACGCCTACAAGAGCGCCGTCAGAGCTTTTGTATCCAAAAAAGCGTCAGCCGGCGAAGCAAAACTGCACTTGGACATGTTGAGACATTTGTATGTTGTGAACAGGGTGAGATTACTTTTCTTGATAATATACAAAAAATTCTGATTTTCCGCTTAACAAGTCAACGTCGAACGTTGTATCTGTGCGTTTGAGAAAATTATCATTATTGGATTACTTTTTCATAGTTCGTGATCCGTTTGTGACTCGTTCGTGCCATGTGAAAGTTTTTTGAAAAGTTTACTACAATACGTTGGATTTTTCGAGATTACATAATGGATAGGAAGATTTATTGCAGTTTTTATCGATTTCTCATGAAATAACTCGAGAATTTCATCATCAACTTTTTTGACCGACTGGAACTCAAATTCGATATAGAATTGATTAGTATAGAAATTTAAAACGATTTTTATCAACTCAATTAAAAAAAATTGTATTGAAGATCTTTAAATTTCAGGAAAACAACGAAATCGTTCCGTTCGAGACGTTCTACATCCCAGAGATCTTCGACAACTACGACCTCCGTCTCGACTATTTCCACTTTATCGTAAGTATTCCATCGGTTTCACAGTGTATCACTTTTGGCTGTTCCAAAAGTGGGCGTGTCGGGACCGAGATTGATTTCAAAGAATTGTTCACTTGCGAAATTATCAAAGCGGAAGCTTGACTTCATTTTCGATATCAATACTGTATAGTCTCCTTGGAAAATGTTACAGTAGCTTTTGAGTATATTTTTTGTTCACTTTGGATTTATTTTTTTTAATTTAATATTATTAAAGCTTAAAATTAGTTTACCATCGATCTTTTTTCAGCAAAACATGCAGAATTCATCGCTCACCTTCTGGGTTAACTTCCCGTTCCTTCTGAATGGAGAAGCCAAGGCTTCACTGCTTCGAGTCGAGGCGATCATCGCTCAACAGGTCTGATTCATTCAAGTTAAAAGAAGAGAGAACGATTATTTTGAGTGAAGTCCTTCTTTACCGCCAATATTTGTTTCTCATCTACAGAATGATTTTCTAAATTAGATGTAAACGCGACAAGATAGTGATACGAATAGTGAACACTGAAAAAATAGAATGATCGCATTCAATTCATTATTCATCAAATTTTTGTAACATACATTTGAGTTAGATAGAATTTATCAGTTTGCGAAAAAGTATTTAATCACCGCATTGTTTTTTTCTCAAATTTTCGAATCCTCCGTGAAACTTTTGAAGTTTTTTGAAAACAAAGTTGATAAAAGGACTAAATGAACATTGTTTCTTCGTCACTGTACAGCAAATTCCGAAGTTGAAAGAAAAAATCTGTGAAATAAAAATTCTAGGTATTAAATTATTTCAAAATTGAGATGATGTAGGGGTCAAATATACCACAGTCTCTACAGTAGTCAAACACATCTGACCATTTTAGCGCCGTGTCAATCAATCAGTCATGCCAACTTTCTTTGGAAACGTTCTGCTTGAGAACCCAGAAGTTCACATAACGGTGAGAAGATCGCATCTTCTGATGGACGCTATGGAGCAAATGCACAGGCTGACGTCGGAAGAGCTCGCTAAACCGCTTAAGGTAAATTTTTAATGCGTTTAAGCTAAATATGAACTTTGTGTAGCGTCTATGAAAATGATATGTAAACTTCGTGGGTGGTCCCATTTTTTACAAGTTTTTATTTTCCAATTTCAATTTCAATTAGTTGAATTCGAGTGTTGTAAACTTTATGGTTCGTGAAAAATGGCATAAACTTCGTGGGAGGTCCAGTTACTTGTTAAATTTTATCATTTCAGTTTGATTTTAATTAGTTCAATTAGAGTTTTGTGTACTTTACGCTTCATAAAATAATATTTTTAAAAACGTTGTGTCTGTCAGTGTCTGCAATTTTTTTAAATCTTGAATTTTAATGCGATTTAAGTAGATATGAGAGAGAATAAGTTGGTGTATAAACGTCTTGGGTGGTCCATCTGCCTATATTCATCCCTTTCAGATCACCATGCATGGTGAAATTGGCGAAGACGCCGGAGGTGTTCGCAAAGAGTTCTTCCTTCTTGTCATGCAGAAAGTTCTGCAGCCCGAGTGAGTTTTTAACTTCTCATAAAAAATTTTACATGATTTTGTCGATTTCTTGGAAAACAAAAACCCTGATTCTTGGTGATGTTGATATGGAGTAGTCGTAAATTCTCTCCAATTGAAAATTTTCACTGAATCATTAAATGTAAGCAGAAGATACATAAAAATTACTTACGAAAGTCCAATTTTCTGTTGTTTATTTTCATATGATGATTGGTTTTCAAAAATATAAAAAATGATGAATTTGAGTCGAAGAATCAATGAAACTTCAACACATAAGCGTGATTTCCTAGTCTATCTCCTTCATGATATTTTGAAAATTTAAATACAGTAATTCCGGTTGATTCAGATACGGTATGTTCGTGGAAGACGAAGTCTCCCATCTGGTCTGGTTCAGTGGGATCGGCGAACCGTATTGCGAACGGAATCAGTTCTTCTTGATTGGTAGATTATGTGGACTGGCTGTGTACAATTCGATCTTTTTCAACTTCCCGCTGCCGGTTGCTCTGTACAAGGTTTTTTTTCAAAAATGAATTAAAACAAGTAATGTGTTGTAACGACTTCCAAGTCATTGGAGATTGAGGCAAACCATTGCGCTTGATTTTTTTTTCATTTTTTGTAGCGCAGTGATTCTTGTTATCTCATTGATTCTAACACTGGTGATAGGGGGTAGAGGCAAGTCCTCCCTCAGTCGACTAGATTTAGATTTTTTTTTGAGAAAGTGTCACGGAAGTTTCTAATTTGAAAATTGAAAAATTTTTTAATTCAACATTTATTAACCGATGTGTCGAAAATCCGATGGTTTTCGGTGATTTTACGCTTGTTTCCGGTATTATTCAGAAAATGACGACAGAAAAACGCAGAAACGATTAATTTTCATTTTTCATTGTGAATGACAAAATTCGAATTGAGTATCATGAGAAAGTTAGAGTTAAGAAAATAGAACATTTTCTTATTTATAACTGAAACTTGGAAGTTTGGTTCTGTTTTTCACAACAAAAATAAACGAATTTATCAGTTGATCTTGGACCAAGAGCCAACACTGGACGACTTTGCCGAACTGTCACCACAAGAGGGCAAAAGTCTACAGTCACTGCTGGATTACGACAACCAAGATTTCGAAGACGTCTTCTGTCTCAATTTCACCATTTCTCAAAGCACACTGGGTGAGACGAAAACGATCGAATTGAAGCCAGGCGGTGCGGACATCAGTGTCACACTGGAAAATAGGAAGGAATATGTTGATGTGAGTATTGGGAGAGGGAGAGAGACCGTAGCATAACAAAAAATTTGTGAAAAAGTTCCATTATGACGTAAAATGATTCTTTGAGAATGCTCTAAAGATGATAAGAAATGGACCTACAGTATACTTACAGTGTGTCTGCTTAAGACTACAAAACATGAAATAACCTTCTTCTTCAGCTCTACGTCAAACAGAAGTTGTGCCAAGGACCGAACGGAGAAATTGCAATTCAAATCAAACGGTTCAAGGATGGGTTCTTAGACGCGGTTCACAGTAGGTAAATTCTATCATCTCCTAAGAATCACGGTCATTGTTTTTTCTCTTCAGATACATTCCTTCTTTCCAACCTCGCGAGCTTCAAGAACTCATCGTAGGAAGTGAAGAATACAATTGGAATGAGATGAAATCGGTTGGTTTTTTTTTATCTTTCTCAAAATTCTGGGAAGTTCTCTAGAACTTGACGAAAAGATACTCAATAACAACTTTGACGACTTACCGTACTTTCTTCATTGTAGTTTTGTAGTTTTCATCCAGTATTTACGAGGTTTCCTTTCGCAAAGGCCTCCCATTTTTGCCCGTTTCAGTAAGATCTCGACCCCTTACGCGGGCCACTTTTTCCATTGCTTTTTTCAAAAGAGCGACCACAAAGAGGATGAACATCATCAGCTGATCCAAACCGGTTTCGACTCATTCTGAATATCCCAAAGCCGCCGCGGACGAAGGAGGGGGGGGGGGAGGGCTACTGTAACCAGATTTCACGATGAAAACAATTTAGATCGCTTCATTGTGGTTAGCGGTATATTTTGTGGGATGTACTGTATATCTGGGAAGACTAAAAGATTCGTCCAACAAGTTCTTAATTTCATATTTTTACACATCCGAGTCTTGATTGAAACGATCTGATTAAAAGTACTTAATACGAAAAAGTAGACTGAATCATCGAATCAAGATTATTTCCTTACAAAGTGCAAAAATTTTTTTTCTGGTAATCATGTTTAAACTTTGATCAAGTTTTAGTGCTTTGAACCTTACTTAAGCCTAAAATTTGAGATGTCGACAAAGATAAATGAAGAAAGATTCATGACGCGATTCTTGATTCAAATGATTCATACTACTTTTTCGTATAATATCTAGAAGATTCATTCAACAAATTCTTATTTTCATGAAATATACTAAAAATTCGAGACCCCTCAACCCATTGCAAAAGCAGCAGCATGACCATGTTGAATGGTCTCGGTCTGTGCCTAAAAATAGCCTGTGCGCAGTGTATATTAGGAAAGTAGTGAGGTGAGGGGAGGGGGTCATTGTGTATGTTTATTTCTTTCTTTCTCTCCCTCTCTTTACCTCAAAACTTGCACTTTCCTCATGATGAGACCACCCTGTTGCCGTTTTGGGTAAACACTGAAATGTGTGTGGCGCAATGTTTGAAAATGGTGTCCGGAATGGTGGAGTTGTGACCCTAGCGAGGCTCGTTATGTCTTACCAGAAGAGCTCAGGATCGATTCTCGTAGAAGACATACTTTTGTCTTTTGCAAGATTGTTCTGGCAAAAATATCCGATTTTGTTGCGAAGCTCGTGGAGTAGCGTCGATCCTCCTAGAAGACATGATTTGTTTCTTTGAAAAAAAACATTCGCTTTTTTTTTTGAAAAGTTTCATGTCGGTTTCAAGAATTAGAACAAAGGTATTTTTTGATGAAATCAATATTTATCTCGTTTTTCTTTGTTTGATAGTGTCGGAAAGACAAATGAGGAAGTTTCGAGCGTAGCGAGGCTCATAGTTAGTATCACTCAACTCTGGATCATAACACACTATGAAGGTTTAAATCTCTCTCTTTCTCTCTCTCTCTCTCTCTCTCTCTCTCTCTCTCTCTCTCTTTCTCTCTCTCTTTCTCTCTCTCTTTCTCTCTCTCTCTCTCTCTCTCTCTCTCTCTCTCCCTCTCTCTCTTTCTCTCTCTCTCTCTCTTCTCTCTCTCTCTCTCTCTCTCTCTCTCTCTCTCTCTCTCTCTCTCTCTCTCTCTCTCTCTCTCTCCATCGCAAGCCTCAACCTCACAATGTCTGATTTTGTAGACGACAATGTTGCGAATCGGATCACACAAATGGTCATTGGTGCGCAGTGAAGCGCGTACGACGACGACACAGATTAAGGGTTGGCTGGCGTTTATGGTGCGAGAGAGAGAGAGACAGACAGACAGAGAGAGAAAGAGAAAGGGCAGGGGCCAATTCATGAACCGTCCCCCTCCCCCTACTCGAAACGTAGAATCCGGTTCCGCGTGCCAATGTTTGTTGGAATTTACGAGTTAGCCGTCCGTCTGGAGAAAGTTTCGCCGATTGGTCACAATGGGTTTTTGTTAATCGTCGCAGGAACGGATCTGCTTAAGCGGTCCTGGTCTTAAGCGTAGGAAAGGTCTCGAATGACTTGAAATTCATACCAGAGAGTTGAACGGAAGTCGGAAGTGATTTTTTTCTCGGAATATAATCTGGGAATGTAAAAAACAGAGTTGCAAATGTTCTAAAAAAAGTTTGAGAAAGTTCACAAGAGTTTCAAAATTTCACGGAAGTAGGATTCCGGACAACTCTGCTACATAAACGTTCAGCTGAAAAGAAATTATTAGAATATGAAATAAATGTCATCATCAAAAATTGTACCCAAGTTGTGAAGACATTTTTTAATGTGTGAGGTCTGCGAAGTACTGCAGCGAGAAAACTTGAAAATTCTACAGAAAAGAAAAATTCGATTCAAAATAAATTTATGTTGCTCAAAACAAAAATAATTCCTATTTTATGATTTCAACATCCTAGTGTCGGAAAACATATTTTAAAATTATTGTTTTATTTTTATATTCTCAGAATATCCCTTTCGCAATTATAAATTTGTTTTTCGATGCGAGTATCATTTTGGCAAAAAATACAGATTTTCTTCTAGGGGACAAAGAAAACATTTCAGATCACGGAGTACAAGGGAGACTACAACGCAGATCATCCATCGATCAAGGCATTCTGGACAGCGTTCTTCCAGTTGGACGAAGATGAACGGAAGGTTTCAGACTTCTTTCCACAAGCATTAGAAATAAGTTTCAGAAGTTTCTGCAGTTCCTGACAGGAACCACAAGACTGCCGATCGCCGGAATGAAGATGTTGAAGATCTTCATCCAGCCAACGGCACCGGAAGTCCTCCCAGTTGCCCATACCTGCTTCAACCTTCTGGATCTTCCATCCATCACAGACCCGGTGGAAATGCTCAGAAGACTGAGAATCTCTATTGAACACACACAAGGATTCACACTTGTCTAAATTCCCCCAGGCGATTTTCACTGTATGTTTGATTGGGAGGTGGTAGACGACTTGTGGCGTTACATACAGTATTGGACAAAGTCTTGTGGATTTTGTTTTTGGACTCATCTCTTATCAAACTACATGAAACAATCTGAACTTTTGTTATGATAAAAAAAATGTTGTTCGAATTACATAAGATTTTGTCCGATACTGTACTTTTGATGCGCTCAATCTAAAGCTTGAACAATCGAAATGACGACATTTTGTGAAACTATGACACTGCTTTTGATATGATTTTCGAGAAGTCGAAATGTCGACTTCTTGTGGCGCTACATCCCTTTTGCTTCAATTTTGTAAATTTCGGTTAGAATATGGGCGCATTATCGACAATTTTTCTCTTCTGAAATAGAGTTTTACTATTGAGAAACTCGTTGTAGGTCTCATCAATCAAAATCTGGTCAAAATGTCGACTTTTCGTAGTGCCACAACACTGCTGCAGTGGCGCTTAACTTTTGCGACGTTCGATGTAAATTTTCATTGAAATGTTAACAAGTTGTAGCGCTACATTTTTGTCGTACTTGATGTAAAAATGTTTTATTTTTTTGTGAGCACGATATAAGCGTTCACTTACTTTTGTACAACCCCAAAGTAGTTTCTGATGTTTATGACGCCAGGAGAGCTCTTGTAAAGTTGGTTTTAACCCGTTGTGTATGATTTGTGATCAATAAATATTATGATTATTTCACTTTTTTCTGAAGACCAGAGTCGATTCCAACGATTTGCCATACTTTCCGAGCATTTTCCAACTTTTATAGGTCCCTTCAGATGTCGTTGCTTGTGCTTCTGAAGCCCGACGTCGTGGGTCATCAAGTGTTGGCGAAGGTGGACGATTTTATGATTCATAGTGTCTCTGTGTGTGTGTAAACTTTCGAATCGGCGCAATTAGCCTACGTGACTTTTTGCTGAAACGCGCAAATTGGAGATAATTGAGTGGCTGACGGAGTGAAGTGGAATAGAAGTAGAGAGAGAGCGAGAGAGAGAGAGAGAGAGAAAGAGAGAGAGAGAGAGGGAGAGAGATGAAGACAGATATTGTAGGCAGCTCTGAAGTCACTATCCGACTCAGGCTTGATCATAGAAGCCTCGAAGAAGATTAGAATGCCTGAGAACTTGGCCAAAAATCTCTATGCTCAACATGAAGGAAAATTCTTCTACAATCGCCTTGTGCGGCATCTGACCAGGTTTGTTGCTCTCTTTCTCTCTCTCTATCTCCCCCTCTCTCTCTCTCTCCCTCTCTCTCTCTCTCTCTCTCTCTCTCTCTCTCTCTCTCTGTCTCCATCTCATTTTCGCCCTTCACAATCAATCTCTCCAGTGGCGAAGTGATCGCGATGAAAGTGAAAGGAGACGCAAGATCGTGCATCGGGAGCAGTAAAACATGGCCGAGAGACGAGGAAGACGCGTCGCGGCTGACCCTGCGACAGCGGTTTGCCCTGTCTGACGTCAGAAATGTTGCACACGCCAGTGATCTAGACGATGCTCCCAGAGAGCTGAAGCTCTTTGAGAAGTATTGGGCGTAACATGTTGTGATTGTACATTAGGAATTACTCATGTTTAAAACTGTAAACTGTCGGAGATGGGCCATTTCTATGAATAACCTAGAGATTCCATAAGCTGTACATACTAGCTGTATGTCGTACATAAACCTTTCCTATAACCTACATACAGTTCGAGTCTCTTTTGTACACATGAGAAGTGATTTTTCCTTTGTAAAATAAAATTTTGTAAAGATTTTTAAATAAACTAATATTTATTAGGTACATGTATGTGAATATCACGGTGTTTCAAAGGCAGAAAAGTGGAAAGGATCTGAAAAAATCACAGGGGTTTTAGGGGGTGAAAACTACTTACAGTGAAGAAACAAATTGCACACGTAAATGTAAAGAGAAACAGTCTGGCGATCCGCCAACAAAAAGCAAAAATGTGGGGGAGGATCGAACCCTAGGCGGGTTCCGGACTGTGACAAGAATGTTGGAGTTTTTTCTGAAAGAACGGAATCGGGAACAGGGTTGAAACTGAGGTGTGAAGGTATCTGCTGTGTATTTGTGGTAAAGGTTGTGGTTGAAACAACTAAACCGGACTGGATTTGTTGGGGCTAGAATAGGCCGGGAGGGGTGGGCTGGGTGAGGGAATGGTGAACCTATGGTGGGCATGGGTTTGGTGAGGTCTTTGAAGTTTCATTTTTCATGAACAAAGTGAAAGATTGCTTCATAAAAACAGAAAATTTCGACGTTTTTCAAATTCTGAAGTTTGCTTCTTCGCGAAAGGTCGAATCTACATTTTTCGAGGTCCGGTGAAGCTCAAATAACTTCATGGTTGCTAAAAACCTCACCAACCCCTTGGAGGTAACTACATGTGTTCATCTACTTCAGTAAAAGAGAGATAGAGAGAGGGAGAGTGAGAGAGAGATAGAGATCAAATGAAGGAGGAACGAGCATGGCTTTTTCATTAAAATGCATTCAAGTGCAAGATTATTGTTGTTGTTTTTACTGATTTGTCTGATACTGTTGAGGGACGACTTCGATGAGGGTGGCCGCGATCCCATTGACTTCTTCTTGTGACGGCTCCACATCGATGACAAATGTGTCTTCGTTACAATAGTGCCGTAACATGTCATCGTCCATCTTCACTGTTATTCCTTTTGCGCATCGCTTGTAGACTGTCGTCATCTGAAGGTTGTTGTTGTTTTTATGGATGGTTCGAGACGCTTTGTTTCATAATTCCACACTTTTCAGATCTTGATTTTAACTTCAAAAAACTGAACGTAGCGAAGATAAATCTCACTCCCTACTGGTTAGTGACATCCGTTTCAGTTTTTAATTTTATTCTAACACTTGCAAATTGAATGAACACCTTATTCGGGGACAGATCAACCTAGGTTCGCTGATATTTCTTATCAACTTTGAAAAACACCTAGATGCCTTCAACACGAACTATCTATACTCTATATTTCAAATGTCACTATACATGTAAGACATAGCCTGAGAGTGGTAACAAAAAGGCCGTTTATGTAAGACATAGCCATGTCTGACATGTACTACACCCATTGACACTCAACTTCCCCAAACCCTAATTTACAGCATGGGGACATCCCCCGTTTCATAGGAGAGTGAGATTAACCGAGACGACCCGATAAGCGGACAGTCGGATGGAAGCGGATATGAAAGGGGGAGAGAGGATAATAAGTAGGCCAGCCAGCAACTTTCACTTCTCATGAACAATCCCATGTTATGCTTCGGCGGCCTGTGAGTGGCCACGCGTGCCGCCACCGCTGAAACCGAAAAGCGACAAATTGACGGTTGGATGACGCGCTCTGCTGTTTGATTTAAATGTTTCCGATGGGTCGGTGAGGTGAGGAGGGATATGCATCACGGTCAGACAACGCGGTCAGGGGGGAATCAGAACGATAACACTAGCTACCAGCATTCTTATGCCATACGCATCTCGCGTCACGGTCGCGCAGTGCGTCCAAGAAAAAGAAAAAACAAATCAAAAACTCATGAAAATCTATAGAAAGACTTTTCATTTGGAGTCTCTTGCGCATCACGGTTCCAAAGTTCTATCAAGTCAGCCTCTACTATGGGTAGTTACAAAAATTTCATAAAATAGTGATACAAACATATTCGCATCAATATTCAAAAATCGAGATTGGTTACTAAATTAGTTGTCTTCAACAACTCCCAGTGAAACATTTTTTGTAGACGTTTCTTCTATTTTTTGAGAATCAAAAGTTCACCTTCTCGGGCTCGACACCAAATTTTGCTGCGATAGATTGTGCCAGACCCATCAACGTTGGTGGAATAACATGAAGCGGTGTGTAGATCTGTTCTTCTCTTTTCCTCACAAAGAGCATCACTGGAACTGACATGGTTACGGTAAGGTCGACCGTGGGAAAACTCACTTCGCTCACTGGGTCGTGGCCGCTTCGCCGCCGGCTCCGCGTCCGCAATATCGAAGCTCATGGACGTATCGATGAACCTCGTGTCATACTCGTCGGGAGCGATGAAAAGTGCAGCCGGTTTGTCCAGCTCTCTCATGTGGTAAAATTCCGATCGATCACACTGTTCGTGGTACTCGCCTTCCGACTTTTTTCTGCCCGTTAAGGCTCCAGAAGTCGCAAATTCTGTAAAATCTGATAATTCTAGGAGTTTGCAATCGTCTCCCACACAAAAATGCTAACAAGCCTCTGGGAATTTCCCGGGAATCTCAGAGGCCTGGAAACAAGCAAACTATTCCACCATTTTGGTGTCAAAAAAGCGACGCCAAAATGGTGAAGTCGATTGGTGACAGAGCTCTAAAATTTTGGCGGTGGAATTCTTTTCTAGCCAGTTTTCAATAATTACGTAGCTGGTTTGTAACACTTTCGTAGTCACCTTCAGCCAGGTAACATCTACGTGGCCATAAAGAGTCCTAGAAAGACGGGAGTGAGGAATTTGACACATTGTGAAATCGATGACGTCGTCATGACGTAGTGTATTAATCTCAGTCTGCAATCTGCAGAAAACATTTATTTCCTTTTATAATAAGGTTTGGTTGAGAGAACAACTTTTGTGAAGAACCAACGCTTGAATACCCAAGTGAATTTAACAATTTTATGATGTGTCAAATTCCTCACTCCCGTCTTCGTAGGCCATTTGGTGCCAGCTACCACATACAACTAGGTGACCTCAACGTGGTGACTCGCCAAAATTTTAAAGAAACTTGAACACAAACACATAACATCCATCAAGACAAACCTTGCAGACGGCGTTTCTCATCTCTCCTATTCTCATGGAGCATTTTGCGATTTGCACCCTATAACATGTAGTTGTTAGGACAAAGGACCACCAACAGGACTGTTACATTCTAGTGGACGAAGAGACAGACAGACAGACAAGTAACAGACAACACGACAGAATGCTGGATGGTCATCGGTGTGTAGTTGATTTCGACTTTTTCGTTGAAAAATGAATTTCTCTTCGTTTTTTTTTCAAAAAAAACTCTTTTCCAAAGAATTTCGTGCGGAAAAACGAAAATTCACATGGAAAACTAACGATTTTCTTCGTTTTGAAGCGGAAACTTCATATTTTGAACTTTTCCCCATTCTACACACCTATGCCATCATTTTTTTTTTGCAAGACGTTGGACTAGAACGCGACTGGACTTGACGGACATGGACGAACAGTCCGTACCTGTCAACTTTCTCTTTTGAGCGCGTTTATCTTCGTCTCGGAGTTTTCGCTCGGCTCCCTGATAAAGTAAAACAGTAGAATTTTCTTGGGAACCTTAGCCTCAGAGTACTTACCTTATCGCAAAAGACCTTAATTTGACAGTAACCGCGGTGAAATGGAACTTTGTCAGTGTCCCCATCATATGTATCAACTTGGACGTGGAGTGGTAATCCTTTCACCCCTTTTTGGTTCGAAAAATCTGTTGAGAGGCATTGTACGGCTATACTGATCTGGAATTTCGAAATATGAACGCGTTACGGTCGCAGAGCGGTTGTATATCAATTTTTACCAACCAAAAAACACAATAGTCAACGCGTTGGTACGGTATTATTTTAAAATAAAAAAAATTAAGTTAGTTGAATTTTTGTAAATCAAATTAAAATACTTACTTTAACTCCATTTTGCTCTGATGGGTTCCAGTAGAATTGAACAGCGTTGTGGGCAATTTCTTCGACCTAAAAAGTTTTTTGAAATTATGTTGAAAATTTCCTGTTTTTTGTCATTCTCTCTCTCTCTCTATCTCTCTCTCTCTCTCTCTCTCTCTCTCTCTCTCTCTCTCTCTCTCTCTCTCTCTCTCTCTCTCTCTCTCTCTCTCCTCCTCTCTCTCTCTCTCTCTCTCTCTCTCTCTCTCTCTCTCTCTCCGAGTCCTTGGCGAAACACACTTCGAGAACCGCGCTGAGGGAAATGCATGGAGCTTTGTTGTTTCTTTCTCTCTCTCTCTCTCTCTCTCTCTCTCTCTCTCTCTCTCTCTCTCTCTCTCTCTTTTTTTCTCAGTCTTTCTCTCTTGCTCTCTTCTCTTCCTTCTTCAAAAAATAACCTGTCCAATCATCCCAGACGAATTTTTACTATCAACTTCCAGAATCCTTTGTTTTGCAGAGTGCTGCCTACTATGCCAAAACTGCCACGTCTTGATCTCTTCTTCATACGTTTTATCCTCTCGAAATACGACCATCAGTTGACTCTGAAATTGGATGTTTCTGAGACGCGACGCGACCGCCCCGCACACACTTTACTTCTTTTTCCCCATTGAATCCACTCGACTATAAAGTTGTTGTTTTCAGTCGAGAGAGCGCTCGTTTTCACTTTCGATGAAATGAGGGGGAGAGAGAAGGGTTACGGTATCTCTATAATGGAGAAACGTCACAGACACACGGACGAAACACTGAATCAGCGAGTACTGTATTTTCTCAATGGTGGTAAACAACTGTTGGAAGCTGAGCGACGAGTGGAACGGGGCAAATTCCGATCATTTTGCGTTTATTAAGATTCTAAAAGAGTGAAAAACAAAAAAAAACATACCTTAACTGTGACATTCTTCAACGGCTTGCATGGATCTGGGATGTAGTCCAAAGAGACAGTATAAAACTGTCCTTTGTTAACATAAGTCATCCGATCTTCCTCTCGCCGGATTGACGTTGAAATCGGGGCTTCGAGGACATATTGGAAACCGAGAGTATTATGCCTGAAAGGTTGAAGATGACATATTCAGAAGACAAAAGACACGCTGACAGGTGAATGAAAAGTTGAAGAAAGTAGTGTCAGTGATGGGAGGGTTGGGGCGACAGCGAACAGGATCTTTTCGTTCAGGTTTCGCTGACCCCCACGAACCAGAATTTTTGGGTGGCGAGGGGGGTGAGACCCGAAATTCCAGATTTCTATTTGCACCGGACGGGCCGCGTTTTTCATCCCTCAAGAACAGACCACTATGTTTGATTTTCCATCAACGCGAGGCGCCCGCTCGAGACTGGCAAATAAAAAGACTTTTGACCACTATTCGCAACTCGGTTTACGCGGAAAATGGCATGAGTTCATGGAGTTGAACAAAGAAAGTCGATTGAAAAAGGAATGTAGGACTGTATCATGAATCTCTTTCCTTTTATCATTGACGATACCTCAAATTCTAGCCTTAGGTAAGGAATGGACATCTTCAAACGCGCTCTAATCTCAATTCTTCAGAATGAGTACGGTTGGGTCGGGACTCTCACAACGAAAAGTTAGATCTTTGTGGATTTAAATTATTTTTTATTTTCATTCCATTCTGAAATTAAAGGCTCAAATCGTTCTTGTATTTCAAGGCGAAACTGCTACGGTACTAAGTACCCGATTTACGGAGGCCAGACTTTTTTACAGGTAGAGAGCTATGTGTAAGGTTTGAAGCAATAGTGCTAAGATTTGATCAAAATTTAAACCGGATTTTTAGAAAAAATTTTTCACATTGTAAGCTTATATTCAGTCTATTTTTCGTTATGAGTTCCGTCTCCTAACACTAAGAAAAGCTACAATAGCTCACTTATTTTTTTTACTCACAATTTAGGTATAATAACAGGAGAATCTCTGTGACTCAGTGTCCTCTCTCCAGATCTTTCTATACAACCGTCGTTTTGGAAGAATTCTTCTTTCGTTGCGGTAAGGAGGCTGATGTCACCACCGATTCCAGAATCTACCGGCGATGGCATGTCGACGCCCTTATAAACGATTCGTTCTTGCTCATTTTGAGTGTACTGTTGGTTCGATCTGGAAGAGTATTATTTTTTTCGTGAAAATAAAAAGCTAACCCTGCGTATGATTCCATGGTCCTACCCCATTCTTGCTGTACCGAGTTTGTCAGTACCGTCGGGTAGTATAATTGATGAGGTGTTGAGATGAAACTCGGTTGGGCTGTTTGACTTAAGCCGTACTCGTAGACTCTTGTGTATTGTGGCATCGGGGTTGCGTAGTAGTCGATGTTTTGCATTTTCGATAAATCTTGTAAGCTCGGAGCCAATGGGGCGATGTCTATGGGCTCATTCTTGGGGAAATCGAGTTGGCGTCCCGGAGGAGCTGTTTTGATCACTGAGGATTGTTCCAACTGGAACTGAGACATTCCTGATGGATCCAACTCTGTAATTGGAGAATTTAGAGAGAGAGAGAGAGAGAGAGAGAGAGAGAGAGAGAGAGAGAGAGAGAGAGAGAGAGAGTGAGTGAGTGAGAGAGAGAGAGAGTGAGAGAGAGAGAGAGAGTGAGAGAGAGAGAGAGTTAGAGAGAGAGAGAGAGAGAGAGAGAGAGAGAGAGAGAGAGAGAGAGAAGAAGAAGAAGAGAGAAGAAGAGAGAGAGAGAAGAAGAGAGAGAGAAAGAGAGAGACAGAGAGAGAGATGGAGAGAAAGGGGGAGATAGAGAGAGAAAGAGAGGGAGAGATAGAGAGAAAGAGAGAGAGAGATTAATGGAAAAAACAGGAAGTTTTCAACATAATTTTCAGAAAAAAAGAACAACACTGTCGGTTGAGAAAATCCATTTCATTGTTAGAAATGGTGTAAAAAATGGTGGATGCAAAAATATACTTGAGGACTTTAGTTCAAAAATGATTACTGTAGGAAATTTTGTGCTAGAAGATCTAGCTGATCAAAAATGAGAGATCTAGGTGCGGTACTGTAGAAAAATTTGTAACGGAAGTAAGGAGGTCATGAATGAATCACTGTACTGAGGATCAAAAATGGTTACTGTAGAAAACTCATACTGTTGGGAGTTTTTAAATTGATCATAGTAATACGGCTTTCATGATAATGGTTGGTCAAAATGACTCGATAGTCTAGAAGAGATTACTGTAAAAAAATCTTGAATAAGAAGTGGAGGTCAAAAAGGATTACTGTAGAAAACTTTGTATAGGAAGTGGAGGCCGAAAATTATTACTGTGAAAAATCTTGAATGGGAAGTGGAGGTCAAAACTTTTCATAGAATGTGGTTACATACTGTAGAAATGTTCATACTGAGAAGGGGAGAGTAAAAAAAGAATACTGTAGAGAATTTGGCACCAGGGTTGGGGTCAAAAAATGATACTGTAGAATTGATTTGTGGAGGCCAAAAAAGAGGGGGTGGGTTACTGTAGAAATCATAGAAGGGGAGGTCAAAAGTGAGATTTACTGTGGATGATGTAGGGATAGACAAATTTTATTTCCGGTGGGGTAGGTCAAAAAAGATTTCGGCATCTAAGAAGGGGTTACTGTGGAAAATTTATTTCTTGTAGGAAAGATTTTAAAAAGGAGGATTACTGTAGATGATGTAGGGACAGTTCTAGTGGGGTAGGTCAAAAAGGATATCGCGATATCCTTTTTGATATATCGGAGTTTAAGAACTTAATTTTGGAGATATGAGGAGATCAAAAAAGGGAGGGAGGGTTACTGTAGGAAATTGAATTCTTGTAGGGAGGGGGGTTACTGTAGAATTGTTCATTTCACTCAGCGAATCGGTGATGCAGGGAGAGAGTCGAGGGACGTAAACGCGCGCGCGCACGACCTATTTTCAAACTTTCTCCGATCGCATTATATTGTTATAATAACTACACACCACCACCAGGGGTCGTTGCCAAGTTTTAATTGTCATCCAATGTTCAATTATGAGGATTTGGAAACGCGTTGCGGTCGCGACGCGGTTCAGGAAGGGTGAACATTGTTGCCAATTTTTTAAATTATGACTCAAAACTTCGAAAAAATTCGTTCAAAAATCTGTTTCAACAAGTTTTGAAGTAAAGACAGTGCGGTTAAAGCTTATTTTTCAAGAGGAAAGTGATGAAAAGAGTGAAAAAGGTTTTTTAAAAAGCGAGCGAATCTATCTTCGTAGCGTGTTGTTGAGAAAAAACTATAAGGAGGAAGATGATGACATAGCTAGCCTCACGGAAAGTAAAAAAAACGTAGCAAAGCGAGAAGAAAAAACTTCAAAAATCTTCCAGGGGTTTGAACGTAGCGAAGTCCTTCACATGAGAAACTGAAGAAAAGAAGGTAGAGTAAAAATGATTTTTGAAAACGAGCGTAGCAAGGTGTGTCTCAAAGGTAAACGATTGTTGGAAACTACTGAATATAGTGAAAAAGCAGTCAGAAAGGTAAAGGCGAAGCGAGGTTCTAGGTTCATGGTAAGAAAAATAGACAAATCGTAGGGTAGTCAAATATATGATTGAATACTAAAGGGTGGAATTATTTCAAAAAGTCATGAGCGAAGCGAGGTTTAACCTCATTTTGAAAAACTGTGAGAAGCTCAAAAAAGCTAATAGTAAAATTCGGTGTACGTTATCTATCCACACGCAACGCTTCCCCCTCCGGACCGCGTCGCCGTCGAGGTTGATCGCAAAATCTGGTTTGATGGAAGACCGGTCTGAAGTGCGTACTGGTTTACAGGTACTGATAGGGGAGGTCGAGCTGCTTGGCCCCAAAAACTGGCTCTGACAGTTTCCGGTTAGAGGGAGGGTGGGGGAGAGCGACTCGGACGTCCATCCCGCGCGCCTCAGAACCGGGTCTTCGCTGACAACTGGCTGGCTGGGGGTGGGGCTACAGTCAGACACTGACTGTGTGTGTGTGTGTGCGTACATGCCTCCTCCCCTCATGCTTTCCGCCCAATTTTTGGGAGAAAGAAAGAGAGAAAGACAATCTTTGAATCTGTTTGTCCTCATGCCCTCCTTCTATCCATGTTTACTGTCACGTCATTGGCCGGAAGCTTACGGCAAATTTTTCCATTTCCTCCTTCCCTCTCCAGCACTTTTGTATAGAGATTATTGACGCGAGCGTGACGTGATCAGCGTGACTGCGCGATGTCAATGCCACGTTTCGCAACGCATCGGTCATGTACTAGTTTAAAGCGTGATAACGTGATGTCAGTGCCACGTTTCGCGACGCATCGGTCCCGAATAACATACCATGTAATAGTTTAGAGCGTGATAGATACCACATTGTCATCAACCATAACTCGACAAGAAGGAAACGTGACAGCGTTATTTTATCGTCTTGTCAAGCTAAAATCAGTGACACGTCTTTCTAGCCACGTTTTTCAACTTGGAAGCGTGGTTTTCATCTGAGCTTCTAGGAAGTATTCCTCATCACGCTCTAGTCCGAAACGAGGTAACGTGATTTTGATGCCACGTCAGCACATCATGACTTCTCATCAACCGATACTCCCACAGTCTCTAAAATTGATGCAACGTGATACTCATGTAATTTCATGAAAAAGTCACGTTTCTGACGTCTTTGGCAAGTTTTCACCGACCCTACGGTAAAATCGACATGGTTCGAGTGATGCTTCACTAAAATGCTTTTATATTCGGATTTTTCAATTTTGCTCCAAATGTCGTAATGGAAAAAGCTTTTTTCGCATTATTGTCATCTTCATCTATCCCTTTTATGTGTCAACCATAGAGAATACCTATGGTTAAGATGTTGTGCTGACAGCACAAAGACAAACACAGATAAATTTAAAGAGAGCGATCGTAATTTTAAAAAATCACTGGTAAGTTTTTTCCGATCCAAAGAGCAGACTATGAGTAAAAAGAAACCTAAGGATTTTTTCAACTTTCTCTCTTCGCGCATAAAAGGCCCCAAAAGTCCACTATCTCTCACAACCGAAGAAGGTCATCCTCTCAATAATGACTACGAAAGAGCAAGTGAATTGGGACTTTATTTCAAAAAACAGTTCTTAACTGAAACCCGCGCGCTGCCTGGAATTTCTCGCTTTGATGTGGTTAGGGAAAGTAGTGAATTACCATGGTGTTACGTCGATCAAGTTAAGGAATTACTTAGACAGGGAAAATCGTCCACTAGCCTTACACCAGACGAAGTCCCTTTTAGATTCATAAAATTGATTGGTGACCTTATAGCTCCTGCCCTTACACATATTTTCAATTTGTCAATCATGAAGGGAGTTGTGCCAGAGCAATGGACTCAATCAGTTGTAATTCCTGTCTCTAAAGTTCCTAAAGCCTCAATACCATCGGAGTACAGACCGATTAGTATAACATCCCAGTTTTGTCGAATTTTAGAAAGAATATGTCTGAAAGAGCTCTTATTACACGTAGACAAAAATGGTATTCTTCCAGATGAGCAACATGGATTCCGAAAAGGAAGATCCACTGAATCCCAGTTACTTTTATGTCTTGACAACTGGACTCTAGCTCTTGATCAAGGATTTGAAGTTCACGTAATCTATTTCGACATCAAAAAAGCGTTTGATCATGTGTCCCACACTCTGCTCCTTGATCAACTATCTCGTATAGGTGTTAACGATCTAATGGTCAAATGGCTAGGCTGCTTTTTGAGAAACCGAACGTTTAGAGTGAAATGTGGTGATGCTATCTCTCTACCCCACCCAGCACCAAGTGGAGTCCCACAGGGATCCGTCCTCTCACCGTTTCTTTTCAGTATATATGCAAGTAGTTTACCTAAATATATAAATGTCCCGGGCGTCGACTGTAAATGCTTTGCCGATGATATAAAAATTTACTGCACTATCAGAGAGTCCGGAGACATGAATCTTCTCCAACAGGCTATCGATGGTGTAAGCTTATGGGCATCAGAAATTGGTTTGACTTTAGCACCCAACAAAACGCAAGTGATAAGCCTTGGAACATCTAGGAACAAGCCGAATTATAACTTACTAGGCAACAAGATTAAAGAAGTCACTCTAGTCAAGGATCTCGGATTTTTTATAGAATCTGATCTTTCGTTTACACAGCATTGGAAGATTTACACACAAAGAGCTCGTGCAAAAACTTTCACCATTTTCAAATCGATTTACACAAATAGAAAGGAATTTTTGCTCAGGTTATACAAAAGTTTCGTGAGACCCATTGTTGAATATGGCACTGTTGTATTATGTCCTAGGTTGAAAAAAGATTCGAATATGATCGAATCCGTTCAAAGAGACTTTACTAGAAAAATTTACGCCAGGATACATGGTTACAACACACTGAATAAGAACAAATTTCCGTACGAGCAAAGAATTTCACAACTAAACGTAGAGACACTCAGTAACCGAAGAAATCTGACGGACTTGCGTACATTAAAAAAAATCTTGAATGGGAAAATTTTATTGAAACCTGAAGATCTTTTCACCCTCATTCCTTCAAAAACAAGAGGCGATCCATTCAAGATATCGTGCAAACCGCCAAAAAAAAAGTACGAGAGTGTTCCTTTGTTCCTCGCGTGTGTAGATCGTACCATAAAATTCCAAAGATCACGAAACGAAATAAATTTCTTATTCAGATCAGAAAGTCATAGAAAGAACAGCTTCCCGCTCAGGCCACTACAACAAACCGTTCCATGTCAATAAAGAAACATAACGCAGCTTAAAGATTTATTAGCCAATCCCTGTTTTTCATTTTCTTTCGGTAAACTCAATTTATTTATTTATTCATTTCGAAACTAAATTTAGTTTTCTTAAGGTTCGTCTTTTTCCCTCCCCTCCTTTTATAATTTTATCTTATCTTCCCTCTTTTCTTCGTTATTACTTGACAAGTTCTGCATAGTTCTTCACGATTAGAAAAATTTCCATTGAGGGCTTTTCCCGAAATAAACTTTATTATTATATTCGGATTTTTCAATTTTGCTCCAAATGTCGTAATGGAAAAAGCTTTTTTCGCATTATTGTCATCTTCATCTATCCCTTTTATGTGTCTTTTATTTTGGTAATAAACATTGTAAATACTTGTAGTTTTTCACAAATGATCATATTTTTCTTGTATCTTGCCGTGAGATTTGGAAATTATTTGATGACTTTGATGCACATTGGAGAGCGTAATTATTATAACGAAGATGGTGATGACAATTATGATTCTGGTGAAACGTATCGAAGCGAGGTTTTCTGAATTTAATGGAATATAGTTTTCATACCGTATGTTACCGTAGTAAAACAGATTTATTCATGACTTGCGCATCTAAAACCTATGATGACGTCAGGAGAATTCTGAATACGTTGCATCCTCGACTTCAACCTGGATTTCAGATGTTTTTCTTCCTTTTTCATTCAGTTCTTTGGTTTTTTTTGCGCTTTGTCTTTGAATAAAGTCCGAATTACAATTAAAATCATTCTGAAACTTGTTTTTTTTCTTAAATTACTCTTAGAAAATAAAGAAATGATCGACAAAGGTCTGGTGAATATTAATTTTGAAAATTCACTTGAGTCGGCAAAAACTCGGATTTACCAGAATTTTTACCTATTCTGGCACAGATTTACCTGGAATAATTCTAATTTGTCAGAGCTCATGTTCCGATAGGTCTCGGCTACCGTACTCTTCTGACGTAGAGCCGAGTGACCATTGGCTTTTCGGGAAAATGGCTAGTGCTTCTCTC
>OZ022254.1:10164643-10249067 GCA_963978915.1 Caenorhabditis parvicauda
GAAGGTATTTTTCTTATGAATCCGTAGAAATATGAAAATCTATCATCGACCCATAACTTGTTTGCTTGGCTATATTGAAGTGAGAAGAGAAAGCACACCTCCCCGCTACAGTACCAAATACAGTAAATTACAGTACACATCAATAGTACCCTCTACAGACTAAGCATTCGAGCGCTGGGCTCAATAGCGCGTTCATACAATTCTTCTATAAAGAGCCGCAAAATACCGTATGCGGATGAACGGCGACGGTGGTGGTGCGTTAATCCTCCGTGTAGTTGTGAGTTCTTATGGTGTCTAAATCCCTTTCCCGGTTCTGTTCTTTTACGCATCGCCGCACAGGAACAAACAGTTGGGGTGAGGTGAGCAGCAACAAGCTTTTCGCGGGTCACTTGCTAGAATGGAATGGTACTGCGCGGGAATGATGATGATGGAAAGGGGCGGGGGGTTGTGAGATCGATAACCTGTACTTTTTGGAAAAATTCCCTCTCACTTATGAGTATCTCTCTCTCTCTCTCTCTCTCTCTCTCTCTCTCTCTCTCTCTCTCTCTCTTCTTTCTCTTCTCTCTCTCTTTCTCTCTCTCTTTCTCTCTCTCTCTCTCTCTCTCTCTCTCTCTCTCTCTCTCTCTCTCTCTCTCTTCTCTCTCTCTCTTCTCCTCTAGTGGTCAACAACAGCTTGTATGTTATGTACGTAAGCGGTCGGGTGTCAGTACAGGCACTGCGGGTGGTCATCTCGGCTCGTTTCGGACAAAGGGTCTACAATACCTGAGATAAGTGGTGTCCGTTTTGCGGTAACCAATCGAGAATTAGATGGATATTAGGTTTCAACGAGCTAGGTCTTCACCGCCGAGAGCCCTCCTCCACCAACTTTAATGTATGGTGCACCATGGTGTGGGGTTGGACATTGTAAGTCAAGTCAGTTCTACCGCGCGCTGCTGCGCGGTGATGCACATTGAGTTTAACACTAGAAGATTAAAATTTACTGAAAAACGATCGAAGTCTCAAAGGCAAGGTAAGTTTTGGTCTCGTTTCCTAACTGGCTTCAGTGATATGTCATAGAGACGGTTTTCAATGAAAGTGACAAAAAATGAAGACAGGGTTTAAGAGTGAACGTTCGTTAACGACGTTGTCGGCGGCACCGCGGGGGCTCATAACCTGTTATTATAGCAGATTGGATTGTTTATGTTGTAATAAGATGCGGGCGCGTGCACGCATTGACAAAATTGTAAGCCGGCCATGTCAGATTTTATTCGTGTTTGGATTAAGTGGCATGTACGAAAAGGTCCCACCCATAAATGTGCTCAAAATTCGTGAAAGGGGTTAATTTCGAAGAAATCAGTGGAAGATGTGAAAAATTCCGCAAGTATGTGACACCTATGTGACAACTAATGAGTAATCAACATTTTGTAGTTCTAAACTCAATCCCTATTCAAAATTACGATTAAAACAAAGAAAACTAACTCGCACTGGAGTATACTGTAAAAGGAAGAGTGTGCAATCGTGCCCCTACGATAAACCGTCTTTGGCGCTAGATCAAAATTTTCAATCGATCTTTTCATTATTTTTACCGCACTTTTCAAGAACAGCTTCCGATTGGAGGTTTATCGAGGAAAATGGATCACTACATGCCACAGATTTTCTGGCATGACCGGAAAGCACTTCTCTCAGTCGATATCCAGCAGAATCCGGATTCTAAAAAGTACAAAATCGTCACTTCCAGTGTTCAAAAAGAGGTTACTTATTTTGAAAGTTGTTTCTAGTGTATTTGAATGATTTAACTGTCTTTTTGATATTTTTGGAATAATCAGAATAGTTAAGTTTTTCAATAACTTCTTCAGATTCGTATTTGGTCGTTTGAGTTCGAAGAAAACTTGACTATGCCTGTGGCTCCACTGTCTGTGACGTTTCTAGCCAATTTGGAGAATCATTCCACAGCGATTAATCAAGTCAAATTTGGTCCAATCCGAGATGGTTTGTTCACAGTTTATTTTAATCACTTTCAATGTTTATTCCAGTTCCTCTACTCGCTTCCGGCGATTGTCAAGGAAGAATAACAATTTGGCAGTTGAAAAGTGATTCTCCGCCACCGCCACCATCAGATGAATTACCACCGAATAAGGAGAATTGGACAAGGACCAAGGTTTTTTTCTTGATTAAAAAAATTTAACAAATTCAAAATTATTATTTCTTTTTTTCTAAGTTCATTAAGATGAATCAAATAAATACCAACACTCTAGTCAGATTCAAAATTTTCGATTAGATTCTCGAGAGAACGAAAATGTCAGGATTGACTTTTCATACGTTTCGGTTATAACTTGATGAGTTTTTGAAACACGTAATCAAAAATTCAACCCACCTGTTCAAAATTTTCCAATTCAGCATCTAAATCATGAC
This sequence comes from Caenorhabditis parvicauda, assembly GCA_963978915.1. Taxonomy (NCBI): domain Eukaryota; kingdom Metazoa; phylum Nematoda; class Chromadorea; order Rhabditida; family Rhabditidae; genus Caenorhabditis; species Caenorhabditis parvicauda. Next base: position 10,167,035 of record OZ022254.1, read on the forward strand.
AACGACGTCAACTCACTGTGTTGGAGCCCGTGTGGGGACATGCTAGCATCCGTATCAAATGATGACTGTCTATGTGTTCATAACGTTATGACAGGTAAATTGTTGAGTTTAGAAAGTCCTCTTTTCAAACTGCTCCTGTCCCTAAAGCAGATTTAGTTCAGTTTCTTCAAGTCAAAGAAATGGTAAGAACACTTGTAGTAATGTTCCATATTGAAGTTGGAATGTTAGTTTTGAGTTTTTATAAAATTGTATTTTTTTTCTGATTCTTTTAGTTGCTCAAAAGTTTCTTTTATTCTCCCCATATCTGAAATGCATGAAGATTGTAGTGATTTTCTTGTTGATTAAATTTCAAAAATATGTTTCTCAGAGTTGATATACAGAGAACAGATTATGTTTAACACTATACGAATGTGTAACGTTTTTTCATATTCTTATTTTTCAAAAATCAGTTTGTCGTATTTGATAGTCAGGAAAGAGGTGATATTAAACACTAGTTGAGTGTTTTCCAAACGACAAGACTCCTGCAAATCATTTTTCGAAACATTTAATAGCAAATCCCCGACTTTCAGGTCGAAGGCTCTTCACTCTCCGCAATTTCCGTCATTTCCCGAATGGAGTTTCATGGGATCCACAAGGCAAATACTTGGTTACCATGTCTGCGGACCGCAAAATGGACCTTTTTGATGCAGTCAAGGGGACCAAGTGCGTTTTCCTGTAACTATGGCAAACATTTTATGGGATGGGCTGAATTTCCTCCCCATAAAATTTGATGTATGAGAGGCTGCAGTGTGATTTTATTCGCAGAAGTCACGAAAGAACGGAAAATCAACAGTTTTCGCAGATAAACCTCCAAATAACTCAGATAATTGACTTTTCGGCAATTTTAATCTCGAATTTCCGTGCGATTTTTCCAATTTTCTGACAAGTATTCAAATTTAAAACATGATTTTATATTCTTGCGTCGGAATTTGAAGAAAACATCAAATTTGTCACGAATTGATTTAAGTCATTGAAAAATTACCAAATTCATTTTTTCCTACAAACTTATTCAGACTGCGTGCTTTCGGTGTAGCTGAACTGCCAGAAGTCATCGTTTGCCCAGCAGGAGGCGAAAAAATGCTCGAGAAAAAGGTTGGTGTGCATTTTTTTTTCTGAATAATGAGAGTAAAATTTTTACAAGATTCATAATTTTAGATTTCTGAGAATTATTTTTCGAGGCTAAAAACCGGTTGTTTGAGACCCTAAAATTCTTCTATTTTTTTATTTTCTGTAATTTTCACATAGATCCGTCATAGATTACAGGGCTGACCTAGAAAAGCGAAAACATTCAATGAAATAATGAAAATCATTTGAAACTAAAATGAAGGAAATCAATTTACTTCAGTTGTACAAGCTGTTCCACGACGACCAGCTGTACAGTTTCCAGAGAGGAGTTGCGTTCTCACCGAATGGTGATTTTATTGCTGCACCGTGTGAGTTTTTTGTGGAGTTCGTCCGTTTTTTATGTGAAAAACAACATTTTTATTGATGTTTTGATTACATTTTGGTGTAAATTTGCAAAAACGAGAATAATCAGTTTAGGTGCACATCTTGAATTGGGTTCATATGACCTCTATGGAACGTACATCTTCCGACGAGAAGATCTTGGAAAGTGAGTTCATACATTGTTTGAATAAACTGTCTACACAAAAATCTTCAGAGACGCTCCATCCGCCTTTTACCCATCACCAAAGCCAACGTTTCTAGTCAAATTTTCGCCTGTCGTCATGAAGTTGCGGAAAGGAACGAGAAACTTCCTAGGGTAAGAGTTCAATCATTCTTTGATAATTTGATTGCATGAAAGCGAAAAGTCCTAATTGAAGTTGAAATGAAGTTGAAACTGCACAGCGAGCGTTTCGAAGTGCTTAGAAACACAATTTTGTAATATATCATTCTCACATATTCTAGATTCATTGTTTTTTCTGACCGAGTTTTTTCACTTTTTCAACTCACTTTTTTTTGCTCGGGAGTAAAAAAAAGGTCTGAGCGAGAGCCAGCATTCCGTGCAATTCTGGTTTCAGGCATAGTGAAAGTTTTTTGCGTGCTTCCACAGATTGAAAAAGTCAACAAACGTGTATTAATAATAGTCAATTTCGATTTATCAAAAATTAACGTATGCTTCTATAATTCCCCATATAAGATCGTTGTGAAACGTATCATGTCAAATTCTAATATCAATAAGTATTCAATTTCTGTTCACATCCATTGGCCATTGGCCTTTTGCAAAGTGTCACGATCACGAAATTACTGTAGACCGCAGATTGCCGTTAAAATTCTCTAATCCATCAATTAGAGCACCTGATTATGAAAAATTCCAGCTATCCATATCGAATCCAATGGGCTGCTTTCACAAAAGATTCGGTCAACATTTACGACAGTCAGCACGAGCATCCGATCGGAGTCATCGACAACATTCACTACAATTCGTTGACCGATGCCACGTGGAGTGCCGATGGTCGGGTTCTGGTTGTCTCGTCACTAGAAGGCTATTGTAGTTTCATCAAGTTCAAGCAAGGCGTATGGGGGGAAGAGGTGAGCTCATAACTCTGTGACTGCTGTGATGGTAGAATTTCAGTTCGATCGGGAACACATGAAGTGCCCAGCATCACCAGGGCTTATTGAAGAGAAAAAGAGGAAGAAGAAAGGTATGGTTTCTGAAACTCCGCAACTTTAACGGTTGAAATTGAAAAACAATTATTGCATTTTTGGCGTTTTTTTTTTTGAAAAATAGACCTCAAGACCATATACAGTTGCGCGAAATTCCGACTTTAAATAACGTATGCTACAAATTTACCGAAGCAGGCCGCTACGACCAGATCATAATAGAAGTTTTTAGTTCATTCGTGCTTCGGAACGCTTAAAACACATTACCGACTTTCGTTTGGAAAAGGTTTCTTTTCGCCCATTTATGGTATTAAATTCTGAACAGTTGGCGATTCAGTTTTTTTTAAATTTTATCGTAGATGAATAGGTATCACTGCGATGAAGACAATTGATCCTCGCGTTCAGAAAAGGCAGTACCAGCAACTCCAACGGAAGCGGATCAACAGAAATCTCCTCTGCACGAGAAGCAGTCGACTCCTGTCGCAGCTGCTGTAACTAAAACACCTGTGAGCTTGAAGAAGTTCTTCCAGGTGGAGAAGGGATCGTCAACAACCAATACCACGAAAACAGAGAACAGGTAGTTGAAATCAATTAACTGAAGAAACAAAGAAAGAAAATTTCAGTGACGCATCTCCCATAACTGCTCGACCGAAGAAACGAATTCAAATTGTCACACTCGGTGATTAAACTAAACAATACCGGTCTAACATTTTATATTTTGTAAATGAAGTTGTTTTCCATAAAATGTGCTTATGTTTATCAAACAATAAAAATTAGAACTAAATCTACATGACTCTCAAAGTGAGCTGCGAAGTTGGATGGTGATCAAAACTGGGCTACAGCTCAATGTGAAAGAAGCGAAAACTAAAAACAAACTATTTTCACAGCGGGTATGAGATCTTCTTCGAATCAGCTGGCTGCGTTAAATAGCCAAGGAAAGGTTGTTCTCGAAGAATTCTTCTCATGAGCATCAAACGTCCACCACGAGTTTTCGTTCGCTTCTCGACTGTGGCAGTATTAATCTTCTCCTGCATTTTGTATGGGAAATAACACGGACGGAAGCTATTTCTGTGCCATGGACAATTCCATCGTACTGCTTGTAGTGTTAAAGCTGGAGTTTTGAGCAAGTTTTGAAACATTCCTGAACATCACTATTAACTTGGCAGAATAAAAGAACTTACGAGTGTATTGAGCAGTAATTGGATCACGCTACGAACAAGCAATTTATAAACGTCTGAAATAAAACAGTTTTCATTTCTAAAATAGTATCCAGCAGTGAAATGAGATCCAATAAAGAAGTAAACCATCAAATTTAGATGAAAAAAATATTTGTAGATTTACGAGAGTTAAAGGCGCACGCGAGGTTTTGCAGCGACAAGATCTTTTCGTTTTTATTTTTATTCTACGTCCTAAAATTTTTCGTCTTTTTTTCTTTCCTTTTTAGTAGTTTTTCGCTTTTCATGGATGTATTATGCCCGTTTTCTCGTAAATAAAATTTTCTTCTATCCTAATAAGCCATTTTAGTGTCATGACACGAAGACGGCCGAGTAATAAGAAGCCTACCGGCTTGAACAAAACTCTGGGTAATTCTCTGAGTAACGACAGAGAGAAAGCGCGGAAAAGTCATCACCGTGCTAAATACGATGGACAAGATATCGAAAATCCTGCGTTTATGGAAAAGGTAAATTTTGTTTTGAAAATTATTTAAATAATTAAAAACAAGTTTTTCTAAGTATGTTTCACAAATATTTTCCAGGAAATAAAAGTTAACTTCGATTCTATCACCGACGAAACTAGCTTGGAAGAGTTTCTCGCGAAGGCCGAGCTGGCAGGAACTGAATTTGCTGCTGAAAGACAACAGTACAAGATCATCGAACAGTAAGTTTTATTTTCATTCGAAGTTCCATTTTCGTGTTCCAGAAATTCTGCTCTTGTAGTTCCAACCAAGTTGGATCTGCGCAGTAATCTTGAACTCCAAAAACAAAATGAATATCGTTTGCGTATTCCGAGGCGTCCAGCTAAGGAAACTTGGGATACGCTTGAAGAGTTGACTAAACTCGAAAACGATACCTTCCTGCAGTGGAGATCCGACTTGAGTGAACTACAAGAGGTACGAACTTCAGTCTCATTTCATCAATTTATTTTTAGGTCGATGGACTGGTTTTGACTCCCTTCGAACGAAATCCGGAAATGTGGAAGGAACTTTGGAGAGTTGTCGAAAAAAGTGATATCATCGTGCAGGTAATATTAGTTGCAAATGGATTACGATAATTGTGATTTACAGATCGTGGATGCCCGAAATCCTCTCTTGTTCAGAAGTAAGGACTTGGATATGTACGTGAAGGAAGTGGATCCGGCTAAACAGATTCTTCTACTCGTCAACAAATCCGATCTACTACAGCCGGAACAGTTGCAAGCTTGGGAAAACTACTTCAAAGAACAGAAAATACATGCCATTTTCTGGTAACATTTTCTTCTAAAACTTTCTTTCATATTAATTCTAAGGTCGGCACTGGATAATACTTTGGATACCATCGAAGAAGAAGTTCATGAGTTCATTGCTTCCACTCCATCCACGTCAGGTCCGAGAATGCTCACGTCATGTCAGGAACTGTTAGATTATCTGAAGAAAGTGGGATGTGCATCTAGTGAACCTTCTGCAAAGCCAATTGTGGTGGGCATGGTTGGATATCCCAATGTCGGTAAAAGTTCAACTATCAACAAGCTTGCTGGTGGAAAGAAAGTGTCAGTCTCTTGCACGCCAGGAAAAACACGACACTTCCAGACGATCCATATTGACCCACAGGTACATTCACCAGAAGTTCAAAAAAAATCAACCTGTTATTTTAAGGTTGTTCTTTGCGATTGTCCTGGTCTAGTGATGCCTTCCTTCTCTTTCGGACGGAGTGAGATGTTTTTGAACGGTACTAAATCCTCAAAAAAATACTTTCAATTTTAACATTTCAGGTATTCTACCTATCGATCAGATGCGAGATCACTTTGCTCCAACGTCACTCTTGATTTCACGAGTTCCACTCCATGTCATCGAGCAGACGTATTCCATCATGTTGCCTCCCATGGAGAAGCCGTCAGCCATCAACCTTCTGAACTGTCTGGCTTTTATGAGAGGCTTTATGTCAGCGGCTGGTGTACCTGACGCTTCACGTGCAGCACGACTACTTCTCAAAGATGTTGTCAGCGGAAAGGTCAAATGGAATGCTGCTCCTCCTGGAGTTGATCAATCGGAGTTCGATGTCGTCACATATCCTGCTCCTTCTGATCCAACTTCCGGTAAAATGCAAATGGAGCGTTTAGCAAAGTTGCATTTACTGGAAGGTGAGTCTGTGCAGGGAAAGCATTTCGACAATAATTTCTTCATCACCAAGAACAGCAATGCTCACGTGAAGGATGCAAAGAACGGCGCCATGCTAGCGAATGGCACTGTTATTCCAATGGCTCCAACATCAGGCGGAAAGAAGCACTTCAACCGAAACAAAAAGGAGAAGTTGCGACGAATTTATGTAGAATAAAAATATCTACTTGTTTCCGTGCTTTTGGTATTTTGTTTTTGTAGGGTTTGACACCCCTGAAATATCTCACTTGCTTTTGTATGATTTTGTTGTATTATTATGTACTTCAGGTAAAAATGGGTAAGATTATGAAGCCCGGCAAGGTCGTCCTTGTCCTCAGAGGCAAATACGCTGGTCGCAAGGCTGTCGTCATCAAGGCCCACGATGAGGGAACTCAGGACAGAACCTACGCTCACGCTGTTATCGCTGGTCTCGACAAGAACCCCCAAAAGGTAAAATGAATTTCTAACTGGAGTGAAAACACTGATTTCAGGTCACCAAGACCATGGGAAAGAAGAAGATCGAGAAGAGAAACAAGCTGAAGCCGTTCTTGAAGGTCGTCGCTTACAGCCACCTTCTGCCAACCAGATACTCCCTCGATGTCTCTTTCGACAAGACCGAGGTCAACAAGGTAAATAACAAGTTCTCAAACAGAACTTTAATTCTCATCTTGCAGGAGACTTTGAAGGTCCCAAGCAGGAAGAGAAGAGCTCTTCGTTACGTCAAGACCACTTTCGAGGACAAATACAAGTCTGGAAAGAACCCATGGTTCTTCCAGAAGCTCCGATTCTAAGCCCCTTCATTGTTTCTTGTTTTCAAAATAAAAATTGTTATTATTTGTGTTTATTTATGTGGATGGGTTTATTACCCTATTTGCTTTGAATTCCAAGTGCAAAACGCGGAATACGAGAGTGGAACGAGAGAATTGCAGACGCAGAGTGCGAGATCTCGGTCTCGCAACGAAGAGATTCTCGTGTGGGCGGGCTTGCAATGTATAGGGAGGTGGCGAGCGACGAGAAGCGAGAGAACGAAGACAGTGTTGTCTGCGTCTGCGGCTGCGAGGCGTACTCGGCTTGGTGCACCCGTGTGCGGCTTTATTGAAAGAGTGTTTCCGCTTGGAATGTTTATAACCTGATGCTACTGTCTTGCAACTGGTAGTATCTCATCATTGACGTTATCTTCACTCGTGTAACAACCTCTGCGGGCTGGGTGGCTCCGACTAGCCGCCATGGCCTGCTGTCTATCAGAAGAAGCTCGAGAGCAGAAGCGGATCAACCAAGAAATCGAAAAGCAATTGCAACGAGACAAACGGAATGCCCGAAGAGAGCTCAAACTCCTACTCTTGGGTTCGTTTTTGAAACTTTTTTCATTGATTTTGTCTATTTTTGCTATGGGTTTAATACCCTACAGCAAATGATTGTTTACTATGTTATTCTGTCAATTCTTCCGAAAACCTTGATTATCAGCCGTCTGGAACAGATTTCCTCTCTCAAAAACCCCATTTCCATCGTTTTTCTTGCATTTTACCGTCCCAACACTTTTCTATCATCTATCAAAGTAAGCTTTCCGATCGTTTCTATCATTCCAAACACTCCTTTTCCGAATATTTCAACATTCCTTGTCAAAACCGACGTTGTTTTGTCGTATTCCCATGTTGTTTACTGTACAAAAACAGTACCAAAACACATCTGAATTGATTCTGACGTTCTTAACTCTTGATCGTCGTGTCCTTTCATTCCCGACCATACCACCATAAGTTCATAGTTCATTTCGAATCCGACAACCCCCGATCTTGGCGTACTGATGGTGTATTTCCCTGTGTTTCCCGTGTGTGTGTGTCTCTATCTCTCTCAATGCGCACTCATTTCGATCGATCATTTTGGTGTGTTGAGAAGGGGGATGTGGCGATAGACGCAGAGGTTCGGTCGGTCGCTCTCCCTCCCATCTCTCAGCCTAATCAGCGACGAGGCGCGAGTGGGAGAGCGAAAGAGAGTGAGAGGGATGTCTGGCAGATAGCACGTGAACGCAGACGCACAGAGAAATTGAAGAAGAAGCGAGAGTGTGTGACAGAGACGCAGCGGGTTGTGGTGCAGAAGCAGCAGTAGCGGTGCTCTCTACTCACAGCAGCCAACACACATACAGCAGCAGCAGCAGCGGTGGGCAGGCGAGAGCGAGCGAAGAGACTCGGCATGTCTGCGCGCACACTCACACACTCACTCACCCCTCCAACATGGTGTTTTATCCGAGGGATACGGCCTTCCTGCGAATACACTCACCCTCACCCTCTCTCTATGTCTCTCACTTACTCACATAGACTCACGAAACACGCCGCGCGCACATTCCCTACTCACAAATAGAGAAGATTGAGAGAGAGTGGTTAGAGAGTCAGAGATATGCTCACCACCATCGCTCACTCACTCACTCACAAACACACACACAGACACACAATTAAGACAAATAAGCTAGATTGGTGGAGGGCTCTCCTTCTTCTTCTTCTTCTTCTTCTTCTGTGCATCTGCTCCTCCCTCTCCTGGAAGAAGTAAGGGGTTGCGAAGAGATGCGCGCTATGCCCTGCCTTCCTCCTCTTTCTGTCTCCCGTCCACCCATCACATGGGGACAACACGACGACGACAATTATCACTAAGTGATTTTGTGCCAAGTGTGTAGAGCTAAAGAGAGAGAAGGAAGGGATGTGGGGCCTGGATGAAGAAAGAAATGTTGATGAAGAAGGAGAAAGACCTGAAATTGAGTTACGGTGGGAACCCGGCTGAAGTACAGTAATCATATGCACACGGAAAGTTGATCCGAATAGATTGTCATCTTTACCCCCCCCCCTCCTCAACATACTAACCATGCCTCTCGTCGTGTCGTCTGAGGATCGATGGTTGAGGGCCGCTCTCTCGTCGTCTAAACATCCACTCTCTCGCCTCCCTCGTCGTCCCGTCCTAAACGACGGGTTTGTTCGGAAGAATGATAGAATGACCTAGATAGACAAACAGTCGGTGATGAAAAATATGTTTTTTTTCCTGGTGTAGACCCTAATTTTTGGTGACCTAAAAGAGAGATTCTTCAAAGTTGCCAGAAGTTTTGGGGTTACATTGTCTGAAGTTCAACTAGAATGATTTTCTTTGAATTTCATGTTTGTAATGGAAGCATATGTGACGAAATTTTGACCACCAAGTGAATTTTAATGAAAATTGAGAAAACAAGTTGCTTCTGAAACTATTATAATGCTTTAGGAACCGGAGAATCGGGAAAATCGACCTTCATCAAGCAGATGCGAATTATCCACGGAAATGGGTACTCAGAAGAAGACAAACGAGCGCATATTCGACTCGTATACCAGAACGTCTTCATGGCGATACAAGTAAGACTTTTGAAACCCACTTATCGTTTTGAAGTAAAAAAAAAACGGAATATCTAGAATCTACCTTGCATCCTATTAGAATCAGTAGTGAACTCTTATGAAAAACGGAATTCAATGACATCGGTTTTTAAGAAGATTGGTCTTTTGAAAAAAGTAGCTGTCAAAACTAACAAACCTCTACAACTCACTAGGTCCCAACCTGAACGAATCAATATTTTGAAAGAAGCCCGAGCCATAACCTGTTTTACCCCTTTATCGGGATCATTTTATAGTGATAGAATAAGTTACGAAAATAAACAGTTGAACTAGACCCCAGTCAGTATCAGAACCTTATTGGACCACTAGGAAAAGCTCTTATGAAACAGTGAAAGTGACGCAGTGAGAAAGTTATAAACTGTGCCTTTACGCGTGTCAGGCCCATAGTAAAGACCTCTAAAAAAGATTTGAACAACTCGTATTAATATCATCAATTTCAGTCTATGATACGAGCGATGGAAACACTGGGCATCGAATTTCGGGAAAACCAAGAAGACTTACAGGTAATTTTCGAAATTTCGATCAAATTTGACCCATCGATATCGTTGTTTCTTTTCTAAAGTTGTTCTTATTCAAATATTATATCTCCCAGTTGCTTTTTTTGATCTTTATGTAAAGTTGAATCTGTGTTTCCTAAATCGGTTAAATCATGTAAGACATGTTGTTCAACAATTTGATCTTTATGCTTTGAAAGTCGAAGGTTTTCTACCTTTGATTTAAATTTATCGGATTTGATTGTAGGTTGCGAAGTTTGAGAGTTTTCTCTTGGAATTGTTTCGAATTCAAGAATTTATCATTCTGTGTCGTTAGTTACCTTGGTACATGTCGAAATTGAGTAGAGTTATCGATATCGATTAACCCGGGTAGTGTTATGTGGAATATGGCCCCCATCTATCGCTTTACATGGCTAGAGTTCGATTCCTGTCCCCAGTAAACCCAGCTGTGAATGGGTGAACGAAGGTTTCGATTAAGATGTTTGAAAATGACAAGGCTAATAAATCGTCTACTCCTTTGTAGTGACAAGATGATCAGCAGAAAACTAGTAGTTTCACCTAGGCATGGGCATATTGGCGATCAGTGGCAGTCTATTTGGCAATTTAATTTGTTATAACACCATCGTCAACGTCAAGAAGGCCTGAAAATCAGAATCCAAGTCAATTGCATTGGCAACCGACTGCCAATGCTATTGGAAATGGAAAAGAGGCATTGCCAATCGACTGCCAATGATTGGCAATATGTCCATGCCTAGTTTCACCTTAGCGAGATATCAATATGCATTTTTACATTGTAAAATGCGAAGAAACAGAACATGAGGGGTCCATTCATATGAACAAGTTCTGGTTTTTAGGAGAAGGCGGCGGTCGTACAAGCAGTCGACTTTGAGTCTGTGACGTCGTTCGAAGAACCCTACGTGTCGTTCATCCAAGAGCTCTGGGAAGATTCTGGTATCCAAGAATGCTACGACCGACGAAGGGAGTACCAACTGACTGATTCTGCCAAATAGTGAGTTTTTAGAAAGAAAAAAAGTTGTGGATTTGTGAGCGAATTGTATATTTTCATCGGAAAATTCGGTTAAAATTGTCTTAAACGAGTAACCTATGAAGTTTGGGATAGGCAAATCAGTTCTCAGTATGAAAATATTGTTACCTCAAATCATCCCTAGCCCAAGGTTTTTTTTTGAATATGGAAAGATTTGAAGATGTCGTGATTTTTCAAGAAAATTCAAGAAAAAAAAAGTCAAGAAAAATTTATATGAGATTTTCTCAGAACATTCTAATATTACGGTCGGTTACACTATGAAACCGAAAAGAAACACTCCTGTTAGAATAGTGTTGATTTGCGAAGAAACAATCCCGATTCATAACAAGGGGAAAACTAAAGTCGAAAGGAGAGAGAGATACTATATCTACCCTAAATCTTTGACAGAAGTTGATAGTCATGAGTAATAATAACCCATGTAATTTCAGTTACCTCTCGGACCTCCGACGGTTAGCACAATCGGACTATCTCCCGACAGAACAAGATATTCTGAGGGTTCGTGTACCCACGACTGGTATCATCGAGTACCCTTTCGACCTAGAGCAGATTATATTTAGGTATGTTTTTCAACCTTTCCCCTCTTCTTCTCAATCCCTAAAACCTTCAACAATTCCCAATCTTTCAGGATGGTTGACGTCGGAGGACAGCGATCAGAAAGGCGGAAAGTGAGTTTTTCAAACATCTATCGAATCGACGGTGGCCAGATTGTGCCTTTTTCATGAAAAACATTGTTTTCGAATCGTATTTTGTACAATGTTTTTTTAACAAGAGCAAATTCTCACGCTTGCGCTATTTTCTTGTTTTTGTGGTAGGTACTGTAGCTCGGACTCGAAAACATTTGTGGGAACGAAATGTGACATATGATATTGTAGTTGCAGTTAGAAAAGGGTTGATTATAAAAACGCTGGGCGTTGTTTGAGAAAAGGTAGGGGAATGAAGTGTTGGAGATGAGGATTGTAGCTGAGCATGAAAAGTTACGTCATAGACAATAAGGTTTTAGCTGATTTACCGTATGAAAGTTGATAAATTGAAAAATATATCATTTAATCTTCCAATCTAAATCATAATGATGAAATTTCAGTGGATACATTGCTTCGAGAATGTCACATCTATAATGTTCCTGGTAGCACTGTCAGAGTACGATCAAGTGTTAGTCGAATGCGATAACGAGGTTGGGTTTTGATACTTGTTTTTTCTCAACGTGATCGGTGTGTGCCGGGCACGTAGAAGCTACAAACGAGGCACACACACACAGAAGAAAGGAACATTTTCAGAACCGAATGGAGGAATCGAAAGCACTGTTTCGAACGATCATCACGTACCCGTGGTTCACGAATTCTTCGGTCATCCTATTCTTGAACAAGAAGGATTTATTAGAAGAGAAAATTTTATATTCGCATCTCGCCGACTACTTTCCAGAATATGATGGTGAGATTTGACATTTTGAAGCGAAAATCGATTTTCTGGAGTTTTATGATGGAAATATGGACGGTTTCTGTGAGAACGTCAAAGGAAAGTTTTAAAAATCGATTTAGCGGAATTTCTGAAAATCTAGCTTCTCATGATGAAAATCTGAACATTTTTCATGGGAAAACTGAGAAAGATCAAGTAACCACTTCAAGAGATTGTCTTGAATTGTGGAAAAATAGACATTTCCCAGTTGAACTTTTTAACTATTAACCTCCAGGTCCACCACGAGACCCGATAGCAGCGAGAGAATTCATCCTGAAAATGTTTGTCGATCTGAATCCAGATGCGGACAAGATTATCTACTCGCATTTCACCTGTGCGACCGGTTCGTTTTTCACCCTATTCTATTCTAGACTTTGCCTTTTGGTGGGCTAATAATAATAATAATAATTTATTCCGTAAAGCACACCAAATGCTAAAGTTCGCCATTTGGTGTACAACTGACACCAAAAGTTTCACTTAAATGCATCTTTTCAGACACGGAAAACATTCGATTTGTCTTCGCTGCAGTGAAGGACACAATCTTACAGCACAATTTGAAAGAGTACAATCTGGTCTAGTGAAGGTCTACTATGGAGGCGACACGTGTGATGATGAGCCCAGTTTTTGTTCCCAGATCTTGTCTCTAGTTTGCTCAGTACCTATGAAAAGCACATGAATTTTCGAGTTGAGAGAGAGTTTTTAGTCTTGTTTTGAAGAAACACTCTGGTACTAGGCATTCTATTCGAGCAACGAAGATTCACCATCCACTCCCTGTCCACCCCCAACGTTACACCCACAAGCAAAATGGTGCATGCGCGACAAGGATATACAAATTTTCTTTCTTCATTCTCTCTTCTCGGGGTAAATGGTGTGGTGCCGATGGTGGGCATGGTGTGTGTGTGTATGATTGGTGTGAAGATGAGGAGAAACACCATGGCCATCTAGTAGTGCACACCAAAGCAAAAAGCGCACGACGGTTCCCCCGTTCTAGGAATCATTTCATACGTCTTTTTTTTTAATTATTTAATCGAAAACCACAGTCTCTGAACCCACCCGCTTTGCTCTCTAATCACGTATAATACAACTGACATTTTATCTATTATTTAATTATATATTATTTTATATAAATTATCATCTTTTTATAATATATTTATATTATAAAACGCCTTGTCCCCCTTCCCTCACTCTCTCTCTCTCTCTCTGTTTCCTTCTTTTCCCTCTCTCTCTCTCTCTGACAGACGCCAGCTAGCCATAGCCTTTCATCATCCATTTTCGGTGAACATGAGGCACCATCACATTCACCCACAGTTGAGATGACATTTTAGGCTGCATTGATGAGATTTGGTGTGTGCCTACGTGCTAGAGTGAAAGTTGAGTTGGGAGGATTTGTTTCGCACATACACACACACTTTTTGATATAATCGAATTTTCTTTCTTTCTCTTTTTTCTCTCAACCATCTTTCTTCAATAGTGGTACTCGAATAGACATAATGATGACGCAATTCGGAAAAGACGGGCGGACTGGGGTATCCTCAGTAGCCCTCGACTGTTCTTTCTTTCTTTACTCTCTCTCTCTCTTCATCCTTTCTCTCCCCCTACATGAGCAGTCCATTCCGACAGTTCTCTGACGTTGCAAGATGCAAAAATTGGACCGCCCATGTAAACTGGAACCCTTCCCATCCCATCCCCCAAACAACACGCCACATATTCTTTGACATATTTTTTCTGATGATAAACATAATTTCCTTCTTTTCTTCCACATCCAACGCTGCATGTGGGGTCCAGATATTATATTTATTATTATTCTCTTAGCAAAATTTTGATGGTCAGAGTGATTAAGGGGCAGAGAAAAGCGAATGAAATGATGTTAACCACTTCATCTTTCTAACCGTCAAGACAAAAACCAGCACGAAAAACATCCGATTTATCCTTCCTTCATTCATCCATTTTATATATTCGTCGATGTGTAAATTTTGATCTTCTGGTTAACTTTTTTGTTTTCTCTTAAAATAAATGAGTTAAAGCTATGCATTTTGGGAGTTGACAGTTATTTTTTCAATATTTTCCGCGCAGCAACGCGCGGTCGAATCGTGCTGAAACTTGGTCGGCATCCCTGTGCGATTGTAAGCTTTTGAATGAGGTATAGATCATCTGGATTCTATGAATATGAGTTAAGAACGGACCTCGGAAACACCTTGTGAGAAGATGCGTTAAAGCTTCGTAGTTTAACAGTCATTTATCGATCAAGAAAGATAACAATCAAAAACAAACTACATGACCACCATTATGCGTTTGACGTCCGTCCTGCTTTGAAGTCTTCGTAGATGTCGAGAAGATATGATTCAGTTCGTGCAACGACGGCTTTCAGGGCTGTAATCAGATTTTTATTTGATGACTAATCCAAGTCGAAATGACTGGTGTCTGACCGGTTATGACCCACCTTCTTCGAAATGACGTCTCTCTACTGTCGTCGATTCGATATTCTCTCTCATCGCGAACATCGCAGCGGTTCGACACACTGCGACCAATTCTGCACCAGAATAACCTGAAAGAGCATTGACGTTGGAGAAAAAAAGAAACAGAGGATATCTCAGGGAAACCGTTCAGTGTCTGTATAGTTTCTGGAATCCATATTGGTTTAAGCGGTATCGATATGAATCCGTACAGAAACCGTGCAAACAGAAAGAAATCGGAGCCTGTATGAATCCATACTGATACTGTTTTTTGAAGACCGTGTCTGTATGATTTTAAACGGTGTCCAAAATGGTAATTTTCCGAATTCCGTTTGGATCAATACAGACACCACTTCCGTCGAAAAATTTTCTTTCGTGAGGTGAATTTCGTGAGAAATGGCGAAAAAGACAATGAATTCAGTCTAGTTCATCTAAGAATGAGCCGATATACAATATCTCTGGAGTTTTTCGACTTTTTTGAAAGTGCACTTCCGTTTTTGAAATTTTTTACGTTCGAAAATAACGCCATGTTGAGTTCTTCTAAAAGTTTATCTCGGTTCGTCGACTGGTGAACAAAATTGAATTTTTTCTGCACAAACTTCTACCCGTGCAAGGTTTATAGTTCAATTCAACCGCGCGCTGCTAGAAGATATTGCTAGTTTTTCATAGTCACGATGCGGCTAGAACTAAGCGAATTCTGTCTATTCTTTTTTATTACCGTCAAATTTACCTTTCGTGGTGTTCACCAAGTGTTCTATAAGATCACTTTCGGCCAGTTTCATCTTTTTCGTCCTCATTTCGAGGATAGCTCTGCGAGTTGCGTCACACGGGAGGCCAACGTAAATAGCTCGATCCAAACGTCCTGTAAGAACTTTTTTTTCAAGACAAAAATAAAATATTTCATTATCTGAAAAGTGAAACAGGGTGATTATAAGTATCAAATTTATAAGTATCAAATAATCAATGAATCGTCAATTTTGAATCATTTACTGTTATCTAAAAAAAACTGAGTTGAACTTCGGAGAATTGAAATTCAAGCTTGTACAATGAATTTTTTTCCGAAAATCGAAAACAAACCTGGTCTCAACAACGCACTGTCCAGCTGATCTGGTCTATTCGTCGCCGCAAGAAGTATAACTTTGCTTTGTTTTTCCAGTCCGTCGAGTTCTGTGAGCAGCTGCGCGAGCACACGATCCGATACTCCAGAACTCTTCTCAGATCCTCTGGAAGATCCGACAGCGTCGATTTCGTCGAAGAACACGATGGTGGGCGCGACTTGACGAGCTCGCGCGAAGAGGTCACGAATCGCTTTCTCTGAGTCTCCGACCCATTTGCTGAACAGTTCTGGCCCTGAAAACTTTTTTTGAGAGAGAGAGAGAGAGTGAGAGAGAGAGAGAAAGAGAGAGAGAGAGAGAGAGAGAGAGAGAGAGAGAGAGAGAGAGAGAGAGAGTGAGTGAGTGAGTGAGAGAGAGAGTGAGAGAGAGAGAAAGAGAGAGAGAGAGTCGAGAGATTTTATTTTTCTTTTATTCCTGCCTGGTTTTTTTTTCGATCAAATCATATTTCAAGCCGTCTTTAATATTCCTTTTGAGATTCATCTTATGGGCAATAAAATGGGATCAATTTTGGCTGAATTCTAATCTGGTAAAATAAGATTCCACTAACGTTGGTTGAGTTTTACGAGTCGTGGTTTTTTGCTACTACGGACACACTGTATGTACAATAGCGACTGGAAGAAAAAGACCAATACGATATTCCAACTTTTCTGTCACAAAATGATATCCTCCAGAAACTTTCTGTGGTTCGATCCATTTCTTTTCAGGCGAAAAAATTTAATTTAATTTTAGTGGTCAACATGTCACTATATAATAAATAGTTACATTATTCTGAACCTACATATGTATAATGAGTGAAACGTATCCTAAGCAGTTACCATAAAACATATTCAACTGTTACCAAAATAACTTAAAATCGAGAGGTCTGACTGGTCACCTAGGTTTTCAAATAAGGTGGAGACGATAGAATAGGTATTGTGATGGAGGGGGCGGGGTCTACTCCTATGCTCATTGGCCGATAATCGACCTTGTCGCAATATCGATTTTAAGCCATCGAATGTGTCATTTAAGATAAATTTGATGCTTGATTTTGAAAAAAGGACCGTTGTTCGCGTCGCGGTCAGGCATTGCAGCCAATTCAATGCATACCTTTAACCGACAAAAAGTTCATCTTTGCTTCGTTCGCCAGGGCTCTCGCGATCAGGGTTTTACTGCATCCGGGCGGTCCATAGAGCAGGATACCTGGAAAAACATGTTGAGTTGGAGTAGGCACAAAACACCACTTCAGAAATTCTACTTACCAGAAGGTGGGTCAATTCCGAATCGTTCGAATGCTTCTGGGTGCTTCTGAGGCCAAATTACAGCCTAAAATGAGACTTTAGTCATCAATTTTGGGTAGATTTTACTTGTTGAATCTCTAGTTTGAGTTCATCATTTCCACCAATGTCAGACCATGAGACGGATGGTACTTCTAGAATGAACTGTCGGATTCCGGTCGGTCGCATCCTCTTTCTCGCCGATTCGATCTTCGCCATTTTCGTCTTTTCTGATGATACTTTCGACGCGTCGAGCAGTGCCATCAAGTCTCCGGCTGTGAATCCGTGTGTTACGCTGAAATGATGATTCCATTGAGCTGAAATTTGTTTCACTTCGATGACCAACGATTATCTAATTTATGTAGAAAAAACACTAGAACTTTAAGACCACTTCATATTAACTTTAAGACCAACTTTAAGATCACTTCATCCACTTCATAATTCCATATAACACTACACATATATCGCTAGAAGCATTGTCGTTTTCAAACGCGCTCTAATCTCAATTTTGCAGAATGAGTACGGTAGGGTCGGGACTCTCGCAACGAACAGTTAGATCTTTGTGGATTTAAACTATTTTTTATTTTCAGACCATTCTGAAATCAAAGGCTCATTACGTAAATCGTTCTTGTATTTCAAGGCAATACTGCTACGGTACTAATGTGTAAGTGCCTGATTTACGGAAGCCAGACTTTTTTTTACAAGTAGAAAAAGCTATGTGTGAAATGATGATTCCATTGAGCTGAAATTTGTTTCACTTCGATGACCAACGATTATCTAATTTATGTAGAGAAGGAACTTTAAGACCACTTCAGCACTCCACCTCTTACGCAGTTTTTGAGCGAACCATCGTGACCATAGCTGTGATCGCTTTGAATCTAGCCAGATAGCTTCAATTTTTCTCGAATTTATATCAAAACTCGAGCTCGAGTTACCGTCAAAAATGAAACGATCATACGAAAAGTAGTCACGCGGTCACTTCGAGGTATCTATCTTATGAAGCTGAAATGACCAAAGTCGATTTTAGAAAAGAATTTCAGAAAAAGAATGGAACCCACTCCGCGCGGCAACAGGCATCTAAAAAAATAACTTCAAAGAATTCCGAACCGCCAGAAAAATATCTCAACTACTTTCAGTTCTACACTTTCTAAAATTTCAGGAAAATACTTCAACGGTATTTTTAGAATCGTATTATATTATAGGTACCGAGTTTTTTTTAAATAATAGCCAGAAAAAACCTCTCACCTCGCTACGTGTCTCATTTCCTCTTCAGTTAGTCCATCGTCTCTACCAGCCAACTTCATGATCTCCATTCGTTCCGCTTGCGTCGGCACCGTGAGTTCTGCTTCAATCGGGAACCTTACACGCAGTCCAATGTCCAGTGAATCGGCTGTACGAAGGGACAGAATCATTTTGAGGTCGCGACTCGACAAAAGATCGTTCAGAACCTTCGTCTTGCTCGATCCTTCTTCTAGTTCGTTGAGGTCAGCGATCAAGATCGTCTTCTGGGACTTGATCTTCGTCAGCTGCTCCGCTTTGTAGGCGAGCTCGTCGACGGACTGAAAGTATACTGTAACTCTTGAACTTCAAGAAATAAAAGTCGGAACTTTTTAATAGAACTGATTAGGTCAACTAACACCTAACTCAATTAATGCTCAAGAACATTAAAAGTACAACTTAAATTTGGAAAAAGGGTACTTTTAAGTTCAGGCTACAATGATACTATAACTGTTGAACTGCAAGCACAAAATGGAGGGGGACCGTTAACGGTAACGTTACAGGTCGGCCACTTCGTCTTGGATGTTTCCCGACGGAAACTGCAACAGTTTTCTATACATGAATCAGGACTTTCTGGAGTGCAAAAATGAGGGGGAACCGTGGCAGGTCGGCCACCACTCATTTTGGCTTTGCTCATGTGAAAACTTTTACATGTGCCATTGAATCTTCATTTAACTTTTCCGAGACAAAGTGCTGTAGGATACTTTTCTAACCATCAAGACTCACCGAGATATAAACCGCGTTTGTTTTCAAAATTTTCGCCAATTTCTTCAGAAGGAACGTTTTTCCACTTCCCGGGAGTCCCCAGAGCAGCACTGAGCATGGTTTTTCACTTCTGCAATACCAATTTTATGACTTGTCAAGGTCGAACAACAAAAATATTTCAAAGAAATATGATTTCTGAAGTTCTTCTTTGAAACTAGATTCGAATTAAAAAAAAAAAGAAAGTCCATACTAAAAATATTATTCGAATTGAAACTTAATTACCTTAAAGAATTTTTTTCAATTTTTTTATTCTCAAATCAGTTAGTTTTTGAATCAACTCAATTTTCTCTTTGTTTTTTGTTCTACACCTACTGAAGTTTTAGAAAAAACTCCATTTCTATATTTAAAAACTTCCAAAATGAGGTAGAGACAAAAAATAAATTCTTTTTGAAGATAGGTTTTTAGAAAGCCAACCTAGTCATCGGCCCGACCACATATTCTGTCAGAATCTGTTTTGCTGACGTTGCACCTCCGACGTCCGACAAGTCATTTGGTCCTGTGCTTTCTTCAACAGCGTTATCGTCCAGGATATTGAGAAGACATCCGGGTTGGAGAGAAAGAACTGTAGACGAGGATGCCACGTTCATATTGGCAAAATGTTCTTCTAACGGTGGCGGTTCTATGACAATTTTGACCTTTTGGAAGAGGTACTTCACAAAGACTGACTGGCCAGGAACCAGGTAACTGTTGCTCAGGTAGTGCTGCAAGATTGACTTTCTCTCTCTCTCTCGCTTTCTCTCTCTCTCTCTCTCTCGCTCTCTCTCTCTCTCTCTCTCTCTCTCTCTCTCTCTCTCTCTCCCTTTTCTAGGTGATATCAATATGTACTAATTTTTGTTCATAGTCAAACATTTCTTAATTTCAATCGGTTTTTCATTTTGGCTGTATAGACCAAAATTATACTAAACAAAATTAACTTTTTTCCATTTGAAATGTCAAAACCACACTTTTTCCATTCTTTGTATGATTTCGGCAACTTACATGAGTTAATTTGTACAAAATTGAAAATTTGAGTATTTTAGTGATTCAAACCGTATAATGTCGTTTCAGTCAAGTTTTGAGCATAAAATGAAAAAAAAACCTGCAGATACTCCTTAAGGGGATAGTTCAAAATCAGTTGAGTTTCGACTCTCACAGACAACAGATCGACTTTCTGGATTTTTTCGCATAGTTCCACAAAGACTGACTTCTCACGTGGAAAGCCTCCGTTGATGACATGGACTTTTAGAGGAGTTAACTGAAATCTCAAAATTTAAAAACGCATTTTTAAAGTCTGAACGATCCGTTAATCGTCAAATAGACATTTTTCCTTACAATTTTTTTCTAATTTTATAAAGTTCAATAATTCAAGAATGAACCTTTCGTTTACATCCTAACTTAAACATCAACCGTTGAAAAAACACTTTGTGAAAATGTGTTTAATTGAACTTTGAAGCCAATTTTGTATCAAAGAGCATCATTTTTCGAATAAAATTATTTTATTTTCATTTGATTTTACCTATTATCTTCGCACGAAAACTCTTTCTATGAATTTACCTATTTCAATAAGAAATTACCTCTTTACACGGCCATGCTAAACATACGATCGATTCTGTGAACTGATCATCTGAAGAGATTCTGACAGGACTTCTTGGTTCTATGGACATCGCTTCCATCGTTTGTATGTGCATCAGAACACAGTTCTCTGTCTCCCATCCGACGACGTCAGGAGGAATGTATGATGATGCCTTCTCCAACCCGACGTTCGGACACTTCATCACAGATTTCAGGATTGTTGGGATCTGTAGAATATTGTTATTATGTACTAAAAAATTGAAAATGTCTGCTTTTTCTATCCAGACTAATATAGAATCTGGCAACGTTTGGACTTAAGGGCTCGTCTTTTCACTTTCACAGGAATTATACACTGTCAAATTGAAAACGAAATGACACGGATTTTGTGCATTACTGAAAAATTTATGTACTGCGACCTCTATTTTTTTGAAATTCGCATAAAGTTGCAAGACTAGGCGTAAGATTTAGAGTAGCAAGTCAAAATTAACCAGGTTAGAAGAGGTTAAATTTCGATTTTGTGCTTTACTAGGAAATTTTCGTACTGCGACTTCACTTTTTTTTAATTGAAAAAGCGTTCTAGGGGTCCCAAGACTTAGGGGCCAAGTAGTATGTCTTTCAACCAAAAAATGGGAAAACCTGAATGTATCAGTACCGAAAAAGGCTTCTACTGTTTGAAACTTATAAACTATGAATGACGTTATTATTAGTTGTACTGTAAATACTTAATATCTACGGTGTTTCGTTATTTAAGGTAGGAAATGATGGGCATTTAGTAAAATGCATCCCGTTATTTTTTAACATTAATAACTTTGCTCAGAACAGCCCAATCATCTTTCTTTCTCGTCTTGTTCTTAGGCTAAGGTTGAACCTTAAGCTAGCCCCAACCTAACCTTAGCTTAAAAAGAGGTGTTCATAGTAACACACACCACGTTTTTTACATGCATTGTACTAAATGCCGAAATGATGAACAAAACGTCAAGACCGAACTTTCATTCTGTTCAAAACTTTACCGGAATTTTTATCACTTTTTCCCAATTTCCGTTTTCACAGAATAAAATTTTGTTAGAGATGTTTCAATCATTTCAAGAAATGTACCTCTACTTCTGCCAACGGTGTCGAACAGTTGTGCTTCGGAGCATCTCTTGGAGCGATCACAGCATCACAAATGTTGCATGCGGATAACGTGACCTTTTTCTTGCTCGACATGTTTAACGAGTGACCTGGAATTAGTAAAGTAGGTTAGCCGTGACCATTCATACTCATTTCACTATTTACTTCTATACCGATAAAAGTCATTTTCAAAAGGTGAGTTGTCTAATCAAACGAATTCGGTGGTTTTCCGCTGCTTTTTAGGAAACTGCGCGAGTTTTCTATGATAGTTGAGATGATTCATCACTTGCAGTCTCGAAAATCACACGTTTCATGAAAAAATGTAAGAAATCCACCAAAAATAGACTAGGTAGTTTTTTTTTAAAGAAAACTGGACTGAAACAAGCGCACATATCTAGCAAAAAGTCTGACCGATTTCAAACGCGCGCCAGTCGCGTTTTTGTAAAATGAGTACGGTAGGATCAGGACTCTCGCAACGAACAGTTAGATCTTTGTGGATTTAAACTATTTTTTTATTTTCAGTCCATTCTGAAATTAAAGGCTCATTACGTAAATCGTTCTTGTATTTCAAGGCAAAACTGCTACAGTACTAAGTACCCGATTTACGGAGGCCAGACTTTTTTACAGGTAGAGGAAGCTATGTGAAGCGGAAAACCATTGAATTCAAATAAGGTAGAAATTGAGAGAAACAGATGAATACATTCAGAATGGGTTGTACTCACAGTAGAAACGGAAAAATTCGTAAAACTTCGGAAAAACCCTTAGCAAGAAGTCAAGATCAGCAACGTCATTTTAGTACAAAGTGATTTCCTATCCGAATTAACCACTTTAAGAACATTTAAGGCTGACAGGAACATCTGATCTACAGTCAACACAGCCCGTCGAACAGCCTAAAGTAATGGCAACAACACAGACAGTGAGCCCACCCAGAAAGGAAACTTCTCTCAGTAGTTCGTGGGATCTTTTTTCTGGAAGATCGATATTTTCAGTTGATCTCAATCCGAAATCAAAAGCAACGGTGCCACCGGTCGAACACAAACATGCGTTAGTGGACGATTTTACGATGTTTCACGAAAATACTGATTTTTAGCGCAGAAAAACAGACTCCGGCTGTTGCAACCTTAAAGAAAACTGAAATCCGATCAGAATATCTGCCAATGGACGCAGAATTAGCTAGACAAGCAGAGGAAAGAAAGAAACTTGAAGAAAAGAAAAAAGTAAGAAATAAAATGAGTAGATCAAAAAGTTACTGTAGACAAATTTACTTTTAATTTTTGTTAAGAACATTTTCGAACGTTTTACATTCCTTTTTTAAACGAGATTTATTATAAATATGAGATTTAAATTATTCAGGAACTGCGAAAGAAAGAGAAGCGTGCGACTAACAATACAGGTATGGAAAATATTCAAAGATACTTTGAAACGATGATACCTTCAGGTCAGAGCCGCTATCAACCTCCAGCGCTGACGGCGGAAGACTATGAGTATATACGTCGGTCAATCCAATTAAGAAACGAAAGGTAAAGCAGAACGTTTATTTCGAAACGAAGCGGAATCGGAAGAAATGCAACAGAAGTGGCCATGTAGTTTGTTTCAGGAGGGCTTATATGCTACAACATCGTGATGATACGGACGACACGCTGTACGAGATGGATTCGAGAATGCCAGAGCGTGATTACACCCACAGGTAAATCATACAAGATGACTTGCCGAAATATCTCATTCAGATATGTTGAACCTGTATCAGGGCGATGATAGCAAGAGATAAACTTATTTAATAAAACTTTTTGGAATGATCGGTTTGAAGTTGGACTGGCTACTTGCCCATGTTGTCTTCGATAAACTTCTTGGCGTCACGAAGTTCCTGAATCAAAGCTCGTTTTGATACGTTTCATGCGAAGTTTAAATGTTGATACTCACGTTGAAAATGTTTTTTCCGAGTGTTCTCAGCCTAAATCGCTTTAACCGACATTTAAGAAAGCCGTAAAGTTTCATTTTTCATCATTCCCGAGAATTTTCTTCATAAAAACCCAATTAAAAGCGTGTGAAGATACCTACCCAACAAAGTTTTCGAACAAGCTAGCAAGAATTATCATGTAACGGATCGTAATCACGCGAGATTATTTTAATGACTGTGAATCTTGTTGAAGTATTTTACAAAAACAATTCTTATAGATAGATCACGATGAAGTTTTGAAAAAGGATTTTCGGGTAGTGAAAGTTTTTAATGAAAATCTCAAAAACGACGAGAAATGCTAAATGAGGATCGGATTTTTAGATCCAGCCATATGTTAGGAGTAGGTTAAATGATGAGATTTTGTTGAATTGATTTTCAATTTTCTCGCTACGCTCATGCCCTTGGAGTTTTAACGCGCGAAAAAGAATTTTTAGTCTTCGTTCACTAATGAAAATTCGGCAAAACTAGTGCAATACACACCTAGGCAAAGGAAAAAGACAATAAAACCGCTTCGCAACCGCTTTGCAGGCCTCCGATTTCATTTTCGAAAGTGTTTTTTTTTACTTTAATGAATGTTTTACTTGACATAATGAACGTTGCAGACTGTTCCCAACGATAGTTTTACCTAATTCGAACATTTTCCCGTTACGATTTTTAAATCTGGGATGAAAAAAATTAGGGGAAAGTAAAATTTTTGAACTACAGTAACTGAAATTTGATCTACTCTATCGATTTTCTTTGCTTACACTTTTCAACTGCGTTTGCCGCGGTGTGCAATAACACGCCTTGAGTACTCACTCGTTTAAAATTCAGTGCAAAAATGAGCGGAGCAAAGGAAGCGGTCCCCTCCCTATAATTTGAACGTATATGAGGCAAGACATTTAAACTTTTGAAATTGTCAAATTTGTTTAAAAAAAATAACAATTTTCGGAAAACTGAAAAAAATTACCGCTGGGCAACTGCTATGGGCCATTGGATACGTGCGAAGTTCGACATTTGGATGGAATGACTTCAATTTTGCCTCCGTGAGTCGTCCAATGTTCAGTGGCACCAAAAAGTCTTGTGTCCCGTGTCCGAGGAAGATGGGCGTCTGCGCGTTCTGCTCATGGGCCAGCTGTAATATGGTGAAGTTGAATCAGATTCCAGCTTTCGAGCAGATTTTCAGTGAAAGAAGGTCAAATTTACCACTAATTCAGGTCAACATGCTCAAAATCTGAGAAAAAATGGTTGGCGTTAGTTGTTGACTTGGTTGAAATTAATTTTGCAACTTATAAAAAGAAAAAAAGTCGAATTTCTCTATTTTCGAGGTACAAAACACTATTCAGATTTCAAATATGCCTGAAATTATATAAATCGTGCTCGTTTCGAGTCACACACTGGCTTTTAAGTGGTAAAACTTAATTCTCTCAATTTTGCAATTTATTTAAAGAAACAGTCGTTTTCTCACTATTTTCGAGGTAAAAACACTATTATGATCGCAAAAAAGTTTTTTTAACGATAGAAAACAGAACAACTCACTCCTGGGAACTTGTCTCTCTGGAGGAAGAATCCACTGAGGCTGACAACTCCAGCCAACTTCTTTGGATATGTTAGAGCAGCGTAAATAGAGAGTGCCGCTCCCATTGAGAACCCTCCGACGAAAATCTTCTCGGATGGAATTCCGGCGACAATCTGAAATTTTATTTTTGTCATAAATAGATAAACTGTTAAAACCATGTTCTATTTTTATTTGAACTAATTCATGTTTTTATTTCTTCAATGATTAGTTTTTTTTAAATTTTGAAACGGCAATTTTTCTCGTTCATTAGGGGTTCAGCATCATCATTGTGAAATGTAGTCTGTCACAAATCAATGTGATGCAAAAATAAAATTTTCAAATCCAATCGAAAACTGTCATTTTCTTATAAAAAGAGGTCCGAAAGATGTTTTTTATAACAATCATTCATTTTTCAAAACGTTCTTTTCGTTTTGGAAACAAAACACTTTTAAAGAACACTCCAACTCAGTTCAAGATTAGAACTTAGCTGAAGAAAAACTTTATAGTAGTAAACTTGAGGGTTTAATTGTAAACAAAAAATGCATTTTTCAACTTTTAAAGAAAAACAAATATTCTCAAGTCACCTCCGCATCAATCAGCTGATGAACATACTGTGTCGCAGCAAGAATTCCATTCTCGTCTTCCTTCGAATTCTCATCGAGACCATACAGATCATACCAAGCCGGCATCTGCATTCCAAGGTTCAGAGTTACTGATCTCGAGGCGCTAAAAATTGTAAACTTTCATGGTTTTCTTTCATTTCTTGGAAATGTTTTTTCAAAAACACTTTTTGGGTGTATTTCGGAAACTTTTATCCGAAATTTAAACATATTTTATATTTAAAAAAAACCTGTGTGGGCAGATGTATCTAACGTTGTCGTTTCTCATTTCTGACTGGAAAACATCAGCCCATCCATGTCCTTGGTCGCCGAGGCCGTGGAAGAAGATCAACTGAAAGAAATAGATTTTCATTTGATTCAAAGGCCAGAAATATATATCCGTTTTTATCACAGCTAATCAAAGATTTATGGAAAAGAATAATGTCTGGAATGTCGAAGACTGATATTCTCATGAAAAATGATTTTAGAAAAACTTCAAACTCTGCCTGGTTTTGCACAAAAATAATCGAAGATTGTCTAAGAATTTGACAGAAATATGTCAGTTTCTTCCTGCTCATGGCAACAATAGGTCAGGATAATATTGAATCTAACAGTTTGTACTAATTCTGAATGGTAATGATTGATTACAGAGGTGCGACACATAGCTTTCTCTACCTGTAAAAAGTCTGACCTCCGTAAATCGGCTACTTAGTACCGTAGCAGTTTCGCCTTGAAATACAAGAACGATGTAAGTAATGCGCCTTTAACTTCAATGGACTGAAAGTAAGAATAATAATTTGAATCCACAAAGATCTAACTGTTCGTTGTGAGAGTCCCGACTCCTACCGTACTCATTTTACAAAAATGCGACTGGCGCGCGTTTGAAATCGGTCAGACTTTTTGCTAGATATGTGTGCGAATAACATTATGATGCGACTAACCGAAGCTTTGTGCTGTGCACGTGGCGACACGATGGTTGGTGGTGAAGAGTTCATAACTTGATCGTCGTCTTCTTCACTTCCACCTGTGCACAACCGTCGTGAGAGTGAGGAACCTGAACACCCTGAAGTTGCTCGGTGATCAATTAACTACATTTCTTGTTTCTCCATAATCTTTTTGTCACCGCTTTGTCGTCAACATGTCGCCATTCGGTATACTATACAAAACAGCAACAATGTGGAGACGTAGCGACGACAAAACAGCCAAATCTGCCTCTGTCGCCGTTTTGTCGCCGGAACGTCGTCACATTGTCGCTCGCTATTTGGTAGGTTATACCATATGACGGTATATTAACGACAAAGTTATGAAGAAACATATCGAGAACAGCATCATTACAACTTACCTTTCAGTAACTTATCAACCTTATTGCTAAAAAAAATTCGTGTTAAATCGATGTCATAGATCATTTAAAAGCCTATATCACAAAATATCACTTTTGGCGGATTTTTTTCATTTTCTGTACTGATTTTCATTGTTTTGGTACGGTTTCAATTAAAAAAAAACTCAGTGTTTGATCATTTTGTCGAATTGAAAAAGATCTTAACTTTGAACAAAGCTTTTAAAATGAGATAAAAGTGTTACATTTCTGTGTTTCAAACTACTCTTATCAAATGAGGTTTTTCCACTTTTTTAATGGGAAGCCGTTAAATACAATAAGAAATTGATCATACTGGGAAAATAGATTGTATCGACCAGGCATTTGATTCGTACTAGTAAGAACTACAAACTGGGATTATACGGAAGTAAAAATTCGAACGGAAGTCGGCAGTGAAAAAAGGTAACAAGTTTTTTGTATACCCGTTCATTCTCAGGTGAACTTGGCAAATTAGATAATTTTTCAATCGGAACTCTGCTAAACATAAAACTATGAATCTCACCTATGTTGTCGACTTTACTGGAGCAAAACCCGGAATTTGTATACCCGTTCATTCTCAGGTGAACTTGGCAAATTAGATAAAGATTTCATTTTAAATTTCTCAAAATTTTTATATCTTTCCCACTTTTCCGTCAAGAATCATCACACGAAAATGACTATTTTTCATGTGAATCGGAACTCTGCTAAACATAAAACTATGAATCTCACCTATGTTGTCGACTTTACTGGAGCAAAACCCGGAATTCTTTGAGGCAGCCAACCGTGCGCTTCGGCAGAATTGACTAGAGAGGAAACCTGCAAGACAGTTGGATCAATCGACATCACCGACAGAAGGTTAGGAACAAAGTTAGAATATATGAACACTTAGGCACTTGAATTCGGTTGTTTTCTGTCATTTACAAACAATATCCATCATAAATGTATGAAAAATGTGATGAGACGACACTTACTTGTAGTCCTATTTCACGTTTTGACGACTTGCAACGAAAACGTAGATTAACTCATTTCATTTCACGTAAGCTTACAAGGTGCCCGGTTTTTGTGAAAATCCGATTTTAACACATGTGAAATCTTCGACTTTTACATTAAAAACGCGTCAAACTAAAAAGTAAAAGAAAACTACCGAAAACGAGTGTGTGATTAATAATACCTGTAAAAAGAATCCGAGAACTGATCAACATTCGGATGGTCGGTTCTCCTATAAAAACGAAGAATGAGATAAAGTGCAGTTTTAGTCGGTTTTCGAAAAACTTCTTTGTTCCATTTTGGATTTGAAAACAGAAAGAAGAAGAAAAACCGACTAAAAACTTCAAAATGTCTGAGAAACAAAACGAGATAAAATTGGCTGAGAACCAATAGGAAAACAGAGACAAACGTCCAAATGAATTATGTTTATTAGGCTAAAAGACTAGTTTGATCTAAGTGAGCATAACGAAACTCTGGCGATTTCTTCCATTCTTGCTCAATATCTTTGAAGAACGACTGGAATCGACATTTGAATACGAATAAAGGGATTAAAAAAATACCTCAAAGCCCTCGAAATTGACCAACCCGACCATTCCAACATAGGGAAATTTGTTCACACATCGACTTATCTGTTTCTTCGTTGAGCAGTGTATAAATGGAAAGTTGCGAGTAAGACAAGCGTCACGTATCGCCCAATAATTAGAATGAACTGAAAAGCTATAATTTTCAACATCGAAAACTAGTGTGGACTTGAATTCTAAAGTCGCTTCGAAACGGATCCGAGATAAACAACTTACAATTAGCATTTCTGTCGTCACAATTCCTAGCTACAAAAACTGCTTTAATTTTGTCCAGCTGAAGATACTTCAAAATCTCATGAGCTCCAAAAATCAACCGTCGTTTATGCCTCTGGAAAGGAAATGAAAAATGGAAAGAGGATTTCTCACTTTTTCAGAGGTTGAAGATTTCTGCTCATCATTCTTCTTCAGCTTCTTGATAAAGTTTTCTACCTTTTTATCTAATTCGCAATTTGATTGAGAATGTAAGGGGTCGTGAATAGGCATAACATCGAGAGGAAAAGTTGAAAAGAAAATAAAAAATTTAGGTGGCCTAGATATTGTAAGGGTTTTTGCAAAATAGAAAAATTCGAACACGGAAAATTTTTATTTTTATTTATTTTGTAAAATCAGTTTTGTAGATGTCGGACGGTCAGTATGCTCCGCTGTCGTCAGCAGTGGTTAGATCACTGACTGACAAAGTGTATGAGAAAAGAAAAGCAGCCGCCTTGGACGTTGAGAGGTAACAAGTTCGTTTAATAATTTAATTTCAAAGTATCTCTTCAGACAAGTGCGAGATCTGTTCCAAACCAATCAGTTACCACAACTTGAAAGAGTTCTAGCAGTTCTTGCAGAGCTTGTGGGCTCTAGTAATACGCATCAAAGGAAAGGCGGTTTGATCGGAATGGCAGCCGCCGCGATCGCTCTCGGTAACAAGAACGTGGGGCCATACACGGACAAGCTCATCGAGCCGGTTTTACCATGTTTCAACGACCCTGACTTGCAGATCAGATACTATGCTTGTGAGGTATTTCTATCATTTTGTGCATCGTAAATGGTTTTTTCAGTCACTCTACAACATTTGCAAAATTTCACGTGCAAATGTGGTTAGTCACTTTGAAAACATATTCGACGTTCTGTGGAGAGTCACCGCCGATACAGACCAGAACGTTCGTGGTGGTGCGGAACTTCTTGATCGGCTGCTCATGGTATTTTTTATTACATCCATCGGGTGATTACATGTCCATTCAGGATATCGTAATCGCCAAAGAAGACTTTGATGTTGCCATTCTCATGAGCTTGATCAGGGATAGAATTTACTCACAAACGACGTCCAACAGGAAATTCATCGTTAATTGGGTTGGGTTCATCCTGTTTCATTCAATCTCAATTTTGTTTCAGCTCAGTACAATTCAATCGACTCCATACTTCTCCATAATCCCATATGTGCCAGAAGTGGCCGATGGACTGTTGAAGATGCTGTCAGACAGTGCTCCCGGCGTTCGGGACATAACTGAATCGGTCCTGGCGCAGTTCTTGACTGCAATCAGGAAGAAGCCATCCTCCCTGTCACAAGACGACTTCATCCAGATGATCAACGTGCTGATTGTTCACGCGCATGAAAATGAGCCAATGATCGCAAGGAGGATCTCTGTTATTTGGCTGGACGAGTTCTTAGCGTAAGATTTTTTCTAAATTATCAATATTTATTTTTAAAAAATAATTTTAACATTTAACTCTTTCGTTAAAATTGACAATTTTGATAGTTTCACACTTGATGGTTCTGTTGAATTGTTTTTAAAGCGTTTATTTAAAGTTAACGGTTTTATTAAAAATGGAAAAATCGTGAGTTTAACATTCAAAGCTTTCGTCGGGAATTTCGTAACCAGCCCTTGTCAGAATACAATTTTTTGATTTTCAGATTATACGGAAGTCAACTACTACCATTATTGTCTAATTTCCTAGTTGGAATCCTACCCGTTATCAATCAAACGGAGATAAAAGGTGAGTTTTTGCTTCTTTACTAAAAAAAAACCAAAATTCAGGCGCTGAGGTCAACAAGAAACTGATGCATATAGTAAGTTGCAACAAACTTCCGAAGAAAACACTTGATGATTCCATTGGTAAGTGTGGGAGGTATTCAGAAAAATCAAGAACATCGATTTCAGAAGTCCTCCTGAACCTTATTGGACACGAAAGGATGGAAACAAGACTGCAAAGTCTCAACTGGATTCGTCTCTTACATTCTTCGGATTCGGCACAGGTAAATTTGAAAATTATCAGATTTTGTCGTGATGATGGTTTTCTAGTTTTCTACATGTATCTGCGAAGATTCCTCGGTTGACGTTGTGATTCAGCTATAATTTAACGAAAACAAACGACTAAACCAAAGAAATAAGAAGAAAGTTACAATTTTGGTATTAACGTTCTTGTAGAGCAGTACTTTGCAGTTCTTATAAGGGATTGAAAACTATGTGAAACGAATAAAAAAATCTCGCAACATAAGTTCATGCTATGTGCTCCGATAAGCCAATAAATAGTTCACATCCAAAAATATGACATAACCGAGAAATTGGATAAAAACGGAATTTTTGTCTTACTCTTCAGAATCTTTTCCTTCCAGACCTTCCTTCACATGCACAGAATCTTCCCAGTACTTCTGAAAGTCCTGTCTGACACATCAGACGAAGTTCTTCTACTAGACCTGCTGCTGATATCGACCATATGTCAGTCGGAAATTGTCCACGATAAAATTGACGTTCAATCGTTTGGAGTTGACGTTGAAATGATGGATAAAGTGAGTTCATCTACATTATCGGACATAATCTTATTCGGGGGTTTCTTTAGGATATATCTTTTCTCAGAATATGAGTTGATTTGAAATTTAGATAGAGCGATTCTAAAAGTTTAATCTGAAGCGTATTTAAAATGTGAATCTCGAAATCTTGGAATGTTAATATTTGGGAAAAAAGAATAAGATTTTGACCGTCATTGCACTGATATTTTAAAGCCTCTCATTCAGCTTACTGGAGTGTCACCATTTCTAGTGAAGTTTGCAATAAGTCTTCTAGAAATGTTCCGCCAAGACTCGAATTTGTTGAATGAACGAGGAGTTTTGATCATTAGGTATGTTTCTCATTCGATTTTATACGAAAAAGTAAATGATAATGATAAAATGATGGTTAACTACCAAAATTTACTCATACCAACACCTGGAGAATCTGTGAGGTCTGAGCGGTCTTTTTAAATACTGTCAAGATGGTAAACCGATTTCAGAAGTTGCATCGATTTTTGTAATTATCGTATCGTCAGAAATCTAGAATTTCTTTTTCGTTCCCCGTTTTTGCAATTTTTGAGATTCGGTTATTTTTGAAAACATAGGGGACCACTTAAACCTCATAAATTCTCGCCATTTGATATAACTCATTAGCAAGTACTGGCACGATGACACTTTAGTACTGCTAGATTTTAGATCGGAATTTAACCTCCGACCTTGGTCTATTTTAAAATTTAAAAAAAACTTTTTGATAAAGACCCGTACTTATTACCCTTCTTTTTCCAGACAGTTGTGCCTTTTGCTAGAACCTGCTCACATTTACCGAACTCTCTGTGTTCTATTGGAACGCGAGCAGAAGGCTCACTTTGTCCAGGCAGTCGTCTCAACATTGCACGGAGTACTTTTAACAGCTACAGAGTTGTTCGAGTTGAGGTTGGTTTTTTTTGCAGAAAAAACATTAAAAAAAGGAGTGAATGAGAAAAGTCATTTTAAAAATTGACAAATTTTTCAAGTTTAAACAGCGATTTTTCATAGAATCAAACCTCAAGATAACTTTCTCACAATGCAGCACATTTACAATTCGTATAGCCTCCCGGCGAATGTTTTCTCTCAAATGGCGAGAGAACGAGAGGTTTAGACATAGCACACAGTCAGAATCTTGTTTTGCAGGGTCGAATATACCTTCTTCCTCTCTCTCTCTCTCTCTCTCTCTCTCTCTCTCTCTCTCTCTCTCTCTCTCTCTCTCTCTCTCTCTCTTTCTCTCTTTCTCTCTCTATCTCTCTCTCTCTCTCTCTCTCTCTCTCTCTCTCTCTCTCTCTCTCTCTCCCTCTCTCTCTCTCTCTCTCTCTCTCTCTCTCTCTCTCTCTCTCTCTCTCTCTCTCTCTCTTTCTCTCTCTCTCTCTCTCTCTCTCTCTCTCTCTCTCTCTCTCTCTCTCTTTCTTTCTTTCTCCCCTCCTCTCTCCCTACATAAACCTCATTTTCAGAGATTCCCTCCGATACTTGGCCGACCAGCAGATCCGAGACCTATTCGTCTGTGTCTTCCGTGTTTGGTGCTGTCGTCCGATCGCCCTGCTCGGACTTTGTCTCCTTTCTCAACACTATGAACAAGCGGCCATGATCGCCTTGATGGTATCCAAGGTGGACATCACAGTAGACGTCCTGGTAGAGATCGACAAGCTCACCAACTTGATTGAAAGCCCAGTTCTGGCGTGTGAGTTTTATTGATTGAGAATGGATGAAGTGAAATTGACTTTGAAAAAAAAAACATAATTCTAGCATCGTTTAATCTTAGCTTATCTATAGAAAAATAAGAAAAACCGATCTAAATAACGATATTCTCAAAAAAGTAATTGAGAAACCACAAAAATGTTTTCAGACGTAAGAATGGACCTCCTTTCGTCAGTTCACCGTACTCCCCTATGTACAGTACTCTCAGCTCTCCTCATGTTGCTACCACAGTCGGATGCTTTTGTAACACTGCATAAAAGAATGCAGGCAGTACCGGCGTTGGTCAGTTTAAAGTGAGTTCAGTCGTTTTTACTTAACGATTTGGTTAAATTTCTGTATTTTTCTTGAAATCGTCCAGGATTCACGAATTTGACACATTTTCTCATTATTCAAAAATCCATTTTTTTTTCTCATTTTACTCTCTCTCTCTCTCTCTCTCTCTCTCTCTCTCTCTCTCTCTCTCTCTCTCTCTCTCTCTCTCTCTCTTTCTCTCTCTATCTTTTCTTATCGTTCTCTACCTTCCTATCCTATTTCTTTCTCTCGCTTCTATTTGAAAGTTAGTTCCTTCTGGAATGACCGAAAACTGGTAACCTCATTAGGCTTAGTCTCTCACGCAGCCGCTAGAAGTATAATTTCAGTGACAAAAAGCTGGCACCAGCGAGGGAAGTCATCGACTTTGGCCCACTAATGGAACACTTTGAAGAAGCACTGGGAAAACGTCAAAAGGAAATTCGAGACCGGCACAGGGACCTGCTGAGTGGTGTCGTGGGCCATATGAAGTCATTGAATGTCTGATGTTGTACTTATGTAGTTTGAACCATTCCAACAAGCGAAGTTTATCCATCACTTTCACCTTAATATGCTTTGAATGAGTTACCAGCTTGTGAGTTTCAATGTGATGTACCGACGGGATCAGTCAATTTTCTGTGTAAAATTGTTTTCATTGCCAATTTATCATAATTTTGTTCTACGTTACCCCAAATGAAATTTTTATTCACGCATGTACGAGTTTCATCAATGGCAATCTGAAAGGAACACGTCGTAACGGGAATGTTATTGCCTAAAACAGGATTGGAATGGGCTTTGAAAACTGAAATGAGAAACGTAAAATTAAAAGTAAGATAAAAGCCACATGTTGCTACAGTAATCTTTTTGATCTACCATTTTCATTTTTTTCTCCGGTTCATTTTCAATTGCGTTCTCTTCAATTTTCGAGGTACTTTTACGTTTATTCATTCACTTCTATTCCTTGTACCAATATCTTGACATCTACTTCCAAATCTTCATACAAAGCCCGTGTTTCACATAAACTTGCTCATTATTCTTTCATTTCCGCTCGTTTTCATCGATTTTTCTTTGCTAAACTCCACGTCATTTGCAGTTCAAGCGGGGCGCAGAGAGTGAGGTAAAAGTGCGTGAGTGTGTGCTGCAGGAAAAGCTTTCATCTATCTTGGCATCGCATCCTCGGCAAAAGAGTGCGCCGTTATTTATGGTGAGCTAGCTCACAGCTCGGCTAGCTGAGTGTATGCCCGGAATTCGTCCCTCTTCGTGTCTATCCTTGGAACATTGCCAAACAAGTTTTCGTTGTCTATGTTCTCAGCATTTTACACACTCGTTTCATTAAATTTAAGATTGGAAATTGTTTTCGAGTTGAGACGATCGAACATCAGGTAAATTTGCTCCAGATTAATCTGAAAGCGGATTGAGAAGTTTTACTAGAAACAAGCATTACAAGTGTTTTTTGTACAAGTTGTCTTGCGATGTAGAAAAGGACTGAATAAAACTTCACAATTTTTCTGACAACCTACCATTCAAAGCTTTTTTTTGATTATTTCTATTCTAGTTCAAAAAGTGAGTAAATCAGAAAATTCCACGTTTCTCTCCAAAGAAAACTGGAGTATTGAGATAAAATCTGCGGCGGGAACAAACTAAGCCCTTTCTCCTTGAGTATATGCATAGTTCTGGATGTATGCAAAGTGAGCTGAAAGACGCTTCTCATGAATTTTTCACCACTTCTTCGTCTCATTATTACGCTTTTCCACGTTTTCTCCTCATTTTCACCCAGTTTTATGTTTACTCGCCACTATGAAACTCAATCCCGACTATTCCATTTCATCAATCGAGGTTAAACACGTGGAGGTTATATAAATTCATGAAACGCTACTCACTACCGGAATGAACTTATAGGAAAAACCGCTTAGAGAATAGGATTGATTATATTTGAAAAAGCAGTGAAAATTTTCAACGAAAGGGTGATAATTGTTTATAGCCTCACACGTCTGTGGAAATTATTTGAATTTAAAAAATCAAATTTGTTCGAAAATTACATGGAAATTTTTTTCAATCCCAATGAAAACGAGACAATCCTCATAAGTTTTATCAAAAAACATTTTCAAAATTTTTAGAACTCCGAAAATGCTCCTTGAGGATGTCAGCTTCTTATAATTTATTTTTTTCAAATAATTTAATAGACAATAATTTTGATGCGGGTAAATTTTTACAAAACATCACTCTCCTTTTCTTTCAATGATTGTTTTGCCGTTTTTCGCTCTGTCACCGGGACCGGCATTAGACCGTAAATGGGCGACAGATGTCCGGGACGATAGTCGCCCATTACGGTCTGAGGTACCTCGTCATTTGGTTGCCGTTGGATATACCGAATGGCGACGTAACGGCTCCAAAAAGATTATAGAGTTACCTAAACATCCCTTAAACCTCTAACTCATCCCCTTTGAGTAACCCAGACAACCCTCAAATCTGGGAAACTTTTCTCTCTCCATTATTCGCTCGACTAGTCGCTCTCCTATTGTCACGTCTTCCGAATCTCTCTCTTATGGAGACACATTTTTTTAAAATGAAAACGCGGCAACCCAGCTTCCGTCCCTCGTTGCAGAACTCATATTTGCTCATTCCGCCTCCTCCATCGATTCTGAAAGCAGCAGGGCTTCATTCAGCTTCAGATGATTGATGGACAGGAGTGAGAACCCGTGTGTACACTACTACACACGAGAACCTTATTTAAGTGTTTTTTTTCTATTTCATTTTCATTTTTTTCCGAGACTTACCGAGATTCTGACTTGCCGAGATTTTTTTGTATAAAAGTTACCCAGAATTTCATCAGACGTTTTTTTTTCAAATTACTTTTATTATTTTTCGGATTTTTTTGTTAAAAATCGGATATTAAAGTCTCTCGGAAACCTGTAAATACAGAAAATCCCCAACTATTTTGACATTTTCTGCATTTTAACGTTCATCTAGAATTTGTCCAGACAAGAAAACATCCTGGCGTGTTATAATAATCACGAAATTTGAACAAGTTTTCCCAAAACAATTGGCTCTTCTCCGTGTAAACAGACTTGTTCATAACAATATAACCAAGATAACACTTTTTGTTCCGAGTTAACCTTCTAATTGATATTATATTATTTTCCTGTGAATCATTCTCCCGAAAATTCTGTCCTCTCAACAGTTACGATATTTGTTGAAGTTACAACAGGTTTTGTTACAAACTAGCCACGAAACGGGCGCAAAGGAACTAGGTGCGATGAGTATCTACATTCTTCCTAGAACCAAAGTTAATGACTGGCTAGATAAGATAAATTTCTATATTATCTAAAAGTGGACTCATAAAAACCTCTATTTTGTCGCCACAAAGTTACCATCAAGACAAAGGTAGCTATGAGTTGAGTTTCCTATGAAGTTCTCAAAAATAAACTTGACCCCACAGCTATTGTTTCAATTCAACATTAAAAGGAATTCTGCAGAATATTAAAAATCGAAAAAAATAACCTAACGGAAGTTTATGCTTCTCACGAAATAACTGAACCCTTTTAGTGTAGGGAAGTGACCTAAACAGATCCTGAGCTCTAAGTAAGTCACGTAACCGAACCCTAAACACCTAAGAAAGTTAAACAAACCAGAACCTTAACAATAAATAAATTACGTAATCAATCTCTAAACTCTAAGGAAGTAACCTAACAATACCTTAAACACATAGGGAAGTTAACCAAACTGAACCCCCAACGGTGAATTGTGGGGGCTAATTGGACTGATTACATTACACACACACATTTGCACACACACACAGATTCGATTGACAAACACCAAAACGAGGAGGTCGAACATGGCAATGGCCGCGCACACAGAGAAAAGAGAGAGAGAGAGAGAAAGAAAGCATAATGCCGACCTCAACCTCGGTTTTTCCGCCTGAAAGTGAACTTCCCCCTTTCTGGATATTTGCTCATGTTTGTGTGTCCATGTTGGTTGATTGACTCATGTGGCTCGATTCGCCGATTTGGTTAGAACCGAATCTCTCTAATTTTCGACATGTTGCATTATTTTTGACCGTGGTTTAGTAGTTACAGCCACTAACTATAGTGCATGGCAGGATTTTGACCCCAGTCGGACCAGATGTGAATGGATGGACAGAGGTTTTTGGGTTAGGCTGTAGCATTTATCCCCAGAGACGATTTTTAAAAGTTTTTTGTTGTAGTTACGTCGTCCTTTGGTATACCTCACACTGCGGCAAACGCAGTTGAAAAGTGTAAGCAAAGAAAATCGATAGAGTAGATCGAATTTCAGTTACTGTAGTTTAGAAAATTTTACTCTTCCTATTTTTTTTCGTCCCAGATTCAAAATTCGTAACGTAAAAATGTTTGAAGTAGGCAAAACTATCGTTGGGAACAGTCCGCAACGTTCATTATGTCAAGTGAAACATTTATTAAAGTACAAACACTTTCGAAAATGGAAGCAGAGGTCGGCAACGCGATTTTGTCATCGAAACGTCGTCGTTCGGTAAGATATGAAAAATGGTGACAGACGGATTATGTAGTTACACAGTACTTTTTAATGTCACGACGTCCTGCACAACATCAGCAACAATATCTTATTACGTGTCCCAATTCAACTTTCTTGTGTCCATGTTAGTTGATTGTCTGTCATACAGTTGATTCCTTGGATTTGACACTGGTAGACTCGAACAGTCCTAATTTTGAATTATTTTCTTTAATCAGTCAATAAAATTCTGTATTATGAATTATTACGTAAACACACACTGCGCTAAGCACAGTAGAAAAGTGTCGGACCAAGCAGCGAGGGGAGGCGACCAATAAGCAGCGACTGCAAACCCCGCCCCTTTGTAAATCGCGTTTTGTCGTAGATCAAATTACAGTTACTGTAGTTGAAAATTTTTCTCGAACGCGTTTTTTTTTTCAAAATTCATGATAAAAAGCTAGTTACAGAGGAAAGTTACATGATTTGCAATTTTCAATAGCAATCGGCGAAACGAATCCGCTTGTTAAGATGAGAAAAATAGGAAAAAAGAATGAAAAAAATATTGATGTGCGAACGCGCTCTATAGCGAATTTTCGTTCAATATAATTTTGCTGCAACGCGACTAATCGATGACGACCTTCTTTAGCTCGGTGTAAAACATCACGGAATGGCTCCAGTTTCCACACTAAAGTTATAAAATCAATCAGAAACATGAAGTGTTGTTAAAAAAAATTATACTCCGAAGTATAATTTTTGAACAACACTTCAAATAGGCCTAGTTTGACTAGTCCCGACCTACAGCTTACTTCTGATTCTGTGTTTTGAAATATTTTAAAAGAATTAATTTTTTTATTTCTAGAAATTCTTATTGAAAAAGTGAATTGATTGAATTCTGTAAATTTACACGGAAATTTCACCTTTCCAATTCAGAAAAAGAATATTTTCTCACTGGAGAGTATAGGATGGGATGCCCGTAGGCTACCTCGACTCGAACAAAAAACTTCCTTTGAGCACTTCGAAGCTTTTTGTCGCTGGAGCTGCGCGGAACATACTTGAGCTTGCAAGTGAATGCTCTTTGCTCGCACAAGTCAGCATTCCTCTCTCTCTCCCCTCTCTCTCTCACTCTCTCTCTCTCTCTCTCTCTCTCTCTCTCTCTCTCTCTCTCTCTCTCTCTCTCTCTCTCTCTCCCCTCTCTCTCTCTCTCCCAATCTCCCTCCCACTCTCTCTCCCTCTCTCTATCTCTTTTCCCCCCTCTACAACCTTTTTTTTAAAGTTTTTAAGTGTGCACAGGGTAGAACTCCCTGCGCAGCTGTGACCATAATGGGTGCATAATGGACATGTGTTCCAACCAGTCCATTACCCACTCCAGCGCAGAGTAGGCGAATTTTATTTCAAGGTTTTCACTAAACGTTGTCCCTATGGAGAAATTGTTCGATTTTTGTATGATTTAGGTCGTTTATAAGGAGAATTACTGTAATTTTTGTAGTACTTTGTACTTATACCTATGTCATAATACAGATTTCGAATAGGTATGTCTTTCTCTCTCTCTCTCTCTCTCCTTTTCCATTCCCATGTTAGTCACAGCTGCGAAGTCTATTTGACCTTCCATTCTTTTTTCAAATATTCAAATACTACTTGTGAGACCAGAACCTATTTTCATCAAATTCCTCTGGGAAATACTGCAGTGAACGGTAAAGTTCAAACTTTTCATTTTCCATTCATCTCCTCTCATTCTTGCAGTGTAAATTTGAAGGTGATCGAACAGGAAAAATGGAAATGTTCATGTCCGCTGCACAGTACGCATCACCGGTCAACTCGAGCCCGGGGGGCGGGAGAAGAATGGGGAGCCGCTAACTGCAAAGGCCTTCTCCTGTTCCTCACAGCTGGGGAATCGAACTCCCCCCACACAACGCCCTGCTTTCGCTGCCTACGTGAGGTCGGGAAAAGGGTGAGGAGACGCAGACAAAAACCCGGTCAGAGAAAAAGTGCGAATGCGCCCTATGTACACTTTTGCGCCCCGCGCGTTTCAAAATTTTTGTTTTATTTTTCTTTTTGAACTCATTTTCCTGCACTTTCGACCATATCTTGATTTTTAATGATCAGAACACCATTTTGTTTCTTTCCAAAATTAATTCAAAGACGTACCAAACAGTTACTCATCTGTTTTCGCAATTTCGTTAGTTTTAAAGAGAAATATTCGACGTTTTAGTTTTCGAAATCTGTTTTCTTCATTTTCTCTCTTGTTTTCGATCAATTCATGAGCAGTTTTTTTCAGCGTGACTGTCAACTGACATGGAATACGAAGGTCATGAGAATTCCCATGGAAACAGAAGGCTCCTGCAGGCGGATGGTCATTTTTAAAAAGGTATTTTTCAAAATTCAAAAATAAAACTCAATTTTGATTTCTGTTCGAAACGTGTGCTGTTATCATAACAGTAAATGTTTCTGTGATAGTTGAAACCTTTTTTAATGAACTAAACGTCTTTCCAGATGTGTATTTTTTTTTATTTTCGTGACAAAAAATTTATATAATGTTTTCCAGTAGACGACTTGAGCCGACGGAGGACAGGAAGAAGATTTGATAGCTGATGATAGCTTTATAGAAACATTATGGTGGCCCAGGTTGATTTGTTAAGAACTTGAATTCGGTGATTTTAACCAATTTTGATTTTTTGAACAGTTTTTTCCCAATTGACGCCGAATTCAGTTCAATCGCTCAATTGTGTTTATATTTGGTTTTATTGAAGTGTTCATCAGATTTAATTCAATGTACGGTAATAAATATTTGTACTTGAGAGAAATTTAGAGATGGTTTTCAGCATTTTTTTGCATATTTCAATAGACTTGTGCTTTTATAGGTCTTTCAGGTGGAGCGATCGAAGTGACACAAACATCTGGATAGTTTTTTTTTCTAATCAAGTCGTTTCTGGAAGCTGTGCAGCGCGTGAAATAAAAGTAAAAATCGCGCTACTTGTAAGCGGGGAGGCGAGAGAGTGTCGAGGGGGAGAGGGCGCAGAGTTCGAACCACGTCTAACAGGTAAGCAGGGCGCTGTGCCCCATGTTATTTCCAAAGGTAGAACATTGTCCACCTCACCACGCAAACCTCAAAGTTCATTTTTGCTCTCCAAAAGAACAAGTACAAAACGTAGTTTGTACTGAATAAACCTACAACCCAGAAACCAGTTGATAACGAGTATCGAAAGCGGGAGAACGAGATAGTGGGCGGATGGAAGAGACGGCAGACATCCAGTCACTCCCTCTTTCTTTATTTGAACTTTGTAATCTTCGTGAAGCAACAAACGTAATCTTTTTTCCAGCCCACAAGGGTTTCTCCTCATTATCGATCCAATGTCAGCTGACTAGTACCAGTTACACGTATTTTGAACTTAGTGATGACGCTCCGCTTCTAAGAGGAGCGCTCACAGCAAGGTTTTTTTTGAATTATTTCAAAGTTCAGTTTAGTAATTGTTCAAATCTACACAGATTAGACAGATTCTGATATTCATACCTGTTACGCTCCGCTATTTAGATGAGCGCTCACAAAGTTTCTTGAATTCTTCCCAGCTTCTCTGGGTTTTTACTCATAGTCGAACTCCAGTTTTTTGTCCTCGCTCCACCTTGAAGAAGAGCGCTCACAATTTTTTTGAGTTTTTCCATTTTCACTCTAATCAATCTCCAACTCTGCATAAACTCCAACAGTTTTCGATACTCATACTTATCCTTTCTCCGTTACGCTCGGCCTCTATGAAGAGCGCTCACGTCATTCTCATTAAGTTTCTAGTCGAGTTTAGACACACTACAACTCGATGGGAAACACTTGAGATACCTGAGTACTCACATTTGCGAGAGATTTTTTCAGTTTTTGAAAACTTACGTAATCTATTTTTACATGAAGAATAAAAATACACAAGCAGAAAAGGTGTAATGTGAGACGTTTAGAACGTACTTCGAAACATCAAAAAATAACATTTTCTTTCAAAATTTTTTTCATAAACTGTTTTCGTCATTTTAATTAGTAACAATGAATCGTTTTCTAGAAAATGTCAAAAAACATTGTTTTCCATGGAAATTTGCGAATTAATCTCTAGATTCAAAAGTTTTTTTCACTTTTCGTTCTCAAAAAATTGATAACTTTCAAAAAACTTTCGAAATGTGAAAAGATTATCAGTTTCTGAACGTTACTAATTTGTACTTTAAAAGTCTAAAGTTTCATAACTATTATTTCAACCTCACCTCACGGTTGAAATAATAGTTCAAAAATATAAAGATGAACACATTTTCCAAATTTTCTTCCCTATTTCTGAAACAATCTTAACCCTGACATACTAAAAAGTTCTTAAGTTTCATAACTAACATGTTTCCGGAGTGTTTTTTTCTCACTCGATGAGACTTCTCTGATCGTCTGACTCTCCCCTCTCTCCCTTTCCGTTTCCATGACTCATGTTCATTTTCCTTGCCTCTTCTTTCTCTTCCACCTGAACAAAGGAAATATTCAGAGCAGTCGAAGATGTCGCTCTCCGGGCTCAGAAAACAGTTCAACAAGGCAAACCAGGTACTTTTTCGGGTTTTTGAAAGGCAATCAATTAAAAATTTGGCGGTTTATAAAAAAGGAATTTACATTCACAAGTTTCAATTTCGAGTTGAGATTGTGTCAGGCCTGGAGAAACTTCACTCAATAGAAACGATGTTATTAGCAGTCAAAATATAAGCACAAGTTTTCTAACGTAGTGAAAATTTTTGGGTTTGCGAATGTTTTTTTGTGAATATTGTTATTTCCAAAAAATGGATGCATGGTATACGATACTGGGTACCACTACCACTTTGAAGCCAAAATAGTTGAATAAATCTTTTTCTTTAGAAACTTTAGTATTTCTAGTATTTTGACTGGTTTTTTTATTTGTCGTTTCAGCATT
This sequence comes from Caenorhabditis parvicauda, assembly GCA_963978915.1. Classification (NCBI taxonomy): domain Eukaryota; kingdom Metazoa; phylum Nematoda; class Chromadorea; order Rhabditida; family Rhabditidae; genus Caenorhabditis; species Caenorhabditis parvicauda. The sequence goes on from OZ022254.1 coordinate 10,210,128, forward strand.
CTCAAAAGTGTGTGATTTGACTGAATTTGAAAATATTCCGAATTTAGAATGAAATACCGGAGAAATTGAAATTTTTCGCAGCAATCGATGATAAAGTCACTTACTTTGACATGATCACAGTTTTTAAAAATCATTTTTCACATTCAAAGTGGCGTATCAACTGACAGCGTTCAAAAATTGTTTGGAATATGGTTTAAATCAGAATAATTTTGAATGTCAATTCATTTCAAGTTGAAGATGATTTTCATTTAAAAATCATGTTCAAATCTAAAGTAAAATTCTTGTCTTGGTTGTTTATTCATTGTTGTAAATTTGAAATTTTGTCAGTGAAAACATTTTTAAACAGTTATTAGCAACGCAACGGTTTTTTCTCGAGATATGAGGAAATTTTATGATAATCAGTTTTAAATTCTGGTAAAGTTTCAGCGTTATACCTACCTTTGCTTTTACTTCTCCTATACCTGATTTTTGAGTATTTTGATAATCATAACTTAGGTTTTTAAAAAATGCAGTTTACTTTTCCGTTATAAACTCACTATTTCCCCGAGGTTCAGTAAAGTATAAAGTATTTTTTCAGTACCTATCGGAAACGATGGGAGCTGCGGAGCCGACCAAACTCGACGATGTGTTCAACGAGATGGAGAAGAATATTGACACCACATATGAGCTAATCACTAACCTTGTGGCTGGCACTAACGAGTATCTACAGCCAAATCCAGGTAATTTTTGTCTGATTATATCTGCAAAAGTATGAACAGTGAGGATTATAGTTCAAGTTATCCAATATGTATGCCCGCGAAGAAATACAGCTGATGCTTTTGGATACCGTAACAGAAATTGGCACAGAGAATGTTCGTGATAAAAAAAAACCGTTTGTAGGTTATGATAAAAAACATTTTAATCTTATCTGAACATCAATACAAATATATCTCAAGGATTGTTCAGTTCAGAATTCATTTTTTGATCCGAATATTGAACCCGAATACAAAAAATGACATAAAAATCTAGAAATAGTTGATTCTGAAAATTTCAAAGAAAATTGATATAAGTTTATTTTCACAGTATGCTCATTTTGTCAAGATCTCACGGTAAAATATTCATTCTCTAATAATTTCCATTTTATTCCAGCAACCCGAGCCAAAATGGCCACCGTTTCTGCGTTTTCCAAAGTCTCCGGAACTACAAAAACTTCGCCGTACCCACAAACGGAAGGAATGTTGGCTGAAACCATGCAGAAGTTTGGTCAGAAACTTGGTGACAATTCTGACCTTGGAAAGGTTCGTTTTTGGTGTTTAAAAAAATCATTTTGGTGATTTTGGCGTTTTTTAATTACTCAATCAAAAAACACCAAAAAATCCTATTCTTTAACCTGCCGGTTATTAAATTTATGACATTTTTTCCTTTAAGAATGGGCTATTTCGATTTGAGACATTGAGTAAAAGTAAGTCGTGCCGCGCAGCAGCGCGCGGTCTGATCGAATTTAAAAATCTATGCGCATCTCCGCTTCAACAATACCTTCCCGATGGCGTTTACACCGATTTGATCCGACTCCTATGAGCTGAGAAAACGTCGCGGAAAGACAGTGTGACCAAATAGCCTTTTTCATCAGAATAGATGTCCTTCTATCTCAATCTGCCATCTGCAGCCAACAGCAATTAACATATTATTACAAGCTCTTGTAAAGTTGAAAAAAAAAACAATTACGTGAAGTTATGAAAAAGTGAACGTAAAAGAAGTGCGGCTGAATTTTAGACAAAATCTACGGATCTGCAAAAAAAAAAAACACCAATATTTATATTTTATTTTTAAAAACAACAATATTTATATTTTATTTTTAAAAACACCAGTATTTATATTTTATTTTTAAAAACACCAATATTTATATTTTATTTTTAAAAACACCAATATTTATATTTTATTTTTAAAAACACCAATATTTATATTTTATTTTTAAAAACACCAATATTTAATTTCAGGCACTAGTCGACTCATCCGAAGCCTATAGACAAATGGCAGATATCAAATATCAAATGGAAGACAACGTGAAGCAGAACTTCCTCGACCCTCTCACTCACCTTCAGAACAATGAACTTAAGGATGTTAACGTAAGAGTTTTTGGTTAATTTTGAGAGATTTGAGTCACTATACTTAAGCTTATTAGTTAGATATTTTTAAAAAAAGTCATAGAAAGATTTAATATTTCATTTTTATAATTTTTCGAACCGTATAAAAGGTTCGAAGAAAATCTAAATCTTGGAAAGAAGAAATTCACGATTTTCGAGTGGGAATCAAAGTTTAATGTTTCTTTTTATTTTTTGAAAAGAAATTCAAGGAAATTTTAAATTTGGAAAAAAAAATTTTCAAGGTGAAATCATAGTTTAATGATTTTTTATTTAATAGGAAATAATTTTTTAGCACCACCGTACCAAGCTGAAGGGTAGACGTCTCGACTACGACTGCAAAAAGCGTCAACAGAGAAGAGGTAGGAGATCGACATTGTGTCCATGAAAAGAAAATCTATTCCAGACGAAGAAATGATCCAAGCGGAAGAAAAACTGGAAGAGTCGAAGCGCCTCGCCGAAATGGCCATGTACAATGTGCTGAGCAATGATGTGAGTTTTTGAAACCGTTTTGGGTCCGCGCAAGATTTTTGTGACCCTGAAAAAGAAAATATGAAATGCACGAGTAAAATTTTCATAGATTCAATTCTTTTTCACTAGTTCCAGCTAAGATTTGTTTGCCACTCTAGGAATGAATGACGTTTTCAAATGTTTGAAATTGGCTTTGAGTTTCGAAAATGGGAACAAAAACATTGGGAAAAAACGAACAGTATCAAGTCGAGTTGAAAATCACTGAAAAAATGTTCCACGATTTCTTATAAAACTCGATAGATAATTCGTGAAAATAAAAGTGAAAATTTTCATTGGAGAAGTGTAAATTTATCAGATTTACTCTCACAGAAGTTTTTAATAGTGGAACTGACAGTTTTTCCGCAGGTGGAATGATCGTAGCGAAGAGTTTTCAATAACATGGAAAAATGAATTCAGACGATTAGTGAATCTAGTGGAAATTTTGGAATAAGTTCTCTTTGAAACTCGTATTTTACATGCTGCGTGAAACGTATCGAAAGCTGATTGCAAGCATCCTGAATTCAGGTTGAACAAATCTCGCAACTGCGTGCTCTGGTCCAATCTCAACTCGATTTCCATCGTCAAACGACCCAAGTTCTGGAGAACCTTCAACAACAGCTCAATAGAAGGTATGATTCTGACGTTTCCTCATTAAAATCTGGAAAATTTTGTGTGAAAATTCTCATGTAAAACCTGATAAATGTGGAGTAATCTTGAAATTGAAGGTTGAAATTGAAAAAAAATAGGTTGAAAGTTGAATGGAAGAAATTGAAATTGAAGTAATCTTGAAATTGAAGGAGTCGTAACAAACATAAATATGATTTATAAAATTTCTAATCTTCATAGAAGAACTAATATTTGATTCATAAACCATGAGAAAGTGCAATACTTGTTAAACAGAGAGAACTATATATTTTGCGATCTCGAAGAATGATTCTGTAGTAATAAACATCTTGAATTCAAGATAATTCAAGGTGTTTACTATAGAGAATTACGTATAACCCTGACAATTCTAATTTATCTAATGAAAAAAACTCGGTGAAAAGAAAAAGAAAGAATTAATTAATGGAAACTGGCCATTTCCAGAATTCAAGACGCCAGCAGTCGATCACGACCGGACCACGTGCCGATCCCAGTTCTGGCGAGCGAAGGAAGAACCCCGAGATCTAGGTAACTTTTATGTTGTCATCGTGAAATTTGGTTCTAGTGCACGCGAAGCTTTTGTTTTGAGAGACTGCACTTCGTGACTCTTAGTGTGCGATCATATACGGTACCCCTTTTTCGGAGTCTGATGTTGTTGGCTTGGAGTAGTCATAAGTTTGGTTTTGCTAGAAAATGAGATTAGCCAACTGTCTTTGTTCAATGGGTATAGAATCAAGTGAAAATACGAGAACATTTCCATCGAAAGAAACCGTTTTGGGTCCGAACAGTTACTTTTTGCTTGTTCACACACATTCCGATACTTTTCTAGACACTACGCATTGTTGTGTCGATATTTCTCAGTGAACATAATAGAAAAAGATGGTGTAATAGTGATTTCAGTTTTGCATGCTTAACCCCCTCTATGATAGAGAGTGTAGTTTCAGATCACCGGCACCGGACATGGGACATAACACTGGTGTTCTGCAGCAGAACAACGTAAGTTTTAGGTTTTCGGTGAAAAAAGAAACTTGATATCTTTGCGTAACTTTGTAACTTGTTGAAAACGCCTTGAAATTGAAATTAATTTTTTTGAGGGACGATTTTTCGTATAAAGTATGGTAACTCTTGCTCCGCCCTTTTTAGTGATTTTATTTTATCACTCTGGTCTGGAACCGTTCAAAAAAGTTAGGTTCGTATGCATTATATGCATACATATCAGAGCTAAAGGATATAGAAGCTTCAAGTCAAATTGAGTGCCCCGTAGACCTTTTTCTTACGAAATAAAAATTTTTTACCAAGAAGAAACAAGATTCGCACATTTTTGCGAGGAAAAATGTTTTCCGTGATGTTTTTTTCAACTTCAGTGGCTGGAACAATAGTTGAATTTCAGTACCAAAATGGAGCTGGAGCAAATGCATTCGTACCGCCTGTTGTTCCACAGCAAGCGACTGTCCAGAAGCCATCGTGTAGGGCACTGTTCGACTTTGACGCTCAGAATGAAGGAGAGGTAATGTTTTGTCTGAAACAATAAGAACTTGGAGAAGTCAAAAAGTATCTTCTCTTATCTTTTGTAGAAACGAAACTTGTTGAAATGATTAGTTCATGATTTCTTTCAAAAAGTATCTTGGTCGATGTAAAATTCAGTTTTGATCATCCGTGAAGCTTTTTTGAAAGTAGTTTTTTTCAGCTCGACTTCAAAGAAGGCAACGTAATCGAACTGGTCAGTCAAATCGATGAGAATTGGTTCGAAGGAAGAGTTAACGGAAAAACTGGCCTGTTCCCTGTTACCTATGTTCAGGTAATTTTGAGTTGAATACTTTAGAAGAAGAAATTCTATTAAACTTGACCAAAATGGAGGCATTTCTCGGAAATTATATTAAAATAACAACTTTATTCATGTTGAGTAATGAGCTTCGTGATGGGCAGCGATAGCCGATTTGAGCACAAAATAATGGACATGGGAGCTGTAAAAAGTACCTTTAAAAATCTGCTCCGGTCAGGACGATTATGCGATTTTTGCAGAAAAAAAACGTTGGATAAGATTATAAAGTTACCAGAAAGAAAAGAACAGAATAGGAACTATGGTGAAATAAAAGAATTGTTCTATTCAACGATTTCTTGTTCCGCTGACTGGTTTCATCATTTTCCGTTGGGATATGACACAGAAAAGTCGTAAAATAGTCAAAAGTCATAAATACACTCAAAACTGGAAGGAAAGATAGAGTTCGTCAAAATGTCGACATTTCGTATGTTTACGGAAATGAGAGCATAACTTTTCACCTTATGGTAACTCGTTTGATAATTCAGAAAGACAATATGAGACCGAACTTATTCATCTTATAAAACAGAAATCTTTAAAAAAATTGTTTTATTTTTTGCTTGAACTATGGTGAAATTTTCAGGTACTTGTGCCACTCCGATAAAAACCGATCCAAAGAAAAAAATTCACCAACAAATTAGCTGACCATGAAATTGCCATATTTCTTAGCCTACCAAGTAGTATCTATTGATTTTTCACCGCATTTTCCATAACTACCATCCTATCCTAACTTCAACAAACCGTTTGTGTCTCTATGGATTGTGAGATTTTGCTTTATTCAACCGATCCCGGTCATCCCTTGTACCTTCAAACATTCATGTAGCAATAAACAACTCTTTTGTAGAAACTACAGTACCCTATTTCTCCTTTTATTGTAAGGCCAAGTTCGGTTCTGCGCTGAAGACATCGTCTGATTTGTCGATCCGGACTACGGTCAGTTACTAACCATTGAAATTTGTATGTTCACATGTTCCCAACAACAAAACATTCGCTTGACTATTGCCAGCTATTTATATTTTCACCTTAACTTATTGATGAACGTTCGACAAATTTATTGTAAAAACGACTGTTTTGAAAAATAAGTATACCCTTGGAGATAGAAAAGCAACGGGCAAGACATAAGATATGCAATCGGGATAGCGAATACGTGAAGTATGATGCTCTGAAAGAACGGTACGAAGAAACTGCAGAGATGTTGGGAAAAATATTGGAGACTCGTAATAACATGTACGTTCGGCACTCATTCAAATACAAGTATTAGGTTAAAAAAATATACTCGTGATTAGACCAAGCGGATTCGGCTCAAGTATTCTTTGGTCCTCTTGATTACGCTTTGCTTATATTCGTCTGGATAATCAGGGTTCGTGCGAAGAAGATCACCGGTGAGAATTCCCTGAAACATTGAATTCCAAAGTTTTTGGAAGCCACGAATGGAAATTTTTCACGGAAGTTGAAAATCGACAAAACCCATGTGAATCCATGCCAGAATTGGCGATCTGTGTAAAATAGAGGAACTTCTAGTTTTTCCAGGTATGCCAGGTTAATTCTGGTAAACCCATACCAGATTAGGTAAAGGTCTGGTGAATCGAGGTAAGATTAGGCAAAACTCGGTGAATCGAGGTATTAATCTACTCAAATGGGTCTAAGTCTTGACTGTCAATCTTCAATTCTCAGAGTTCATAGTAGAAACTTACCTTTTCATTCTTCCCCTTGCAGTCCAAGTGAAGAATCACGCGACAAAGGTCGTCAAACTTGCCGTTGATCGGAATTGTCTGTAATTCTGAGCTTCGTTAGGAAGAAAATCGACCCGCCTAACTGCCAAAAACGAAAGAGCTGATATGTTCGATGCATAGTTGCACGGAATTCCGACTTCCGTGTAAAAATTTTCTTCAAATTTTACTTCCGTGCAACCGTGGTTCGATGGGAACAAAACAAAGAACCCAGAATACAGTAATTTCGCCACCACTTTTTGAACGTACTTGTCAGCGCTTTGAAAGTGGAATTTGAATTTAAAAACCAACGTTAACTCATATTTTTCTTGTTATCTAACTAGTAACCATGCTTCGCTACGCTCAGGAGGCACCGAAAAACTGACTCCTCACTGGTAAGAAGTCAAAATTCTAGTGAAACAAGCACTAATAATTGAAAAACCAACGTTATCACATCGAATGTCCGTAATGTCCAGCTTGTACTCGAAAGCCAAAGGCCAGCCGAATGGTGGCTCCATCAACTGTGGTTCGAAGAAGAACATGTCCGCTTTGTTATTCACCATTATGTGCCTTCCGGTGTCGATGAGCCTCACGAATGGAACCTGAAAGCATAACTCTGTAATTTCAATGTGGGAATTTTCGTGCCGAAACTCGATTTTTGGCAGGTTGTAGGGCGTAATTGTGCCATTTTGCAAGTGGTTGGCAGGTGCACTCCGAAAAAATAAATGTGATTTAGAGGTGCCATAAGAATCTTTTAAGATAATTTAAATTTCTTTATGGCACCTTTGAATGCCATAATTTATTCCAAATGTTAATTAAAGACATCTGAGATATCTTTTAGGCACCTTTGAAGTTCATTAGAATATTAGGCGTTTCTGAGATGTCTTCAAAGAGTACTTAAATGTACATCGGATGTTATTTAAAGATTAGACATTTTAAAAAGGAAGTTTCAATTTCTCTCTCTCTCTCTGTCTTTCTGTCTCACTCACTCTCTCTCCTTCTCTCTCTCTCTCTCTCTCTCTCGCTCTCTCTCGCTCTCTCTCTCTCTTTCTTTCTCTCTCTCTCTGTCTTTCTGTCTCACTCTCTCTCTCTCTCTCTCGCTCTCTCTCTCTCTCTCTTTCTCTCTCTCTCTCTCTCTCTCTCTCTCTCTCTCTCTCTCTCTCTCTCTCTCTCGTTCTCTAAAATTCAGCCACTTACCCCAGCAAAGCCGACGATTACGGCGCGATGAAGTGCCGTTGTTTTGTCCTCGACATCTCTGATTAACACAAGAGGTAATCTATCCTCGTTTTCCTTCAGATCATTGTAGTACGCGTCTGTGATCGGCTCATAATTCCCTGAGCTGAAAATTGACATTTTTAGTTGAAACCTTTTCCCCGTTTATTCCTAGATAAACTATAGTGAATAAATAAGGATTTTTCATTTCTGACTAAACTCACAAAATGGAAACTTGGTACTTCAACAAACACGGACATATTATTTTTGTGTGCTTTGGAAATTTTGGAACCCGATTTTTTGTGGAAACTAATCAGAACGATTTCTAGGCACAGCTCACCACCCAACGTGGGGTTTCAACAAAGTTTTTGAACAAGATTTTTGTTCGCTCCGGATGACCGCTTTGCAGCCTGGTATTTTTACCCATTCATTCCGTATTATGCTAAATTTTAGTCCTTATTCAACAAGAAAATTGTTTTAAAGGTTATTGTAAGATATTCCCAGGAGACTAACCAATATTGCTATCGAAAATGTAGTTAAGGTCTCGGTTTGAAAAAATTGCAAAATTTGATTTTTGCCCGATCATCCTTGGTTGTCCCGCCCCACCGTTACGCCCACTTTTGGAATTGCCGAGAGTGTTACACCGTGGCGAATTATGAGATAACTTTTAAAAAAACAAGGAGTGACTCACAATTGCAACTTCTTCTTGAGTTCTACTTCGGCGTTCTCGTCTTTCCTCAGAATAAAGTAGTTGACACTGAATATGTTGGGAATTTCATCTACGAAAACTTGAAGTTCCTCAGTGACGTTATTGTAGAGAATCGGGTTGTGCTTCAGGATGAAGCGGTAAATGTTTCGACCCGAATGTCGTCCCACTATCGGTCTCATTTGTTCTCGCAACGTTCTTTCCACGTCGTTGGGTGTCAATGTATCCTGCAGATGTGGCGGCTGGTAAAGGTTATAACATTCATGGGGAATTCATATATTTAATACGAAAAAGTGTACTGAATCGTTTCTATCAAGAATCATTTTTTCTTTTATCTTTGTCGACACCTCAATTTTTAGGCTTAGGTAAGGTTCAAAGCACTAGTTAGGTACAATGCTAAAATTTGATCAAAGTTTAAACTTGATTATCACAAAAAATTTCATCTTGTAAGCTTTCCTTAAGGAAAAAAATTCTTGATTGAAACGATTCAGTACACTTTTTCGAATTAAGTAATTCATATGGACTCATGTGAATGCAAAATGCGGTTTTCACATTCATGAATCCATATGAATTGTGGTGAAGCAAATCACATCCGTATGAGTAGGGACATTCATATGAGTTCAGATGAATTGCGACCATATTTCCTTTCTAAAGTGATAATGGAGAACGAAAACTTTTTATGTTCAATTTCATCAAAGTTTTTATTGTAGCACGACGTCAAGAAACTTCAGAGAAGACGAACAACGATTTAATGAATCACGACGCCGGACTTTATACATTGATATCTGTTGTTTTCTACGAATAAATTATTGAGAAAAAAAATGGCACAATCATATGATCCTAAATAAAACTCATAATATAAGTAGGGAAATTCATGTGAGTCCAAACCACATTGATATGAGTCGAAATCAAACCCATATGAGTTGAAATCAAATTGATATGAGGAGGCAAATTCATATGAGTCGTGATCACATCGATATGAGAAGGAAGATTCATATGACGGGAAATCAAATTTAGATGGGTCTCGTTTAGAGTCGTAACCAGAATTCATATAAATTCCATTTTAACTCATATGAATGTAAATTCGTTTACCGGAGATGGTCTCGTTGATGATGTTGGATTCACTCTTGGGACATCGTTGAGTCTGGTTTGAGACCGGGTTTCGACAAGACGGACGATTTTAGCATCGCCTGAATAACAAATTTAAGAAAGAGAGAGAGAGAGAGAGAGAGAGAGAGAGAGAGAAACTCACCAGACATACAGTCACCGGTGACTTTGTAAGGATTTTTTACTGCAGAACAAGCAAATTTGACCTCTTCCTTGTAGTTGTCAAGGTGCAGCGGTTTGAACGACAACTTTTCGATAAAATCGTCGACCATCATCGATGTCAACGTTTTCATTTCTTGTTCAATCTGAATTCATTCGATATTAAATTTAACGAAATCATTACAGATAAAGAGAGAGAGAGAGAGAGAAAGAGAGAGAGAGAGAAAAAGAGAGAAAGAAAGAAAGAGAGAGAGAAACAAACCGCGCGCTGAACGTCTTCTTTGCATGTGATGAGATATGAGTCATCATCCATTTTCAGGCTGCTCATCGGAATCTGTTCTTCGATTGGTGGAGGTCTGGTGTCTCTGAACAGAGATTTCAATTATTGATTAAGATGATCGAGTTCGTTAACTTGTGATGAAATTGAACGGAAACATTGCGAACATCGCCGCGAAATAAATTAATAAAAAGTGTAATCACGATTTTTACTAATTTTTTTTGAAAGAAAAAAGTTCTGAACGATTCTCAACACTTTACTTTCTTGAGATATATTCACATCTCACAGCACAAATGAGTGTTGAAAAAAAAGTTTTTTTCGTTTTAAAAATTAAATGTTTGATATTTGCGTTTTTCGTGCGAAAATTAGGTCTATCCGTTTTTCCCACTATCACTGAAGAAAGGATAACTTAAAATTGAACTATTTTTTTTTAAATAATTATCAACTCGAAAAAAACCTGAGATGCAAGTCGGATCTGGTATCTTCGGCTTCTTCTTCTTCATCTTCTTCTTCACAAGACTCGTTTTCAGACGATGAGCTCGGAATGTGAATGTAAACATAGTCGACATCGTTTTCAGTCTTGAACTCAATGTCTTCCAGCTTTTTAGGAACGAGAAGACGCAGATTTCTCAGATATTGACTCTCCGATGGAAACTTCTTGATCAGGTTGTATCTGAAAGAAGGGAATGTACTCAGCCGTTGAAATACGATCGTTTTCAATGTCAAGGGATTACATGAGTGTTTTCAGTGATGTTCGGTCGTTTTCATAAATCTTATGGAAACAACCGAGACTCTTCGGAAAACAACCATGTTTTCTCATTAAAATGAACTCGACTGTAATACAGAAATTTTCAAAAAAAAAACCGCGAAAAACTACGAAAGTACAGAAAACGATCGTATTTCGACCACTAGGTACGTGTAAAATCCTTTTGCGGCAACAACAAAAAAACACCGAATTTCCCTCAAGTTCAAACTTAACATTCAGAAATACTTGACAACATAAATCAAGGGAATCGCCTCATTTTTGGTTGAAGCCGAGTTTCGGGTGGTCGCTATTCGGTTCTGATGAATATGTGATATTGTAATGAAAAAAGGGGAGAAAGGGACCCTGAGCGTAGCGAGGACTACTTGCTTGTCCAATAACACTGTAATGATATGAGAATATTGACCTGTTCATTTAGATCAAAAGTCAAGTCAGAAATTGAAAATAAAACTGTGTGAAAAAGTTTTTTTTTTCAGAAAAAGAAATCTCACTTTTTAGTAGTCGTTTCCAAATGAGTGACCGCTTTTCCAACTGGGATGCAATACCCGTTGTCCCTGAGCACCTGCATGAGAGCGTCTGCCAACTCGTCGTTCTGAAACGAACAAAATCTATTTTCGCGAACGTTTGGTAAAAGCAATTAATTCAAAATTACCAAGAAGACATTAAAAACAACATTTTCATAATTTTTCCTTCACGAATCACCTCGGCAAAGGCATAAGACAATATAACCGCTTCGCAACCGCTTTGCCGACCTTCGCTTTCATTTTCGAAAATGTTTGTACTTTACTAAATCTTTCACTCGACATAATGAACGTTGCGAACTGTTCCGAACGATAGTTTTACCTACTTCAAACATTTTTACGTTACGATTTGTGAATCTGGGACGAAAAAAAGAAGGAAAGGGGAAAATTTTTTGAACTACAGTAACTGAAATTTGATCTACTCTATCGATTTGCTTTGCTTACACTTTCCAACTGCGTTTGCCGCAGTGTGCTACGTCTAACCCCTAGGCATTGTTTCTTGCATATTTTTACCAAATTATCGAAGAAATTGAGGTCGCAATATGAAATTTTTCCATTACTGCACGATTCGTTAATCATAATTCCAACGGTAATTCTTGAATAGTGTACCACTTTGGGATCTATCTTTTGAATAATTTTGAAATTTCTCACCGATTGCTTTTTCGACTTGGCCACTTCGCTCGCCTTTGGTGGCTTCACCTTCTTCATGATGACTGGTTTTGCTGAATAAATTGATGTTTTTATGGAGTGAAGGTCCACAAACCCGTGTTCTTTTTGATCTTGTCCGTTGCCACTTCACCAGTTCGCTTTTTGACCAAACCTGGTGGTGGTGAGACGGAATCTCGTGGTGGACGTGACGAAGATGGTTGCGGTGAGCTAATGGTAGCCCTCTGAAATGATTTACATTCGCAGATCTATTCTAATGAAAAAAGGCTATTTGGTCACACTGTCTTTCCGCGACGTTTTCTCAGCTCATAGGGGTCGGATCAGAACGGTGAAAACGCCATAGGAAAGGTACTGTTGAAGCGGAGATCTATCTACTCTAGTATAAATACGCTATTTGGTCACAAACTGCGTACGCGGTCCGTTCTCAGCTCATAGACGTCGGATCGGAGCAGGCTCAACGCTAATCGGAAGCTCAGTTGCGGACGACGGTGCCCGTCAAGTTTCGTCCTGATCGGACCGCGCGTTGCTGCGCGGTAACCATTTATGCTGTTTTTATGGCCAAGACCAATTCGTAGTATCTGTTCTTATAGTAATTATTGGTTCAATTACCCAAGTTTGAGGTAAAAGAGTGCCAGTGACGGGTCGAGCAGTGATATGCATTAAACGCACTGATACTATCGGTTCGATTACCCAAGTATGCGGTACACTGCTTCGAACTGACGAGAGCAAGTATCGTCATCATTTTCCCAAGTGGGTACGCTATGTACATTACAGACGCAAAAAGTGCCTGGGGTAGGTCAAGCAGTGATATCTATTCCACACACGACTCTAACAAGTTGGTTCAATTACCCAAGTTTGAGGTGAGCCGCTGCACAAAAGAGTGTCAATGGAGGGTCGAGCAGTGATATCCATTTTTTACTCCGTTAAATCAGTTCGGTTACCCAAGTTCATGCTATTGCGACTGAGCGGTCCAGTGGTTCTAAACTTGAAACTCTGGAATGAAAGAAAACAATGAAGTTTTCCCGTGAATCTTAAATTATTACTGTCACAGTATGCCATGCGGGTCTTACTGTCAGGCTGTGCCCTGCGGTTATTACTGTCAGGCTATGACCTGTGGCTACTACTGTCACGCTTAGCGCTGAGGCTCCTACTGTCAGTTTATGTCCGCGACTACTACTGTCAGGTTATTCCATGCGGCTATCATTGTCACGCTGTGCCCTGCGGTTTTTACTGTCAGGCTTAGCGTTGTGGCTATTACTGTCAGACTATGCCGTGCGGCTCTTACTGTCAGCTTACTTCTTTTGACTACTGCTGTGAGGTTATTCCATGCTGCGGTTGTTACTGTCAGGTTATGCTCTGTGGCTGATCCTGTCACGCTTAGCGCTCTGGATTGAACTTCCCCCTGGATTGAACGCTCTGGATTGAACGCTTAGCGCTGGATTGATTAGCGCTCTGGATTGAAAAAAAATGAAGTTTATAATGAAGTCACAGTATGCCATGCGGGTCTTACTGTCAGCTTATGTCCTGCGACTATATCTGTCAGGTTATTCCATTCTGCGGCTCTTACTGTCAGGCTGTGCCCTGCGGTTATTACTGTCAGGCTATGACCTGTGGCTAATACTGTCACGCTTAGCGCTGCGCCTATCATTATCAGGCTGTGCCCTGCGGTTATTACTGTCCTGCAACTACTGCTGTTTATGCCCTGTGGCTATTACTGTCAGGCTTGGCTCTGGGGCTCTTACTGTCAGCTTATGTCCTGCGACTACTGCTTTTAGGTTATTCCATGCTGCGGCTATCTCTGTCAGGCTATGCCCTGCGGTTATTTCTGTCAGGCTACGCCCTGTGGCTATTAATGTTATGTTTAGCGCTGGAGCTTATACTGCCAATTTATGTCCTGTTGATATCACTGTGAGGCTATGACCTGCAGCTATTACTGTCACGCTTAGCACTGAGGCTCCTACTGTCAGCTATGTCCGCAACTACTGCTGTCAGGTTATTTCATGCGGTTATCATTGTCAGACTGTGCCCTGCGGTTGTCAGGCTTAGCGCTGCGGCTATTACTGTCAGACTATGCCGTGCGGCTCTTACTGTCAGGCTTGGCTCTGAGGCTCTTACTGTCAGGCTTAGCACTAAGGCTCCTACTGTCAGCTTATGTCCGCAACTACTACTGTCAGATTATTCCATGCGGCTATCATTGTCAGACCTTGCCCTGCGGTTGTCAGGCTTAGCGCTGCGGCTATTACTGTCAGACTATGCCGTGCGGCTGTTACTGTCAGCTTACTTCTTTTGTCTACTGCTGTGAGATTATTCTATGCTGCGGTTTTTACTGTCAGGCTATGCCCTGTGGCTGATACTAACACGATTAGCGCTGAGGCTCCTACTGTCAGTTTATGTCCGCAACTACTTCTGTCAGGTTATTCCATGCGGCTATCATTGTCACTCTGTGCCCTGCGGTTTTCACTGTCAGCTTATGTCTTTTGACTACTGCTGTCCAGTGGTCCAGTGGCTCTAAACTTGAAGCTCTGGAATGAAAAAAAATGACATTGTCTCAGAAATCTTAAGTTATTACTGTCGCACTATGTTATGCGGATCTTACTGTCAACTTATGCCCTGTGGCTAATACTGTCACGCTTAGCGCTGAGGCTCCTACTGTCAGCTTATGTCCGCAAATACTGCTGGCAGGTTATTCCATGCGTCTATCATTGTCAGGCTTAGCGGTGCGGTTATTACTGTCAGGCGATGCCTTGCGGCTCTTAGTGTCAGGCTTGGCTTTGAGGCTATTACTGTCAGCTTATGTACTTTGACTACTGCTGTGAGGTTGTTCCATTCTGCTGCTACTGCTGTCAGGCTGGGGCTCCTACTGTCAGGCTATGGCCTGCGGCAATCTCATATTCGCCGCTCATTTACAAGGGATCGGGCAACAGATTGGTGTTCACAAAATATTAATCAAACCTGCTGTCAACTTATTATTGATATACTAAGATTACATTAGTAAAATTTAAAAAAAAAACAAAAATTACTACCGGCCCAAGAATTGCGTGGGAAACCGTGACCAAGGAAATTACATGGGGCGCGAAGCGCCCCAGTATTTGTTTTGTTCTTATGAAAAAAGGCTATTTGGTCACACTGTCTTTCCGCGGCCTTTTCTCAGCTCATAAGAGTCGGATCAGAACGGTGAAAACGCCATCGGATAGGTTCTGTTGAAGCGGAGATGCGCATCAACTTTTTAATTTGATCAGACCGCGCGCTGCTGCGCGGCACGGATTTCCTTAGTTTTGATATTCAAACGTGTTCTCAACGTGATCCAGTTATCGCCTAGCATTTTAATTTTTAAAAATGGGGCTTTCGAGCTGTTCCAAGTTGTCTGAAAGTTCACGTTTTTATGGAAAGACGTTCGTTCACTTTTTCATTCTTTGTTTCGAGTATCAAAACTGGCGTGAGAAAAATAAAAAAGGGGCGCGAAGCGCCCCTAAAGAATGCTTGTTCTAATGAAAAAAGGCTATTTGGTCACACTGTCTTTCCGCGACGTTTTCTCAGCTCATAGGGGTCGGATCAGAACGGTGAAAACGCCATAGGAAAGGTACTGTTGAAGCGGAGATGCGCATCAACTTTTTAATTCGATCAGACCGCGCGCTGCTGCGCGGCACGGATTTCCTTAGTTTTGAAATTCAAACGTGTCCTCAACGTGACCTATTTATCGCCTAGCATTTTAATTTTCAGAAATGGAGCTTTTAAGAAGTTCCAAGTTGTCTGAAAGTTCACGTTTTTATTGAAAGACGTTTGTTCACTTTTTTATTCTTTGTTTCGAGTATCAAAGCTGGAGTGAGAAAAAATAAAATGTGGGGCGCGAAGCGCCCCTGAAGAGTGCTTGTATTCATTGAAAACGAAAATTGGAACCGTCTACATTTTCGTATTAAATGCGGACCCACCGGGATAGACAAGGAGAGTATGAAAATGTGGTAGATCAAAAGTGATATGCGAGTTACCGTACTCCACAATTTGACGTCTTCATTTCTTTTTTATGAAATTGTGGAATAAACTAACAGTAAGCGGCGGCATCGAATCAGTTGGTGAACGTCGTGACTGCACAAGATCAACTTGCATGATTGGTGGCGACTGCATAGGCCTCGGATACGATGGTTCCTGTGAGAATCTCGATGGTTCCTGCGAAGATCTCGGTGGTTCTTCTGAGAATCTCAGTTGTTCCTGTGGAAATCTCGGTGGTTCCTGTGTGAATCTCGGTGGTTCTTCTGGGAATCTCTGTTGTTCCTGTGAAAATCTCGGTGGTTCCTGTGTGAATCTCGGTGGTTCTTGTGAGAATCTCGGTGGTTCCTGTGTGAATCTCGGTGGTTCTTGTGAGAATCTCGGTGGTTCCTGCGAAGATCTTTGTTGTTCCTGTGGAAATCTCGGTGGTTCCGGATCGTTGAAGTTTCTCGGGTAGTCATCTGGTCTTTGGTGGAACATTGACGGCCTCGTGTCGTTACTCTAGAAATGAAAACGTAGTAAATGAACCAAGACGGAAGCACTAGAAATAGTATTTGCGTGATAGGAGCTTATACAATGTGTAAAGAAATGATAGAAAACTGGAGATTTCAAAAGTCTTCTGTTGTCCAGAAAAAACCTTGTTAAGGACACTTGGCCACAACTTTTCTCAGATTTTCATCCAACATGATGAGTAAAACCCGTCCACCCACTTTTTCAACTCTTTCTAAACATTGTTCGAAACATGCAGTCGGCCATTATCATGTTGCTAGTTTACTTTTCCCTTTTCGACTTCTTGAGTTTGTTTTGAGAAACCTTTCCCAACATCCTGACAACTTTGAAATAAGTCTAAAAGTATACCCTGGCGTATGGATTGTCGAGTTGTGGTGGTGGACTGTGGTCACGGCCCTAGAAATCAGATATCAAACTCTTTCTGTACGTCAGAAAAGTAACTCACAGAGTTATCGTTGGTGGAGTTCCACATGTACGGTTGCTCTGGTGTAGTGTAGGAAAAGCTTGGCTGAATAACTTTCGTTAGGAGTATCTGTAACATGCAGAGTTGCACGGAATTCCGACTTCCGCCTTTTTTCACTTCCGACTACCGTTTTGAAAAATTTTACTTCCGACTTCCGTCAAAAAAATATTTTGTGAAAAATGACGAAAAGACCGTGAAATCGTTTCTACTCAGTCAGGAGTTGACCTTCACATGTTGAGAATGCGCAGATATACAATATCTCCTGTTTTTTCCAACTTTTTTGCCCTCCCGACTACCGTTGAAAAATTCTACTTCCGACTTCCGTCCTTTTTTCACTTCCGTACAACTCTGGTAACATGACTCACATTCTCCGCGTAACTCGAATTCATCCGTCCAGAGAATGTTGAGTTCATGGGGGCGTTCGTACGAT
Organism: Caenorhabditis parvicauda; assembly: GCA_963978915.1. Classification (NCBI taxonomy): domain Eukaryota; kingdom Metazoa; phylum Nematoda; class Chromadorea; order Rhabditida; family Rhabditidae; genus Caenorhabditis; species Caenorhabditis parvicauda. The sequence continues at coordinate 10,227,726 of OZ022254.1, forward strand.
TCTGATGAGATGTTTGTTCTTATGACATCTAAAACGCGAATACTCACCCCGTATCCTCCACCACGAATGGGATCAATGTCGTTCCGTGGAACGTTGAAAGAGCCCATCTGGAACTTTATCATATTGAATTGAAAAATGTATTCTCGGAAGGCAAGAATAATAGATAATGAAAAAAGGAATTCAAGAAATTTTTTTCAAATTTTGTATCAAAAAATATATAAAGGATATAATTTGTCCCAGACTGGTGATTATAGATTCAGTTTAGCCCATTTCTTGTAGGCCGTGACTGCTCTTGGAACAAAATATTTTTATTTCATAAACTCCTCTGTCCTCTTTTTCTGTTACGAGTGGGACAGTTCTTACTTGGATTTCCGACTTATCGTGTTATTTCGAAGCTGTATTCAATGTTTTCTGCTTTCTTAACACATTTTTTAAAATGAAATACGGTCATTTTGGTCACACTGACTTTCTGTGGACTGTTCTAACCTCGGAGGCGTAGAATCAGAAAGATCTAAACGTCGCTCAATCTGACCGCGCGCTGCTGCGCGGCTTCGATTTTTCAAGTTTTCGAATTCAAGTTTTCGAATTCTTGGGTTTTCACATTATAAATTTCTGAAATCTTACATGTCCAGCATATGTGGAATTCATATTTTGTGGTCTGTTGCTTCCTCCTCGGTTTGAATTCGCATTTCCGAACCTCTGAAACATGCTCTGTTGCAATTTTAAGTGAACATTACTCACCAGTGGTCCGTTGAAACGAATCCCTTGGTTCCTTCCTCTTGCGGAGTTACCATCTGAACAAGTAAAGTTTGAGTGAAGATGAAGATTCCGGGAAAAAAACTATTCATCGCATCACACGAGCGAAGCGATTGTGAAAAGCACGAGGTAAGCAAGGGTGAATGAATTTTACTTTATACTTCAGAACAAAAGTACTAAAGTTTGATACATATCATCTTGATGAAACCCTTATAAATGCACCCACGAAAAGAATCTAATTGGACATGCTGTCTATGAACAAAACGATGACAAGACCTAATTCCAAAACAACCAGATCTTAAATAAATTTTACCAGGTTTTATAGAACGCCTCCATAATGCAAAAATTACAAGAGTGAGAATACTCCACACATGCCAGGTCTTACACAAAATTTACTAGGTCTAATCAGATTTTCCCATGAGTACGGAAAGCGTGGTTTTCATAATTTGAGACGAATAAATCGAAAAGAAACTAACTCTTGCTCTTCTGCATGTCTTCGACGTTGTGGCGTTGTTCGGCCTTCACCTTCGCAACCCATCCTCCGGGCTGAAATTGGAATATTAATTTTTCAAATCTTCAGACGGCCAATCTCTATTAATCTTCAACAAAGAGCAAATGAGAAGACAAAAAAATTGATTCATTTCAGGCAACTCAATTTCCAAAACTGTTTTTGTACGACAAATATTGAGAGAAAAAAAAAAACAATTTTTGTAACTCACCCCACGCCTGAAAAGCTCGCTGTGTGCCGCGAGAAACTTGTCAACAGAATCATATCCAAACTTTCTCACTTCTTCCGGAAGCTTCTTGAACAACAAATTCCTGTAATTGTGTACTGTATTTGAATATGAAGCAGGTACTGAGTTATGTAAAAAAAAAAAGCAAATGTCACGAAAAACATCATGTCAGTAGAATTAACTACGTTAATTCATTTTTCTTTTATTTTTGAAGCTATGTGAACTCAAGTTTCGAGTTTTCTTCTCAATAAAAATCTTACTCGCATTTCTTCACAATGATCGCAGAGCTTACTCCACCTTCGCTCCCTTTGGATTCGGCGAGCAAAGTACTTTGCACATCTTCAGCTAGCTGTATTTCATCCATGTTTCCGCTGAAAATGGAATGCTGAAGGAAACACTTGAAGAAAACGAACTACACATGCAGCTGGACGTAGAACAGGCAAAGCAAAAGGTGAATGACACATTCGGTGAAACTATTATCATTGATTAATGAACCACTAGTTGTTTTTCTTACTTCATTATTTTATATCGCAAAGATGTGCGATTTCCTTGAATTTGCTCGAAAACAGAAGAAAAATAAAGAGTTTGGTACTTGTTAGTCGAAAGGGTGGCTGTTGATAACAGAAAGATAACACAATATGTCTGATATTGAGTAGATAAAAGGAAAAAAGAGAAATTTCGAGAAAGGATGTTGCGAAAAGGCAGAAAAAAACTAGGGTAGGTGAAGCCTTTCGATGCAAAATTATTGAAAGTAAGTATGCTTCAACATTAACATAAGAGCACAAAAGACAACCATTTTTCTCAAGACGTTGGATTGAGTGAAAAAATGAGGTACAAAGTGGTACATGACCTACGAAAACAACACACAATGTGAAAATAAAACAATTTATAGAAACATGGACATTCTCAAAGTACCTCTGTCCCTCAAGTAATTCTCCATCTTTGATCGGAACATCATTAGAATTCCTGAAGCATTCCCCAGCTTGCCTGGAAAACAAAATCGATCGTGACGTCTCAAAATTTAAAACAAAAACGTCTCAAAATACCTCTGTCCTTCAAGAAATTCTCCATCGTCGATCGGTTCTTGAAGAGTTTTCAGATCTTCGACGAGTGAACGAACATTGTCAGTGTTGTTACTGAAAGACGAAAAACTTGATCAATCAAAGGTTGTCTGATGGGAAAAAAGAATAAAATCTAACACTTGGTAGACCGTCGGTAGCTGATTCAAGGTTTTTGGAGATGCTTTAGATGATTCCATTGAATACAGTTCCAAGAACTTCTCCCTTGTGTACGACATTGGTTTCTGAATTGAAATTATTGAAGATCTATCTATTCAACGACTACTGACTGGTTAGAAACGATTTCACGGTCTTTTCGTCATTTTTCACGGAAAAATTTTTTGACGGAAGTCGTAAGTAGAATTTGTTAAATGGAACTCGGAAGTGAAAAAAGGGCGGAATTCCGTGCAACTCTGATCCATACTCAGCTCATATGCATCGGATCCAGATGATCTATACATTTTCGGTGATTTATTTCAGACGAATTTCAAAATTCTCACTCGTTCGAAATCGATTCCCAGCGGTTTGACATTAGCTCCTTGTGCTGTGCTCCCATTTTCGAATGTCTGAAACATTTTCAGATGTTGCGATTTCGGATGGTTATTACCACTTTCTTGGGACGAACCAGTGCAGTGTTTGCTCTTTGATTGGCAGGTTCTGGAATTTCTCATATAATTTATCATTCTATATTATTTCAATTTTCGTAAATACTGCAATAAATATTCTCAAGAAAATTATATCCCTTTGTGAATTTCAGAAACGAATAAAAACTAACTCCTGCTGTTCTTCATGTCCTCGTTATTGTCACGCTCATTTTCGTAGACTATCGGCGCCCATCCGTCATTCTAAAGAGTAGTTTGTAACATTAACAAGTGGAAATTCCAGAAAAACTTTTCAATAAAATAGTGTAAAACTCACCACACGTCGGAAGAGTTCGATGTATCGCAAAATGTATTCTTTCAACAGACTTTTCTTTTTCATTTTCCTGAATTTTTGTTTTTGTCTCCTAATTCGACAAGGAACAACTTACGAGTATGCCTCTGCAACTAGCGAACAAGTGAGTCCTCTGTCTTCTCCCTTCAGCTCAGCCATTATAGCACTCTTTACTGTTTTGGCTAGCTCCAAACTTCTATCTGCCATGTCTACGCTGAAAAACTCTTTTGATACTTCACAATTAAAAAAACAACAAGTTTTCTTTTTTGAGAAAGCCTATTTTCAAAAACACACTTCATCACACTGTAATGAAAAAACAATAATCACAAGTTTTGCACTCAAAACGGCACTAATAAGTTTTTTCTGAAGTGGTTTAAAACATAAAGAAACGCAAGGAAAGTTCTTCTGCAAGTGAACATAAAGTTGCCGAGAGATGTGAAAAAAAGAGTCTGCCCTTTATGAAGGGCGGAGCTCCGTAAATCGAGTGCTATTTCTCGCCTTTCGTCGGTTCACTGCTTTCCTACATTTTTCCACTATTTTCAGAAAAACAAACTGAAGACTTTTTATATCACAACTTTCAAAAAAATCACGAGTTCGTTCGTAAAAGACCAAAAAAATCTGCTCCTTATGAAGGGCGGAGCTCCGTAAATCGAGTGTTTTTTCACCTATTGTTGATTTACTGTTTATATTCATATTATTAGATGTAAATTAATAAAATATTGATTAAGAAAGTACGGAAGGTGATATATTAAGGCAACCTAAGCCCGAACGCATCAGTGCCAATGATAAAATATGTAGTCCATGAACACGAATAATTCTGGAACATACCACTCTCTTTCAGGAACGTCGCGATTTTCGTTGAAGCCACGGAACGTTTTCAGCTCTTTCACTAGGTTAGGTTGGTCTGCCATGTCTACGCTGAAAAACTCTTTTGATACTTCACAATTAAAAAAACAACCAGTTTTCTTTTTTGAGAAAGCCTATTTTCAAAAACACACTTCATCACACTGTAATGAAAAAACAATAATCACAAAAGTTTTGCACTCAAAACGGCACTAATAAGTTTTTTTCTGAAGTGGTTTAAAACATAAAGAAACGCGAGGAAAATTCTTCTGCAAGTGAACATAAAGTTGCCGAGAGATGTGAAAAAAGAGTCTGCCCTTTATGAAGGGCGGAGCTCCGTAAATCGAGTGTTTTTTCACCTATTGTTGATTTACTGCTTATATTCATATTATTATATGTAATTTAATAAAATACTGATTAAGAAAGTACGGAAGGTGATATATTAAGGCAACCTAAGCCCGAACGCATCAGTGCCAATGATAAAATATGTAGTCCATGAACACGAATAATTCTGGAACATACCACTCTCTTTCAGGAACGTCGCGATTTTCGTTGAAGCCACGGAACGTTTTCAGCTCTTTCACTAGGTTAGTAACCTCGTCTATGCTACTGAAAGATGCAGAGTTAATCATTACCAATCGTTCAAAAGAGTAAAGTCCAGTCTTACTTTTGATATACATTCGGTAGCTGATTGAAGTCCGGTGGAATTTTCTTGGATGATTCCGATGACTGACGGTCCAGAAACTCATCCCTCGTGTACGAAACTCCGTTCATAGTCTGAAAGAAAAAACGTATAGCACTCGAGAACGATTGATATAAGAATTGAGATGATACTTGTATCTGTACAGAACGATAGAAATCTGACAGAAACGCAGTATTACAACGACATTTGTGCTCGGGTAAGCAAAGTGGGCAATTAGTAAATCGCATCCCGCATACCATTTGTAAAAACGGGATGCGATAACTCTTCTCGCATTGCATGAACACCACTTTTTCAAGCTTAGGTTAGGTTCGGATCAGCTTAACGTTTAACCTAAACCTAAATAGAAGGTGTTGTATCGCAAGGACAGTGTGGTACGCCGGCCAATATGATGGGCTTATTAGTAGAAGTATACAGAAGCAAAGTATAAAGAAATCGGGCATTTAGTAAAATGCACCGGTTGCACCGGGTTGCACCGGGTGCACCGGGTCATTCGTATTCAGGCTTAGGCTGAACCTAAGCTATTAAAAGTTACCATTGTTAAAAGTTAATCTCTATTTTAGGCTTAGGTTAGGTTTGAAATCGAGAGCTTAAGTAGTGGATCCGGGGGGCGGAGCCACCGGGATAATGGTAAACAACCAAGTGTGGGAAAGTGGGTAGATCAAAAGTTAATTATGCGAGTTACTGTAGTTCACTCGCAACACAAGGTGATTGAGCTGTTCTGTGCAAAGTTACAGGCGTTTGAAAAAAAACGGGATGCGCGTTGCGATGGGATGCGATTTACTAATTGCAATTATATTTGCTAGTGGGCGAAAAGTAGTGTAATACCGAAATGAATTTCACTTTTCGTTAGATTTTCATATATTTATTGACGGATTGAAGAACAATCTGGTAAACTGGTAAGAAATTGAGCAATTTTGAAGAGAAAAATTAACCAAAATTGTCGCGCATATATTGCGTCTGTTTAACTAGACGACACAAAGCACACTTTCCTCCGAGCCTACTCCTCATCTGTTACATAGAGCGAGTTACCCAAGTTCATGCTATTGCGACTGAGCGGTCCAGTGGTTCTAAACTTGAAACTCTGGAATGAAAGAAAACAATGAAGTTTTCCCGTGAATCTTAAATTATTACTGTCACAGTATGCCATGCGGGTCTTACTGTCAGGCTGTGCCCTGCGGTTATTACTGTCAGGCTATGACCTGTGGCTACTACTGTCACGCTTAGCGCTGAGGCTCCTACTGTCAGTTTATGTCCGCGACTACTACTGTCAGGTTATTCCATGCGGCTATCATTGTCACGCTGTGCCCTGCGGTTTTTACTGTCAGGCTTAGCGTTGTGGCTATTACTGTCAGACTATGCCGTGCGGCTCTTACTGTCAGCTTACTTCTTTTGACTACTGCTGTGAGGTTATTCCATGCTGCGGTTGTTACTGTCAGGTTATGCTCTGTGGCTGATCCTGTCACGCTTAGCGCTCTGGATTGAACTTCCCCCTGGATTGAACGCTCTGGATTGAACGCTTAGCGCTGGATTGATTAGCGCTCTGGATTGAAAAAAAATGAAGTTTATAATGAAGTCACAGTATGCCATGCGGGTCTTACTGTCAGCTTATGTCCTGCGACTATATCTGTCAGGTTATTCCATTCTGCGGCTCTTACTGTCAGGCTGTGCCCTGCGGTTATTACTGTCAGGCTATGACCTGTGGCTAATACTGTCACGCTTAGCGCTGCGCCTATCATTATCAGGCTGTGCCCTGCGGTTATTACTGTCCTGCAACTACTGCTGTTTATGCCCTGTGGCTATTACTGTCAGGCTTGGCTCTGGGGCTCTTACTGTCAGCTTATGTCCTGCGACTACTGCTTTTAGGTTATTCCATGCTGCGGCTATCTCTGTCAGGCTATGCCCTGCGGTTATTTCTGTCAGGCTACGCCCTGTGGCTATTAATGTTATGTTTAGCGCTGGAGCTTATACTGCCAATTTATGTCCTGTTGATATCACTGTGAGGCTATGACCTGCAGCTATTACTGTCACGCTTAGCACTGAGGCTCCTACTGTCAGCTATGTCCGCAACTACTGCTGTCAGGTTATTTCATGCGGTTATCATTGTCAGACTGTGCCCTGCGGTTGTCAGGCTTAGCGCTGCGGCTATTACTGTCAGACTATGCCGTGCGGCTCTTACTGTCAGGCTTGGCTCTGAGGCTCTTACTGTCAGGCTTAGCACTAAGGCTCCTACTGTCAGCTTATGTCCGCAACTACTACTGTCAGATTATTCCATGCGGCTATCATTGTCAGACCTTGCCCTGCGGTTGTCAGGCTTAGCGCTGCGGCTATTACTGTCAGACTATGCCGTGCGGCTGTTACTGTCAGCTTACTTCTTTTGTCTACTGCTGTGAGATTATTCTATGCTGCGGTTTTTACTGTCAGGCTATGCCCTGTGGCTGATACTAACACGATTAGCGCTGAGGCTCCTACTGTCAGTTTATGTCCGCAACTACTTCTGTCAGGTTATTCCATGCGGCTATCATTGTCACTCTGTGCCCTGCGGTTTTCACTGTCAGCTTATGTCTTTTGACTACTGCTGTCCAGTGGTCCAGTGGCTCTAAACTTGAAGCTCTGGAATGAAAAAAAATGACATTGTCTCAGAAATCTTAAGTTATTACTGTCGCACTATGTTATGCGGATCTTACTGTCAACTTATGCCCTGTGGCTAATACTGTCACGCTTAGCGCTGAGGCTCCTACTGTCAGCTTATGTCCGCAAATACTGCTGGCAGGTTATTCCATGCGTCTATCATTGTCAGGCTTAGCGGTGCGGTTATTACTGTCAGGCGATGCCTTGCGGCTCTTAGTGTCAGGCTTGGCTTTGAGGCTATTACTGTCAGCTTATGTACTTTGACTACTGCTGTGAGGTTGTTCCATTCTGCTGCTACTGCTGTCAGGCTGGGGCTCCTACTGTCAGGCTATGGCCTGCGGCAATCTCATATTCGCCGCTCATTTACAAGGGATCGGGCAACAGATTGGTGTTCACAAAATATTAATCAAACCTGCTGTCAACTTATTATTGATATACTAAGATTACATTAGTAAAATTTAAAAAAAAAACAAAAATTACTACCGGCCCAAGAATTGCGTGGGAAACCGTGACCAAGGAAATTACATGGGGCGCGAAGCGCCCCAGTATTTGTTTTGTTCTTATGAAAAAAGGCTATTTGGTCACACTGTCTTTCCGCGGCCTTTTCTCAGCTCATAAGAGTCGGATCAGAACGGTGAAAACGCCATCGGATAGGTTCTGTTGAAGCGGAGATGCGCATCAACTTTTTAATTTGATCAGACCGCGCGCTGCTGCGCGGCACGGATTTCCTTAGTTTTGATATTCAAACGTGTTCTCAACGTGATCCAGTTATCGCCTAGCATTTTAATTTTTAAAAATGGGGCTTTCGAGCTGTTCCAAGTTGTCTGAAAGTTCACGTTTTTATGGAAAGACGTTCGTTCACTTTTTCATTCTTTGTTTCGAGTATCAAAACTGGCGTGAGAAAAATAAAAAAGGGGCGCGAAGCGCCCCTAAAGAATGCTTGTTCTAATGAAAAAAGGCTATTTGGTCACACTGTCTTTCCGCGACGTTTTCTCAGCTCATAGGGGTCGGATCAGAACGGTGAAAACGCCATAGGAAAGGTACTGTTGAAGCGGAGATGCGCATCAACTTTTTAATTCGATCAGACCGCGCGCTGCTGCGCGGCACGGATTTCCTTAGTTTTGAAATTCAAACGTGTCCTCAACGTGACCTATTTATCGCCTAGCATTTTAATTTTCAGAAATGGAGCTTTTAAGAAGTTCCAAGTTGTCTGAAAGTTCACGTTTTTATTGAAAGACGTTTGTTCACTTTTTTATTCTTTGTTTCGAGTATCAAAGCTGGAGTGAGAAAAAATAAAATGTGGGGCGCGAAGCGCCCCTGAAGAGTGCTTGTATTCATTGAAAACGAAAATTGGAACCGTCTACATTTTCGTATTAAATGCGGACCCACCGGGATAGACAAGGAGAGTATGAAAATGTGGTAGATCAAAAGTGATATGCGAGTTACCGTACTCCACAATTTGACGTCTTCATTTCTTTTTTATGAAATTGTGGAATAAACTAACAGTAAGCGGCGGCATCGAATCAGTTGGTGAACGTCGTGACTGCACAAGATCAACTTGCATGATTGGTGGCGACTGCATAGGCCTCGGATACGATGGTTCCTGTGAGAATCTCGATGGTTCCTGCGAAGATCTCGGTGGTTCTTCTGAGAATCTCAGTTGTTCCTGTGGAAATCTCGGTGGTTCCTGTGTGAATCTCGGTGGTTCTTCTGGGAATCTCTGTTGTTCCTGTGAAAATCTCGGTGGTTCCTGTGTGAATCTCGGTGGTTCTTGTGAGAATCTCGGTGGTTCCTGTGTGAATCTCGGTGGTTCTTGTGAGAATCTCGGTGGTTCCTGCGAAGATCTTTGTTGTTCCTGTGGAAATCTCGGTGGTTCCGGATCGTTGAAGTTTCTCGGGTAGTCATCTGGTCTTTGGTGGAACATTGACGGCCTCGTGTCGTTACTCTAGAAATGAAAACGTAGTAAATGAACCAAGACGGAAGCACTAGAAATAGTATTTGCGTGATAGGAGCTTATACAATGTGTAAAGAAATGATAGAAAACTGGAGATTTCAAAAGTCTTCTGTTGTCCAGAAAAAACCTTGTTAAGGACACTTGGCCACAACTTTTCTCAGATTTTCATCCAACATGATGAGTAAAACCCGTCCACCCACTTTTTCAACTCTTTCTAAACATTGTTCGAAACATGCAGTCGGCCATTATCATGTTGCTAGTTTACTTTTCCCTTTTCGACTTCTTGAGTTTGTTTTGAGAAACCTTTCCCAACATCCTGACAACTTTGAAATAAGTCTAAAAGTATACCCTGGCGTATGGATTGTCGAGTTGTGGTGGTGGACTGTGGTCACGGCCCTAGAAATCAGATATCAAACTCTTTCTGTACGTCAGAAAAGTAACTCACAGAGTTATCGTTGGTGGAGTTCCACATGTACGGTTGCTCTGGTGTAGTGTAGGAAAAGCTTGGCTGAATAACTTTCGTTAGGAGTATCTGTAACATGCAGAGTTGCACGGAATTCCGACTTCCGCCTTTTTTCACTTCCGACTACCGTTTTGAAAAATTTTACTTCCGACTTCCGTCAAAAAAATATTTTGTGAAAAATGACGAAAAGACCGTGAAATCGTTTCTACTCAGTCAGGAGTTGACCTTCACATGTTGAGAATGCGCAGATATACAATATCTCCTGTTTTTTCCAACTTTTTTGCCCTCCCGACTACCGTTGAAAAATTCTACTTCCGACTTCCGTCCTTTTTTCACTTCCGTACAACTCTGGTAACATGACTCACATTCTCCGCGTAACTCGAATTCATCCGTCCAGAGAATGTTGAGTTCATGGGGGCGTTCGTACGATTCTGATGAGATGTTTGTTCTTATGACATCTAAAACGCGAATACTCACCCCGTATCCTCCACCACGAATGGGATCAATGTCGTTCCGTGGAACGTTGAAAGAGCCCATCTGGAACTTTATCATATTGAATTGAAAAATGTATTCTCGGAAGGCAAGAATAATAGATAATGAAAAAAGGAATTCAAGAAATTTTTTTCAAATTTTGTATCAAAAAATATATAAAGGATATAATTTGTCCCAGACTGGTGATTATAGATTCAGTTTAGCCCATTTCTTGTAGGCCGTGACTGCTCTTGGAACAAAATATTTTTATTTCATAAACTCCTCTGTCCTCTTTTTCTGTTACGAGTGGGACAGTTCTTACTTGGATTTCCGACTTATCGTGTTATTTCGAAGCTGTATTCAATGTTTTCTGCTTTCTTAACACATTTTTTAAAATGAAATACGGTCATTTTGGTCACACTGACTTTCTGTGGACTGTTCTAACCTCGGAGGCGTAGAATCAGAAAGATCTAAACGTCGCTCAATCTGACCGCGCGCTGCTGCGCGGCTTCGATTTTTCAAGTTTTCGAATTCAAGTTTTCGAATTCTTGGGTTTTCACATTATAAATTTCTGAAATCTTACATGTCCAGCATATGTGGAATTCATATTTTGTGGTCTGTTGCTTCCTCCTCGGTTTGAATTCGCATTTCCGAACCTCTGAAACATGCTCTGTTGCAATTTTAAGTGAACATTACTCACCAGTGGTCCGTTGAAACGAATCCCTTGGTTCCTTCCTCTTGCGGAGTTACCATCTGAACAAGTAAAGTTTGAGTGAAGATGAAGATTCCGGGAAAAAAACTATTCATCGCATCACACGAGCGAAGCGATTGTGAAAAGCACGAGGTAAGCAAGGGTGAATGAATTTTACTTTATACTTCAGAACAAAAGTACTAAAGTTTGATACATATCATCTTGATGAAACCCTTATAAATGCACCCACGAAAAGAATCTAATTGGACATGCTGTCTATGAACAAAACGATGACAAGACCTAATTCCAAAACAACCAGATCTTAAATAAATTTTACCAGGTTTTATAGAACGCCTCCATAATGCAAAAATTACAAGAGTGAGAATACTCCACACATGCCAGGTCTTACACAAAATTTACTAGGTCTAATCAGATTTTCCCATGAGTACGGAAAGCGTGGTTTTCATAATTTGAGACGAATAAATCGAAAAGAAACTAACTCTTGCTCTTCTGCATGTCTTCGACGTTGTGGCGTTGTTCGGCCTTCACCTTCGCAACCCATCCTCCGGGCTGAAATTGGAATATTAATTTTTCAAATCTTCAGACGGCCAATCTCTATTAATCTTCAACAAAGAGCAAATGAGAAGACAAAAAAATTGATTCATTTCAGGCAACTCAATTTCCAAAACTGTTTTTGTACGACAAATATTGAGAGAAAAAAAAAACAATTTTTGTAACTCACCCCACGCCTGAAAAGCTCGCTGTGTGCCGCGAGAAACTTGTCAACAGAATCATATCCAAACTTTCTCACTTCTTCCGGAAGCTTCTTGAACAACAAATTCCTGTAATTGTGTACTGTATTTGAATATGAAGCAGGTACTGAGTTATGTAAAAAAAAAAGCAAATGTCACGAAAAACATCATGTCAGTAGAATTAACTACGTTAATTCATTTTTCTTTTATTTTTGAAGCTATGTGAACTCAAGTTTCGAGTTTTCTTCTCAATAAAAATCTTACTCGCATTTCTTCACAATGATCGCAGAGCTTACTCCACCTTCGCTCCCTTTGGATTCGGCGAGCAAAGTACTTTGCACATCTTCAGCTAGCTGTATTTCATCCATGTTTCCGCTGAAAATGGAATGCTGAAGGAAACACTTGAAGAAAACGAACTACACATGCAGCTGGACGTAGAACAGGCAAAGCAAAAGGTGAATGACACATTCGGTGAAACTATTATCATTGATTAATGAACCACTAGTTGTTTTTCTTACTTCATTATTTTATATCGCAAAGATGTGCGATTTCCTTGAATTTGCTCGAAAACAGAAGAAAAATAAAGAGTTTGGTACTTGTTAGTCGAAAGGGTGGCTGTTGATAACAGAAAGATAACACAATATGTCTGATATTGAGTAGATAAAAGGAAAAAAGAGAAATTTCGAGAAAGGATGTTGCGAAAAGGCAGAAAAAAACTAGGGTAGGTGAAGCCTTTCGATGCAAAATTATTGAAAGTAAGTATGCTTCAACATTAACATAAGAGCACAAAAGACAACCATTTTTCTCAAGACGTTGGATTGAGTGAAAAAATGAGGTACAAAGTGGTACATGACCTACGAAAACAACACACAATGTGAAAATAAAACAATTTATAGAAACATGGACATTCTCAAAGTACCTCTGTCCCTCAAGTAATTCTCCATCTTTGATCGGAACATCATTAGAATTCCTGAAGCATTCCCCAGCTTGCCTGGAAAACAAAATCGATCGTGACGTCTCAAAATTTAAAACAAAAACGTCTCAAAATACCTCTGTCCTTCAAGAAATTCTCCATCGTCGATCGGTTCTTGAAGAGTTTTCAGATCTTCGACGAGTGAACGAACATTGTCAGTGTTGTTACTGAAAGACGAAAAACTTGATCAATCAAAGGTTGTCTGATGGGAAAAAAGAATAAAATCTAACACTTGGTAGACCGTCGGTAGCTGATTCAAGGTTTTTGGAGATGCTTTAGATGATTCCATTGAATACAGTTCCAAGAACTTCTCCCTTGTGTACGACATTGGTTTCTGAATTGAAATTATTGAAGATCTATCTATTCAACGACTACTGACTGGTTAGAAACGATTTCACGGTCTTTTCGTCATTTTTCACGGAAAAATTTTTTGACGGAAGTCGTAAGTAGAATTTGTTAAATGGAACTCGGAAGTGAAAAAAGGGCGGAATTCCGTGCAACTCTGATCCATACTCAGCTCATATGCATCGGATCCAGATGATCTATACATTTTCGGTGATTTATTTCAGACGAATTTCAAAATTCTCACTCGTTCGAAATCGATTCCCAGCGGTTTGACATTAGCTCCTTGTGCTGTGCTCCCATTTTCGAATGTCTGAAACATTTTCAGATGTTGCGATTTCGGATGGTTATTACCACTTTCTTGGGACGAACCAGTGCAGTGTTTGCTCTTTGATTGGCAGGTTCTGGAATTTCTCATATAATTTATCATTCTATATTATTTCAATTTTCGTAAATACTGCAATAAATATTCTCAAGAAAATTATATCCCTTTGTGAATTTCAGAAACGAATAAAAACTAACTCCTGCTGTTCTTCATGTCCTCGTTATTGTCACGCTCATTTTCGTAGACTATCGGCGCCCATCCGTCATTCTAAAGAGTAGTTTGTAACATTAACAAGTGGAAATTCCAGAAAAACTTTTCAATAAAATAGTGTAAAACTCACCACACGTCGGAAGAGTTCGATGTATCGCAAAATGTATTCTTTCAACAGACTTTTCTTTTTCATTTTCCTGAATTTTTGTTTTTGTCTCCTAATTCGACAAGGAACAACTTACGAGTATGCCTCTGCAACTAGCGAACAAGTGAGTCCTCTGTCTTCTCCCTTCAGCTCAGCCATTATAGCACTCTTTACTGTTTTGGCTAGCTCCAAACTTCTATCTGCCATGTCTACGCTGAAAAACTCTTTTGATACTTCACAATTAAAAAAACAACAAGTTTTCTTTTTTGAGAAAGCCTATTTTCAAAAACACACTTCATCACACTGTAATGAAAAAACAATAATCACAAGTTTTGCACTCAAAACGGCACTAATAAGTTTTTTCTGAAGTGGTTTAAAACATAAAGAAACGCAAGGAAAGTTCTTCTGCAAGTGAACATAAAGTTGCCGAGAGATGTGAAAAAAAGAGTCTGCCCTTTATGAAGGGCGGAGCTCCGTAAATCGAGTGCTATTTCTCGCCTTTCGTCGGTTCACTGCTTTCCTACATTTTTCCACTATTTTCAGAAAAACAAACTGAAGACTTTTTATATCACAACTTTCAAAAAAATCACGAGTTCGTTCGTAAAAGACCAAAAAAATCTGCTCCTTATGAAGGGCGGAGCTCCGTAAATCGAGTGTTTTTTCACCTATTGTTGATTTACTGTTTATATTCATATTATTAGATGTAAATTAATAAAATATTGATTAAGAAAGTACGGAAGGTGATATATTAAGGCAACCTAAGCCCGAACGCATCAGTGCCAATGATAAAATATGTAGTCCATGAACACGAATAATTCTGGAACATACCACTCTCTTTCAGGAACGTCGCGATTTTCGTTGAAGCCACGGAACGTTTTCAGCTCTTTCACTAGGTTAGGTTGGTCTGCCATGTCTACGCTGAAAAACTCTTTTGATACTTCACAATTAAAAAAACAACCAGTTTTCTTTTTTGAGAAAGCCTATTTTCAAAAACACACTTCATCACACTGTAATGAAAAAACAATAATCACAAAAGTTTTGCACTCAAAACGGCACTAATAAGTTTTTTTCTGAAGTGGTTTAAAACATAAAGAAACGCGAGGAAAATTCTTCTGCAAGTGAACATAAAGTTGCCGAGAGATGTGAAAAAAGAGTCTGCCCTTTATGAAGGGCGGAGCTCCGTAAATCGAGTGTTTTTTCACCTATTGTTGATTTACTGCTTATATTCATATTATTATATGTAATTTAATAAAATACTGATTAAGAAAGTACGGAAGGTGATATATTAAGGCAACCTAAGCCCGAACGCATCAGTGCCAATGATAAAATATGTAGTCCATGAACACGAATAATTCTGGAACATACCACTCTCTTTCAGGAACGTCGCGATTTTCGTTGAAGCCACGGAACGTTTTCAGCTCTTTCACTAGGTTAGTAACCTCGTCTATGCTACTGAAAGATGCAGAGTTAATCATTACCAATCGTTCAAAAGAGTAAAGTCCAGTCTTACTTTTGATATACATTCGGTAGCTGATTGAAGTCCGGTGGAATTTTCTTGGATGATTCCGATGACTGACGGTCCAGAAACTCATCCCTCGTGTACGAAACTCCGTTCATAGTCTGAAAGAAAAAACGTATAGCACTCGAGAACGATTGATATAAGAATTGAGATGATACTTGTATCTGTACAGAACGATAGAAATCTGACAGAAACGCAGTATTACAACGACATTTGTGCTCGGGTAAGCAAAGTGGGCAATTAGTAAATCGCATCCCGCATACCATTTGTAAAAACGGGATGCGATAACTCTTCTCGCATTGCATGAACACCACTTTTTCAAGCTTAGGTTAGGTTCGGATCAGCTTAACGTTTAACCTAAACCTAAATAGAAGGTGTTGTATCGCAAGGACAGTGTGGTACGCCGGCCAATATGATGGGCTTATTAGTAGAAGTATACAGAAGCAAAGTATAAAGAAATCGGGCATTTAGTAAAATGCACCGGTTGCACCGGGTTGCACCGGGTGCACCGGGTCATTCGTATTCAGGCTTAGGCTGAACCTAAGCTATTAAAAGTTACCATTGTTAAAAGTTAATCTCTATTTTAGGCTTAGGTTAGGTTTGAAATCGAGAGCTTAAGTAGTGGATCCGGGGGGCGGAGCCACCGGGATAATGGTAAACAACCAAGTGTGGGAAAGTGGGTAGATCAAAAGTTAATTATGCGAGTTACTGTAGTTCACTCGCAACACAAGGTGATTGAGCTGTTCTGTGCAAAGTTACAGGCGTTTGAAAAAAAACGGGATGCGCGTTGCGATGGGATGCGATTTACTAATTGCAATTATATTTGCTAGTGGGCGAAAAGTAGTGTAATACCGAAATGAATTTCACTTTTCGTTAGATTTTCATATATTTATTGACGGATTGAAGAACAATCTGGTAAACTGGTAAGAAATTGAGCAATTTTGAAGAGAAAAATTAACCAAAATTGTCGCGCATATATTGCGTCTGTTTAACTAGACGACACAAAGCACACTTTCCTCCGAGCCTACTCCTCATCTGTTACATAGAGCGAGTTACCCAAGTTCATGCTATTGCGACTGAGCGGTCCAGTGGTTCTAAACTTGAAACTCTGGAATGAAAGAAAACAATGAAGTTTTCCCGTGAATCTTAAATTATTACTGTCACAGTATGCCATGCGGGTCTTACTGTCAGGCTGTGCCCTGCGGTTATTACTGTCAGGCTATGACCTGTGGCTACTACTGTCACGCTTAGCGCTGAGGCTCCTACTGTCAGTTTATGTCCGCGACTACTACTGTCAGGTTATTCCATGCGGCTATCATTGTCACGCTGTGCCCTGCGGTTTTTACTGTCAGGCTTAGCGTTGTGGCTATTACTGTCAGACTATGCCGTGCGGCTCTTACTGTCAGCTTACTTCTTTTGACTACTGCTGTGAGGTTATTCCATGCTGCGGTTGTTACTGTCAGGTTATGCTCTGTGGCTGATCCTGTCACGCTTAGCGCTCTGGATTGAACTTCCCCCTGGATTGAACGCTCTGGATTGAACGCTTAGCGCTGGATTGATTAGCGCTCTGGATTGAAAAAAAATGAAGTTTATAATGAAGTCACAGTATGCCATGCGGGTCTTACTGTCAGCTTATGTCCTGCGACTATATCTGTCAGGTTATTCCATTCTGCGGCTCTTACTGTCAGGCTGTGCCCTGCGGTTATTACTGTCAGGCTATGACCTGTGGCTAATACTGTCACGCTTAGCGCTGCGCCTATCATTATCAGGCTGTGCCCTGCGGTTATTACTGTCCTGCAACTACTGCTGTTTATGCCCTGTGGCTATTACTGTCAGGCTTGGCTCTGGGGCTCTTACTGTCAGCTTATGTCCTGCGACTACTGCTTTTAGGTTATTCCATGCTGCGGCTATCTCTGTCAGGCTATGCCCTGCGGTTATTTCTGTCAGGCTACGCCCTGTGGCTATTAATGTTATGTTTAGCGCTGGAGCTTATACTGCCAATTTATGTCCTGTTGATATCACTGTGAGGCTATGACCTGCAGCTATTACTGTCACGCTTAGCACTGAGGCTCCTACTGTCAGCTATGTCCGCAACTACTGCTGTCAGGTTATTTCATGCGGTTATCATTGTCAGACTGTGCCCTGCGGTTGTCAGGCTTAGCGCTGCGGCTATTACTGTCAGACTATGCCGTGCGGCTCTTACTGTCAGGCTTGGCTCTGAGGCTCTTACTGTCAGGCTTAGCACTAAGGCTCCTACTGTCAGCTTATGTCCGCAACTACTACTGTCAGATTATTCCATGCGGCTATCATTGTCAGACCTTGCCCTGCGGTTGTCAGGCTTAGCGCTGCGGCTATTACTGTCAGACTATGCCGTGCGGCTGTTACTGTCAGCTTACTTCTTTTGTCTACTGCTGTGAGATTATTCTATGCTGCGGTTTTTACTGTCAGGCTATGCCCTGTGGCTGATACTAACACGATTAGCGCTGAGGCTCCTACTGTCAGTTTATGTCCGCAACTACTTCTGTCAGGTTATTCCATGCGGCTATCATTGTCACTCTGTGCCCTGCGGTTTTCACTGTCAGCTTATGTCTTTTGACTACTGCTGTCCAGTGGTCCAGTGGCTCTAAACTTGAAGCTCTGGAATGAAAAAAAATGACATTGTCTCAGAAATCTTAAGTTATTACTGTCGCACTATGTTATGCGGATCTTACTGTCAACTTATGCCCTGTGGCTAATACTGTCACGCTTAGCGCTGAGGCTCCTACTGTCAGCTTATGTCCGCAAATACTGCTGGCAGGTTATTCCATGCGTCTATCATTGTCAGGCTTAGCGGTGCGGTTATTACTGTCAGGCGATGCCTTGCGGCTCTTAGTGTCAGGCTTGGCTTTGAGGCTATTACTGTCAGCTTATGTACTTTGACTACTGCTGTGAGGTTGTTCCATTCTGCTGCTACTGCTGTCAGGCTGGGGCTCCTACTGTCAGGCTATGGCCTGCGGCAATCTCATATTCGCCGCTCATTTACAAGGGATCGGGCAACAGATTGGTGTTCACAAAATATTAATCAAACCTGCTGTCAACTTATTATTGATATACTAAGATTACATTAGTAAAATTTAAAAAAAAAACAAAAATTACTACCGGCCCAAGAATTGCGTGGGAAACCGTGACCAAGGAAATTACATGGGGCGCGAAGCGCCCCAGTATTTGTTTTGTTCTTATGAAAAAAGGCTATTTGGTCACACTGTCTTTCCGCGGCCTTTTCTCAGCTCATAAGAGTCGGATCAGAACGGTGAAAACGCCATCGGATAGGTTCTGTTGAAGCGGAGATGCGCATCAACTTTTTAATTTGATCAGACCGCGCGCTGCTGCGCGGCACGGATTTCCTTAGTTTTGATATTCAAACGTGTTCTCAACGTGATCCAGTTATCGCCTAGCATTTTAATTTTTAAAAATGGGGCTTTCGAGCTGTTCCAAGTTGTCTGAAAGTTCACGTTTTTATGGAAAGACGTTCGTTCACTTTTTCATTCTTTGTTTCGAGTATCAAAACTGGCGTGAGAAAAATAAAAAAGGGGCGCGAAGCGCCCCTAAAGAATGCTTGTTCTAATGAAAAAAGGCTATTTGGTCACACTGTCTTTCCGCGACGTTTTCTCAGCTCATAGGGGTCGGATCAGAACGGTGAAAACGCCATAGGAAAGGTACTGTTGAAGCGGAGATGCGCATCAACTTTTTAATTCGATCAGACCGCGCGCTGCTGCGCGGCACGGATTTCCTTAGTTTTGAAATTCAAACGTGTCCTCAACGTGACCTATTTATCGCCTAGCATTTTAATTTTCAGAAATGGAGCTTTTAAGAAGTTCCAAGTTGTCTGAAAGTTCACGTTTTTATTGAAAGACGTTTGTTCACTTTTTTATTCTTTGTTTCGAG
The DNA here is from genome assembly GCA_963978915.1 of Caenorhabditis parvicauda. Taxonomy (NCBI): domain Eukaryota; kingdom Metazoa; phylum Nematoda; class Chromadorea; order Rhabditida; family Rhabditidae; genus Caenorhabditis; species Caenorhabditis parvicauda. Next base: position 10,247,150 of record OZ022254.1, read on the forward strand.
TATCAAAGCTGGAGTGAGAAAAAATAAAATGTGGGGCGCGAAGCGCCCCTGAAGAGTGCTTGTATTCATTGAAAACGAAAATTGGAACCGTCTACATTTTCGTATTAAATGCGGACCCACCGGGATAGACAAGGAGAGTATGAAAATGTGGTAGATCAAAAGTGATATGCGAGTTACCGTACTCCACAATTTGACGTCTTCATTTCTTTTTTATGAAATTGTGGAATAAACTAACAGTAAGCGGCGGCATCGAATCAGTTGGTGAACGTCGTGACTGCACAAGATCAACTTGCATGATTGGTGGCGACTGCATAGGCCTCGGATACGATGGTTCCTGTGAGAATCTCGATGGTTCCTGCGAAGATCTCGGTGGTTCTTCTGAGAATCTCAGTTGTTCCTGTGGAAATCTCGGTGGTTCCTGTGTGAATCTCGGTGGTTCTTCTGGGAATCTCTGTTGTTCCTGTGAAAATCTCGGTGGTTCCTGTGTGAATCTCGGTGGTTCTTGTGAGAATCTCGGTGGTTCCTGTGTGAATCTCGGTGGTTCTTGTGAGAATCTCGGTGGTTCCTGCGAAGATCTTTGTTGTTCCTGTGGAAATCTCGGTGGTTCCGGATCGTTGAAGTTTCTCGGGTAGTCATCTGGTCTTTGGTGGAACATTGACGGCCTCGTGTCGTTACTCTAGAAATGAAAACGTAGTAAATGAACCAAGACGGAAGCACTAGAAATAGTATTTGCGTGATAGGAGCTTATACAATGTGTAAAGAAATGATAGAAAACTGGAGATTTCAAAAGTCTTCTGTTGTCCAGAAAAAACCTTGTTAAGGACACTTGGCCACAACTTTTCTCAGATTTTCATCCAACATGATGAGTAAAACCCGTCCACCCACTTTTTCAACTCTTTCTAAACATTGTTCGAAACATGCAGTCGGCCATTATCATGTTGCTAGTTTACTTTTCCCTTTTCGACTTCTTGAGTTTGTTTTGAGAAACCTTTCCCAACATCCTGACAACTTTGAAATAAGTCTAAAAGTATACCCTGGCGTATGGATTGTCGAGTTGTGGTGGTGGACTGTGGTCACGGCCCTAGAAATCAGATATCAAACTCTTTCTGTACGTCAGAAAAGTAACTCACAGAGTTATCGTTGGTGGAGTTCCACATGTACGGTTGCTCTGGTGTAGTGTAGGAAAAGCTTGGCTGAATAACTTTCGTTAGGAGTATCTGTAACATGCAGAGTTGCACGGAATTCCGACTTCCGCCTTTTTTCACTTCCGACTACCGTTTTGAAAAATTTTACTTCCGACTTCCGTCAAAAAAATATTTTGTGAAAAATGACGAAAAGACCGTGAAATCGTTTCTACTCAGTCAGGAGTTGACCTTCACATGTTGAGAATGCGCAGATATACAATATCTCCTGTTTTTTCCAACTTTTTTGCCCTCCCGACTACCGTTGAAAAATTCTACTTCCGACTTCCGTCCTTTTTTCACTTCCGTACAACTCTGGTAACATGACTCACATTCTCCGCGTAACTCGAATTCATCCGTCCAGAGAATGTTGAGTTCATGGGGGCGTTCGTACGATTCTGATGAGATGTTTGTTCTTATGACATCTAAAACGCGAATACTCACCCCGTATCCTCCACCACGAATGGGATCAATGTCGTTCCGTGGAACGTTGAAAGAGCCCATCTGGAACTTTATCATATTGAATTGAAAAATGTATTCTCGGAAGGCAAGAATAATAGATAATGAAAAAAGGAATTCAAGAAATTTTTTTCAAATTTTGTATCAAAAAATATATAAAGGATATAATTTGTCCCAGACTGGTGATTATAGATTCAGTTTAGCCCATTTCTTGTAGGCCGTGACTGCTCTTGGAACAAAATATTTTTATTTCATAAACTCCTCTGTCCTCTTTTTCT
>OZ022254.1:10249267-10251767 GCA_963978915.1 Caenorhabditis parvicauda
GTATTGTGGTAGTTGACAGATCGTCTTGTTGTGACCAGTAGAATTGCACAAGATGTATTTATTTTCCAACGTTTCGGCAATCACGCCATCATCAGGGATTTATACCTATAATAATTTACATGAGATAGTTAGCATTAGGGGTTGGAATGACAGAACAGAATATTTAGTATAGTGAAAAACAAGAAATGAGAATTGTTAGTACAAGGGGACCGTTTGACGGCAAAACAGGAGAGGTAGTCGGTCAAAAAGCAAGTTAAGGGGTCGGTCAAAATTTTGAATAGCCAGAAACCCTTGCCGGGGTGGTTTGAACCTCAATCCAAGGGAACGAAGCATGCCACCATATCAGTAAGCTCTTCTTTCGTGTTAAGTTTAGGGTTCAATGCCTTAATGTAAACTCCCTCTAAGATCCTCCTTCGAGTTATGTTCTGTTCAACTTCAATGATGTCCAACGAAATTTTCAAAGGCTTTCCATCATGGTTATCGTTTGAGTGTCTCGCCCAAACAGTGTTGCTATAGGATGGGGTATTAGGTCTTTCTGCACTTCTTGCATGCTCATTGAAACGTTCAGCCAAAGGCCTACCAGTTTCTCCAACGTAAAATTCGCCGCAGTCGCAAGTTATTTTGTAAATCACTCCCTTTTTGTTACATCCTCCTTGGCCAACTTCTGGACATACCCTACAGTTTCTCCTCACGCATCTGATATCAAACAACCTATTTTTGACCAGTTGATCCCGTAGGGAACTCCCTTTGAGTTCGACTACAGTAGCATCCAGTCCAAATTGGTTAATTGACATTTTGATGATAGAGGATATACTATCGGATATGAACGGAGTTGGGAGAATGTGTTTTATGTTTTTTTTTTTCGGGATTACGTGAATGAGAGACGAATGGTTTTTTATTTTGTTTTAAAAAATTGAAACTGTAACCATTTGTTCTCAAAACGTTATCCGCCAAATTCCTAGAGTAAGGCTTGAAATCCGGAGTGGATATCAAGTCTGCTGTCCGGATAGTAGATCGGACCGTATTAATCTTTTGTTGGATGGGGTGAGAAGAGTCTGATCGAACCAGTATATTTTTACTGCTGGGTTTTCTGTACCATCTGATGACGAAATTATCATTGCGAAAGCGCATCTCACAGTTCAAGAATGGAAGCCAACCGTCATCTTTTGGGCATTCTCGTGTTAATCTAATATGATTAGCCTGAGAATTAAGACTCTGGTAGACTTGATCTAGAACTGTTTGAGACTCCGCAACAATAATATAGTCATCAATGTATCTCTTGAATAGAATGGTCGGGAACGTTTTGCTTGGGCTTTCAATTAAGTCCATGTAAAGAACAGCAAGTACTGGTGCTAGGCGACTTCCCATTGCGAGTCCTCGCCTCTGCGCATAGTACCTGCCATCAAACTGGAAATAATTAAAGTCCAAACATTTTTCCAGAAGAAAGATTATATCCTTCTTGGAAGTTCCAAACCATTCTATTTCTGTTTTATGCTTGTCGAGTTTGTCCGTTACCGCCCTGAGAGCCGCTGTATTGTCTATGTTGGTATAAAGAGACTCTACATCGAAACTCTCATATACAAGAGTAAAATCAGACTTAATTTTGTTGAGGGATGTTAAAAGGTCTGATGTACTCTTGAGATGGCAACCAACAAACTTGAGAAGCTGTGAGATGATAGTACAAACAACCCAGGATGGACGATCAGTTGGCCCACCAACGCCAGATATAATAGGCCTAATCTTAACTTTTTTGGGATCAGCATTTTTACCTCGCTCTAGGAATTTGTGGGTTTTGAAAAGTGCATAAAAAGTGTTGGTTGAGGGGAACTTGTCGATCAAGCGATCGGCTAGTCCCTCTTCCCAGGAGTGAAATGCAAAACGTAGATCTTTTTCTAAAGAGTCGCAAGACTGTTTGTAACTAGTTTTGGACACCTCAGTATAAACTGAGCCATCCGCCAGATGCGCACAGACTGCCTCTTTATAAAAAGATCTTGTTGTAACAACAAACTCTCCGTTCTGCTTTATCTCCTTGCACTAGGGGTGATTTCAGCACTTATGCATTTGAGCTCAGACATGGTTTGGAAATCCTGACAACTCTCTAGACTACTGTATGACCTTGTAGTGTTGACCTACACTATTTTACCTTTCCCGTTGCTGCTCCGTTGTACGGTCTTGGGACTGCTTCTTTTCTGTTCTGAACAGTATCCTATAGGATTAGCTAATTGTTGCGACCATGGACCAGATCCATGATGAGAAAAATAGTAAATACTAACAATCAAAAACACATTATTGTATAAACACAATGATTTATTTCTAAGTTATTCACATTCTAAACATTATTTCAAAATGGTTATAAAGGGGAGAATAAAAATAGAAATTTCAAAAACTAGAAAAATAGAGCTTTTTATAATGACCACATTGAAACTGAAGATGGAGACAGTTGCGGAGTATTCAGAACATCATCGTTACAGATGAACGATTATCTTCTCCCCTGAATTAT
>OZ022254.1:10256767-10261767 GCA_963978915.1 Caenorhabditis parvicauda
CCTAATTCGACCGCCCATAACTCTTGTTGAGCGAAACCTGGTGTACGGGTTGAGTGGTGTATGGTGCAGCTTGGTGTGATCCCGTCATCGGAATGTTGTCCTTCTTCACAGCTACTGATGGCGTCAGTGCCGTCGCTGACGTCTGCGTTGTGGACAATGATGCCGATGCATTGATACCAGGTGTCGTCTGAAATTATTTTACTTATGATTCTCAAGGTGGGAAATGAAGAATGAATCCAAATAATTCTGTCTCTCGCTACGTTTAGAAAGCTTGAGCTTTGACCCCATCAACAGCCCATCAACTTCATATCAACAGTATTTCGTTTCCAGAGTCACATACTCAAAAGTAAACTCCATAACTGCTCAACTATTCCTATATCACATTCGCCCAAACAACAAGATCATAAACTCCACGGTGATTAGAAAAAAACACCTGAAAATGACAGTGAAAATATCGGAAACTTTATAAAAATCACCTTTTCGCGAGGTTGAGCCTTGACAGATTTTCCTCTTCGGGCCTTATTTTCTGAAATTCCCATATGAACGCCAGAAAACAGTAAAATACACAATTGACATGGTGTCGTTCTCTAGCTCTAGAAGAGCTCTTTCTCTCTCTCCCCACACACACACACACACACACACACACACACACACACACACACACACACATACACACACACACACACACATACACACACACACACACACATACACACACACACATACACACACACACACACACACACACACACACACACACACACACACACACACATACACACACACACACACACACACACACACACACACACACACACACACACACACACACACACACACACACACACACACACACACACACACACACACACACAAACACACACACACACACACACACACACACACACACACACACACACACACACACACACACACACACACATACACACACACACACACACACACACACACACACACACACACACACACACACACACACACACACACACACACACACACACACACACACACACACACACACACACACACACACAACACAAACACACACACACACACACATACACACACACACACACACACACACACACACACACACACACACACACACAAAATACAGGAAACGTATATGAACTAACGCTTGCTGATCTTCATGTCTTCGTTATTTTCACGTAAATTTTCATGGATTATAGGCGCCCATCCTCCGTCCTGAAGAAATACATTCTCGTGGAAGATTTTTCTTTATTTTTTGAGAATTTTTTACAACTTACCCTAATCAGGAATAGTTCTCTGTATTGTGCGAGAAGACTGTCCAAAGATTTATAACCCATATTCTCTAGCTCTTCTCTCAGGTTCTTTCCCGTCAACATTCTGAAATTCATTTTTCTGAAGAATTGAAGAGGAAATTTATTGATTTGAGAATCAATAGGCCCTTCAGGCTCAGTTTCACTACTGTAGCCTTTGGCCTTACAATAGAACGAGGTGGATTTTTCAGCCTGACATTTGGTCACAAAATACCGGAACGGTGAATGAAGCTTCGCTATGTGAACAAGGTTCTGAATTTCTTTTTGAACTTTGGGCCCATCGTAGTCAACACCGTTCTCCACAAGTATACCAAGTTTCATCCGGATTCACTGACTTCGAATCGGTGTATGATGATTGAAAACAGTTGAATTTCAAGCGGATATAAAATAGAGGGACGCTACTGTAGGTTGAAGATATTTGGAAAAAAATGATGACAAAACAACTGTTTTTTCATAATTGATGTTTTAATTTTTATCATTTCGACAATTTTGGCAGTCTCTATTTTATGGCCGTTCGAAATTCCACTGTTTTCAATCAAACCATCATACACAGGTTCAAAGTGAGTGAATTCGGATGGAATTTGGTATACTTGTGGAGAACGGTGTTGACTACGATAGGCCCAAATTTCAAAAAGAAATTCAGAACCTTGTTCACGTAGGACATTTTGTGACCACATGTCAGGCTAAAAAATACACTTTTAATTCAGAAAATTATTATCTTTTTCTTCTCTGCAGAGGGATCCATGGATCGAATGATAACTTACTTATATGTTGTTGCGATGATCGAAGAACCCAATCCTCTCTTATCGTCCCCTTGTAATGCCGTCATCATTACAATCCTGACTGTTTCCGCTAATTCCAATCCTGACGAGGGCGTGCTTCTGCTACAAAAATTTCTTGAAAATCAGAAAATGCTTGCTTTATTTATGATTCTGCATGTAAGAGGTCTCAAAAACCGTTAGTTGCTTTTTTCTGTTAGATCCATTTGTGTAGTGCATGATGCCAAAAATTCCATATAACGTTCACCGGTTTAAAGCGTGATTTTCAAAATTAAAATATCTCTCTCGAAACAAAAAAAAACGTGCAAAAATATCCCACATGAAAAATTCATTATTCAACACATCTGGATAGGGCTCAAAACTAGCTCTGAATAACATTGAAAGTCATCTCTTGTTAAAGTAATTTCATTAGAACTACAGGCGCACTTTTCGGCTTGAAAATGGTACCTGATACCATATACAAGGTTCCGAAGCATAATATTTCATATCACCTTTAAAAACTCCATTCAAATCTTCGAAATGACAATTTTCAGAAAAGAAAACAATATTCACTAACAAAATGCTCAGAAAAAAGCTTATGTGGGGAAAAATTAGGAACTATCCTAAACTACACCTTTGTCCTTCAGAAACAGGACTGCTCGCTTCAGGGATATTTCTCAGCTCTCTAGCAGTACGACCAACGTTTTCGATGTTACTGAAAGATGTAAAAGTCTATCAAGAAGAGTATATCGTGGGAAAAAGTAGGTAATATCTCACTGTTGATGAAAATTCGGTGGTAGTTGATCGAAACCACGCGGGGTTTTCTTCGCCAGCTCCGACGATTGAATGTTCAAAAACGCGTCTCTCGAGTACACGATTGGTCTCTCAGTCTGAAACAAACTTGTGAAAATTGGTACTGAAGGTGCACTGGTATACACATATGTACGTATCTAGCAAAAAGTCTGACCGATTTCAAACGCGCGCCAGACGCATTTTTGTAAAATGAGTACGGTAGGAGTCGGGACTCTCACAACGAACAGTTAGATCGTTGTGGATTTAAATTATTATTCTTACTTTCATCCATTGAAATTAAAGGCTTCTCACTTAAATCGTTTTGTGTTTCGAGGCGAAACTGCTACAGTACTAAGTACCCGATTTACGGAGGCCAGATTTTTTACAGGTAAAGGAAGCTATGTGCATCACCGCCTAAGGATGAAGATATCAACATCACAAAAACTTCGTATCAATTCGTTTCTAGAACAGTCGGATCCCTAGCACTGAGTCACTAACCCCACTACAAAAGTCCAATGTGGCTGGAATAACGAAAAATGATCAGAAAGTTCAAGTCGTTAGTACTAAAATTTCACATCGAATAATTGTTCCCTACGTTTTCCTAATTCGACCGCCAATAACTCTTGTTGAGCGAAACCTGGTGAACGAGTGGAGTGGTGTATGGTGCATCTTGGTGTGATCCCGTCATCGGAATGTTGTCCTTCTTCACAGCTACTGATGGCGTCAGTGCCGTCACTGACGTCTGCGTCGTGGAAAATGATGCCGACGCATTGATATGAGATGTTTTCTCAAATTATTTTAGTTTCTCAAGACAGAAAAATGAAATTATTTGGCTTTCAAGCATGTCATAATACACATGATTCACTAATCTATGATGCAAACTCACAAGGAATTCGTCATATTTCATTTTCATAAGGTCGTCCACAAACTTTTCAGTCCCTGAGATAACTGTATTTCCTGTTTCTCGTCGTGAAAAAACTTACTATAACCCAAATACGGTTGGAGTTTCGTTAAAAGTTCCGTTTTTTCTTGAGTTTGAGCCATCGAACCGTTTGTTATATTCAATACCAGTGAACGTACGTCGAGCCTAGCCGAATTTGAGTCCGGTATTCTTAATTAAACGTATTTTGTCGTCAAACTTTTTCGAATACTTACAACTTCTCTAATTCGTCCCACACCCATTTATAGACTTTGTGCCAAGTCGAACTATCCATTCTTCGCCGATAAAAATTCTGAAAGTCAACTTTTTTTGAGAAAAGGGGAAGAAAGTGGGATAGTGTGAAGAAGAATTAACGTTATCAAGACGAGCCATTTTATCAGTGACAGCTTTTTTTACTGAACTGTCAGACCCTTCTGATAATACTCATATGTACCATGACTCATGTAGGGATGGATTCCGGCAAATTGTAAAAGGCACCCCGGCGGACCGGCACCTCGGCACCACTGCGTCCTCGGCACTAGGCATGGGCATATTGCCAATTTTTTTTCGAAATTTGAAATTTTCTGTGAATTTGATTCAGAATCTGACATTCGATTCTGACATCATTGTCGACGACATCGTCGGTGACGTTGTCAAAAAAATTTTTTTTGAAAATTAAATTTTTTTTTGATTTCAATTTAGAATCTGAAATTTGAATGTCAGATTCTCAAAAGAATCGAATTTCAGATTCTGAATTGAATTCACAAAAAAAATTCGAATTTCAAAAAAAAATGGCAATATGCCCATGCCTAGTACCGAGGACGCAGTGGTGCCGAGGTGCCGGTCCGCCGGAGTGCCTTTTTCAGTTTGGCACCACGGCACCACTCTCACCGAACAGTGGTGCCAAATCGCAAAAAGTGGCACCACTGTTCGCGGCACCACTCCCATCATGGCAGACTTGATGGTGCCGAGGTGCCGGTCCGCCAGGGTGCCTTTTACAATTTGCCGATGGGTTCAAACCGTCTGGAACTTTGTAGAACTTGAGTGATGCTGCAAGGCCCATTCGCCTGCGTTCAACCCCAAGCATCATTGGACACTATCGTCGCCGGACACGAGTTCGTCCGGTGGTTGTATGTTGTTCCTTGTGAAAAAGGTGGAGATCAAACCATTTTGTCAGTTTTATCAGTGACAGTTTTCTACACTGAACTG
>OZ022254.1:10266240-10368740 GCA_963978915.1 Caenorhabditis parvicauda
CATTATTGTATTTTTGCCAATGTTTTGACCTATTTTCCTCGTTTTCTCAATTCTATGAACGTTGTAGATCGTCACCAAAATTAGTTTTATCTACTTCAATCACATTTCCGTTACGATTTGTGAACCTGGGATGAAAAATAGTAGGAAAAGTAAATTTTTTTGAACTACAGTAACTGAAACTTGATCAACTCTATCAATTTGCTTTGCTTACACTTTTCAACTGCGTTTGCCGCAGTGTGTCCCACTCACCATACGGCGACAAATATTCATTTTCTAGTGCGAAAACTCCTTTCCGGAACATCATTTCGTGTAGAATGATGGCAAACGAGTAGATGTCTCCTTTCTGTGTTCCTTGTGGTCCCGCTTGGGTATTTCGAAGAATTTCCGGAGCCGTCCAGAGCATTTCTGAATGGAATCAAATTTCTTCAGTACGACAGTGGCGTAAAGAGTACGGTAACATAGCCTAATCATTCTTCCGGTAAGAATGGTACCGTGTGATATTTTTTTCAAAAAAAACTCCTACAGTAAGAACATACCCTGGGAAAGATTTTACAGTATGAACTACCGTACAGGGAGTTACTAAATTTAGTGGGGAAGCTGAGAAAATACCGCAAACACTTCTACAGTAAAACGTTAGATAAAAAAAGTTTCCAGACTGAAAGAGTACGGTATAAGAAAAGCTTCCGTGGTAAAATACAAAATAAAATCCTACAAGGAGAAAGCACCGCAGATTATTTTACAGTAGCAAAACTCTATGAGAAACTTCTACAGAAAAAAGTACTGTAAAATATTTTTCAGTCGCGTCAAAATTTGCACAGTAGGAAAGTACCGTATAATACATGTTTCTACAGTACGAACTTCCACAGCAAGAATTTACCACAAACCTTGAGAAATGAGAAATTTCAACAGAAAAAAGTACTGTAAAAAATTTCTACTGTAGGAAATTACCGTTGTAAGATCTACAGTAGCAAAACCTTGTGAGAAATTTCTACAGTAAAAACACACCGTAAGAATTTCTACAGTAAAAAATACCGTCAAAATTTCTACAGTAAGGCATTGCTCAGTATACTGTAAAATCGAAAACTCACTGCGATAATAAGCGTGTTCCCCAACATCATCAATGTTCTGCTCTTCCATCGCGTGAAGTTTATGAAGTCCGAAGTCGGTGACTTTTAGTACGAATCTGCTGTCGACGACACAATTCGACGACTTCAACCGTCCATGAGATCGAATTTCACTGTTGTGAAGGAAGAAAAGACCCTGGAAACAATATTTTCACTTCTGTAGCGAGCGAAAGTTTAGCAACGATTTCATATACAGTTACGTCAGAAAGTTTATGCACGTTATCGTTTTTTTTGAAATATCTCAACGTTGGACAATCGGATAGGTTGGTATACAAAAAAACTGATCGAAAAAGCTTATTTTTTTTCTAAAACAATTGAAAAAAGTACTTTCTCATTTCTGCAGAGAGCAAAAGTTTAGCAACTTTTTCAAATGTCAAAATTTGTAATAAAAATTATCGATAAAGCTGGACTTAAAAAAAATGATTGTAAAAGTTCTTTCTTATTTCTGCAACGCGCAATAGTTAAGCAATTCTTCCATCGTCTCAACTGTGGTAAAAAATGATAAACGCATCTGACTTTTTTTTAAATATTGAAATAAATGTATTTTTCACTTTTGTAGCGATCGAAAGTTTAGCAAGTTTCACTTAGGCGCTCAGAATTAAGAAATCGATACATTTTCCCGGAAAAAAACATCAAATACTCAAAATTACAAGAATTTATCAATAGATTTACGAAATCTGACTATTTTCATAGCCTTTTTGGAGTTTTTTCATGAAGATTAGTCATAAAAACCCACCTTGACCAAATCGTGAAGAAGTGAATATTTCATCATCTTGTCCAACTCGATCTTTTCGTTTTCGAGGATGTCTTCGAGCGATCCTTTGGGGCAGTACTCGGTGACGATACAGTAGTGCGGGCAGTCTATACAAGCACCCGTAAATCTGAATTTATTGTTTAATTTCTCTCTCTCTCTCTCTCTCTCTCTCTCTCTCTCTCTCTCTCTCTCTCTCTTTCTCTCTCTCTCTCTCTCTCTCTCTCTCTCTCTCTCTCTCTCTCTCTCTCTCTCTCTCTCTCTCTCTCTCTCTCTCTCTCTCTCTCTCTCTCTCTCCCCCTCTCTCTCTCTCTCCTCTCTCTCTCTCTCTCTCTCTCTCTCTCTCTCTCTCTCTCTCTCTCTCTCTCTCTCTCTCTTCTCTCTCTCACCGTGTGATGTGATCGTGCTGAAGATCCTTCATCTTCTTCAGCTCCATCAGCTGAGCTCTCGACAGATCCAACCTCGGGTACTTCTTCGGGTCAATATTCAACTTTTTGATCGCCACCACAACACCCTTGAAGACGGCCGTTTTGGTGTAGATTTGAGTGTTGTTCTGAGCGATCGTTTCGACGGATCCTCCACTACCACTCTGAAATTTTGGATCCTTTTCAAATATCGTTTGAATCAGGCTTAAAATAAAAAAATTGTCTGAGAAAAAACCCGAAATTCTAGAGAAATAATACTTCGAAATCTCATTTTTTTTTTAAAGAAAATTTTGAAAAAATCATAAAAAGCGAAATTTCTTTCAATCAGGCTAAAAATGAGAAAAAAAAGTGTCCAAAATCTTAGAGAGTGGATAAAATCATCTCGAAATCTGAAGAAAAACAAGAAAATTCAACTATCTAACCTTGATCGAGACCATTCCGAAGGAGAGCTTCCTATTTTTCAAGCTCAACGACTTTTTCGCCGCGTTGTCACTTTCCTCTTCATTCGAACTCTTTTTCTGCAATGAAATTAATAAAGACATCGCATCAAACGGATGAGTGGGGACAGCCGCACTGCGACCGCTTCGCCGACCCTCCGCGGAGCGCGCTTACCTCATTCTTTTATTTTCGAGTATTTTTGCTTATGTTTTAACCTAAACGTTGCGGATCGTTCCCAAAATTAGTTCTGTTACTTCATTCACATTTCCGTTACGTTTCGTGACACTGGGATGAAAAAAGGTAGTAAAAAAGTTTTCCGATCTACAGTAACTAAAATTTGATCTACTTTATTGATTTTTCCCTTACCCTTGGATCAGAATTGGTTGATGGACTTTCCGGTATTCTGAATCTGACGTCATTAATCGGGCTGGATTCGCCGTCTTCGATGATTTTCATCTGGTTTCCTCCATTTATGCCGCCTGTAATCCACGTCATCTGGCCACATTTTGATGACACACTCACCATTCTTCTCCGTGTTCGGCGAGCTCTTTTTCCTTGTGAAAATGCTCCATTTTCGATCGATTATCGCTGATATTTTCCTAGTCGCACCGCTACTTGATGATCTCTGAAACCATAAGGTCTTAATTGAGCCGCGAGTGGTTAGAACTCAAGTCAAGACTGTGATAGCATGTTGCATTTGATGATCGATACGGGTTTTCTGCATTTGTGCGTCATACACCTCGACGCAAAAATGCAGACAAACCAAATCAACTCAAATACACATCCTTTCTGTGATCACCACAGGCACACTTATGACGGCGTCACGCGATAGATATAGGAGAGCGATATCCAAGTTTTGATGTGGTTAAGGGTTTGTTATCATCTACAAAGTGTCGTAGGATTCAGAGTTTTGTCTGCACAGTCTTTCCATTCCTCGTCATTGCTGTGAATGCGAACAAAACTCAGAGTCTAAGACACTACTCGGGTTAATTCTTTCTATACTAACATTAAACACTGCTATACTTCAGCCAAAGCTATCTTTTTGATGAATTACAAAGAAGGCGATTTGTCGAGCGATTGGCTAACAAAGCAGTGTAAAATTCTTTACAAAAATAACCTAAAAGTGATTCTGAGCTTGCGTTAGGTCAGCGTAACGCTTCTAGCCGACACACATGAACGTACAATAGCATTTCAAAAACTTTAATTTAAAAAATATTTTTCTCTACTTTCTCAGCTTCATTCCAGTTTTAAATAAATTTCATTTCATTCTCCTTAAAAATTCTAATTTTTTCTTGAGAAGTTTTTGTGTGTAGGAAATGTGTGTTTGAAGTTTTTTGTCGCAAAAAAGATTTTTACTTTACGTTCATCTGTGTTGCAATTTCTACATTTCGCATAACACTTTGTTTTTCAAGAATCGAGTAATTCAAAGCTTTGCGCATCGCAGAACTGACACTATAAACTACGACAAATAAAAATCAGTCATTCGAGGTAAGGTGATAGTGTTTGTGTGTGTGTGTGAAACTTAGTAAATAAAGAAACTCCATAATCTTTTTGTAGCCGTTATGTCGTCATTGTTACATCCCACGTAATTTTCCGGTGACACTTTAGGGAGAATTCGGCAAAATCTATTTCATTGTTTTATCATCAGAATTCGCCAAACTCTCCATTTCATAGGGTGCACCAAATGGCGACGTGACGACGACAAAAGTATCACGGAGTAAGCTATCAGGACGACACAAAGAACACCGAAAGCGCCAATCAATCAATCAGTCTTTCTCTCTCTTTCTGTCTACATGGATTCTGATGGTGGTGGTGACAATATACACATCAACTAACCAGTCGCGCTCTCATCGGTCCTAGGGCTTCTTCATCAAACTGGAACGAGATAAGTGGTTACGTGGTACGAACTAATGTTTAGCCGACACGTGTATGACATGTTGAAGCGAGTAAAAATGAACAGAAACGGACGTACGGTAACATTGGGACAGAAAAATAACATTTTGAAGATAGTTATGAAGGTTCAGAGGATCTCTCTCTCTCTATCTCTCTCTTCCTTCCTTCCATTTCCATCCAAAGGACATACTTATATTTTTTTTTACTTAACGAGATGAATTGAGTTAATTCATATTTTTTGACTAGTCAATGAAATTTTCACAAATTTTCGCAAAGTAAAAAAATTAAGAAAAATTAAAAATATTTTCATTTATTTTCAATGCAAAATTTCTCTCTCTCTCTTCATCTCTCTTCCTTCTTTATCATAAATTCACAAGTCTTACCTTGTCAGAATTAACACTACTGCGCGATGTCGACCTTAGAAGTGGATCAGACTCCGGTAAGAAACCGTCGTGAATTTTCCTCTTTGACTTGCTCTTCTTCTTCTCTTTCTTCTGCAGTTCTTCACCGTCCAGCTCTTCCCATCGAACTTTCCAGCTCATTGCCGCTAGTTCTTGTTCTAGTTTGTAACGTCTGAAAAGTCATGGTAATCATAGACCAATCACCCGCTTCCTTCGCCCCTCCCACTTTTTTTCTAGCAGACGGAAATAATTCTACTGGTTTCATCCCGTTTAATCAAAAATCGATCTGAACCTTCTCAATAAAGTATAAAATCTAAAAAATAATAACCTATATTTTCATTTTTTTTCTCTCACAATTTCTTCATTTTTCGAATTATTTTAGTATTCTAAAAAACCGTTTCAAACAGAGAAGTTAATTATGAATCGACGTAGAAAAATATCCATGAATTATGTTTCAAAACAAGAATTTTCAAAATAAAACTGATAAATCAATATTTTCAATTATTGGGTCGTTGTACTAAAAAAAATCGATACATTAATAAAAATCAATGACTAGAATAAGAAACTAACCTCCAGAAGAACGCGAACAATCCCATAAGGAAGAGGATGAGAAGTGCCGAGCAGGACAGCAGGTAGTACTCTAGTGGATAGCCCTGCAATCGATTCATTGATGGGGTAGAAAAAAGGTGTTTTGTTTTTGATTTCATTGAATTTTGTATGAGCCCACCGAGAGAGCGACTCGTTAAATAAGTTAACCCTTTGGCCAAACAGTTTGTGAGAGGCGAGAAGCTGACGTTCTTGATATTTGGTCGGATGTGAGTCAGGGGAGAGAGAGAGAGAGAGAGAGAGAGAGAGAGAGAGAGAGAGAGAGAGAGAGAGACAGAGAGAGAGAAAGAGAGACAGACAGACAGAGAGAGAGAAAGAGAGGGAGACAGAGAGAGAGAGAGAGAGAAAGAATGAATTGAAAACATCGACTTCCTACCTTATATTGTGCTTACAGTACCCTCATAAACCTCATCATTAGAATCCCTACAGTGAACTCAGTATTCCAAAAGCTTTGTGAAAAATTAGAGCAGTTGTTGGAAGAGCATAGATTCTTAGTTTCTACCGTACACAATGGATACAGTACTGCGAAAAACACGACAACTTGAGACTGATTTCTTTCTTTATCATTACTACCGTACCCCCTAAGTACAGTACCCTAAAATCGCGCTTCGGGTGATTTGGAAATCCTACCGTGTCCCCCTAACTACAGTATCTTCAGGAAAATGCTCACCTTGGGGCACTTGCTCTGATCGTATCCACAAATGGGCATATCCCTGGGCGGTCGACCACCGACCCAATGGAACGTTCCAACCGTTTTCAACTTGTTGTTGGCTCCTGAGTAGTAGGCGACTTCCACGAACTTGTCCTGTGTCGGGTCGAGGTCGAGCAGCGAATAGTCAGAGTACCGATCGCCATTGTTGTCGATTGACACGTTGCCGGTTATTCCTGAATTCGCGCAGTCAGTTTGTACAAGTCCTAATTTGGGAGAGACATTTTCTGGTTGCAAGCGGTCAGGGGGGTAAATTGTGTCAAAAAGAGTTTTTTGAGTTCGCAAAAAACGCACACTACTCGGCTATTGCTGGTCGTTACGAACTTATTCTCAATGAATACAGTTATTTTTATTTTTCCACAAAAATCGCAGTATTCATTTCTCTTTTTTCGACAAAGTGAATGTTTTCCTTACGACTCCAAGATGAAAAAAGATAGGAAAAGTGAAATTTTTTGAACTACAGTAACTGAAATTCGATCTACTCTTTCGATTGCCCCGCCCCCTTTTTTCTAACACTTTTCAATTGCTTTCATCACAGTGTGTACTGTAGAGTAAAACCTCACCTACAAAGGTCCTTCCCCACATTCTGGACGTGATGTTGTGACCGTTTCTTGGGTCGAGTCCGTCGGCGATGGTCTCGTTCAGAGCGATAGCGTACAGAAGCACGGCGTCATAGAATGCACTGATGAAGTTGTTCATCTGGAATTGTTTCAGTTAGGGGGACTAGGGTTACTGTATTTTAGTTACGGTAATTTTTTTGAGAATTTGGAAGAGAGAGAGAGATAGATCGGATATCCGGTAGAATTCTTACGGTCTCTTCTAGTATAATGGTTACGGCAACTCCGTTGAAAAGTACAGTTTCTTTGTTCACTGTAAGTACCACATGCCGTGATACTATATCATGATTACGGTAACATCTTGAGCTATCCCGATTTCGAGAAGGGTTTTGTGAAAAGACTCTCCACTAATTTTACCACTTAAAACTCAACATGTCAAATTGCGGTAAAGTTATGGTAAAAAGTATGTAAAGTTCAGTGCAAATTTCACCTCATACTCTTTGCCGGTGATCTTCGTGTAGTTGTACTTGTCTTCTGCCCGCTTCTTCACCCGTGTCTCAAAGTTCTTGTATTCTTCCAGATCAGACCGTCGGAGCGAGATCGTCTTCAGCGCTTTGTACGCTTCTTTGGCTTTTTCGTTTTCTTCCGAATTCGTCTCATTTGGTCGGATCCACGGTTTCTCAGCGTGCGATCTGTAGGGTTGATTTGATGAAACTTTCATTTTATTTAAAAATTATCCTTTTTCTTACCGAAGCAATATTCATTCTGGAACTGAGCAGGCTACGTTTGAAAGATTTTCATTGAGAACGTATTCTTTTCGAACGAAGTTAAAACTTTATGTGATTTTCGCATAATTTAAACCAATTTGGAAAAAAAGATGATCTATTCTTTTAACAACGGTGCTAGTTAATTTTTAGAGTTATAATTATAATGAGAATTTTGTCAAGAGTCAGCTGCAACTTTCTCAATAACTACTATGAGCATGAAAGACCTTTCGAGTAACGACGTCTTACACAAAAGTTACTTAGGTTTTACATAAACACTACCAGATTTCAAAAAATGACGTTCTTTCGTCAGTTGGAACAATGCGAACCCCTAGGGGGAGGACATCCGGATCTCACTTCTCAAACATCAAAAACCAACCCGGTCGAGACGTCGATGTTGATGAAGACGTATTCTCCAGAAGTCGCCATTCCGAGTTCGTGGGCGGCCAGCATGATTTCTCTCACGGTGTCCGGCGATGCGCATAGTATTATCACTGAAATCACTTCATTGAGACCCTCATTCTTTGTCAGAACCGCATCGCGCCCGCCCCGCGTCCCCCTATGTGACTTCCGACACTGCTTGCGCGTTCACACGGAACAAAGTTATTTCAGGCTGAGTGTACGTGAGAAACCGGAAGGAACAAAAGGAAACGACGCGAGAGTAGTGAGAAGCAGTCTGAATAGGACAAAAAGTTCTCCCTTTGAGAGTTTCGTCTTTCTTTCATTCATACTGGTAATATGTGAGGAGAAGAGAGGGAAGGGAGAGAGAGAGAGAGAGAGAGAGAGAGAAAGAGAGAGGGCAAGAATCCTCTCAAAATTTTAAGCCAAAAACTTCTCAAATTTCAACTTTAATCACCCTAGTATCTTTCTAGTTTGAACATCCCATTAATTATGCTCATCGTCCCTGACATATTTCTTCAGACAGAACACGAATTCCGTCACGAGAACTTCAACCCAACCCAGGATTCTCAACTTTTCCACTCCGAGTCGGCTGGAACCATTGAGATGGAAAATCCCCGAGGGGGAGGTTGAGGAGGGGGAAGTTTCTCTATATCCATCAGTCATAAAAGCCAATAATAAGTGAAGTCGATGCAAAAAAAACTTGCAAGAGAGAGAGAGCTTAATTGTAATCGCAGTTTGTTATAAATCATCTGGATGGAATCATGCTCTATCTAGAACCCCCAAAGAAGAAAACGTTGTTCGACGCTTCCAGTTGAACCGCAATGTTTGAATAAACAAAACATCCCGGACATGCCCAGGGAATACTAAAACTTCAACTTGACTCGGAATTGAGGACTTCGGTTTAATTACCCCAGTTTGAGGTGAAATATACTGAAGGAGGTGAAAAATTATGAAAAATTAGTGAATCTCTTAAAAAGTTAATGAAGTTCGATATTCTGCGTTATTGGCAGAAAAAATGTAGGAAAAATAAAGAAAAAGGCAACTTTGAAAAATTTTCATGGCAGAAGCAAAATGTCAAGTGGTTCTGTTACCCACGTTTGAGGTAAGGCTCAATATTCTAAGTTAATGTTATGAAATTGTGGAGAAGAGCAAAATTCTGAATCGAAAGTTCTTGGAAGCTTGAAGGAGAGTCCGGTTTAATTACCCAAGTTCGAGGTGTGATAAAATGGGAAATGAAAAAAGAGGCAAAATATCCATAAAACTGAAAGTTCTATGGATCTTTTCAAAGTTAATCAACCAAAAGGAACGCCACGGTTATCAAATTAGGCGAGTGCCCTTGGTATAGACTAACTCTTGAGCGGAAACAAAAGGAATCAAAGCAATCCAATCAAATTTCCAAGGCACAAAACATTCTTCACGGAGGAACAACTTTTCTCCTCTTCACCATTTAACCGCTCGTTTGCAGCGAAAACAACTCGCTTATAGGGGGCAAAGTTTGCGATTTTGTGTGATCCGTGGTAGCGGTGTTCATTTACTTTCGTTCAGGCTGGTTGGAAAAAAAACACAACTAATGAAATGCAAACATTGTCTGCCTATGATTTTATGCAGCTCTTTTAGGTAACAGGATATGGGGGAAAAGAGAGAGAGAGAGAGAGAGAGAGAGAGAGAGAGAGAGAGAGAGAGAGAGAGAGAGAGAGAGAGAGAGAGAGAGGGAGAGAGAGGGAGAGAGGTCAGAGAAGAGGAACACCCAGAAGGTGAACGTTTTAGCAGAAGGACGAAAGTTCATCGAGAGCAGAAAAAAGCTAAAAAGCGAGAGAATCAAGTTAGCACACTCTTTAGAATTGCTTCTTTTAGGGCTTTCATCAGATTCGACGGAGAGAGAGAAGGAGAGAGAGAGAGAGAGAGAGAAAGAGAGAGAGAGAAGGCGAGAGAGAGAAAGAGAGAGTGAGAGAGAGAGAGAGATAAAAGTACAACCTCCACCGCCCTCCACACCGCCCTCCACATCAGTTTCATTCAATCCAATTAGTCAGCAATTGTAAGGATTCTCAAGCAAGAAGAAGTAATAACACAGGATGTAATTATTATTCTCCGTCCTTTCTCCCAGGAGGTCAAATCCATTTTCCCACAGAGCAACTTTTTCATGATCATACACTCAACGTCAGGCAAAGTCTATTCGTCGAGCTGTTCAAGACTCGCGTTCACAAAGGTCAGACACCTTTCGGACGAAGGGGGGAGGGGAGGGAGGGTGCCCGTGTCTGGGGCGCATAATCAAGCAACAACTCACAATTGCTAAGGAGCGACGCTTCAGCCAGTAGAATCCGATATTGTTCTCTTTTCCACGTGGATTCAGCGAACATTTTGACATTCCACGTTGTCGTGTTATCGTGCTGGATGCGATTCTTGATGGCGGACAGAGAGAAGTAACATTCAGCACGACCTCGATTCCCTCCTTGGGCGACTTCATCATTGAAGACGAAATGATAGTGTTTCCATTCGAATTCAGCGGCTAGGTTGGTCACGAGATTGCCCAATGACTTGTAGCTGCCCATCATTCTGGTCAGTAGAGGGAATTCATTCCGGTCGCCCAGTTCGTCGACCAACGCCGTCGTCGTGAAGACGGGAACTCCGTTGCCCCAAAAATGCGACAAACGGGCGACAGGAGCCAGAGCGTAGACGTAGGGCAGACCCATGACTGCATCTACCGTACCCTTACAGTAGTGTTCGATCATCCGTTGAGGTCCTATGCTGTCACTGAGTCCAGAGTCTTCGAAAACCACCTTGAGCACGCCGTGTCTGAGAAGACGATATTTATGGTAGACGTCTTCAACGGCAACGTCGAACACTGGCTGAGACTTCCTCATGGTCAACTTGAAGGGATTCCTCGCTTGACTTCCTTCATCCAGCGGCAGTCCGACCACAATGTTGATGGGTCGTAGGCCAGCTATGCTCTCGGCTCCTATGGTCACAGTGGCTAACGCATGTAATATTGAGATCATCGGACCATATCAAGTAATAGAAAGATGGGATGGGGACAAAAACTGAAATCGAAAGTCGGTGTAGGAGGGGGAAGAGAGGGAGGGAAAGTGCAGTAGAGGAATATATCTCTTTCTCCGGCTGATGACGTTGTCTAATTCAGAATAACGACCAGAACGAACAACGGCATCAATCTGCAGTCAGGACGAGGCTGTAGCACGCGCAGTGAAGCGACGAGTAGAGAAAGGGGTGGAGATCTGAGAGGAGGAGAAGGGAGGGGGGGGGGAGACTCTCACCCAGGAGGCAAGAAAGAAAGAAAGGAATAGAGAGAAAGAAGGAGAGAGAGAGAGAAAGAGATATTATAAAAGAGAGTAGTAGGGAAAGGGTTAAGGAAAACGTTGACGCGCTTCAGGCGATGAAAATGTGTGTGTGTGTTAGATATGCCTGATTGATACCCGTTTCAATAGCGGTCAGATTATCGGAAGTTGATTACTGCCCAATGTCTGTGGACATTTTTCGAGTTTTAGAAACCGACAGGACCTGATCTTCGTCTAGTCATAGAGGACAACAATACTTCTTTAAAGGATAACCTGGGTATTTTTATAAGTCAACTTTTCAAAAGAAATAATGAGTTTAAATTTCTACAGGAACTTATTTGATTATGGAATATTGTTAGTATCGCGATCTGATTCTCCAGAATCATTCCGTGACGTGGCAATTATTTTAAACATGTCCGAATCCCGCGAAAAATCCATGTCCATCCGTGAGGTCGTAGTTATACTTTTGCGGAGGAAGTTTTTTTTCTCATGCTAAGCAAGTTAATTTAGCCCCCGTGTGTTCTGCGAGAGAATCACTTTGTGAGATCATTTTTCCCGCGAGGATAATCTCATCAAATCTGACTTCTGCGAGTTTTCGTCGTCGTCGTCGTCGTCAGCGTTGTACTTTACGCCATCGCTAGACATATAACTCTTGCAATGTTAACGACGTACTCTGGCATAATTTATTCCTTTCAACAGATTCTGAGAATAAATTTTGTGCTGCAGACACGGCGTTGATGGGGTTTGTAACCAGTTGGTGTACATTATGATAGAGACTCGGTCGATCAAACGTTTTCTCTCCCAACATAAACACTCCGAAAGCATTCAATAAAATAACGCTCAGGAATGTCGTTGGAGATGTTTTTGTTTGCAAGCGTAGGCGTGGAAACCTTCTGCAGATTTGTAACTTTTCAGAGAATCGAGCAGCCCGAGCGTAGCGAGGTTTTTCTGCAGCGGATTTTAGGAAATTCTACGGTATTTTCGTAACTCCTACATTTTCTATCAAATAAAGTTGATGATTTCAAAGAATCTCTGTATTCCAACCACTTCTAGTTATTCTAACTGTCGTTACTCATTCTTTCTCGAATGAAGTTAAGTAACATTGCGATCAGTCTCCCAGGTGTTCGGTGGTCGTGAGTCACCATAAAATCACTTTTTCTCGCTTCTTGGTTGTTTCTCCAACAACACAATTCATTATACATTCGGATTGTCTTCTCTCGTCTTTTTCTATTTTTTGCTTGATATCTGCTTCGCTTGTTCATGATGTCGGCAAAGAAGAACGGGACCCTAGAGAGCAGTGTTGGACATCCCATATATTGCATTTAGCAGAGAGTTGCTCTCTCTCTCTTTCTCTCTTTTCCTCGTCGCGTATCAAGTGCATCGTTTTTCTTTTGCCAATTCGGTTGACGAAGACAAGAAGAATAAGGAGAAGCTGGCGAAAACATAACAAAAGAGAGCGGAGAGGCGAGTTAGGCCGTCCTAAACTATATTACATTGAGTCTTTCTAGGGTTTAGGGAAAGAACTTTAAACGACTTTGCATATTGAGATGGAGAGAGAGAGAGAGAGAGAGAGAGAGAGAGAGAGAGAGAGAGAGAGCGAGAGAGAGAGAGAGAGAGAGAGAGAGAGAGAGAGAGAGAGAGAGAGAGAAACAGAGGGACAAAAACTCCACATGAAGTCATAAAAGTTTCCGATTAGTTTGTTACAACATTCGGAATACATCCTGTGTGATCTCTCTGGCTCGGCACTTACATATTTCTGCTCTCTCCCGAGATAAGTGAATCGAGCACGCAAAGGAAGCGACACATTGTGTTAACAATTCTGCATCGGAATGCCACTTTTCCGGAGTTCAACTTCAATGAAATTTCGAGTGAATGGAGGAGAAAAAGTTGAGAAATGGGACGCCACAGAGATCTCGTGAGAGCGATGGGTATACGGTATCGCACATAAAGCTATTATTGGAAATTATAATATTTCTGTTACAAACCTCATCTAGAAACATTATCTGAATTATAAGTTCTATCTAAAACTTGGATAATCGAATCATGTAAAAAAAAAACAACTGATAATTAGTGTTGATAGTTCCATCATTTTTTGAAACGATTCAAATCAGAAAACTGTTAAGTTTTGTTTGAACGTTCTGGGCAAGTTTCAGTTAATCTTGTGGAGATAATATTCATGGATCATAGATGAGTGTATTATTTTTTGTTGCATTTTGATATTCATTCATCGTTGGTTTTGATTATCTCTATAAACTATTAAAACTATCTCATGCATTCCTTCAATTTTGAATAATTGAACCAAGTGGTTCTGACTCTTTTGCTCATCTCTGAAAACTACAGAAGCAGCCCGTCAAACTTGGGTACCGTCAACCGGGAGTCTCATCACGTGTTGATCTCTATGATTCTCGATTACACGACGCACGTTCGTCACAGACGACATCTCGATGATGAGATTCGTGAAGAAGGAGAAGGAGAAGAAGTAGAGAACGCTTTCAATTATTCCCCTTTCACCCTAGGGGATTATTGGATGGAAAACGGGCGGGAAAAGGGAGAGAAAGAACAGATTGATTCGAGGTTATAAAAGTACTGATAAAATCCAGAATTTTCTAGGCAATTCATTTCAATTTTTTACATAATTTAAAACTATATTCCGTTGCTTGAATGCGGGAATTTTGAAGAATACATTGTTATTCTTCTTTTATGTTTCAAAAAATAACTAAAGTATCGAATGTTCTTCGAATAAACATTTCCGCAGAAAAATAGTCATTGATATTATCGATATTCAGAAGGGTATCTTTGAAAAATGATACAAATCGAAGATTATTTCTATTTTTCTTCGACCGAAGGATCAACATCTCACACGACAACGATGGAAAACAAGTTCTATTACGGGTCTTCCGGGTCAAAAACATGAAAATTCTTTGTTGAGAACAACATGGGCAGAGAGTACAGGAGATTAACTGGGGATTATAACTCCGATTGTTTTTATTTTGCTAGTTGTGGATTTAGTTTACTTACGATTGGAGTTAAGAGTTTCTGTCAGGGACTGCTTTGGGTTGTGGATAATCGTCACTGTAGTTCGATCTCAGACTTACTCAAAGTCTATGGCGATGTGGAAAACGTCTATAGTTAGTCCGGAGACGATATTCATAGAATTACACGCCTCTGGATAGTTTATACACGTAGTTGTTCTGCCGCAGAAAACATGTCGTACTTAATCATAACTTATCGATCAAAATAACTACCAGAAGCTATTTCTCGCTACGCTCAGGCCGCTGGAGTTAAGTCGCTAATGCTTCAAAACATTTTTGTTTCCAAAAAGATTTCCCATCACCTCTCTCTCTCTCTCTCTCTCTCTCTCTCTTTCTCTCTTAACAACTATTTCTGGTAGCTACAGTGAAAGTTGAAGTAATAAAGTACTCACACTATAAAAAGATCTTTCACATTCTACAACCTGGAAATGTCCCATGGAGTACAGGTCTATCGATCTCACACTTAACCCTACATCACATCACCTAACCAAGTTCTGAAACCTAACGTCTCATCTGTCTAACCCCAACCGTTAGAGCTTTACGACATTGTGGCTAATTTCGGTAATTGAATCATTCTGGAGCCAGAGGTCACATTTTCAACGGAAAAGTGAAGTGAATCATGAAATTCTTATCTGTTGTTATTGACACTTCAAATTTAAGGCTTAAAGCTGAGACTTTACAAGAGTTCGAACCAGATTGTCGTCTCGTAATGATGAATTTCACAAATAAAAGTTGAAACCGAAAACATTTTCTACACGGGCGGTGTCCACAAGGTTCATTCTACCTTTGCAAACAAAATGAAGTTCCTTTTTTCATTCCATCGACTGGGAGGTAACCACTGCCATCTCCACGTCGTTAAAATCAAAATATGATGGTTTACACAGCGGGAGTCGAGCAGTCGAGTCGGCGAAAAAATGACGAGAAAATTGAGGACTCGTTCTCTTGTTGTCTTTGGCCGACCAGCTGAGGCGACTTGATGGGGACCTATCAGTCTCACTCAGGGTACTTAACCCAATGGGTAAAATACAGTAGTTAATCATCTGCATAAAGATATACGCACCTTCTACGTCGGTACTGTAATAGAAATCATACAGTACCAGTATCTTTTAAACTTAAGAGTTATGACACTTCAAAAATTGATCAGAATATCACTGTAAAAATTCTCAAAAACGACCATTATCCTCATGATTTTCATTATATTTTTCCATCGACCAGCTAACTTCGAGTTATAATAAAGGCAAATTTATGTCAGATATCTGTAGAACTTTCTTCGTGAAAGCTAACAAGTCTCCATTTAAAAAAGACCAACGAGATTTCTGCACAAAAAATCTGTCTTGAAGGTCTCTATCAATTGTTTTCTATTGACCATCAGAGGAAGAAAACAATCTCGATCATCCATTTTTTTAATAATAATAACTTTATTCCTTGAAAATAAAGTTCATAAGCTTCGTGAGGGCCAGCAATAGCCGCCATTTTCGCAACAAAATATGATAAAACTACAAAGACGTACAGTCTTGGTCACAAAAGCCAAATTAAGCGATCTACGAACGTTTCTGCAGAAAAAAAACTTCAAACTGTTCACTGGAGGACTGTCCTTCGGAAGTACGATAATCGTGTGAGAGATGGGGAATGATTGATGTGGGTCGAATCGAAAAGGAAAAAAAGCTTCCGGACAGAAAACTGCTTGTGCGGGATGAGATCACCTTATCAAAGCCTTGAAAATGAGGCACATGTACTTTCATAATAAAAAATAACTATGCTTACTCTACTCTTGTTAAAAAATTCAATGAAAATCGAAAAAAAAACATGATTTTCATGTTTGAAATCAAGAAGATACTGGAAATGTTGAAAAAGATTTTTTTTATTTTGTAAGTTGTTGATATTTTCATATCAATGAAAGTCGTTCGAATAACCAGTCAACAAAATACAAAAATCAAATTATTTAAAATGTGAATTCTCTCAGTTTTCAAAAAAAAACCGAAAATAAAAACATTTTTTATTTGTTTGATTATCAGTAAACAACCAATCGTTTATACTTCGTTAAGTCACATGGGTTTGCTTTTCGGATTTTTTCTCGCCAACGCGTGAGAAATTCGAAAGAAGGAACAAAGTGATGGGGAAGATTCTTCATACATTAGGCTATCAAAAACGGACACGGAAGAATATCAAAACTGAGAGAACCAGTGCCGCACAGCAGCGCGCGGTTGGATTAACTTTTAAACTTGTTTCGCATCTCCGCGACAACAAAAACTATCAGATGGCGTTGGGACCGTTTTTCATTGAGAAATTTCATCATTTTTTTCTAAAGCGGAATTTCCGAAAATTTTTTTGATAAAATCTTTTGCCATGCCAACTTCCTTAAACCATAAAACTTAAAAAACAACTTTTTTTTCGTTTACTGTTCGAAATATGAAATCTTTTCATAAATTTCCTCCGAATGTGTTGTTAACAGAAAACTCCTTGCCTGATACAGAAAAATAACATTATATCAGAAAGTTGAACGAAAACATCGATCAGGGTGGGAGAACTGCTAAATTCGTTGGATCTTCGTCGAAATCACCAAATGTTGTAATTGTTCATTGGTGACTTTTGAAATGCAACTTATTCATGACAGAGTATTCATATACAAAAGCACAGTAACCAAAAGCAATGAGTAACAGTTATTGAGAAACATTGTTAGAGAAAACTCTTCTGGTAAGAGCAGTAAAGCGATTTTCCGCATAAAATGGGTACGCTTGCTTGATCATTGGAGAAAAAAGTATTGAATAGAAATGATAGAACATGTGAGTAGTTCATTCCAGGAACTTAGATGATCCTAACCAAATGCTGTTCGACAAGAAGCATAAAATGACAAGACGAGAATCACTTTCTATAGTGAAAAACCATTCATGATAATCTGTCAGTCAACCACAGTGTTACTTATTGGACTTTTAGCATACTTCTGTTCCTCGACTCAAACTTTGACTCAAAGTTGTTCACTATAAACTTCATTTTAGATTAATACGGATGTTCCGTCACAATTCTAATAATAATAAATGTGAAAACCATGATCTTTTCATCTTTTCGCAACATCCCCCGCCAGTCAAAACGCATGCTGCTCCACGGCTGCCAGTTTCTTTGGTGAAATGAAAAACACTCGGAAGGATGCTTCAATCTGATTATGTTCGTGGGCATCAGGGCACATATGCGCGTCTTTTCTTGTTGTTTTTCGATCAAAAAATTGGTCGCCGTAGACACAACAAAGCTAATTGTCAAGTCTCTTTTCTCTTTCAGAGACTGACGATTTGCGTTGACAAGTATGAACACCGCTGTCAGATGGAATGTGGCGGGTTTTGAGCTTTGGAAAACAGGTGTCCGACCCAAAACGGGTCATTTGTCGTCACGTTTGTATCCGTAACGAAATTAATCTAAATTAACAAAAGTCAGAATTTCGAGCTGATATTGGAAAACAGGTGGACGACCCAAAACGTGTTCCTTCTTCCCCATACCTTTGCCATGTTCACCTTGATCGATCACAAATTTTGTCTACTGTGACGAGATCGGAATTTCAAGCCGATATCGGAAAACAGATGCCGACCCAAAACGGGTTCTTTCACAGTCCCCAGCTCCATTTCTTTCAAATTCTGACTTCTATGCTCCTTCCTGCAAAGCTTTTCAAAATCCCGACCATCACTCACAAAAAGCCATGAAAACGCGCCGGCCATAAATTATCCGTAGGACTATGAATCTTCAGTGCATAATGCATGCAGCTCAATGCCTTCACTCGTGCTTGTTAGTTCTAATGACTTTTCATAAATCTTTGAAATTGGTGTGTCGGACGTGGTGAACTGCTTTGTTTTGAGGGAATTCTACGACTGAAATTAAACCTAGTCCATGTCAACCAAACTTACATGAGAAACGAAAAAAAAGAGAACTCATTCTGAAATAGCAAAACCTGCGAATATTCGAGAAAATGGGGATTCCATAAAGCCAATTTCCCTTTTTCATTAAAATGTGTTAATTAATATTTTTCAATGTTTCCTAAAATTTTAAATTTTTGGTAATATACGTCCAGATTAATAATGTTGACAATTCTCATCGAATGAACAATCCCTTTCTTGGAGACGCTCCAGCAAGTGTGAAGGAATCGTCATGTGGGGTTTCTAATTAAAATTCATCAAAAATTGCCCCCCCCCCCTGCATCTTCATTGATCTTAATTGAGGACGTGCAGCGGTGCCACGTCACTCCGATTTCACCACTAATGAAAGACGCAAGGAAAGCCGATTCTACACGTATCACCCTTGAAATCCTTCAAATCTGTCTGATCCCTTTAAATTGATTTTTGTGAGAATTATAAGAAATTATTCACTGCCGGTTTGATTATCCAATTTTGAGGTAAACTGTTTTTTCCGGAAGTCCAGTTTTTACTAGAATCAGTGATACGCTTATTTGGATCAATTATCCAATTTTTAGGCGAAATGTTCTTCAAGGCAACTTCTAGTCAGAGCACCCACACACTATTTCCGAATTATCACTAATCCAAATCAACATGTCTAGAGTCGTACACGTGCCAGTCGCACAGGGTGTTCCAACTTTCCCCTTCAAAAAAAAAGTTTGATTCGCCGGCAGCCTTGTTTTGCTAATTAGCAAAAAGTTATTGCCATCTGCGGCGGTTTTCTCTCAAAAACATGAGCAAGTACGAGGCTAATGTGGTCTTGAAGAGGGTTTGATTCGATTAGAAAAGATTCTTTTGGAGTAGTGGTCCAATCAACGATGGATGTGTTCTTCGTGACATTTTTCACTTGTATTATTCTTTTTGAACTTATAAGTCCCCTAATTCGGTGAAAATCGGACAAAATGTTGAGGTTTAGCCGTCCTAGTTTGAGAGATGGTCGTTTTATGGAGAAGGATCACGGATCACAAAAGCCCCGAATATAGGAAGCTGAAAGAAGGACAGCTGTACCTATGTATGTACGAGAAGCAAATTCCAACTAATCATTTTTGCTCGTAATAAAAGAATTTATTTTTTTGGATGTTTTCTTCTTGACATTTTTCACTTGCATTATTCTTTTTCAACTTATAAGTCCATTAAGTCAATAAAAATGATACAATTTTAAAGAAAAAATAGGGAAACTCAATAAATAAAAAAAGTTATTGAAACTGGTGTTAAGTCAATAAAAATGTCAAAAAATACCGATTCACTACAAATTTTCACTATAAAAATGTTTTGTGTTTCAAGTAAAAATTAAAATTGTTTACAGTAAAAAAATATTTAATGGAATAGCTCGATCTTTTGGATATTTTTACATTTCGTTTTTTTGAGACTTGGTTACTTTATTAGATTTTAGCATTCAAATTCGATAAAATTTGCATATTTACAGAACAAAACGCGACTGGAAATTTTCACAAAACCATACCTAAACTATAATAATAAACTAATTTAACGATTTTTCCTGAACCTAACTTGAGGTATAAATAAAATCACAAAAATGGAACGATTATCATAAAAACAAATTAGTTTTTTCAT
Organism: Caenorhabditis parvicauda; assembly: GCA_963978915.1. Classification (NCBI taxonomy): domain Eukaryota; kingdom Metazoa; phylum Nematoda; class Chromadorea; order Rhabditida; family Rhabditidae; genus Caenorhabditis; species Caenorhabditis parvicauda. Next base: position 10,286,140 of record OZ022254.1, read on the forward strand.
CCGTTCTCATTTAACCGTAAAAATTGTACTATTAATTCCCCAGTCTTCGCTCAGAGCAAAAATTGTCAACTCCTCTGACCCGTCAATCGATTACTCCCCTTGTGTTAGATAGAGAGAGACGAAAAAAACCGACACAGCATAATCCAAACACAAATAGCGAAATTTGATACCTGGGAGAGATGCAGGTGGTTAGAAAAAATGATACTTTACAACATGATGTTTTTATCGACTTTAAGGTTATTTACTCATGATATGTTATTACAAGAAATAAGTCCGACATTTCGCGTCAAGTCTGCAACCAACGTACGCACTTATACACATATCTCATCGAGTTACCTCCAATGAGACAAACTGCAGATCTTACATAAGTTTTACCAGGTCTTATAAAACACTTTTACCTCACACTTATTAGGTCCCAGACAAAAGTTACTAAGTCTGATCATTTTTTCTTGAAAAAACTAATTTTACCTTCATCATCGAGTAACTTTGAACAAGACCCATGTAAAACATCATCAAGTTTTTTCTCACAAAAATAGGGACCCCTTAACCATATCGTACTACAATCATCGAAAACGGACCAATCCATCGTTCCCGAAGTCTTATCGACTTTTGATGCTATAGTTACCAGCGTCACGCTCTTTCTACCGTGAGAACCACCTGCAGAATTACATTCCCACAATCCAAAAACCAAGCACTCAATTCGCACCCATATGGGAATCAGGAATATTGTGTTTTTTCTGGAAAGAGCGCCCTCGGGCCGTCGAATGCAATTTCAAAGGAGCAGACTTCCGGGGCCGCTCCAGACGTTTCAATCTAATAATTTGCAGAGGAGAATGGTTCTCTGATCTTTTCAACCTGAGATTTTGGAAAAGTCATTGAAATCTTAAAATATGTTAGTTATAAATATAAAAAACAAAGTTTCGTTTGAAAACCGTTTTTTTTAGTTACATTTAGTAACAAGTCCAAGTTTGAAACATTATCGGAAACAAAAACTGAATTTGCGTTATGTCCTTTTTCAAAGAGAAAACTCTTCCTGCAGAAGAATGGTTCTCTGTCTTTTTGCAGTTCTTTCATCAAAAGTTGCAATCATATCATGTTTTTATAAGATTATACGCCCGATGCAGATAACCGAACGACGTTACATTGCAACACAGGCCGGTGGTGGCGTGCTGAACCAAAAACTAGTTCAGTCGTCATGAGGTCATCAGCATTCAATCACATTTTGCAGAGTGGCAGTTCGTCCTTTTTAATGTCGGCTGTTAACTTAAGTGTCGTCGGCAACAGAAAGAGAAAAAAACTGACGTTGTTCCGCGATGGTATTGCGCGAGAAAAAAGGTTATCATCGATGGGTTTGGCGATGGACTGGTATGATCGAACTCGCCATAGTATTTTGCGTAGGGCCTAGCTAGATGTGTTGAGCCAGTAAATGATATAGATATTTTGTAGTGCAAATGTCACTACGAATAAGTTACACATCTCAAGAAAAAGAATGTGACTGTACTGAGAATCTTTGTGGAAAAAACTGTTCCAGACAAGACAACGGAAATTCCGATTCCGTTTCATTTAAAGAACTATTTCTAGCGTTTTCTGAAACAACAAAAGTGTTGCAAGAGAGGGGACGTTATCAGAATAACGACAATTTCAATGCAACAGATCAAGAATCCTAGTCCAAAACACGACACATTGTGTCAAGTGTGCAACCACCGTACGCACCGATACACCGAATTCCTATCATCTTCGAGTAACCTTCAAAAACCCGTGTAAAATTTTCACTTGTTTCATTTTCCCTGGAATGACCGCACCAAACTTCCAATGTGATTGATAAAAAATTTCAGTCCGAAGAGTCTTAACTGATTAACTCTGAATCACACCGCCTATTCTGTCTCACGAGATTCTCCCACGACCGTCCAGTCTGTCCAACGTTGATCTCGAGTAGTTGCAGAAAAGTATTTTTGGGACAACATGTGTTCAACACCATTGCCCTCCGCCTTGCGGAAATGTAATCAATTCGCAGTTGCTTGTGAAAATGAGCAGCGGCGGTGAGGAAGAAGTGCAGAGAACTTTGACCCGGCACCTTGGATGAGAAATGAAACCAAAAAAGGACTTTTGCAGATTGATCGCCTTCAAGTTTTTCATGCTCGAATCAGTTATGCAGAGACTTCCAACAAAGGAAGTTCGCTTCGAAACTTACTTATTGTTTGCTGAGTTGCAAGGGGTTCCGTTCTCAGAATCATGAGAAAATCGGAAGGTTCGGAGGAAGGAAGAATCGCTTTCATTTCGAATGAGAGCTATGGATTCCATTTGGTTTCATACAGACTTGAAAATTTGAGAATGAGCTCACGTCAACTAAACTATGGCGGTCCTGTTATGAATCCTGAGAAAAAGAATTCTACAAAATTATTTTGAGTAGAAATCAACATCACGCTGTATGTATGATAGATTTCTGTCTGGTCGACCCCCAAATCAAGCCATTTTGGCCATTCCTAAGCCTAAATGAACCAATGCCATTGAGGTCAAAGAGCTAAGGACAAAAATAAGGAAAAACCCTATTGCAGCTAAAAACATCCCGACTGTACACTTCCCACCATGCAAAAACTTCTGCAAGTCGAACGTTCCCGACACAAGGGGAAAGTCAACATGATGTGAAAACAAAAACATCTTTTTTCATGTGCAACTCTGTGACCATCAACTTATTCCGAATGTCCAGCCATTAACCCGAAACGGGCCACATTACATTTCAATTTCATACTTTACCAGTGCATTGGAATTGTGTGGAAACGCGCTCGGATGATAACTTTGGCTTGCTAATGAATCTCTTAAAGTACTTTATGCTAATGGAAGGACCATGAATGATGAGTAGGAGGAGGAATATCCACAAGATAAATCGACCAGGAAGTTCGGATCTAATATAAGTGAGTATTTACAATGATAATCGTGATTACATGTTTCACATAGGAATTATGATATCAGCTGCATAAATGTGCCTAATCTTTTGTTTTTCATCCAAGTAACCTCATACTAGAACAGGTGCCTGTTTCAGGTCGCACATTTGTTTTTTGCCCATAGTTCCACTTCTCAGAAAATTTTGATAATTGTGTTTAAGATTTTCCTCTTTTAAAATACTACAGAAATCAGCGACAGTTGTCACGATATAAAAAATACAACACTTTACTGATTACATATTTCATGGTCAAATTATAATACGAGTTGTATACTTTTACTGGTTACATGTTTCATGGTCAAATTATATTACGATTTGTATACTACTTATAATGAGTAAGTTTTGCACCAACAAAATTTTCAATTCAGAAAAAAACAGGAAGGTTGACTGTCTCCTACACCGCTAAATTCCATCAGAATTCAAGCGGCTATTCAATTAAATCTTTCCCAGAAAACACAAAGGACACCTCATGTATTGTTGTGGAGAGGTTTCGAGAGGTTCTATATAACGTTGGCACATGGTTTTGATCAAATTTGACAATGAGTGGGGAGAGAGAATTAGAGATTGGGAGAAAATGGCAGAGATAATGGTAGTAGGAGAGTCAATTGTTTTTGCAGTTGGCATACATACGCAAAAATACGCACACAGACACACCTCAGCCTCTTTGTCAAAACACGGGGAATATACTACATTCAAATCGATCACCCATCGTGTGAGAGACAATGTGTTCATCAATTGTTTGCAATTATCAGGTCGTAAAAACCCGAGACGCAACAATTTTATTATCGAGGCAAAAAAAGATGCGACAATAATAAAATTTAGATGACTGGACACACGTCATACACCAAAAAGCTTTTCGCTCAAAAAAACAAAATTATCATGGAATGGATGAAAAGGGAAAGACTCACCATTCGACTGGTACGAAATCTCCTTCAACCATCCTTTGAAAGTCTCCCTGCTTATGTCCAGATCTTCATCGAACGGGAATTGAGGGGTGTTTAGTGCCCATTCCGACTTGAAAGTAGCAGATTTCTCAGTAAAATATCGTTTGATAGCGTAGAGGGAGAAATAGCAGTGGGATGAAGTCGTCCCGGTTTCCGAACCATCATCCGTCACTTGACGATTCACCGCCCTCCGCTTGTCGTGGTAGAAGAACAACAAGTTGAGGTAGTTGAGAGTTGTGTTCGCTGACGGTTCCGCTTCATCGTCATGGTATGCGATAAGTTGGAACATGGAATCGGCGAGTAGTCGGTAACTTCCTTGCATTCTGGTCAGGAACGTGTACTCCTTCTTGGAATTTAGGAGACTCGGCATCCCTGCTGTGGTCATCACAGGGACACCTCCATTCAGCCCTGCTGTCACCTTCGTCACCGTCGCCAGTCCATAGTTGTCAGCAAATCCTAGGATCATGTCCAACCGGTGTTCACAATACGCTTCAATCACTCCGACCGTCGAGTGCCGTTCAGCCAAGGAGATGTCGTCGTACAGATGGGAGTCCCAATAGGTCAAATTGAGCCAATTGCTTGGCATTGTTCCGGCAAGCGTCACATCCTGGACGGCAATGTCGATGACTGGTTTGGCCTTTTGAAGGGTCAAGCCGAAATTGTCAAAAATCGACTCTTTCAGGGGAAGGATGACAAGAACGTTGAACGGAAAGTGCGACGATGGTGGGACCCGTTGGCGTTGAAGCTGTTGCTGTTTTTGCTGTTGCTGCTGTTGCCATGTCTGTACGACCAGGGTGATGATGAGGATCTTGACGGAGAGGGTTAAGGACATAGCCACATTGATGAGGGATGATGACGATTGGTGCGAATCAGTAGCGAGTCTGGGGTGAAACGTCGTTGTGGGGGTTCACACAACGGAATTGGGTGGTGCAATGGTGGTGTGGCGCACGTTTCACACAGTCCTTCTTTTCTTCTCTTCTTCTTCTGTGTCTGGAGAAGAACGTATGTATGTGTGTGTGTGTGTATCTGTGTGTGTGCGTATGTGTCGGGTGCTGGTGGTCGGCTGCCTTGAAGTGGGTGGAGTCCTGACTCCGCCCCCCACATTCTACCTCCCCTCATCCCGCCGGTCGGCAGTTATTTTTGCTCACTGCGTCTCTATCGTTCACTTGTTCAACCCCACGACGAAGGTGGTGGTGGTGAAAGGTGAGATGAGAGGAAGACTTTAACTAGAAACTAATGAGTTTAGGGTGGAGATAGTGGCGGGGAACGCCAACTCTCACCGCGACTGCACTCATTCGACCACAAAACGACACTATACATCACAGAAACAAGTCTTGTCCTTTCATTTTTCATTGGTGATGGTCACTACCTTCCGTTCTGGTCAAGGATCATTTAGGGTGTTGTTGGCTCCATAGCATCATGATCCAAGATGGGTTCGTTCAGAAAGAAGCAATTACTATCCTGTCACCTGGTCAGAACAAGTACTTATTGGAATTCAGAAAGGCTGCTGATGATTCTTTCAGCAGCATTCCTGATCGTTGTAAAACCGTTGTTGCCAGCAAACCCTACGCTTACGACCAATCGCTGTCAACAGTACGCTTCAATCACTCCAACCGTCGAGTACCGTTCCGAGATGTCGTGATTCAGATGCGAGTCTACCGAAGAACTTTTTTAATCCGGATCTTCAATTCTTCCGACAGTATCCCACCACCACCAATCCATACGGAAGCCGTTTTTGTTTATCGGTTTCAGGAGTCTATACTATTGCTTCTACGATGGGCCGGCTCAAAATAAGAAATACGAGACAAGGGAGAACGGGGGAGAGAGAAACACTCTTCTCTCGATTCGATATATTCAAGTCGACTGAAATGTGTGTGTGTTCACTTTCAATCCTAGTTGGCAGTCCTTATTGAATTCAATTCAGCTCGACTTGACCACAACTTTCTTTTTCTCTCTCTCCCCCACACCGCCGGAACCACAAATGTATTTTGGCTAGTGTGTGTGTGTGTCACAACGTGTGACACAAACATGGACGCATGTGCGGAAACGTTGTTTTTGAGATGTCTAGAATCATTTAGGGCGTCTTTAGGTGTCTCAAGCTGCTTTTATACAGATCACGAGATCATTAGGATTGTTAGTGGTCAGATAAGAGGTCACCTATGGGGAATTCCCAGTTTAGTCAGTTGCAGAGTGTTCCGACCTGTCTTTCTTCCATTTATTGCAAGACTCGGTTTTTACACAGTTGAGGAATTATCCACTACATAACTCATCCCTTTGAGATTTACGCGTACTAGTCATGAAAATTCCTCTTTCCTGTTGAATTTACACGCGTCACGGTCCCACAAAATCGGGAATTGCCAGTTCGGAAGAAAACAATGAAGGCACTTCACTGTGGCCCGGGCGGAAATTCCTTGCCTCCTCCAGACTGGCTGGCTGCAGAGAGCTCAAAACGGCAATTATTTCACTCTTCGGTCTAATCGAAAGGAGAGAAAATGGACGGCGGACGGAAGAGGCGAGGTGTCCATAAAAAGAGAGGGCACCGGCATCACCATCAAATCGGAAATCAAGTTTGTTGGTCGAGAACCGTGTTGGTGTGGTCCTATTTCTGCAAAAATGAGGCGTGCAGAGATTCTGTGGTTGTAGTGCGTACTACGGTATCCGCGTCGAATGACCGTAACGCACTCAAAGGTCTTTGTTTATTAGTCCGAAGCAGTCATTGAGCATGGGTTTCTCTTCTTTTTTATACTGTTCACAAGGTTAAAGCATGGGGTTCTCTTCTTTTTTTCCTGTTCATGAGGTTCAATTCTAACCGGTTATAAACCAGTACAGATATAATGCAGATCAGCATACTAAGCGTATGGGAAATTTAAAACACTTGACTTTTTTCTGAATCGTCTCCGAAGTGTTGCATGCGTCGAACCCGTGCCATGAGCGATGATGAATGGTATCGAAACCCTACACCTACTATATTTTCTTCCTTGGAAGTTGGAATCGGTAAATTCCAAGAGAGCGAATGTGTTCCATATGAAAGAGGGACCTGTCACGGGTCCGCACAACATCAACTATCCGATTTTCCTCAAGACACAAGACTCAATCATCACGAAGCAAGTTGAAACAGCTGATAGGGCGGAAAACAAGTTGAATGACTTGTGTTAGTTCTCGCATCGTCAACACAGTGATATCAACGTGTGTTTGTGACAGAGAAAAAAAACATAACACGACAAGATTCATATTGAATTCAAACACGCTCGGATAACTGCAGTCCGCCGTTTGCTGATCAGTTATGCATACGACCGATAAATATGCGGGGCAAAAGGCCTTAGGAAACAAGAAGACGAAGGTGTCTGGGGCTCCGACGGAGAATGGAAAATGTGTGGAGCTCCGACTTTTTGAACTTTTTGATCACTTCCTCCATTTTTCGTTATGACCATTGATTTTCATCCAGTTTATCCACTTTTTTTGTAAGAAACTAGTCAAAATTGAAATTAAAATTTTTTTAATACATTTCGGTTGGTAATTCATTATGAACAGTTAGAAAAAAGGTTATTATTGGGTATTTTTTATAATTTCTACAGAAGTTCGCAAGGATGCCATGAAAATATGTTGCGAAAATGCATTTTCTTTATTCATGTCAGAAACGACAGGATCCAACTAAAAAGGGGTTACAGTCCGAGGTCGGGAAAATACTGAATCAGCATGAAAACTTTGTTTACACATTCAAATGAGTAAACTACATACACTCTACTCCCCTTATCACAATCGATAACTACATTGTTCTTGGCAATTAGCAGCTAATTGCAACACACTACCTCGATGATCTCTTTGTTTTGTTAAAAGTTCAAATTTCATTGTGTTTGTGTGTGTGTCATCATCATCACAGTTTGCACGCATTGAGAGGCGCAGAGAAAAAAGTCGAATCCGACACTGATAACAGTGATAAATGTGTGTGATCGAGTGTTGTGTCCGTTGCACGCTCTTTTGCAGTCTTTTGCTGCTGCTTGTTGTCGATTGATTGACATGATCACGGGTGAATTGGGCACAGATCAAACGTGATGGTCACTTCCGAGATGCACGGAAAATGTTTTCTTTATCATCTTGCCGCGTCATGCCGCTGGCGGAAAATCACCAAAGTTATCATTTTGCTTTCTTTCTGATTCCGATTGGCACTGGTGCTTTTAGACTTAGGAAAGGCCAAAATGGCTAGATTTGGGGGGTTGACCTGATATACTACGTTGCAGCTATGCTTAAACCCCGGAAAACCCAAGCCTAACGCCCTACATAAGGATTCACCCTCCTAAGAATGTTGTAACTAATTCTGGGTGTAATGTTCTTTTTGAAAATATTTTTTTAAGTATCTGAAAACCTTCTCGCTAGGTTCACAATCCAAATTTTTCCAGCTTGGTGGTGCCGGAAAACTCCAGATTGGTGTGTCTCCATCTTTTCAAATTAGTTATGCTTCTCGATTTTTATATAAAGAAGCCATCTTCGATTCATCATCGCAACTTGCAGCATTCGAAAAACACCAATCCTAACAAGTATGTAAGGCGATTCCTGCGATCTGCACCAACGTCACAACGCCAATAAGACTCGATTCATAATTTCTTCCGAGTATCTGAGCAAAAAAACATATTGTTGGTCGTGGAAATCTCTCCTCTTCTTCTCCTCTCATGCAACTTTAATGACTCGCACAATCAACATTATACATCGCTGCCGGGGGGAAAGAAGGAGAAGAAGAAGAAAACATTATGACTACAGACGGGGTTCGTCTCTCCTGGACACCTTTTGATCATAAATCATGAACTCTTCCGTTCGGGTAAAGTAGAACCGTCCCAACTGCATCAATCACCACTTTAATTGCATTCTAATGGAATGTTTTCTGTTGGGTTCGGGAGAACAGTGAAATGCTGCCGTTTTATGGGTATTCAACGGCTAAATTGCCAGCTGAAATCTTTTTCGGAAATTCTTGTGGAAACGATTGGAATGCTCTCGTAAAGTTTGTTGAACGAACCAGAAGAGTCAAGACGACAACTTTGGGATTAAAATTCTCCTCTGTTACTTTTAGGTCGAGTCAAAAAATTGATGTATCGTTTCTGAAACGCCTATAATCCAGGGTGCGACCCAAAACAGTCACCCCTTAGTTTGCCATGTTGACTTGGGTTAGTCACAAATTTGCTCAACTTCACGTCTCTGCCACAAATTCATCAGTCAAACTTGAAACTCTCATTTCCGGACTGCAAACGTTGTTTCTTTACCGTATGCCTGGAGGGGGGGGGGAGGACAGAAACCCGTGCACTTTTCGGGCCACTTGCAAAATAGTTCATTTCCTGTAGTCCTTATGGCCAAAATAGCCTCATTGGCATCGGGGCGAAGGGCCGGGCAAAGGAGGAAAAGCGCAAGGGTAAACAAGGGCGGCGTCTAATAAAAACTCGTAAATTTGTTTTGGACCACTTTAATTAAAACTCTTCTTTTGAGCCTGGATGTTGCGGATTTGGAACGGCAAGAGGGCTCGAATACTGCAGGTACTACATGAGTGTTGTGGTTAGCCGTTACAGTATAATGAACTGAGTTTGAGCGCAATTCATAAATTTTGTTACATTTGGAAATCGTATCTAATTCTTGGTAAGGATCGTACTCCTGCCAAGTGAAGTGATGAGCGGAATCACTATCCATTACATCAAAGTATTGTTGGTCAATTTTTTTACTGTTCGAGAATGTCATCTAACTGACAGTTTAAAAAAAAGTACTCTTATTTCAACACTAATATCACAGCTTATCGAATCCCAATTTGTTGGCTTGCCGAAGTCCTAAAGGCTTCTAATAATGCCAAAGTGATAATCTCTCAAATTAAGACTTTGTTGTTTTTGAGGGTTATCGATTCATAGCTGACACGGTTATACGCTAATGGATCTAATCATTTTATTTACAGGCGTCGCTCGATGGTACTAACACGTTAAATCAACTTAACGTCTTGATTCGATAAACTTCAACTTGATTACTAAATCTTTATCAACGTTCTTGTTATGATAGTGAGAACAGGGCGTTGTGAAAACAATCACTTCTGTTCATAGTTCGGATTCATCGGAACGAACCTTAACAATAACTTGGAAAACGTATTATAAACTTTGTTCAGGTTCTCAGTACAGTTCATCGACTATATCTGATTATTATATTAGTTTTTACAAATTTCTATTTGTGAATAAATTTCAGAACATAATGTGCTACACTATATGCGTCCATTGTCCACTTAACCATCTCAAGTGAAATTCCCCCCCCCCCCCAAAAAGATTCAATTAGCATAAGAGACGTCTCAGATGTTAGTTGCACCATTGTCACGAATGAATGAAGTCTGTGAAGAAAAAGAACCTACAGAGTCCTTTTACACTCGTCAATTATTCATACAGGAGCTGAATGGATATGTATGACATGGAGCTTACTCTCTTTGCACGGCGTTCAAAGCGCCGAGTCTGTTATACATGCGAAGATTGATAGTTAAATTAGGATAATCGAGTACTGACGGTGTGCTGCAGAGTATCATTTTCCATGTGTTATTAAACATCGACTGGAGATGAACGCAAAAACCTCTGTCCATTCACAGCTGAACCGATTGGTGATGGGGCAAGGATCGAACTTTCATGTGACAGCCGTCAGGAAGAAAACTATCCACTAGACCACGGTCAACCAAGTTTCGTCATGATGCATGTTCCATACGTGCAAAAATTACATCTGCTCAAGAGGCGAAAATTATCAGAAAAGCCACTCAAATTTAATCCGATTCAGATTGTTGTCATTATTTGGTTAAGGAATTTTGTAGAACCTTGGCAGCATACTTTGGTGTCTTGGAACCGGAAGACAAGGTTATGACTAGTCAAAAGAAGAGAATCGTTCGAAGAGAGGGAACCGGCTGGGGTCCGAACATGTTCTGTTTATATTTCATCACTTCTCCGTGGAAGAGAGCCCTCTTTGCGGCTGAGAATCAAAATCTCTCAATAGAGCGTGTTTCCATCCTTTTACGACATACTGATCATGCCGTATGGAGAGCAACATCTACATTTCGGACTCGTTCACATCCTTCACTAACTAGCCAGTTTGACGGCAGAGGAAGTGTCACTTGCGTCTTTCTGCTTCTAATCTTGTCGTTTCATTGGGAGGGAAAACCTTGATAATCCTCCCTTCTTCTTCTTCTTCTTCGTCTTTCAAGTTACAAAGACCAGAAGACGAGAGAAAGAGAGAGAGAGAGAAAGCCCCTTCCGTTAACGTCAAGACAGTGAGGGGTGACGCGGAGCGACGGATCTAATGCAAATGTCAAGCAGCTGAAGCGGCTTTTTTCTTTGGGTTCGAAAAACAAATCACCTGCTGACTACATGGAAGGGATCGATGAAACATACATTGTGTTAAAATATAATGTTAATTTTCTTTTTACTGTCATAACCTTTAATATTCATAGAATCGTCCAGAACAGAAGATTTCTCTACAAGTTTTCTGAGAGAATCAGATCGATTGGACAACGGGCTTCAAAGCTATGTTCACACAATAATCGACCATTTCGGATTCAGAATCAAACGGTTATGACCTGAATAACCTCAGTTAATCGGTGCTCAACTTTGAAAAATCCAATCGCTGATTTCAAAAAAATGAATCGAGTCAACTTGAAGAAACAAAGATTACTGAATGACTTGGAGTTATTCAAAAGTTAAATCTATTCAGCCTGTTACCAACCCAGAATTGAACCGTCAGTCCACAGTCTACTCTGAGCCAGCTCGTACTGAATTGAATTCTCACTAGTATTTCATTTTTTGCAGAATACGAAGGTGTACTACTCGTGTATGAATGGAAATCTATTCTTATGAAAAAAGGCTATTTGGTCACACTGTCTTTCCGCGGCCTTTTCTCAGCTCATAGGCGTCGGATCAGAACGGTGAAAACGCCATCGGATAGGTTCTGTTGAAGCGGAGATGCGCATCAACTTTTTAATTTGATCAGACCGCGCGCTGCTGCGCGGCACGGAATTCCTTAGTTTTGAAATTCAAACGTGTCCTCAACGTGATCCATTTATCGCCTAGCATTTTAATTTTTAAAAATGGAGCTTTTAAGAAGTTTCAAGTTGTCAGAAAGTTCACGTTTTTATTGAAAGAAGTTCATTCATTCTTGAAATTGGCGTGAAAAAGTAATAGGTGGGGCGCGAAGCGCCCCTGAAGAGTGCTTGTTACCCAGTAAAACGTCACCAGTGGTATAACTATGATCTAAAAAAAATAATGGAATCGGAGTGCAATTCATTTTTGTGTTTCATGAGTGATTTAAGAAAAGTGGGAAATAGTCAAAACAATTCGGCAAACAATTCCGCAAACAATCCGTATATAAAGAGAAAACAAAGAAATAAGCTGAAAAAGTTATGAAAAATCGAAAAAAATGAACAAAATATAAAACATTTCAGTGAGAAATCATCAAAAAAATGGAGAAATGTTGAAGAATATCATCAAGTAGTGTCGGAAGATGCAACAAAAGCGAGTTTATATGGGAAAGACTCACCATTTGCCATGAAACTGCTCAACCGTAGGTACTCCTTGAATTCGTTCCTCTTCTCGGCCCACGTCTCATTATGACGTCGTGTCCTGATTGTGTAGTAGTTGTGTTGCATGTCGATTATCTGGAATATTGATGTTGAAATTTTGACATTTTCGTCAATCGGAACGCGTCCGGAAAACCGCAAGAAAAACTTAGAATTCCTCTGAGTGAAATCACAAAATTACAGTGTGTAACATTTTTTTAAATTCAGATTATCAAAGAGAGCAATTTTTTTAATAGTAAAAAATTTTCTTCAAGTTTGAAATTTTGTTCACTTTTCTGTCTTTTCCAAATTTAGAAAACATCTCTTCATGAACTAGAGGTCGAATCATGGTCCCGAAATTCTCAAATTTAGTTATTTCGGGAAAATGTATCGCAACATATACTTTTGACCGATTGCTTCCATAAATTTTCTGTCAGAAAACATAAGCTTTTTTTGAATATTCTCCTACGGTTCCCACGCCCATTATCTGTGCTCATGGCGGCTATTGCTGGTCGTCACGAAACTTATGAACTTTATTCTCAATGAATAAAGTGATTATTATTAAGAATCATTAACTTCTTGTGTGTTCCACGTTTCTTACACAGTCACTCAGTTAGAACAGAAATTATTGGGAACCCGTATGAGTTTGAAAAGCTTTTCCAGCATTTAACTACTAAAGCTTATGTAACTCATTATTATTTAACAAAGTTTACAGCAGCCAATATTGCACCGAGTGCACTTTACTTCCACAACCGGCGCACTTTCTCTATGGCAGATCTCCGTCAAATGAAAAAACGAACCCCTTCGAGTTTCCTTTTGATACTTGCCATCAAGAGAAAACATTCACCGACGTTCGACTCGGTCTTCTCGTAGTGGAACATGTAAATGTGATGTTTCCAGTCGAAAATGTTGAACATCTCTCTGACTGAACCGGAGACAACCTGAAGTAGGCATATTTATCTTCTCGAGTAGAAAAGTCAGAAAAGACTTGAAAAAAGACAAGTAGGATTAACCAGTATAACCATTTTTCCTCATAGCTGTTTTTCGCATATAAATCATAGCCATTTTTCGCATATAATATGCTTACTTTTGACAAAAATGAATATTTACCGCGAAGTTTGAAGTTACTATTTTGATCGAAGGTATACTCCAGAGTTGCACGGAAGTAAAACTTTTCCAAACGGAAGTCGGATGTCGGAAATGAATTTTTTAAACGGAAGTTGGAAGTCGGAAGACGGAAGTGAAACATTTTTTCTCGAAAGTCGGAAATCGGAAGTCGGAAGTAGAATTTTTCAACGTTTGTCGGGAGTGCAAAAAAAGTTGAAAAAACCCAGAGATATTGTAAATCCGCTCATTCTCAACAGGTAAAGGTCAATTCCTGACTGAGTAGAAACGATTTCACGATCTTTTCGTCATTTTTTACGAAAAAAATTTTTGACGGAAGTCGGAAGTGAAAAAAGGGCGGAAGTCGGAATCCCGTGCAACTCTGGTATACTCTCATCTCAATAAACAAAGTGAAAAACTGACTTCACCAATCATATAAATTATTTTCAAACTTCAAGAGAAATTTCAGAGTGAATTGTATAAACGTAGCTTAACATTTAAGGCTCACATTGAGAACATAGTTAACATTAAAACTACCTTATACGGACTGCTGATTCTGGTCATCAACTTGTACTCGGTCTTGTCGTCGAGGTTCGTTGTCATGCCTACAACAAAGGATTTTGGGTTCGACTTTTGTCTTTTTGTTCTGTGAAGCTTCAGAATTGACAATGAAAAGTATTTTTTATAAAAAATAAACTTTTTAGACAATCTTTTACGAAAGAAAAAATCACCTTTTCAGAACTGAGCTGACGGTTCGATATAATTTCGAGTCAAAAATTGGATTCTTTTTTTAAGGTTCCCGGAGTTTTCACAGAAAATGACATTAGTTTGAATTGAATTCTTGATTATTAACAAAAAACAAAACTTCACCCTTTTCAGAACTGAAGTAACGTTTCGATCTTGTTACTATGCGTCGAAAATTGGATTTTTCTTTCGAAATTTTACCAAGGTTTCCGAATTTTCCGCGAATCTCAAGTTATTTGTCAGACTTTTGAATATAGGTTCAACGGGAAGTGTTCAAAATCTTCGAAATATCAAATCCTCAACAAAAGCGAACCACTGGGAGTTATAACCGGGATCCCCTTGCCCCAATATGGGGTCATTCTTGCAACTGGTGCTAGAGCGTAGCCATACGCGTAACCGATGATACAATCGATTTGTTTCTGAAAGAATCATGGAATTGATCTTTCTTCATGACAAAAAGACAAACCTTGACGTACTGCTCGACGGCCACGTTCGGTCCATGGGCATCCGACAGTTGGGTGTCTCGATAGATGATCACAAGAGAATTGTTACGGATTATTCTGGAAACAACGTCGTTTTGTTATCGCTCCGAATTCAGTATCGGACAAAATCTTATGTGGTTCAAACAACAGGTATTATATTTTCCGATTACGAAAATTTTGGTTTTCAAGAAAAAAAATGTTTTTTTAACCTTCATCATTTTAACTCTAATCATAAGTGGCTATAACTTTGTAGATTGTCATATCAAATATCCAGATTGTTTCATGAAGTTTGATAAGAGATGTGTCCGAAAACAAAAAAAACACATGAGCTTTTGTCCGATACTTTATTTTTGGGACGTTTACTCCTAATTTTCATACAAATTGAACGCGCGGAAAGTTTCCTACGAAATCACTTTATTCTTTTGCCTAACATATCTGGTTATATCCCTAAAGGCCATAGAATTGAATACGAAGTACGATTACGTTTGAATGAACAAGAACATGAAAATAATTTTAAATAAACCCTCATTGAAACACAAACTTTTGTTAGAATTTCTAAGTCGTTTTTCGAGCGAAAAGTTGAACATTCGAGAAATTAAACTTCATTTCGATATCTCTTCAATTGAATATAGCTAATTTCCATTTAAAAATGGACAAATTTTCACAGTGCAAAACAGAATAAATGTTACATCTTTAGTGATTTTTTGAACATCACCAAACATATTGGAGAAGTTTTTAATACAGGTTCCTAGTACGACTTATAACATTCAATTTTCTATGATTTTTGAAAAGAAGCTTATGTGATTCCATTGTAGTGGAAAAGTGAAGCAATATCATGGGGAAAAAACGAACTGTTTGGAGTAGACTTCTTCCACTGCCAAGTCGATTAGCGGTTGAACTTTTGGGATTGAGAGGCCGAATGGGTTTTTCACGTCTTCCACCATGTCACCGCTGGTGTCGATCATCGGCAGGGGTACAACAATGTAAATCGGGTTGTACCGGGATACCTGGAAACATCTTTTGTCGATAATCAGAGACATTCACACGTCATATTTCATATCGAAATAGCTGATTCCAACATTTAAAAAAATCAAACATTTTTTTTCAGTTATTTCTTGAAAATAAGGTCATTTTATTGATTTTATGATTTTGAGAAAAAAGATTCAATTTTTAGTGATATTAAGAAAATAACAATCAGATTCAGAATTTACAAAATCGGATGTTATTTTTTGTAATTTACACAAAATTTGATCATTTTCAAGAATCCAATCAATTTTCAACTAAAATTGTGCTATTTTTCCAGTTAACTATGCTACAATGAAAAAACTAGAACATGATTCACGGATAGCACTCAAAAACCACAATCACAACACCACGAACCATACCACACTGTTTACCTTTTTCGACTTTGACACTCGCTGAAACTGCAATAATCATTAGAAGAGAGTCTGGTTGGGATAAGTTAGAGTTTTTTCGTTTTCGTTTTTCGTTAAAGTGACCCACAGAAAACAGCCTCAGCACCTAGCGTTCCCATTTCTACAATAAATCGTTCTGAATTGGTTACTTTTTATGGTTACAAAAGTTCAATACGAAAAAGCCTAGAGTAAAAGCTTACTTATCTTAGACTGCCCGATGCACTATGTTTGGCACTGGTGCATTCAGGCTTAGACATGACCGAAATGGTTTTATTTCGGGGGTCGACCTGATATACTACGTTGCAGCTATGCTTAAATAGGGAGTTAGGCTTCGGTTTCAAGGGGTTTAAGCATGGCTGCAACGTAGTATATCAGGTCGACCCCCCGAATCAAGCCATTGTGGCCATGCATACGCTTCACCAGTGCCAACTTTTCGAGAAAGAGGTAGAGAGGGAGAGAATATATGTATCTTGTTATCAAACCTGATTCAATGAAACAGTCTAGTCCAAAGAAATTTTTTTATTTCAAAGGCGCAAGAATTTTAGATATTAAAATGAACTCGTCGTTTTTCGAACTCAATTAATATACTTATCAACCAACTGTCAATAACTATAATCACTTTTGGAATTTCGAAATATTACCAGCAGATCGGTGTCCAATGGCGACGTGGTGTTGGGGTGGATCACTGTGGGAAGGGTGTCAGTCGAGTCGGTGATCATCGGATACTGAACGATCTCGTCAGAGTCGTCAGCAGCGATGGTGGTGTCTTGTTGGTGTACAGGGTGAACGAGCAGCAGGAATGACAATATGCTCAGCGCTGTCATCGCTGCTCGTCGTGGGGAGTTGGTGGTTGATGGTGTCTGTGGTTGGCGATTGGTGCAGCATTCTTCGGTTTTGTGTCGTCGTCGTTGCATCATCTTGGGTTCTACTTTCTGGTTGCCTCATTGCACGCGCATCACTCTGCTCTGTTCACCTGATGGATACGTCTTCTCTTGTCTTGGTTTATCTGAAATAGGCAGTATAGTGAAGAGAAATAGAGAGGAAAAAGGAAAAGAAAAAGATGAAGAGAGAGAGAGAGGGAGAGAAAGAGAGAGTGAGAGAGAGAGAGAGAGAGAGAGAGAGAGAGAGAGAGAGAGAGAGAGAGAGAGAGAGAGAGTGAGAGAGAGTGAGAGAGAGTGAGTGAGAGAGAGAGAGAGAGAGAGAGAGAGAGAGAGAGAGAGAGAGAGAGAGAGAGAGAGAGAGTGAGAGAGAGTGAGAGAGAGTGAGTGAGAGAGAGAGAGAGAGAGAGAGAGAGAGAGAGAGAGAGAGAGAGAGAGAGAGAGAGAGAGAGAGAGAGAGGGCAAGAAGAGGAGATAGTCTACTTTTCTAAGTTTCAAAAAACTACAGAGGTTTTCGAATATTGTTTCGGCAATACAATGGTCTGTTCGTGAATATTAGAGTTTGAAAAGACAGACAATCAATGAATTGCACAATTCTAGTCGAGGAATGCAAAAATTTAGTCGTGTGTGAAATTGTCGTTCAAAAATTTGTTTTTCCAAGTGGCGATAACCTTTTGAAACGTGATGCAAAAACGGAAATGTGACTAGTTAGTGGCGAGTTTGAGTCGTAAAAGTTGAAGAAAAGGTGAAGTCGTGTAATGGATAATGCGTTCGAGCAACGCTATATCTAGCAAAAGAACCGTGAAAGTACCTAGTACTGACACTATGACTGGTATCAGAGTTGCACGGAAGTAAAATTTTTCAAAACGGAAGTCGGAAGTGAATTTTTAAAATGGAAGTCGGAAGACGGAAGTGAAATTTTTTCACGGAAGTCGGAAATCGGAAGTCGGAAGTGAATTTTTAAAATGGAAGTCGGAAGACGGAAGTAAAATTTTTCACGGAAGTCGGAAGTGAATTTTTAAAATGGAAGTCGGAAGACGGAAGTAAAATTTTTCACGGAAGTCGGAAGTGAAAAAAAGGGCGGAAGTCGGAATTCAGTGCAACTCTGACTGGTAGTAGTAGATCTAACTTAAAATAGAGAAGATACCAAAAAAGCTTGTTATAAGCGCTGACCCCAGCGTTATTATAAAACGCAACTTAAAACGACCACCCGCAAAGCTTAATGCTACATTCATAAACAGTAGACAGAGAGATGATGTAGGTATTCAAAATTTCGTAAACAGAGACCACCCACGATGTTTAATAAAACCCTGCTCGTCAGTTCATTTCTTTTAAAGATGAATGATAACTAGCAGTACATTGGTAGTCCTTGATCTCGGGTCAACGTTAAACAGTATCATAAAGAATTCCCATTCCACTTCTCCGCAGCGCAAAACACATCAAAATCTGCCAAAAACAGCTTTAGACCACATTTCATCCCGGATAAAACGAAAACAAGCATATTAAGGCCGATAAGATGTGATTGGGGGGTCGGAGAACAAAATCTGAGGGAAATATCGGCATGACGTTTATTTTGTTTCAATTCGAAAACACTGAAGGGAACCACTAATCGAGTGATGTTATTGTATTTCGATCATGCTTTCCTAAACTGATTGACTGCTCTAATAAGTTTTTGATGAGTTTAACACGAATTTCGAAAAACTTTCTTAATTTCTTATTTTTGGTTCTTTCGTTGAATATTTTGAGAAATAATTCATAGATTTTTAACATTTACTCTTTGTTTTAATAAAATGGTAATTTTTGAAGCTAACTTTCAAGGTTATTATTTTATTTTTCGTCCAACTTTTAAAATTGAAGTTTTATGCTGAAACGGCCATTGAAGGTAGAGGTTCAAAAATCAAGTTGAAAAACTGACTGAACACTCCCAACTAAACTGCTCTCACCTTCCCTCCATTTTAGTTTTCTTTTCCAAGGTTGTTTTAGCGTCACGAAAATGCCTCATAAACATACATCAGAACACATGCAAAGTGGAGGAAATGAGCATTCGTACGAAACGAAATGCCTCGAGTCTTTAAATGTTCGGTGTATCTGACGCTGGTTTTCATGATTGAAGTTGGAATGCATCGAAAACTAGGTGTTCGGTGGAATGCATCTTATCCCTCATTTTTTGAGTTGTTACTGTAGATCAAACTTTCCACTGTTTCTAAGGATCAAATCATCAACGTTACTGTAGATAGTATTTCCGATTGTGACGTTGGTATTTAATAAAATATATTCACAAAGAGAATAATTTACTTGTCCATTACTTCATTCTGGGTTTAGGTTAAATCTTAAGCTGACCCGAACCCAACCTGAGCCTAAAAACTAGTTCCATTACTTCTTTTTGGGTTTAGGTTAAATATTAAGCTGACCCGAACCCAACCTGAGCCTAAAAACTAGTGTTTAGTGGCGCATATCACACTTGAAAAAAACCCGGATCCACGAGATGCATTTTACCAAATGCCCGAAAGCTTCATCCAGCACACTTCAATTAGTGACAAACGGGAGGTTTTGTTGTTTTAGAGACAAGTTCGTTTTTCTCCACAGAAATTTACTTTAAGGCTATTAGGGTCAGAAAACGTGCTCAATACAAGGTCATAAATATTCAAATATAATAAGGTATTTTATATTGACACCAAGAACAAAAAATACTAGAGTGAAGACTCATAATCATATTAAATATCGCAACTAAAACACAAATTTGCGCTATCGGCGATTCGAAAATTCAACTTTCGTCATGAGTAAGTTAGATTACGAGTTTTAATGGTATATAATAGTGGATACCATTTTCAAGCCAAGACGGGCATAACGGAACCTAAACGCCGCAGGCGCACTGGTTCTTATCAAGTACTTCTGATGTGCTGCGATCTCCATTCTTCGAACTCTGTACTATTTTTCCCATTTTCAACATCATTTCCAGAGGTGTTAGATGTATTTATTCTAACACCTCTGTCCAACCATTAACAAGTAAGTCTACTGGGGTGAGGAAGGAATCGAACTCCAGTCATGGACAGCAAAAAGAAGATACAAAATCCACATGACTACGGTGAAAAGTCTTATTTTCTATTTCTTCATGAAAAAAGTGCATCCGCAACTGGTTGCTGAACAAAAGCTGTTTTCCCTGCGATTTCCTGTTTCAATTGGGGAACCGGATGAGAGGGAGACGCGTCGCGTGTGCGTCGCGCGACTTCTTCTAACGAACATACAAAAGCAAGAGGAGAGTGTGTGCAAATCGAGAACGTCAAGTAGCCGTGTGCCTGCTGGAATCTGATACTATGCACCGCACTAATTGCGTGAACTAAGACATCGGTTCGAGATGAAACGGCAAAGTTTCTCTTGTGTGTGCGCGGGAGTGGGTGCGGTGAGGATGCAGAGAGACCTCAAATGAACCCAATTTGGGTGCTCTGCGATGAGTGAAAGCAATGAAGTGCACGTGGATGCACGGGAGGGATATTCTGATGATTCTTCTAGACATTTTTTTGTTTTGTGACACTACGGAACGACTGACCGCAACGCTTTCAACTGTAGCTGACTCTGACATTTTTGCATCAGTTGCATCGATTTTTAAAAAAATTTACGCATTATGAAATCATTTTCTCAAGAATGAGAAACTAATTGAACTTGGAACCTTCGTGAATGTACGAAACCCCAACAAAAGATAGCATTCTCAAAGTTCGAAGAGCACCAAAATCATTTTCATAATGCATCATCAAGGGTCCTCTATTGAGAGAGTTGGACAATGGGATTGAGGGTGTCATACAGACTTCGTTAGTCTTTTATCTCTTACACGGAAAAAAGAAGAAGAGAAAAGCCTATTATTAGCGCTGATACTAGTGTGTTATTTTAAAACGAGGAAAACATCTCAAAAACGACCACCCACGATGTTTAACGCTACGTTTATAAATATCAGACAGAAAGAAAATTGATACAACTATCGAAGGTACGCGCAAAGTCGTGAACCGAGACCACCCACGATGTTTAATGCCACGTTTATGAATATGGAGGAAGAGGAGGATGAAAAATCAATAAATTTCACAGTTCAAGTGAAGGAATACAAAATTTGCGTTTCAACCCTGTACAGTCTATTTCGCCATTGATTTCTTGGAGAATCAAAAGAAGAAGTTGTGAACGGAGACCACCCACGATGTTTAATGAAACCCTGCTGGGTTCATCTATTTTGGAGCCGAAAACAGGCAAGAAGAAGAGGCCAAATGTTTGATTTCGTCGACGGACTTCTTCTTCTTCTTCTCATTGTTTTCCTGGTACCCACGCGTGAAAATTGAAAATGGATGAGATGTGAGAAACTGGCTGGGTCAAATAATGCGAAGCTATCACTTGGTGAGCCAGCAAGAGAAAGAGAAAACAGAGAAACGTCATGATGTGGGAAAATTCCACCTCCAGAAATGATATGTGGCTGGGGCTCGGGAATTTTATGATAAAAGACTCGCATGGAAAAGCTTAATTCCAAGTGTTATTTTGATTGATAGGTTCAATAGATAGATAAAAGAGAGAGGAAGAGAGAGAGAGAGAGACAGAGAGAGAGAGAGAGACAGAGAGAGAGAGAGAGAGAGAGAGAGAGAGAGAGAGAGAGAGAGAGAAATTTCATTTGCAATTACAATAGTGATATCAAACCAGATGGAAAATGCAAAGTGAGCTAATAATATTCAGCGAAAGCTGCAGACTTTAATTTCAAAAAATGAGCACCCATGGAGTTAATAATGTAATAACTATTTAAACTAGTATGATTCGGAGTGGAAAACGCTGTCTGGAAATACAAAAAGCCATAGGCGTTACTTTCAATTAAGACCACCCACGGAGTTAAAGATAGACTACTCATCAAATCCATAATGGTTCAGAGCGAAAAAATCTGGTAATGTGAAAAGATGTAGAAAAAAGGACCACCCACAAAGTTAATGATGAACTACTGATGAAAACCAGCGGAGCAGATCAATGCTCATGGAGAAAACTCCGGCGACTTCTTTGGCCATCGCGGCCCGCTCCACATCCATCTTCTCATCAAAACAAAGAATGCTAATAAGAGAAATGAGAAAGGGAAGGAAACATGTCTGTTGAACATAATAGCCGAGCTTGACTGCCATGAATTGTCTCATTCAATTCGATTTTATCATTTTCGCGTTATGACTTTCAAGAAAGTAAACATTTCAAGACAAAACTGGCGTAACTGAACTTAAATGAAGTAATGCCTGCCGCGCACAGGTCTCAATCAGAGTTACTGTACTGTATGCGTTGAAAAGCAACTTTGGGAACAGAATTTTTTAGTCATAGGCATGATTCTGCTAAACTCCGACTGTATGATTAGAAAAAAGATCGACTCTCGTTGAAGGCCATTAACTTTGTGTGCGGTCCCATAGAATCAAACATACAATTAATACGATAACACTGATCGATAGAAGTGACCATCTTCAGAAATCATAAACTTCGTGGGTGGTCTTTTCCTACTTCAACTATGAATCGCGCATATGTGCCTTGGTAGTTCCAACTTGGTGATAGTCTCCGAAATTACACAGAAAGAAAATGGAACAAACAGAAGCGCTAATTTGAAATTAACTAAAACCACCAGAATCATAACTAACTCATGATGAAATGACCAAGAACGGAGAACGCTTCGTTGGTCTCGTTCAGAGACGGAACGCCTTAAACATATTGAACGTCGCGAGGCTCAAAACTTCTGACCAAAAATTAATCTTGCGGCTGTCAGGAAGGACTTTCCTGTTGTAAATAGTAAAGGAAACGCGGTGCTGACCGCAAAAACAACCCTAATGAGTAGTAGAATAGAGAGTAAGAAAACAAGAATCCGGCAGCGAAATTTGATTCAGACCAACTTCTTATGCGTCACTCGCAAGAGGTTTCTACGGTATTCTTACTGTAACGCCTGACCGCAACGCGTTCAACTGTCTTCGTTTCAATTCAAAAACAATGAAACAGGAGAGTCAATTCAATAGAGTTCGCTACACACAATAATCATTTGCATGACGGATATTTCTCATAAAAGAAAATTATGAGGTATGATCGCGTTATTTCAATGGTACTCGTGTATTTTTATGATGTGAGAAGAGTACTGTAGAATTAGATGACGTGTTTTTCAATAGCTTTTGCAATACATTTCAAGCGTAGTTGTGAGGAGTAGGACTTGAACGTGTTTTCTTTTCGTCAAAAAATAGTTTTTTTCTTGTGAAAACTGAGAGATTTGACTTTTTCAGGAAAAATAGATGAATGGAACAATGTTGGATGGGAAAGAATGAAATTGTCATTTTGAAGGTAACATATTCAAAAATTCCTCTTCCGGAAACGGTAGGGACTTCGAATCTTTGTTAGGAAATAGATCAATATCAAGAAACTGGAGGAAAAAATTTCCATAAACCAATTCTGATACTTCACGGTAAAACAGGTAGATGAAACAATGAAACGGAGTGAGAGAGACAGAGAAAAGAGAAGTTTGATTGTGAGTTTGGTCGACTGCAAGTGCAACTGATAACCAATCAGCTACCATTGCGTGAAGCGAGTTACGAGAATAAAGTTGGACGCAAAAACGACCGTAAAGTGTGGCAGAGATAGTGCAAAGGCTTGTTTCATACAATACTTTGTTCTCTTCCGAAAAGTTACATTAAAAAAGTTACAGATTCAATATTCGTTGTAAGCTCGAGGGAATACCTCAGGCGTCGAAATGCGATTGTTTTCAGAAATTTTCGATCGTTTCCAGAAATTTTCGATCGTTTTCAGAAATTTTCGATCGTTTTCAGAAATTTTCGATCGTTTTCAGAAATTTTCGATCGTTTCCAGAAATTTTTGATCGTTTTCAGAAATTTTCGATTGTTTCCAGAAATTTTCGATCGTTTTCAGAAATTTTCGATCGTTTTCAAAAATTTTCGATCGTTTTCAGAAATTTTCGATTGTTTCCAGAAATTTTCGATCGTTTTCAGAAATTTTCGATCGTTTTCAGTAGTTTCGCGAAAAAAAGTATTGTTTTTTTCTGAAAATTACTGAATACTACTGAAAATGGCTGAAAGCAATCGAAAATTTATGACAGTAATGAGAACCTATGTTGAAAACAGTTTGAACTGAGAGGGTAGTGAAACGACTGTCCCGCGAAGACTTTTAATACATTTTCCAGAAGGTTAGCGGAGTTTGTAAGAAAAGTAACTTAACTTATTCTTACTTCTAATGAATGTGAAAAGAGTGAAGCTACTACCATATTTTTAAAAAAATGGCAGTACTGTAAAAGTTCCACCAGGAATTCTACACAGACAATAATGGAGTTCTAATTTCTGAGAAACGAATACAGTCAATAATTTGATTAAAAAAGACGATAATTTCGATTAATTAGTACTTCAAAATACTCAACACTTACTCGTCCACACTCCATTCAAAAATTTCGCTCTACAATTATGTTGGTTAAAAGACAGATATCGGGAAAAGCCGTGTGAGTTTTCGAAACTAGAGAGTTTTAATCATCATTACTGCACTCACAGAGTGGTTTTTCCACTACTATGAAGTAGAATTAAGCGAAACTGCGAATTTGAGTTGACGGAAGGCAGTGCACAGAGAAATTCTATTCTGACAACACGAGAAAAAAAATTTAGTCGAAAGACGGTACTTCGCTCAACATGACGTCATCAAGAATATTTTTGAAAGGCGGGAAACCAAATTTTTCAAAGTTTAAATTGGACAAATTCAGTTCAACGTCAAGTCTTGGCAGTCATTAAAACTTCTACAAGATCAATTTTGATCTAGGGTTGTAGAAAGGTGCTAATACTGTAACTCGTCCTCTCAGGACCCAAAAGTTTTTATCTGACCGTGTTAGCATCCACTTAAACTCACGTTCAGCAGCATTGGGTCATAACATAAACGATTATGACCAGTGGAATTTTAGCCATACGCTGAATCTACTTATAAAATGAAAAAAAAACTAATGATGGATTATAAGAATAGAAAAACACATGTCACTTATATTGTTGAACGTTTTGTGCTCATCGAGCTTTGGCTCGATGAAGTCTTAGACTATAGATAAAAAAAAATATATATATATAAATAGATACCATGTTATTTTTTTATTACAAACTTCTAATTCACGTCATTTTCTGCTCATTGAGCCCCGGCTTAATCAGGTGTATAAATTATTCAAACAAAACCTTTAAGACCTTAAAAAACGCATATTCTGAAGAAAATAGCAGTGAAATCTCAGAGAGCACCTCCAATCTTACTTTTATACGGGGTTTCAGACAGGTTGCGTGTGGTAAATGACCTAACTTGGGTGCTCCATGGTGATTGGCTCGTGGGTGATAACGGTCGCGTGGCCATTCAGTTCATCAAAAAAGCTTTTCGGATGAAAAAGCAGAAACTACTTAATGGTCATGCAAATGTACTACGATTATGTAAAACGGTTACGTTTTGCACTTCAGTTCACTATGAAACCGGAGTTTATACTGTACTTAGCAGTTAATATTGACCACATAGCAAAGAAGAGAGAGAGATATAGAGAGATAGAGAGAGAGAGGGGAGAAAGAGAGAGAGAGAGGGAGAGAGAGAGAGAGCGAGAGGGAGAGAGAGAGCGAGAGCGAGAGAGAGAGAGGGGGGAGAGAGAAAGAAGGAGAGAGAGAGAAAAAATCAAAGTTCTTACTGTAACGAGCAGTACAGTTTTTGCAGTTCGAAATGTGTAAGTCTACGATCTTTGTTGTCAGAACTCGTTTCTTTTCGAAAATTTCCGAGAAAATTCCCAGTGATTTACGGAAAATATGATAAAAGTTCCCATCCGTAATGAACCATAGGTGGTGAACCAAGATGATAGGTAACTTATGAGAAACTGGCAGACTTTTCTGTCAACCTAAAAATAAAGCAAGTCTCGATGATTTATACGTGGTGGGAAAATTTGCTCTCGGAAAAGTAGTATCGAGCACACGACTGCAGTGGGAAATAAACAAAACCCAGATCGATCAGATTAATTTCTGTGTGAAATCATACACAATGCCAAGTTTTCTTCAGAAGATTACACGAAAAAGGCTTCGTAGTCTCGACTGCAGACGGATTAGTCGTGATAGATGTCGCGAGGATAACGTGCTAAATTAACGTTGACGTATCGTTAACGTCACAGGAAGGTAAATTGCGTTCGTTTAGAAGTGCAACGTCGAACTTTGAAGAAGAAGACCTTTGAGATTTGAGAACTACAAAAGTTTGCAACATCTTCACTTATAACAGGAATTTACTTTCAGTATTATTCTGATCCAAAGTTGAGACCTAGCCAGATGTGTTAAACAGGTAGAATAAAGAAGTTTGCATGTGGAACTTTTTTTCAATTCTGAGAATATTTTTAAAACGTTTCTCATAGCGCCACCTTCAAAATTAAAATATCTCGCTTGAAACAAAAACGTGAAAAAATTCTATCACAAAATTCAACCTGCTTAATACATCTGACTAGAACTCAAATCTGGATCAGAATAACATTAGAAGTAAATTTCTTCTTAAATAACTAATAGTTCCATTATTGAAGTATAGTTTATATTGAGATTTCTTTTATTTTTCAAAATTAGTTAACAGCTCTTATCTCTTTCTGATTTGAGCACACTAATAGGAACTTCTGATAATTTGTGGAATTCTTCTAAAATATGAAGACTTTCTCGAATATCAGAGTCTGAAAGGCTCAAAACAAGAAAAAAAACAAAAAGTGTCCACAGAACCAAATAACTAAAATCAATTTCAACGCGAGAAATGTCATTGGAGTTGCACATAAAAGCTGTTATAAGAGGACAAAAGAAGTGTTTTGCACATGAAAAAAAACATATTGGGGAGGAGGAAATTGTCTCGTGTGAACCACGTGGGATTCCGATGATGACTAGTGAGGTCGAAATCGTGCCCGGCACACGGGGGAATTAGGATGCGCGAGAACGGGCGAGAGAAATGGACATTAGGCGGTTTGGGTTATTGTTTTTTTCAGAGTTCTGACATTTCGTCAAAGATTAGCCGCTATGCTGTCAAAAAAATAATGGGAAGAATAAAAATAAACCAAACATATTTTTCGCGAAATGTTTCGATAAGTTTGTACGATCTGGATATCCAAATCAATAAATTAAAAAGGTTTCTATCAGTTAATGGGAGTATTCTGTTGAAAAATGCCGTAATGTTTCTTTTCATACTTTGATTACTAACAAAATTCGCGAAAGTCTTTGCGAGAAATACTTCTCTATTCAATCTTTGCGGCTGGTTTCAAAATGTGTGATTCGGAATCTTCTTCCCAGTTTTAGAATAAGAGTACGATTCGCACCATACCAAATTTGTTAGTTTCAATGGATAAGAAAATTACCCTGGTAAGTCAGAATGAAGAACTTGTATCAAGAGTGACAGTTTCTATAATCTTTTTGTCGCAATTTGGTGAACCCTTTCAAACCGCGACAATATGGCGACATACTGATCGCAATTTGGCGACGTACTGGCGACAAGGCGAAAAAATACGGCGAAACCATTGTTATGTCGTCATATTGTCGCCGCTTGACAGGGTATACCAAATCAGGACGAAAAAATAATAGAGAATAAGATTCTGAAGATCCTCTCGGTCTGAAAAATAATCTTTAATAGTGGGGAAGAAATTTTGAAAATGAGATGGAAGAGATATGATGGGGAAATGTACAGTATCCACCAGAAAAAGCCTCGTGCTTTAAACTATTTGCCAATTCCAAGGGAGCAATTTCAGTTGTGGAAAACAAGCCCGAAACCCTGGGAGTCGTCATCAAACTGCATGGGAATCGGTAATGAGAAAAGGTGTGATGGCATCCGAGAGGGAGAGAGACTTTTAACAAACAGTCCTTTCTTCTTCCTCCAAAACACACATGGTGAGAAGCAGAAAACAAAAAATTGAGAACAAGGAAATTGAAATGTTCCTTGCGTGTGTGCATGTGTGTGCATGTGTTTGTTGACAGAAAAGAAACAAAGAAAAAGTTGCAAACGGGAAAGTACGGACCGGAAGGTTCGGGTAGAAACCATATTACTGGTCACTTTGAGCATTAAATCGAAGGTGTCCCTTATCGAAAAACCTCTCGTTAAATCAACATATAATCGCTTTTAACGTTTTTTAAAACCTAAATCATAATTTTTTCTAGATCGCAATTTTTACTCTTTCAACGAGTTGGAGTGAATTACAGTTTTGTACTATTTTCAAAAAAAAAACACGTCTCAGTATATTTTCAACTCAAAATTTGGACAAATAATATGTCAATTTTATGACCAAGTGATGAATTCGTCGCAGACGACGTCTTTTTTCTCTGCTAAGCAATCGGAAGGCAGCTTCTGATAGCTCTCTGATGTGTAAATCTTTTTATTACGATAATCCGGAAAGATGGATTACATATCTTCGCGAGATGGGAAGAAATGGATAGTCAAAATTACTATCGAGGTGACTATCACTACAGTATTTTAATTCCTCACCGGTAGAAAGTCAGTAGAAACACGAAAATTCGTTAGTGTCGAAGCAGGAAATCTACGGTATTCTTACTGTAACTGACCGCAAAAAAAAAGAAAAAGGTATGCCTAATTCAAGAAAAAGGATGAAGAATCTCACAGGAGAGTGAATCAATTCAACAGTGTTCGATACACACAATAATCATTTGCATGACGAATATCATATTATTAATTGACAAATCCTCCGCCCACTTTGCCCCGCCCCCTTTTCCGTGAGGCAAATTTTTGGGTGGTCCTTTTCATTTCTAAAGTGCACATTTACCACTGTAGAGAGAGAGAGAGAGAGTGAGATGAGGGTCCTCACGTCTGAATTTTTATTTTCACGTGATCCATCTTTTTTCGCCGAGAGCGGCTTGAATTAAGGAAGGGGTTGTGCAAAATGGCTAGCAGTTAACGGGATTCAAACTCGCATGAAGAGAGTACAAATCAGACGCTTTAACCACTCGGTCACCGCTGCACTTTTTTGCGAGCGCTTTTCGCGTGACCACTGGGGGCCCTCGCAGGTTGTTGCATTAGTTCTAGCCAAACTCGCATTAGTGTGTCGCCGTGTTTGAAGATAGAGAGAGAGAGGAAGGAAGAGAGAGAGAGAGTGAGAGAGAGAGAGAGAGAGAGAGAGAGAGAGAGAGAGAGAGAGAGAGAGAGAGAGAGAGAGAGAGATGGGAGAGAGAGAGAGAGAGAGAGAGAGAGAGAGAGAGAGAGAGAGAGAGAGAGAGAAAGAGAGAGGGAGAGAGAGTGAGAGAGAGAGAGAAAGAGAGAGGGAGAGAGAGAGAGTGAGAGAGAGAGGGGGGGAGAGAGAGGGAGAGAGAGAGAGAGGGAGAGAGAAAATCAGCAGAAGCCTTGCTTCAAAAAACCACCACCATTGTTTTCAATCAAGAAGTAAAGGAAAAAATGGAAAAAGGGTCCCGAGCGTAGCGAGGCCAAGTCTGCTTGTCATATTATTAATTCACAAATCCTCCGCCCACTTTGCCCCGCCCCCTTTTTCGTGAGGCAAATTTTTGGGTGAAGCTTTTTGGTTTCGTTGTGGGGGAAGGGGGGGGGAGGGGTTGTGCAAAAGTGGCCTGTAGTTGACGGGAATCGAACACGCGTCGGGCGAGTACAAATCCAACGCTTTAACCACTCGGTCACCGCTGCACGTTTTCTGCGAGCGCTTTCCGCGTGACCACTGTGGGCCCTCGCAGGTTGTTGCATTAGTTCTAGCCGCACTTGCATCTCTGTAATTTCAATGTGGCATGCACGCGACATCTTATGGGCATTTTTGTGCCAAAACGTGATTTGTGGCAGGATAAAGGAACAATTTGGGCGTAATTGTGCCGTTTTGGATGTGGCTGGCAGGTGCATGCCACATTCCACTTTTGGTCATGCACAGAACCTTCAATATGGCATGCAAACGACATCTTTTGGGCGACTTTGTGCTGGAATGAGTCATGTGTCAGAACAAGGACTAATTTGGACGTAATTGTGCCGTTTTGGATGTGGCTGGCAGGTGCACGCCACATTCCACTTTTGGTCATGCACGCGCCCAACTTCCTTCCAACTGGCACTGTGCCAATAATACGAACGTGCGCTCTTTAGACAATACTTTCGAAAAGCGTCCATCTTTTTTTTTCGCCCTGTTCTTCTAATTTGGTGTATATATCATTTTTCCTTTTGAATTTTGTACTGTTTTGCGACTCAAAAACATCAAAAGTACGAAAGTATTATTTTTCTGCGTTATAACACTAGATTTTGATTTTTGTAATACTTTAACCGAGAAATAACTAGTTATAACTCAATTTCTAAAGATAAGCGTTACTGAAAATGGTTTTGTTTTGAAATCGACATTTCAGTTTATCCGTTTATATCGTTTTGTCACGTTTTAATTTCCTATGTTTCAGTAAAATATCAAGTGAGTTTCCAACGTCACAAGCGGCACACATGATCGACAGACAACGTCAGGATGGAAAAGTTCTCAAAGCTCTGTCCTTACAGACAACGTTAGGATGGAAAAGTTCTCAAAGCTCTGTCCTTGTCGAATAGTGTACCGCAATCGGCGTCCATGTTCAATTCCAAGGTATTTTTTGAGAATTTGAATTAAATGCTTCAGAATATTCATATTGAATTTTAAAAAGTGTAGGTGATAACGTATTTCAGCGTAGTTAAAACGGTGAAAATTACTTAAAGTCAGAATTGTTATGACTCTAAAACGGTCTTTAGCCGTACTTTGTACACTCTACGAGAAACGATAATCAATTGATCCACTTTTCTCGTTCTTGTTTCGAGATTGTGTTAACTTTAAGTCGAAAGGTTGTTTGTATCATTAGGAACACTTAGGAAGTAGTTGTTAATGAGTTTTATCATAGATATCGTGATGTGGACCATGAACAAGAAACCACGAAAGAATATCCGTTGATTTTCAAAAGGGTTTATTACCTATTTCAGTGGTCAACAACTTCTGGTGCGTCTGGAACTCCATCCTGTGACTAATCTCAAGGATTGAACGAGCAACTCCGTACCGTGTTGGTTCGTCGCCCGTTGAAGAATAGAATCTTTCATCTGGATATCCTCCGACAGTTTGCGACGTGGCAAGACGTGAGTTTCTTTCAATTTTCTCCTGAGGGGTTTCTCTCGAGCATAAAAATTTACTTTTCCATAAAAACTGAAGCAACTTTTTCAGATTTACAAGAGGCAAGAGGCTCCGGCATTCCAACCCCACCAACGTTATCTCGACCATCGGCAGGTGCTGGAAGCAATAGAACGAACATCGCCCAAAGAATCCAACACCAACATCCATCAAGCAGCTGAAGAGACTTGCTTGCTGATAAGAGCGATGTTAGTTTTTGGAATTTTTACCGAACTCAAGTAAAATGTTAGTAAACACTTTTTCTGAACAACTCCCGTGAGAATTCGAAAAATCTTGTTCCAAGAATTTTGATAAAATGTTATTGCGAGTATGAAAATCTTAAAATTGAATGAATAGGCCTGTAAATAATCATATCACATCATAAGTGCGAAATGGAACTTTGACAACGCATCGTGATGACGCTTAACTGATACTTCGCAAGTTTCGAAAAACTTTGACATAGTTGATCGATATCTTATTTTCAGGATAACGGAACAAATGGAAGAAGCGGCGGAAGAGTGAGAGAAAAGACCAGCAATTGCCAAGAACTAACGCGAGTATCAAACACTGTTAATGTTTTTTTTGCCTATTCGTTTGTATCAATATATGTGAATAAATTTAAAGGAGAGAATTCCTTGCTTTTTTGAGCAGGCAAACGTCAAGATTTGGGCAGGTACACGTTTTGTAGGTCGCTGGCACGCGGTTAGATAGGGGCAGGCACACGTTTAGATTGGTGCAGGAACACATCTTGTTAGTCGCTGGCACGCGGTCAGATTGAGGCAGGAACACGTCTTTATTTCTCTCCGAATGTGCGACCATTTTCCGATCGCAATCATGCCGTGTGCACGCCACATTGAAATTACAGAGCATTAGTCTTCGCCGTACTTGAAATGTACAGGGAGTGTGAAAGCGAACAGCAAGTCAAAAACCACTTATTTTTTTCAATAAAAAAGTCTGAATATGTGTTTTTGTAATGAAAAAAGGGGCTCTGAGCGTTGCGAGGACTACCTGCTTGTTTCACATAAAAGAAAATTATGAGGTGTGATCACGTTATTTTAATGGTACTCGTGTATTTTTATGATGTGAGAAGAGTACTGTAGAACAGGATGAAGTTGTAAACGTTGGTGTCATTCGAGGCTATGAAGTTTTTACAATAATGTCAGAACATTAAAATTCACATGAAAACCCAAAGTTATTTTAGAAAACATGTCGACCGTTTTCAGCGAACTCATAAGATTTATTTCATGCTGAAAATTAGTGGAAACGATAGTATTTTCTGGTATTTTTGAAAGCACTTCATTTTCTAAAAATTATTGAAAACGTCAGTATTCCTGAGAACATTAAGATTTCTATTAACTTGTGAAAACGCCAAGTAAAGCAGTGAAAAACTACACTGGAACTACCAAAACATCTAATTGCTAAGTTTATCTAATACTCAAGTTGTCTGCAGAGTGAAAAAAAGCCGGGCGTGTTTTGCAAAGTGTTGCATTGAGAGAGAGACTAACTCTTCAACATATTTCGCGACGATTCGATCATGAATAGTGAAGCACGAACACTTAAGGACTTGCTAAATTTTTAGGCAAAACAGAGCGGATGGTGAAAACACACTTGGAGCCGTGGTGGTCGTCGTGCGAGCAAAAAGTTGAAACCAACACGTTCACCATGATTTATGGGTTTTTGAGGTGAGCAGTGAGTGCACATGTTATATGACGGGAAAAAAGGAGAAGAAGGGCGGTGCAACATTTGCATACAACGTGAGCAAGTTGTGAGTAGGTAGAAAAATCAAACTGTGACTATTTTTCCACAAAAAATGTCCACTTTCTTAGTTTTCCCGCATTTCGAAATCTTAGATCTTCACAAATGTTGTTCTCCAAACTTTCCCTAAGCTGTTGGTACAACCATCAGCTTATTTCAAAAACGAAGATTTTCCCGACAGCCTAATACGGTTCAAGAAAGTTTACAGACCTGGGGCAGATACCAATTCAATAAATTTACCTCAAGATAACTGAAAGTGTTAGGTTGGGAAAGTTTTATTTTCAAATTCCAGTCTTACTCGAACAAGAGCATCTTTATATTGAAATTTTTCTCATGCAACAATCACCGGAGAAGCAAAATTTCAAAACGACGAAATTGAAATTTTTTATGTGCACCAAACCAACCTCTCGGAACCACAGTACGAAAATCAATCTAATTGAAAGAAGAAAGTCAGATTTCTAGCTGTTTTCTTGAGTTAACTGAACAAAAAACACGACATTTCCAAGATAATGATAAACTTCGTGGGTGGTCTGTGTCTCTTTTCATTGAATGAGCGACTAACACAAGGATTACGTGATGAATTCAATTGAGAAATCGTCGAACCAGGTGTTTTCCAATCAAAAGTACCTTTTGGGTTTGACGTTCTGAGAACTTTTGCAAAACTTTGATGAATGAGTTTCTACGTGACAAGAGCATGAGATTAGTCATGAATTAGATGACAGACAAGAGCGTTGCGGTCAGCCGTACCTGACAATCTCAAAAAAGGTTTAAAATGGTTGACCTTCCAGCCATACTCAACCACCACTTACGTACTGCGAATCATGGCAGTACCGAGAGAACTGCACAATTGATAAATCTTGTCACATTCAAATGGGATAGATATTACAAATTGCATCAGATTAAGTTAATCGATCACTAGTAAAAAACATCTTCCTAGATTGGAAACCCTTATTGTCGATGGTCGTTGTGGAAAACTCCTATATCTTCATAAGTAAATGTAATTTGTTATAACACTATCGTGAACGTCAAGAAGGCCTAGAAATCAAAATACAGGTCCATTGCATTGGCAATCGACTGCCAATGATTGGCAATATGCCCATGCCTACCTCAGAGTGGGTCGACTGGGGTGTAGGGAACAGATCGAACTCCTGTCATGTGAATCGGTGATCGGGATCACTATCCATTACACCAAAAGTCAAAAACCACAATTATTCACTAGACATCTCCTATTGAATGTGTAAGTCGGAAAAAATATGTAACATATGGTTAAAGGTGTATGTAATTTTCTCGGAATTATACACGCAGTTGAGACGAGCGTGGGAAAAATAATAGGAACGATCAGTTGGGGAAAAACTCGACGAGAGAGAGAAACACAGATTGGAGAGGTTATTTTGTTACTTGGCTCGAATCTGATTCTCAAAGATTTCACAGCTACTCCAGCATTGTTTACATGTTAGGTATTTTAGACGTTTTGTATGAAGAGAAGGAGAGAAAGAGAGATAGAAAGAGAGAGAGAGAGAGAGAGAGAGAGAGAGAGAGAGAGAGAGAGAGAAACATTTACAGACGAAGAAAACGAGAAACCTCTCCAGATACAACATTCTCAGCTCCAAATCTGAAGACACGGCAAAAACAGAAGATTACTTTTTGGTCCGAGTTACGAATTTCCTACGTCAGCGGATGAGTTACATCTATTGATAGGTTACTCGGAATATGAATCTCCTCGTGACGAGGAAAGTTTTGAAACTTGGATAACAACTTTCAGTAACTTCTGTGCGAAATTAGGAAAGCGAGTCTCCATATCCAGAACTAAAGAAAAGAAACGTTGAGCGTAGCGAGGACTACGTGCTTGTGAGAAAGTACAACGATATACTGTTAGACTACATCCACAGACCGTCACATGAAGAGTAAGCAGACAAGAAAAAAAGTGGAAGAGAATTCCGAAAACAAAGTTGGAATATTTTCCATTATTATAGGGCATTTTCATTCGTGTAGAAGGACTATGTGGGGGAGGCCATTCTGCTAAGTATGTAGCACCAAACTAACGACCCATTTCCACTGGAATATTCCATCATCTTTGTGCGTATACGCCTGGTTGTTCTTGAGAGAGAGAGAGAGAGAGAGAGAGAGAGAGAGAGAGAGAGAGAGAGAGAGAGAGAGAGAGAGAGAGAGAGAGGGGAGAGAAGAGTGACAGAAAAAAATTAATTTCATAAACTTTCCATGTTTCAAGGAACATAGAAAGTGTCAGGAATTTCAACGACAGTCTAAAAATTTCTTTGTCCGTTAATGTTAACTACAACGCTATCGAGCGTAGCGAAACTGTTTTGTTTTGCAAGAAATTAGCAGTAGCCGCCACGAGCACAGATAATGGGCGTGGTAACCGTGAGAGACCTTATTGAATGGAACTGAATATGATTGTTAGTAGTGATAGACCATTGGTATTAGTAGTTTTCAAGAAATTCAAACCAAAAGTCAATTGATTATTGCCTTCAGACATCGAAAAAGCCTTCAAAGTCCAAAACATTGAGACCTCGTTACATCTGTCGGCTGACGGCGGGTCCTATTCAGAATTCAAACGAAAACAATATGAGAAGTCTGTCTGGTAGCTTTTAAAGTTACTGGTTCAAAGACTGAAAACTTCAAGATGGAAAACGAAAAAAAGTCGAAATAGAAAAACGCAGCTTTATGAATCAAGTTCTTTGTTCTTGTCTGGAAGGAGTTAAAAGACTTGGGTAATTTTTGAGTCTTCTTTGTTTGAATTTCGAACAAACAAGATTCAGGTTGAGATTTCGAAATATCGTTTGAGAACTTTTTCGAAAGCGATCAATATGAGAAATCGGTCTTTACTAGCTGTACGTACGAAATGTTTTTTCGTAAATGAAATCTCAATTATGTGATTTCTGGCAAAAAAGAGACATCTTTCAATAGGATACTAACATAATTATGAAAAAAAACAAATTCACACCATAACCGAGCTCGACAATAGCCACCTTTCAGTGAAAAAGTCAACTTCTAAGAATACACATCAAATCGACTGAAATGTTGGCCCTCTGATGAAAATTAATGTTAAATATGATAAATCGAGAGGATTTCGCAAAAAATGACCATATTTGGAGTTACGGTTAAAAAGGAGTGTTGTTAATGATTTTGGTAGGATATCAAAGATGTTGAGAAAACAGTTTCTGAAGTGGAGTTTTCTGATATATCTCGTCTAGAACTAACAAAATTAATAGTGGTGTAGTGGGCTTTGTTACAGCTAACCGTCACTTATGGCACGAGTTCGATCCCCAGCCCACTCCTCGACAGGCCAGCTGTGAATGGCTGGACGGAGGTTATGGTACCTATGTTCAGACTGGAGATAATATTTCGAAGCGATATGATTCATGAATTTTGCAGTACTCAGTACTGGCATGAAGACGGGCAGCACGTAAAAAGTACCCGATAACCTTAACAAAAATGCACGTTCCTGGTGAGAAAACTTCTCCCAGACACGTCAAATGAATAGGGGCGTTAGATTGGGTCAAAAGAAAGAAGAACGTTGAAATTAAAGGCCCGTGTCTGGGGCCTTCGTCATGCTCAGAGTCGCAATACACGCAAAGGTTTTGGGTTTCAGACTGGAGTTGTACTACTAACTAGTCGGGGTCTGTGTTCCGCATAGATTATGTCTATCATGGTATCCGAACCGAACCATTGATGATTTTTTCCAAACGGCAGTACAGTCAGAGAAGAAAAACAAGAGAAAGAGAGAGAGAGAGAGACAGAGAGAGAGAGAGAGAGAGAGAGAGAGAGAGAGAGAGAGAGAGAGAGAGAGAGAGAGAGAGAGAGAGAGAGAAAGAGATGATTTTTTTTGATTAGAGAGAGAGAGAGAGATGATTTTTTTTGAGAGAGAGAGAGGGTGAGATGACTGATGATTTTCCCACTTTTTCGTAAGTTTGTTATTTTGAGTGGAAAGTGTTTTAATCGATTTTTCTCACTAAAAATAAACAAGAATCAAAATATTCTAAAATCAACTGAGAACTCTCAAACTCTCGTAGATTGAAGGTAATATTGCCTATAGTATGAAATTAGTGGGAATCGGATGAAAAACGCATTATATCTTGTGAGAAATGTCCTAAGAACCATTAAATCAAAGTTAATTATAGAAAATCACTACTACGAGCCGACTTCAGGCGAAGAAGCACAAAATTGGCATACAAATAGCCAAAGCCGACGGAAAACAAGACCAAACAACACGGTGATTTACACGGCACGGAACATTTAGAGTGTTTTCTCGGCTAATTTTTCTTTTTTTAATGAGAAATACAAATTTTGATTCTGGCAGATCTTGGAGAGAATTGAAGGATCACAGACACTCAATAGGCGGAAAAAACCGAACGTGGAAATTTTCGAGCTCAACACTGTAGAGCGGAAGACGAAAGTCGAAATTTTAGTACTTACTAGCTAAAAAAATAGAATTGAGTTTTCAAGTACGAAGTGACTCGATAATTTTAGGTCTTCACAGCTTATCTCAAGAAACACATAACTTCCTCTACCTGAAAAAAGTCTGACCTCCGTAAATCGGTTACTTAGTACCGTTTCGCCTCAAAATACAAGAACGATTCAAGTAATGCGCCTTTAATTTCAATAGACTAAAAGTAAGAATAATAATTTAAATCCACAAAGATCTAACTGTTCGTTGTGAGAGTCCCGACCCTACCGTACTCATTTTACGAAAATGCGACTGGCGCGCGTTTGAAATCGGTCAGACTTTTTGCTAGATATGTGAGAAATGACAAAATTCACAGCTGGCACAACGAGGGATGGGGCAGGAATCGAACTCCTTCCATATGTGACGATGAGTTGGGTCACTATCCATTACACCATGAGTCGAAAATTTGGGAAAAGAAGGAAATCCATAAAATTCTGACGAACACGCGTGGAAATTATACATACCAACGAGTGCAGAAGCATATAATCTTGGGGTCGCACGCACATCCTTTAATCTGCCAGCGGATTCTTGGATTTCACACATTGTTTGAATGAGATCGAACATCATTCAACCTGCAAAACCCATCCATGTGGATTTATGAGTTATGCATTGATGGGAATGGGGTATAGTCATCCGTTGTCTCACAGTAGATCGTTGTTTTGCTTCGTATATCACTGACTCTATTAGAATTGCTAGAAAGTACTAACAGTTTATTTCCCTTGTTTTCAATACAATCGTTGCCGTTTCAATCATTTCAACATAATTTGAAAACTAAAAAATCAACTTCGTCGCTGTTACATGAGCTTAGCGAAACCCGTGAATTTAAAAACTTCTCCCATGATATTTCTGTCGTCTATCCGTACATGTACTGGCAAAAAAACACTTTAGAAAACGTAACTTCACAACGATCGAGCTTTACTTTTAACACCAAGACGAAGGTCGGGAGTGTGAACTTCAAATTTTTCGTAGTGCGATCAAACCAATAGAAGTGTTCATTCATTTTTCGTTGACACACACCGTGCTAACTGTAAGCGCAGTAGAAAATTGTTGGATCAAGCAGCGAGGGGGGGCGACCAATAAGCAGCGAGTACAAACCCCGCCCCTTCGTAAATCCTGCACCGCTGTAGTTTAAATTACAGTTACTGTAGATAAAAAACTTTTTTCTCTGACGTTTTCTCAAAATTCATGATAAAAAGCTAGTTACGGAGGAAAGTTACATGATTTGCAATATTTGAACAGCAATTGGCGGAACAATTTCGCTTGTTAAGATGAGAAAAATATGACAGAAGAATGAAAAAAATATTGATGTGCGAACGCGCCCTAAAGCGATTTTTCGTTCAATATAACTTGCTTGCAACGCGTCTAATCGATAAAGATCACCTTTAGCTCGGTGTGCAGTTGGGGGCAATAGTTCCGCGTAGTGAAAGTAATTTTGTTTTTCCTCAATTCCGTGTTTCTCTCTGCTTATAGATGAAACGTATTTTCCATGTTAAACTATTATTGTACGTTCTCAGTCTGATTGTTTCAAACGAGTATTGACAGAAATTTTAATAACTTTTTCTCGAATTCAAGAATAAGTTCCGTCCTCTATATTTCGCAGGGTTCCATAGGTCTACTTGGATTGGTCACAAATTTCATTTTTGTCTCAACCAGGACAGTCTCTCAAACAGGTAAAAATATCGTTTCTATGCCTAAAATGGGATAGAACCCCATTGATCCGGCACGGAACATCCTCGAAATGACTTTCCTTCTTTCTTTTAATTAAAGTACAAGATGAGAAGACATTGAGGGTTCAGCAAACAATCGAAATGCTAATTTCGTGCAAAGATCTTCCCTCTGAATGCACACTGAATAATGGAAACTTGCGAGTCGCAAAAGTGAGAAGGAAAAAACCCACGAACGAATTGAAAATTAATTAAGGGTTAAGGTAGGAGGGGAACCCGTGAGAAGTTCACAAGGACGACGGAGGTTATCGACCTACCTGGTTATTCGGCTTCTGTTGAGGGTATGAGGACGAACTTATAACAAAACAGTCATCTGAATCATCTACATGTAAGCTTACAAGGTGCATACTTTTTGTAATAACCTGGTTCAAACTTTCGTCGAATTTTAGCGTTGTAACTAGTGCTTTAAACCTTACCTTAGCCTGAAATTCAAGGTGTTCATAACTATATAACTATGTAAATGAAAAATGATTCATAATTCAGATGACTGTTCCTTTCTGAATATTAGAACGATATGTGAATTTCAAGAAAAAATCTGATCAGACCTGGTAAGTTAATAATAACACATGGAAGCCATGTTATAAGACCTGACTTTTATGAGTCCTGATTACTTAAGATAAAATTGACAACCTCTTATTATTTTAAAATCGACGAAATCAACGCTTTCTGATATCCCTGCTCTCACCATCTAATGGGAGCTCATTTACATCCAAGACACTAGGAAAATAGGAGTTTTCGAAAACTACCATACTCCAACGTCAGATCGGTGTAAATTCTGGGTAAAAATAAATTTCTGGTTTTAATGAAAAACGGATGTTTGTGTTGTGGTGTGTGGAAACAAGAGAGAAAGAAGAACGGCGGATCGAAAACGAAACAGATTCGATTAGCTCAAGCGCCTATTGTGAGTAACCGACGTGGTGTTGTGGGTGCGATTTACATGTTGAGCATTTCATTCCAACTGTTCAGGTGGACGACGTTGTTTTTCGGTGGAAGAGAGAAGGGGAAACAAAGTTTTGCCGGCCCACGAACACCTCGACAGGAAATGAGATTAACCACAACCATGTTGCTTGCAAGAGGATTTCGTAAAAGAGATGGGGATGGAGTGGGTTGAGATCAATGGCAACAGGGGGATGGAGCTGGGGTTCGACAACTCCATAACATTTTTGTCGTCATTCGGAATACCTTACCAAACGGCGATGATGTGGCGACGTAATGGCGACTAAACGGCGACGTACCGGCAACAACTGCATTATTTCGCTGTTTATCCCCTTGTCGCCGGTACGTCGCCGTTTGGTAGGCTGTACCGAATGGCGACAGAACGGCACTGTACCAGCGATAAAATTCGTTATGGAGCAAGGCAGTTATTTCTTCAGATTTCGATTTCGCTTTCAGTTTAAATTCATGAAAACTGTGATCTATTATCGTCTTGAAATACATAAAAAATGATACGTTAAAATTATTTTTGAAAACCTTTAGAGGATGAATCCGAAAAAGGTAACTGACTCGGTAGAAGCGTGAAAATCCGGATACAAAACACCGTAACCATCACCGTATTTTCTTCACAATTCATTGAGAGGACGCGACGTTTAAAAATAGTAGGAACGAGTTTTGGTAGAAAGTGATAACTGGTGATTATAATGTATCTTGATTGGAAAAAACGAAATTTCTACAGCTCAAACACCTTCATGCACACCT
Source organism: Caenorhabditis parvicauda (assembly GCA_963978915.1). Classification (NCBI taxonomy): domain Eukaryota; kingdom Metazoa; phylum Nematoda; class Chromadorea; order Rhabditida; family Rhabditidae; genus Caenorhabditis; species Caenorhabditis parvicauda. The sequence continues at coordinate 10,326,936 of OZ022254.1, forward strand.
TATGTGTATATGAATGTGAACGAGGAACCAGGCGTATAATTAGAGGATTAATGCACAGCCGTGCACACTTCAGGTTAGTGCTAATTGCTCCAAGCCTGTCCCATGAAACTACAGTCTCGATTATATTATTAACTCACATGCCTAAAAATCTATAACATGAAAGTAATGAATGGATGTTACCTAGGAAAAACTGATTACAACAGAGATTTCAACCATATCCAAACCGCTGGTATACTTAATACTAGCCAAATCGAGGGTTCTCTTGAAGAAATTTTTCTTTAAATCCCTAGGATACGATATTAGGTACCATTTTCAAACCGAACAGAGCGTACTTGAAACTAAATGGGCGTTTTTGGTTTGAACATAAATGGACCAGTGCGCTTTCGTCGTTAGCAATCACAACATGAACTATTCTTCCGACCAGCTGTGATACTTGAACAGGCATGGGTAATAGAATAAGTCAGGTAATTTCATTGAAGGATAACAATGTACGAGAATTTTAGAAACTTTAAGCGTACTCGAAGACAAGTGGATCAGAGAAGGCGAAGAAAGATTTTCTCGAAAGTCTAAAACTGTACAAATCTTGCAAGAGGATTATTGAACTAGCAAAGAAAACACAAACTCGAGTTGACTACAAAGTCAAAATAAAGTGATCAATTACTCGAATCTGTGTTTCGCGTACGGCTGTTCGGTGTTATCAAGTGTTTGGTGTTCTTTTTACAAGTACAGATGACTATGAAAGACCGTGGGAAAGATTATGGAAGATGAAAGTTGTGGGGATTCTAACGAGTAACAGTAATATCACCAGTTAGTCCAGCTTTTTTGTAGTTACTATCGAGGTAATCATTGTGTAGGACACACTAATGGCATATTTTGTACATAAATACTGTAATACAGCCGGTTTCGTACATAAAACACTTCTAACGGTATATGTCGTACATAGTTACGGTATTCGGATTCTACAAGAGTTTAATTTCGGACAGAGTTATCATTTTCATACTGAATTCCTCTTGAATTCATAATTTTGAAGAATTCAAGTTGACATTTTTCACATAACGTTGCGTTTCTAGAGGGAAATAAAGAACAGGATGATTCATGTAACTATTTCTTCTGAATAAGAAACAAGCAAAACTTAATCTGAGAGAACTTTAAATCGCAGGTAAAAAGGAGAAACGTTTGAGTGCGACTTTTTTCAAGTCGGACATCCTAGGTGTGCTCGTTTCTATGACCACCGAGCTGGTGCTCTCAACTTGCTCTTTGTTGAATTCAATGCACCGGTAATTCACATCAGATGTATACAGAAAAAAAGCAATGGAAACAGTGTATGAAAAACTCACAGGACTGGAAATTAGAAAGGTTACTACATCTTATTTTTCAAAAAACAGTCAGAAACGACTTTATCCAATATCCAACATTTTAAAATTCGGAATGGGAATTACTATTTCATGGAAGAAATAATGGAAATTTCAGAAAATGTTCCAAAAGATTTTCTGTATCTTATAAGGTCAGAAACGACCAAAAAGATTGGAAAAATGAATTAGTAGAGAAAACTTCAAATCCTTCGTGAGAACAATCGAAACATCTGAAAAGCGAAATATCGAATTCCTGTGTATACTTTTTACATGGAACAATTTTAGAAAAAAGAAAGTAACCTATTTTATTGAAAAGGATCCTAACTACGCATCCGACTGGCAATAGGACAAAAGTGTGAATTGAATAGCCATTAAAAGATTGCACTTATTCTGAGTATCGTATTGAATAGATGAAGTTGTAGTGGATAAATCAAGTCGTAGTCGAAACGCCCCAGAATAAAAAATACAAATATTGATTACATCTCAAAATAAAACAATGGTTTCAAAAGTCTCGATACCTTCTTGCTAAACTTATGGAATGGTAGGACTGTCACTGAAAATAGACATACCGTACTCATTCTTGATCATTTCCAGTGAAACAAGAGCTTTCGATCTTCGACGTGTAAAGAAGAAGAGCGAGATGTGGTGCAAAGACAATATTCAAATTACTGAGTGGAAAAAGTGTCGGATATCGCACAAATTAAGCCTGAGATGTGAAAGAAAAAGGATTAATATCAGAAGAACTACAAGCTGGTTCAGGACTACAAGCTGGTTCACCTTCACGTGGTGTGGTCCGTCAACGATGCAAACGTCGACATGAACAATCGACAACGAACCAAGAAACCAGCAACCCGACTACCACTCGCCGTCGCCGTGTTCAAGCGAAACGGAGTGAAAAGCCCGGAGGCCCTGCAAGCCGCACCGGGTTGTCAACCCTTCAAACCGCAAAAAGAAACTTACAAAGAGGAAAAACCGGATCTATAAACCCTGCTGCCACCACTATTCCACCAGTCACGGCTCGCGCTGATGGGATAGGGCAGCAGGTTCTGACAACGAGCCACGGACCGGCCAACCAACTGACACCAGCCAAGCAACCCAGAGGAACAAGGAAAATTTTCGCAAAGACAAGAATTGGCTCAATCAACGTGAGGACAATGGGCAGCGATCAACACATACTAGCCCTCGATAAGATGTGCACGGAAGCGCGATGTCTAGTCTCTGCCCTCCAGGAGACGAAGATCACGGCGAATCAAAGCGTACAACTAACCTCTGGCAACGTACTTATACTGAACACCCGAAGCACTCGTCAACCTGGTCTAGGATTTTGGATAAGGCAGGACCTCGCCCAAAACATCTTAGAAATAAAAGAAATATCAACAAGAATCATGGCACTCATCGTAAAAATCAACAATAGGAAGGTCACGCTCATCAACGTGTACGCACCAACTACGGCCGCAGCACCTTCCACAATCGACGAGTTCTACCGAGATTTGAAGAAACTGATGCACGACAAGATGACTAGGAACACCCGCAACAACACCACAATTTTGATGGGCGACTGGAACTCAAGCATTGGAGAAACAGACGCAGGAGACTTCTATCCAACGATGGGAAGATACGGCACTGGGAAGCGGAATCTCAATGGAGATGCCCTCGTCGACTTCGCCGAGAGCCAAAGTCTCAGCATCATCAACACTTTCTTCAAAAAGAAAAAGTCGAGGAAATGGACGTACCGAGGGACTCAGAATGGCGCAGAAACAGAGATTGACTTCTTTCTGTGTCGAAGGAGGGACATCATTAAGGACATCGACACCTTCAACTCGACCTTCAATCTCAGCGACCACAGACTTCTGATCGCATCACTGTACATAGACAACAAATACGAAAAGACTCGTCAGTACTCCAAAAATGCAGCGTACGCGGTGAAGAACGAGAAGAAGACGATATGCACCGACAAGTACCAAACTGAAATAATCAGAAGACTCAATGAAGGAAGCTACGCGATTCCACGTCCTCTCAGCGTCCAGGACCACTACAACACCATCCTGAACGTATGCAGCACCGCCGCCGATATCGCTGGTCAGGAAATCCCCAAACGAAGATCACTCAGCTCCACGACAGTTGACCTTCTCAAAATACGCGCCCAAGTCTCGGCCAACCCACAATCTACTCTGGCTGAACGACAGGAAGCTAACAAGAAGGCAAGAGATGCGTATGAACAAGACATTGCGAGATGGGAAGAAGAAGCCTTGGAACATGCCCTAGAGCACAGAAAGTCAATCAAACAGGTCAAAAGGAAGTTCCAGCTCAGAGAGCTCCCCCTTCACAAACTCAAAAGAAATGATGGTTCGTGGACAAACGACAGAAACGCCATACGAGAAGAAGTCAGAAACCACTACGAATCGACATACAGCAAGCAGCAAAACTTCCCTCCAGCGACCAAGCATGAGTCACTTCTGGAAAACGAAGAAATTCCACCACGAATCCTGGAATCAGAAGTAGAGCATGTGATCAAATCGCAAAAAAGGAAAACTGTTGGAGGTACAGACAACATGTCCGTGGAGATGTTAAAGAAGGCACCCCAACAGCTCATTAGGGAGCTCACCGATCTCTTCAACCACGTGCTCAGAACCGGAACCGCACCGTCACAATGGAGTGAGACTAGAATCTGTTTGCTGCCGAAAAAATCCAAACCTGAAACTATGAACGACTACCGACCGATCTCGATCATCTCTGTTCCGGCGAAAATTTTCACCTCCATTCTGACCAGGAGAGTAAAAACAAACGCCGAGGAATACATCGAGGAGAGTCAAGCTGGATTTCGAGCTGCAAGATGCTGCATGGACAACATTCACACCTCCTCACAATTGATTGAGAAGTGTCATGAGTATGCCATCCCGCTAGCAATCGCTGCAGTGGACTTCAAAGCAGCTTTTGATTACATCGACTGGTCTGCCGTAGAAGAAGGACTCCTCGCAGCTGGTGTTAACGCCTACTACATCAAGGCACTGGCTATCACCAACGCAGAAGCCACGGCGAGGATCCCTGTGCATGGGAAGAACATCGACGTTCAAGTAAAGAGAGGTGTACGACAAGGGGACTGCTCCTCACCGACACTCTTCTCCCTGGCTCTTCAGCATGCACTGGACAGAATAAATTGGGAAGACAGAGGGATCAAAATCAACGGAGAAAGACTAGCTCACCTGGAATTCGCCGATGATCTTCTTATATTCGCAAACTCGTGTAAAGAGCTGGAAGAGCAACTTAACGACATCAGCCGCGAAGCCAAGAAGTCGGGTCTCATCTTCAACTACAACAAAACTGTGGCATTAGTGAACGACCACGCCCATATTGAACCAATCGTTTGCGACGGTTACGACATTGCTGTAGTCAAAGAAACTCGTTACCTTGGAAAGATCCTGAAGCACAAGATCCCACTCAAGAAGGCCACAACGAAGAAAGACGAGGTCCAACTGTACCCTGAGACATCAAGACGGATTCGAGCAGGATGGGCCGCCTACAGCAATATCAAGGAAGCGATCAAGCTCACTGGTAACAAGGTCAAAAAGAAAGAGCTGCTGAACCAATGCGTCATCCCAGCTTTGCTCTACGCAACAGAAACCTGGCAATTGCTTCTGTCTGAGATAGGAAGACTGCAACGCACGATGAACAAAATATGTGAAGACGCAGACGTCGACTCTGATGATTTTGTTATTCTGAAACGAATCACGGAACGGAAGCTAGCGTGGGCAGGGCATGTCGCTCGACAACCGCCTACCCGATGGTCAAGAAAAGTCACCGAGTGGACACCTCTGGGACAGAAAAGGAAAGCAGGTAGACCTCCTCTGAGATGGAGCGACGACATCATCAAAGCGAGAGACGACTTTCTTCACATCCGTTCTATGTCTGGTCAGAGAAGACGTGCTGGCATACTGGTGAGAAAGACTCCGTGGTCAACGTTGGCAAAGGACCGTTCAACCTGGAAGTTTCTGATCCACGCCGTCACATGACAACGCGAACAATGGATCTCTGAAGTATCTGAAGTAAGTAACAGTAATATCACCAGTTAGTCCAGCTTTTTTGTAGTTACTATCGAGGTAATCATTGTGTAGGACACACTAATGGCATATTTTGTACATAAATACTGTAATACAGCCGGTTTCGTACATAAAACACTTCTAACGGTATATGTCGTACATAGTTACGGTATTCGGATTCTACAAGAGTTTAATTTCGGACAGAGTTATCATTTTCATACTGAATTCCTCTTGAATTCATAATTTTGAAGAATTCAAGTTGACATTTTTCACATAACGTTGCGTTTCTAGAGGGAAATAAAGAACAGGATGATTCATGTAACTATTTCTTCTGAATAAGAAACAAGCAAAACTTAATCTGAGAGAACTTTAAATCGCAGGTAAAAAGGAGAAACGTTTGAGTGCGACTTTTTTCAAGTCGGACATCCTAGGTGTGCTCGTTTCTATGACCACCGAGCTGGTGCTCTCAACTTGCTCTTTGTTGAATTCAATGCACCGGTAATTCACATCAGATGTATACAGAAAAAAAGCAATGGAAACAGTGTATGAAAAACTCACAGGACTGGAAATTAGAAAGGTTACTACATCTTATTTTTCAAAAAACAGTCAGAAACGACTTTATCCAATATCCAACATTTTAAAATTCGGAATGGGAATTACTATTTCATGGAAGAAATAATGGAAATTTCAGAAAATGTTCCAAAAGATTTTCTGTATCTTATAAGGTCAGAAACGACCAAAAAGATTGGAAAAATGAATTAGTAGAGAAAACTTCAAATCCTTCGTGAGAACAATCGAAACATCTGAAAAGCGAAATATCGAATTCCTGTGTATACTTTTTACATGGAACAATTTTAGAAAAAAGAAAGTAACCTATTTTATTGAAAAGGATCCTAACTACGCATCCGACTGGCAATAGGACAAAAGTGTGAATTGAATAGCCATTAAAAGATTGCACTTATTCTGAGTATCGTATTGAATAGATGAAGTTGTAGTGGATAAATCAAGTCGTAGTCGAAACGCCCCAGAATAAAAAATACAAATATTGATTACATCTCAAAATAAAACAATGGTTTCAAAAGTCTCGATACCTTCTTGCTAAACTTATGGAATGGTAGGACTGTCACTGAAAATAGACATACCGTACTCATTCTTGATCATTTCCAGTGAAACAAGAGCTTTCGATCTTCGACGTGTAAAGAAGAAGAGCGAGATGTGGTGCAAAGACAATATTCAAATTACTGAGTGGAAAAAGTGTCGGATATCGCACAAATTAAGCCTGAGATGTGAAAGAAAAAGGATTAATATCAGAAGAAGAAAAAGTCCCGGTTAGAAAGAGAAAGAGAGGCTAAACTAAAGAACGCGGGATTAATCAACAATGAAATGGAATTAACGAAACACTGCGAATCAATGGTGTGGCTCACATGCTGATCTGGATATACGATTAGAAGGAATTACAAGAAGAGAGAGAACGGAGAGAGAGAGAGAGAGAGAGAGAGAGAGAGAGAGAGAGAGAGGAGGGAGAGAGAAAGAGGGAGAGAGAGAGAAGGAGAGAGAGAGAGAGAGAGAGAGAGAGAGAGAGAGAGAGAGAGAGAGAGAGGGGGAGAGAGAGAGAGAGAGACAGAGAGAGAGAGAGAGACAGAGAGAGAGGAGGGAGAGAGAAAGAGGGAGAGAGAGAGAGAAGAAGAGAGAGAGGGGGAGAGAGAGGGAGAGAGAGAGAGAAGAGAGAGAGTAGCAGGTAAAATAAGTTAGATGAACGAGCTACACAGCATGAAATTCAATGGTGCAAAAACGAAACAGCAAGTGGTGAGTTAAACGCAGGTGATTTTAGCCGAGTGTAATGGCCATTGCAACATCATTTTTTCCTTCACTACAAACTTCTATTTATACCTATCTACAGACTATAGAAGGGGAAATCAAAAGTTTTTCCCAAAATTAAGGAAAGAAATTAAAAGTAGTAAATAATGAACTACAGAACATGATCACTAATCAGTTTTATATTTAAAATTAAAAGAAAAATATAATTACAAAAACCAAAGCGCACAACTTTTCACTCCATTACTTCACAGAAACTAGAAAACAATTTAGTATTCCGCTCTAAATATTCTCGTTCATTTGTTTGGTCGAAACTCTTTGATCTCTTGTTCAACTAATGAGTCGTTCATGACAACAAAAAAGTGGGAGATCGGTCACTTTTGATAGATTTCTAATCTATGAGAAAGAGTATCCTGTGGAGTTAATGAATTTGAGTAGTCACTTCATTTAGAAGTTCAAATAAGATAGAAAGAATCAATAGATTCCAGCGAGGCTGTGTAGTTGAATAACCACCGTTTTTATAAATAACTGACCTTTTCTTGGAATTTTTTAATCGTATTCAGTTATCCAAGAAAATGGCAGTTTATAGAGGCTTTATCATACTTTTCTGGAACATCAAAACGACGGTGTTCAAACTGCAGATCTATAGAACATTTGATGACTTCAGAAGAAGTCCTACCATGAAATTAAGAAGACGTACATGTAACCAGAAAGTTCGAAATGGTAAATCCATGAGCCGCAAAAGGCAACAATTGGCAATTCATGGACTGGTCGGTTTAGTCTAAACAAATAATGAGATTTACACCTGTGTTTCTTCAAAACCACAAAGTGGAAACTGATATCGAGTGAGAGGACTTGTGCACTCTTTGGAGCATCATTCTCTCTTGTAAAAAGAGTGTCTCCTCAGACCCCTCTAATATAAGCAAACAAAGACGATGGGCTGTTCTGAAGTGTTCGCGGATTGAATTTAAGAAAACCGATAGTGCTACACATATGCCATGATACCAATCAAATAAAGTATTGATAATGAAAAATACTACATGCCGTAAAGTAAGAAACGACGAGTGGAAAAGTTTGCCGACAAGCCGAATTATGTTTCGTTTTCTAATTTTCTTACCGACCACTTTTGGAAATAGAAAATTACCTTGAGGCACAATACGTATGCGCAACCTCCGTCTTCAGAAGTCCTGAATATAGTTGGAGAATTGAGAGAAAAAAAACGACGAAATTTGTCTTACTGTAGCTTGCAAAAACATCGTAGATCAAAAAATAAAATACTGTATTTTCATCGATCGAAAATATTTTCTTTAATTTCTCGGTATACCGCGGTATTTTACCAAACTGCGAGCGTCGTAATGACTTACTTTGGAGCTAGCAGTTTACACTTGAAAATTTCTTTGAGGCAACAACTTCCAAAAATTTTTTTAGAAATGAAAAGTTGCCGATAGAAGCCACGATTTCCATTTAAAACCCATTTACGCATTTCTTTTAGTCTGATTAAGTGATATTTTCATCTGTTTACTTATATCCTCGATCAACACGATCAAAAATTGAATAGGAAAATTCACTTTCAAAAATTGCAAATTACAAAACCCGAAAAGCTGTACGAATCATAAGAAATTCAAAATGGCAATTATACTAATTGGAAGCAGGAAGAAAGATTTGCTGATGGCAGAGGATGTGGTCATTGTAGAAAACTGATCTCCATACTTGTCGAGAAGATCCAGAATAACTCCATTCGTCCATCCAAATCCCGTCTGAAATTTACTTTTATCAGACTTTTTTCTTTACTTCGAAGTGTTTATAGAGAAAAGAGGAGTGTGGAAAGAATCTGTATGGTATCCGAATATACTGTAACAAGCAAAGAATCCTGAAATAAGAGCGAAAATATTATTTCTTCTTTTAATTTTAACCATATTTTATGAAATTAAGTTTAAAATTTTAAAGAAAAGAAATTGGTTGTTTCCGTCTTCCTACCTGTACTTCATACTCTCCTCCACTTCCTGCGGAAGCCTCTTCCGAATGGATGGTCACATTGTATTTCTCGAACATTGCGTGAGTTCGGATGAAAGATTGGTAGGTGACTGTGAGCCATGACGTGGCCATCTTCTGAGCTACCTGGAACCACTTTGCTTATCATGGAGAACTGTGGCACACAGAAAGAGAGTTTTCTATCTTTTCTTTACTTTTCGTTTCCTAGGCATGAATCTGGAGTTTTTGACAGAAAAAAGTGAGTCGTATGGAATATGTTTTCTTTCGGAACTTCTATAATTCTCAAAAAACGGAAATTCTTTTCAGAACTCCAACTTTCTTACATCCTTTCACATTTTATTTTTGATATGAACTCAAATTGGATTGGAGATGTGCATAGGGGTATCGAAAAAGTCTTGTTTTGAAAGTTGGTGACTCATTTCTTCTAGAATCTACAGCGCTATTATTTCTTTAGATGCCGTTTTTGTGTTTTTGGGCATAGGAGACTGTGTTTCCTACGGTTCCGAACAAAATTACCCTCATCAATTCCGAATCTCCAGTCGTCCTGAATCCTTCGATAACCATGTGAATCATCGGTGGCCATGCGTTCTCCTTGTCCCATTGTTGCTCACTTCCCATCGCCAGTGATGTTGGCAGTCCCTTTGTGAATTTCATCACCCCGGCCCGCTGAAACGACTTTGTACTCAATCGGTAGAAACACTTTTTTCAGATTCCAAAAATGAGACGTAACAGCCCAAAGTTTTCGGAAAATACCAAAAACATAGGCTACTTAAAAGCATATTTGTCGCAAGGGTAAAAACAACATTCAAATTCGTTTTTTTTTCTAAAATACTCGAATTCAAATCAACAAGAACGTTCGAAACCTAAAAATTTTTTGAAAACATACGTTAAGATAGTCATGAACTCGATGAGGGATCACTTCATCTTCACTAAAGCACTTCGCGTACAGTGGAATCGCGTTTGAGACGTAGTAGGTGTTCGAGTGCGTCTGAAATGTATTGTCAATTAACTTGAAGATACAATCATTACCTTCTTCTCGACGTCATAGTCATACCAAATTCCATCCGTTTCATTCCAATGAATCTCCATCATCTCTTTCTTGGCCCATTCATACCGTTCCTGGTATACGGCGACCTTCTTGAAGTCACCTGGGATAATTCTGTTCATATCGATTAGAGCTGCACGGGATTCTGACTTTCAACTTTCATTTCAAAAATTCCATGAAAATCTATTTTCACCTTTTTAAAAATTTATTCCAGTTTTCTGATAGGATACGAAAACCATCATCATCCACCCCATTTTATTGTGAAAGTTCCATCTTGACCTCATTCTTCCTCTAACAAAATTATTTTTTGAAAATTTACCTCCAATTTCGTACAAGTTTGCCAGGATTCTTGAATTCGCACACATAAAAGCATTCAAATCGACTGGGACAATGCTCCATGTTCTGAAATCGACGTTTAAACCTCGAAGTGACTATGAATCATACCGAATACTGTCCATCCTGTGCTTTTCATCTCCGTCCTGGGAGAACCATCTGGTCGAGAAATCCCAACCTGTCTCGGCCGCTGACGCCACTTCTGACCACATACGATGACGGTCCTCTGGAATTTTGAAATTACAGTATTTTGCACTGCAAACTGTACTGCAATGAGTTATAGAGAGTGTAAACTCGAAAGTGGTAGACCGTGGTTGAGGAAATGGATTCGCTTATTTTTCACGGAGCACACTTCCGAACAGATCTTACAAGTTTTAAAATTTATCACCACTCTTCAAACAGAATCTCGCTACGCTCAGAAGGTTGGAATGTGTTATATTTTGAATGGTAATAACTTGGCTCCAAAAAATATTTAAGAAAGTCGATTTTTAGGTTAAACGTTTTCAATCCAATTCTTAGCGAACAAAATCTTCACTTTTGGTCCAAACTATGAGAATGTGTGATGTTTTTGATGAAGAATTCTGTTGGATTTGGATCCCATTTCTTTATGCAAGTTTTCAAACCTCACCTTCACTCTCCAAATGATGAGCCAGCTCATTATCTTCTCTGTAGGATTCTGGTCTTGGGACGCGCAGCTTCGCCTTGTACTGATAGTATGGAAACTTCTTGTTGCCTTCGTCATCCAGGTACCATGACATTCTGTTCTTAACCCAGAACTGGTACTCTTTTTCAAGAGACGGAAGGATTTCCTGAATACAATGGTCACATTCCACTTTTGTTTACAGAACGTTATCTAACAAAGATTACCAGGACAAACTCCAGGTCACCGGTGCCTAGGAAGTAGTCGTACACCATGGGAATGAGAAGCGGTGGTTGAGATCTTGTTAGGTAATAGACTCTACCACCGTTTGGGACGAAACCATGGCTGAAAAAGAACAATTAATTCATCTTTCATACGTGGTCCTATCAAAATGAATACCTCAATCAGAGTTGCACGGAATTCCATGAAGTCCTAGAAAGACGGGAGTGAGGATTTTATAAGCAGCTCAGGTTTGGTTGGAAGAACAACTTTTGTGAAGAGCCAACTCTTGGACACCCAAGTACACTGCGAAATTAATCATTACTATTATAAAACGCACGTGTAACAAAAAATGTTTGTATGTTTTCTTATATATATGTATATATGGATGTCGCGATATTTGTCTGGCTCGATTTGTCTTAATAACTCTCTTCGGAATATAGTTATTTGCTTGAAATTTTGAGAGACGATAGTCGTAATTTTTTATAAACGGACTGGACTTATTCCAAATCTCCACCTATCGGGATACTGTAGTTATGACCGAATAAGTGCAAATTGGGGTCAAATTTCACGTGTTACATATGCAATGTTCAACAACCAGCGAACACGTGTTTCTAAAGCGCAGTGGCAGATAAGTCGTTTACAAAACTTATCGAAACCCGATCATTTCCTGTCAGGACATTTTTCTTTTGCTTTTTGTGTAACCCTACAAGTGTGTGTTTTGTGCATTTAGTCTCCCAGGGGGCGAAGCCCCCGGGAGTAGAAAAAAACTTTTGTGCACTTGGTCTCCCAGGAGGCGAAGCCCCCGGGAGTAGAAAAAACTTTTGTGCACTTGGTCTCCCAGGGGGCGAAGCCCCCGGGATTAGAAAAATACTTTTGCCCATTTGGTCTCCCAGGGGGCGAAGCCCCCAGGAGTAGAAAAAAATATCGTTCGCCAGGGAACCCAGGGGCCGAGCCCCTGAAACAGAAAAACTTGAAAGAAGGTAGCTCATATGAGAAAAATTATTTCCTGCGCTTGAGTTTATCGATAGCAAAGAATACGACCATCCAAAAAAACACGCGAAACGCCTGAGCGCAGCGAAGGTTCAACAGCTAGTTTTATGATGTGTCAATTCCTCACTCCCGTCTTTGTAGCTTGGCGTCGGGATTCCGACTTTCGCCCTTTTTCACTTCTGATTTCCGAGAAAAATTTCACTTCCGTCTTCCGTTTTGAAAAATTTTACTTCCGTGCAACTCTGGCCTCAACCTTTACAGAAAGATTTCATTGTCATTAAGAGCAAGAATTATATGTTAAATACGACTATGAGAAGCATTTTTATCAAAAACATTCTTCCGCTTCCGTTCGAGGGTTTTTTCCGCGTCCCTCTCAACCCAATTACATAATCACTCACTTATCAACCATGTACGCCAAATTCTTGATGACCCCTCTTGCTGTTTCGTACATCTCAGAAAAGATAAGCCCTTTTAGAATCCAGAAAGTATCCCTGAATTCTTATTGGAAAAAGATGAATTCAGGTAAAAATACCAATAATAAAATTCCCTGAACCTTCCTCCTGGAATGATGAATGGATGCGGCACATAGAGAAGTGAATAATGGTCTTGATTACGTCGAACTTCATCATTCACCTGAATTTCGTGTAACCTACAGTAAAACAAACTACGGTAGAGTAATGGCAATTTCTAAAAACCTTTCTACACAAATCCCTCCATATTCTGTGCAGATGAAGAGCCCACCTCCTGTGATGATAGTCGTGAATATTCAAGAAGTTTGATGGGAAATCGACCCAATCCGTCGGAAACCTTCAACCTCGTATTCACATTCTCACTTTTCTCTCAACCCACCATTCGACTAACTCTGTTCCAGGTGGATTGAAATGAGCGTTGACAAATTCCCGGAGAATGGCGAGATCGTTCACACTTTCACCCAATTCATCAAAATGTCGCAACGTTGTGACTGTAACAATAAAAATGTTGCGATTTCTCCTGACCGTTTGATCTGTTTGAAACACTACAAGAAAACCCTATAATTCAATTAGAAGTTGTTTGTCCTCGAATTTTGATTTCCCCTGTGTTAAAAACCAGTTATCAGTGAAGATACCATCCATCAATACCTTGATGAATGGTACTCACTTTGATTTATGGCGAACTTTCAATCTCTCGAAGGAGGTAAAATCATTTCAAATACTAATCTTTTTATCATACTCAAGCTTATTGATAAAACCGGTGAAAGGTTATAAACTGTACCTAAAACTGGAACGAGTTAACAACTTCCGACATGGAAAAAAAATTGTGGTGTGACCGTTACTTTTCCCGAGTCAATAATCACCTCACTTTCGGGACAGGATGTAGTCACGAGGTTGACACATGTTACTCTTACTTTCAAAAAACAACAAAGATTTACCAGGATCGTGCTTCAGCGACATATCGACAAAGTGTTTCGAGTCTGGGAAAATGTGAGAATTTTGGACTGTCTGTAGAATCGGGCCATCACAGTATATTTGTCTGAATAGTTAATTTTTAGACTCCGTCAAGTACGGTAGATAACTGGAAGACTTACGCAAGAAGGTTTATTACAGTGTAAAGCATGGTTATGAATTCAGAGCAACAGCTACGCGAGTACCAGGTTTCATTTCAGTGTTTTCTTGTTTCTCCGACCACTGGAGGCGGGCTAACACTCCCCTCATCATTTGTTATCAAATCGCCTCTTACTCGCAACGAATTAGAGAGAGAAGAGAGGAAAAACAAGAAAAGGAAAAAATAAATAATTTGTGATCGCGCTCTAGGGCTAATTCCTACTACCTCCCGAGTGGAAGAGAATCACTCGGCGGCTCCCGTAATTTTACGGACACGTTTATTTTTATTTTTATTTTTCGTACTTTCTATTAGAAAATACAGAATTACTGATTAACATATTTTGAAAACATCATTATACACATCTCATATCGCATCACTCATACTTATTTCTCCCTTACAGAATAATGGGTGTTCAAGAAGTACAAGATGTTCTTGTGAACTTGTACAATGACTATATCAAGACAACACCGAAGAAGTTGAAAATTATCGATGCTTATATGGCGTACATCCTTTTCACTGGAATCTTCCAGGTAAAATTATTTGTTAGTTCCTAAACAATAGATATTTCCAGTTTCTTTATTGCCTGCTAGTCGGAACTTTCCCATTCAACGCCTTTTTGTCTGGATTCATCTCAACCGTCACTTCTTTCGTACTAGCTTGTAAGTTTTTATTACTCATTATACTCTTGACTGGCTATTTTCAGCATGCCTACGAACCCAAGTCAACCACGAAAACCGATCTCAATTCTCTGAGATCTCGGAGGAAAGAGCCTTTGGTGATTTTATTTTTGCTCACCTGATTCTTCATTTGGTTGTAGTCAACTTCCTCGGATAATTATCACTCGCAAAAAGCTTTCATTAATGGGTATCAGAGGTTTCATACCATTTTCTCGTCCACGTTGCTACTGAGTTTTTCAATCATTCCTGAAAACATTCAAGTGAATTTGAGTACCATGTAGCAATCCTAAACTAATTTATTTGTTATTGTGATATTTAATTTCTGGTTTTGTTTTAAATAAAAATGTTGCCAAACTGTTTCAGATTTTATTAATCCGTCCTGTCGGATATTTATCTCATCGTTTTCTTTAATTTTTCAACAGAATAACTTTTTCTATCACAGATGCTTCACATGAGACCAGCTCGTTTCCTGAAGAACGCCTTCACCAACCCGACCTAGTGAGTTTAATGTTTCCAGTCTTTTGAAATGACACTATTCAGCTACAAGTCGTACGGAGCATACGGAGGCTCAGCTTTCCTTCTCGCTGTCTACTTCTGTGAATGGAAGACTGTCGGTCAGTACGTCCCACTGTGGAACAAGAGATACGAATAAGCGTTTTCGAGCTCTATCTTGAACTTTCGAAATTTTCGGTAACATTTTTTTCGTCTTGTATAGATGAATAAATAGTCTTTAGCTACTCTCAAACTCTGCCTTCATGGATTTTTGTCCATAGAAAATATTTTGTTTAGAATCAGAGGAGTAATTTTTAGACCTTGTGGTGTATATTTTTCGAGGTTTGTATTTTCCATGATTGAAATATCAGCTCTCCTGCGTTAGGAAAGTTAAATTTGGAAAAAAAAAACAACGGTAGCTAAAATGGACGGGTTATTCTACTTTTTGTCGGAGATCAAAACTTCTTTCAATTTTGACTCCGAATTTTAGACTTTCGTACTAATTACCTATTAGTAATTATCTATCTCAATGTTCAAACGTCCTTTTCACGTTGCGAAATATTCTGGTCTTCAACATGAGTCATGTTATTCACTGAATTGACACAGAGTGTGGTGCGAGGAGTGCGCAGACATTAGACCACGCCCCTCTCAGTTCCAACGGTGGCCTCTCTCTCTCGTTGTTTTGTTCGTGTTTCCATAACTTCCGTTTTTATTGAATTTTCACGTTTTCAACGTCAGAAGATTCTAAAATGTTTTCCTTCTTATGGAAAGCGCCCGACACCGCGATCCCAGATTCCTACTTTGGTGAAGCTTTTGCTGCGATCGAACAAGCTCTGTGCTATGACGAAGTAAAAGACCCGGTAAGTTTTCTGATAAATTAAATACAAATTCCAAAGTTTATCCAAAATGTTATCTTTTTTGTTTCGAAAAGTGAATTTTCGATAGAAAAAATACGATTTAGAAGTTCCTGATGAGTTTTCACCTTGTTTCTCAATCCACGAAGATCTAGTCGCGGAGAAATTTACAAAATTAAATATAAGAATCATTTTAAACGGAAAATTAACATTTCTAGTGATGAAAAACTTACTTCAACCTCTATATTGCTTTGAACGAGAAGAAATGAGAATCAAAATTTGCTTATCTGATTTGGAGAAAAAAGACGTTAAAACGTGGAATATATCGCCATTCCCACTTTGTCTCACTGCAAAGAACGTGAATTCCACGTTTCATTTTGCAGGAGAACGCTCTCACCATGTACGAACGAGGTCTGAACCTTATGAAAGAAGGAGAACAACAGAAAGATGCGAAGAAAAGCGCACTCTACAAGAGTCTGATGGCCACGAAAAATAATGTGGAGAAACGGTTCGTTTTTGTTTTTTTTTAAACTAACCGCGAAAAAACGAGAATCGAAGTTGGAACGTATGAGATTTATCAAGAAAACTTCAGTTTTTTACTGTTTCTTTTGAATTTTCACTTATTCTTTTGAACTTCACTCGATATAACGATAAAAAAGAATTGGAATAATAGAAAAATGAGAAGTTCCACAAAAGTTCAATCTTATGTTTCAGTTTTTTAATGAAAAACTTATGTTGTCCGGTCATAAATTTAAATTTTTGGAAGACTGAACGTTTTCAGAGTGAAAAAACTGAAGAAAGAAGTCGCGAAACGAGCTAAGAAAGGAATCGTCCCAGCTCGATTAGAATATGAGAAGAAAGAGCCAATTGTGACGACAGAAGAGAAAGAATCGGAGGGAGAAGAAGAGAAAACTGTGGAAGATACGGTAAATTCACGTCATAAAGAAGATTTAATGGTTTCGACTTCAGAAAGAAGCTATCCGTGGAAATTTGGACTCATTCGGAGCCCAAGAAGCCGATTTGATCTACTTTTTGCCAGAGGGAGTGCAACTTTTCACTATCAACGTGAGATTTTGCTTTTCAAAATGATTTTTTTTGTTGAAAAGTACAAAAATTGACGTAGAAATAGTTTTTCGTTGTTATTGTTCAATATTCTTTTGAAAAATTTGTTTTTCTATTTTTGCAAACAAAAAACATTGAATATTTTATTTTTCAACTTGTTTCAGATAAAACTGAAACATCACATCATTCTCCGTCCGTTTTCATTGCAAAAAATACAATTAGAGATTTAGGAGATGAGGATAGGAATTAGAGGAATTTATTTCCAGACGGAACTAGGATGATCAGAAAACTCGAAATTCAAAAACGTTTGAAACACAAAACATTTTCAGGGAGATAGAACGACAGCGCCCACAGAACCAACGTCCCTCCAGATTCTTAGATTCTCGCCCAACGATACGGATTCTTTTGCATACGAAATGGATGAGCCGGGGGCTTTTATTCAGGTTAATTTTGGTCAATATTAATTTCAAGAGATCGACTTCTTAGTGAGACGAATTCAAATTGAAAAAGAAGATAATGAAATAGAGAGAAAGTATTGATCTAAAAAATAGGAGATCCGAGTATTAAAAATATAACTGTTTTTTTTCATAAAAAAAAGGCCGTCAGAAAGAGCAGGATATAGAAGACCCAAATCCCGAAGAAAGTAGCCTGAACGAAAAATGATGATCGAAGGCGGGGAACGAACTTCTGTCATGTGCAGGGAAAACAAAATCCACTACACTACGTCACCTTACATTATAAATCATGCAAAAGTCAATGTAATGTGTATTTACAGGTTGGTCCATGGGTTTACCCACTGATGAAGAACAAAACGCCGATCTTGAAAAACGAGTTTGGGGCCTATGTCGTCCCGAACCCGACCCAGGATAGTCCGAGTGAGTTTTAAAGAAGAAGACTTGACTGAATTCTTGAATTCGAACGGAAATAAATGAGTATTACAGACATGATGGTAGCCATCCTACTGTCACCAGACCTCGAAAAGCATCTCATCGAAGAGTTCCATCAGGTTCTCAAAGAATACGCAGATCTCCGAGAACAAGAAGTCGCCAAAGAACTAACAAGCGATGAATCGAACCGCTTGAGTCGCAGAATCGCCAACTTCCTCATTGAAGGTGAGTGATTTTAATAGAAAAAAGGTTTCGGGGAAACTATGGTTGTCTCATGTTTCACATGGAATTTTTCTAGTATGGTTTAACTGAGCATTAGTTCAACTTTGCGTACAAGACAGAAAGAATGAGAACATGACTATCGCTTTGAAAACTCTTTCTCTCTCTCTCTCTCTCTCTCTCTCTCTCTCTCTCTCTTTCTCCAATCGAAAAATCAAATTAGTACCGCCGGAAAATAATCCAACGACTTTCTTTTTTATCAACACGATTCCAGCCGGGAACAAAGTCGCCTGGGGTGTGGAGACGACAACAGTAAAAGCAGTCAGCAAAGTCGAAGTGAAAGGTGAAAAGTATCGAGCGACGTTGACGGAAACTGAAACACCGATGTCCATCAATCCGGCACTGAAAGGAAGTGTCGTCTACATGCACAAAGGAACCAAGGTGGTCGCAAAATGTACTAGATATCTTCGTAAGTTTTTTTTGTAAAAATTAATTCCTTTAAACTCATAAGTTGAAAACAAATATTTTTTCTGCTAAAAAATCTAAATATTTTTTTGCAAACACGTATGATTGGAGTTCTCGCGATACGAATTTTGTTCCGAATTTTTGAGTTGAGTAATTTTAAAAAAAAAAATTATCACTGTAAAGTTCAAATTCAGTTTTCCGGATGTGAGCTAAGAAAAATATTTTTTAAAGTTTTGGTTCTATCTGATGTGAAGTTCTGAATCTTCATAAAAACATCGATGTAACGAACAAAACTTTTAGTCGACAAGATTGGAGAAATGGGTGTGAGCGTAGGGAAGAGTCTGGCGGACGGAGCTCAACGAAGGTTTGGTGACGGAAAGACGGGCGGTCTCGTGTCAGGAACTATTAGTGAGTGGACTGGTGTCTGTTGGATGCTCAAAAACATGATTCAGCGGTTCTTGGAGGAGGAATCACAGGAGTGAGTACGGCGTGGATGGCCCTCGAAGATGGATCAAAAGTTCTATGCAGAAGCATCGCGAATCAGACTGTGCAGAATGTTAAGATTAAGTGAGTTATTTCTGCAAAGTTTTAGTTTTACGGTGAAATCTACGATAACCGCACGGTTTACCTCTCAAGCATGTTCTCGAAAGAATTCGAAATAATGTTGTGGTAAAATGTGAGTGAAGTTCTCATAAATTTGACTGTGAAATTCAAAATGTTCTTTTTCGTCTATTTTTCATATTGAAGTTCATTGCCCAGGATCTTCCTGTATGAACGGAACTGATCCTCAAAATAAAAAGGGGATTTTCGAACTTGGACCGTTATGAATAGTACAGTAGAACGATAATTGTGATTTTGTACCGAAACCTTGCCTTTACTGTAAGATGACTTTGGAAACCATGTTCTGAATAGAAAAAAGAATACATATCAGAAACTTCTTTTTAGATACGGCGACGACGCTGCAGAAACCACCCACCACGCTCTATTCGCAACAGGACACGGAACCCTAGCAGCGACTCAACTATGGGACCTCGGTCCGAGATCTGTTGCTGGGAGAATGGCACGAAAAGCGGGAATACAGGTAACCGTTGTGTCTCGTTTGTCACCGACACGTGCCTTTCAGATTGTCAACGACCTGCACCACAAGAATAGTGTCAAAGAAGGTGCCGGACCCCTGCCCGAGAAGAAGGCTCTTTAATCATATTTAAGCGAGTTTTTTTTCACAACCTCGTTTCATCCGAGTGCTCAAACATTCATAATAACAACGACGCATATTCTCTTGCCCCCTAGTCTTCCCACAGAAACTATTCTACGGTTGATTCATATGTACAAAGTAAAGAGATTTCAATCTTCATTCATCTATCGATCGATCGATGATCGCCGCATGTACTAACTAATGATACTTACTGATAATGATTAAACCCGGACAACACTTACGGAGCAAATAGATTATTAAAGGCGCTTCTGATTCATGCAAAGTTCTTGTACTCGTTGTCGACCAACTTGGCGATCGTGTTGAGTTGGATGTTGGAGGTTCCTTCGTAGATGGTTCCTACAAAGAAACTCATTTTTGTTGAACTTTTTGAAAATTTGTAGATTTTGTCACATTTTTTCGCAAAGGAAATTTTCAAAGCCAAAATCTTACCAATCTTCGAGTCTCTGTAGAATTTCTCGACTGGGAATTCCTTGGTGAATCCTACGCCTCCTAGCCATTCTACGCACTTCGATGTGACGTTGGTCGCGACCTGAGAATTTTGTTCCTCTCTCTCTCTCTCTCTTTCTCTCTCTCTCTCTCTCTCTCTCTCTCTCTCTCTTTCTCTCTCTCTCTCTCTCTCTTTCTCTCTCTCTCTCTCTCTCTCTCTCTCTCTCTCTTTCTCTCTCTCTCTCTCTCTTTCTCTCTCTCTCTCTCTCTCTCTCTCTCTCTCTCTCTCTCTCTCTCTCTCTCTCTCTCTCCCACCTGTGACGAGTACAACTTGGCCATTGCTGCCTCCTTGACGAATGGAATACCGTTCTCCTTCATTCTGGCGGCGTTGTAGACCAGAAGACGGGCGGCTTCGATTTCAACTGCAGCTTGGGCGACTTGATGTTGGAGACCCTGAAAAGAATATGATCGTACTGTAACTTCTCATCTCAAATTGCAGTACTGTAACCTTTCAAAAAATGAGTTATAACCGGGCACTCTCACAACCTTTAAAAATGTAGATGTGCAAGAAAACATATCCGTCAGAGAAGTTTCTCACCTGGAAGTCAATGAGTCTCTGTCCGAACTGCTGTCTCTGCTGGAGGTATGGGACTGTGTAGTCGTAGCATCCCTGTGCCAACCCGATCATCTGGGCACCGATTCCGATGCGACCGGCGTTGAGACACTCGATGGCGTACTTGTACCCTTTACCGTACTCGCCGAGGATCGCCGACTTGGGGACTCGGACAGAGTCGAAGTGGATGGGGCAGGTCGACGAGGCACGGATTCCGAGTTTGTCTTCCTAGAATAACAAGCTTATGTTTTATTTCTTTCTCTCTCTCTCTCTCTCTCTCTCTCTCTCTCTCTCTCTCTCTCTCTCTCTCTCTCTCTCTCTCTCTTTCTCTCCACCCCTAGGAACTCCGTGCAATTCTGGTATCCATGAAATGAAAAATAAAATGACAAAAAATTATTCAGATGGGAAAATACCTTCTTTCCTACAGTAACTCCTTCTTGATCTCTGTCAACCAAGAAGCAAGTGATACCCTTGTATCCCTTGGAGGTGTCTGCGTTGGCGAAAACAAGGAAGAATTTGGCGTGACCGGCGTTGGTGATCCACATCTTTGATCCTGGAATTCGGGAGACTTTGAAATGGTAGATAAAAGTACTTGTTTCATGTTCCGCGTTTCATCTTGACCAGAATCATGAAATAAACTTTTAAATATTCGTCTTTTGAAAACTGAAACTTCTACGAGAAAAGTGAAAACTACGACTAATACAGGTCAACATATCAACAATCTTACAATTGTGGAGACTTGAAATCTTGTAATTAGTCGGAATTTTATCGAGGTTGACAAAGACTAAAAGAACATAATAAAGCCTCGTTTGGGGTTTTCGAGAACGGTAAAAATGATGGGAAATGTCACAAAAGTTGCTTAACTCATCTTATTTTTGATAAATGAAAGAAATTTGTGAAATCAAATAAAAACATCAACTCACCACTAATCAAAAAGTCGTCTCCATCGGCTTTGGCAACTGTCTTCATGGCAAAAGCATCGGATCCAGATCCGGCTTCGGAAAGAGCAAAGGCACCGACGGCGTCAGTGGTCAACATCGAGAGGTACTTCTGCTTCTGATCTGCGGTTCCGAGTTGCAGGATGAGCGGGGCGACCAGGGTGTTCTGGACGTCGACGAACACGGAAACTGATGGGTCAATCTGAAAAATTTACGAGTTTACTTTTTCTCCTTCAGACTTCTTTGCTCAATACTTACCAGACGGACAAGACTAAAAAATGTTTTCACTGTTTTTTTTTTGGAAAATTAAATTCGTAAACTTAGAATGTTTTCAGTGTTATCTGCTTTCGGCGATTCAAAAATTTTATTCTCGATATTTGTATACACATCTGGAGTTCTTGTAGCTCTAATGGCGGATTTTAAAGAAAACCATGAAACCAAATTTTTAGAGTTCTAATTTTCAATTTTACGAAATTCATCTGAAATCTTGGCCTACTCAAAGACAGGAACTACTTTACCTCAAAACTGGGTAATCAAACCGACTCGAATTAACGCAAAAATTACCTTGGCAAGCTCCTCAATGACGAGGACAGCGTCAAAGAACGAACTCTCCGGTCCGTTGTACTTTTCTGGAACTTCGATTCCCATCAGTCCGTTCTCAAAGGCTCCTTTGATCACCACCTCAGAGAGCTGACTGTTGTCGTCCATTTCGCGCACTAGTGGCTTGATCACGTCATGGGCGAACTTCTTCACTGAAAATTATGATTTTGAGAAGGACACTAATTTTTCTTGATGTTCTTATATTAAAGGGGCTCGAACAACGTTTTCAAGGTTCATTGTGATCTTGCAGAAAAAAATTAATGAAAAATAAAAATAAAATCGATCATTTCAACCTTGTTTTTTTTCTACCGTTATTCGTAGTAAAAATGAACATTTTCTGGTGAAAACTAGTCTCTGAGTCTTCAGAGTAGCTCATTTTCAGTTAACACATTTAGAAAATCTTGATAATACTAAAAAAAATCCATAAAACAGACGAAAATAGTTACTAGCGAAAAAAAAAGAACGAGTAAGTCATACCAGTCTCGACAACATTTCTCTCATCTTCTGACAGCTGCTGGAGTGGTGGTGGGGCTGGTCCATCTGGGCGTGGCTTTCCTGAAAAAAAAGGTTACGGTAGTTTTGTGAGAAGGTTAGTTTAGAACAAGAGATAGAAGACGAACCTGTGATGGATCTCACAGCGAGGCGAGACGATTGGACGGCAGTAAGAAGGCACTTTCTTGAAAGACTCATCTGAATATCATGGTTGAACGAGAGAGAGAGAGAGAGAGAGAGAGAGAGAGAGAGAGAGAGAGAGAGAGAGAGAGAGAGAGCGAGAGGAAGAGAGAGAGAGAGAGAGAGAGAGAGAGAGAGAGAGAGAGAGAGAGAGAGAGAGAGAGAGAGAGAGAGAGAGAGAGAGAGAGAGAGAGGTGAAGATGAATTCTTCTAGTCTGAGAAACCAGCCCAAAGCGACAAGATTTTAAACACACCGTTGGGTAGACTACACTCCGCCCTAACATCACTGATCAACAAAGATACAACCAAGGGTCAATAAATTCAATCGAGCACATGTGATCGTTGTCTCTGTTTTGGAGATCACTCGTAGAGTCAGAAGTTGTTACTCAACTTGCCTTCAGACAATATCATTATGAGTGGTTGCATTACCTTTGCGGGGGGTATGACAAATATTTTTCCTTCCATATCGGGACCCCTGGTATATGATGGTGGTTACCACTTTCAAGCCAAAATCGGCGTAACTGAATCTAAATGGACCAATGCGTCTGCGGCGCGTCCTAATTTCCAATTGAGACAATTTACACCGGAAATACTTAGCAGATCAAAAACTTATGAACCCAAAAATACTCAATTCAAAAAAATATTATGAGATAGGTACAAACTGACAAATTGAAAAGTTACCACTAGACAAGAATTTTCTAGCTTACATCGAGCGTCGGAGCCTACCCTGATATGTTTAGCAGGTGGTAACATGAAATTGAGAGAGAGAGAAAAAAAAAGAGAGAGAGAGAGAGAGAGAGAGAGAGAGGGAGAGAGAGAGAGGGAGAGAAAGAGAGATAGATAGAATCATGTTTCGCCTGCTGGACACATCTTGATACGCTGAAGATCAACTCCTCTTACTCTCAAAAATTCAGCTTCATCACGTGGAAATGACAGCTCTGTAGTGAAGGTAACAGAGGAAGGAAGAGGGGCTAACACAGTTGTTGTTCAAACAGAGATACGTGCTGTGGGGAGAGTTGATCGTCCAATGTTTCTGACTACAATCATCAGGGTGTCGGAAAGATCATAAGATTGATAAGACGATCAGTGAACATTTTGTTATGATCTGGGACAATTAATGTAACCGAGACGGGAGGATCAAAATATGTTAAGGTCTACTGTTTATCGAGAAACATGTTTCTACTCGATTATTACAGCAACTTGTAGTTTTGTTTAGCGATCTGTCATTCACGATGAGCATTCACGCCAAAACGATGTCAATATGACAATAATTAAGATCGGGTTCATTTCGGTTCAGTTACGCCCGTTTCGGCTTGAAAGTGGTACCCACCAGAGTTGCACGGAAGTAAAATTTTTCAAAACGGAAGTCGGAAGTGAATTTTTAAAACGGAAGTCGGAAGTGAATTTTTAAAACGGAAGTCGGAAGTCGGAAGCGAATTTTTAAAACGGAAGTCGGAAGTGAATTTTTTTTCACGGAAGTGGGAAGACGGAAGTGAAATTTTTTTCACGGAAGTCGGAAGTCAGAAGTGAAAAAAGGGCGGAAGTCGGAAGGCGGAAGTAGAATTTTTAAAACGGAAGTCGGAAGTGAATTTTTTTTTTCACGGAAGTGGGAAGACGGAAGTGAAATTTTTTCACGGAAGTCGGAAGTCAGAAGTGAAAAAAGGGCGGAAGTCGGAAGGCGGAAGTAGAATTTTTTCAACGGTAGTTGGGAGTGCAAAAAAGTTGAAAAAACCCATTGATATTGTATATTCGCGCATTCTCAACAGGTGATAGGTCAATTCCAAACTGAGCAGAAACGATTTCACGGTTTTTTCGTCATTTTTCACGAAAAATTTTTTTGACGGAACTAGGAAGTAGAATTAGTTGGCATTTGGTAAAACGCACCGGTTGCACCGGGAGCACCGGGTGATTCGTATTCAGGCTTAGGCTGAACCTACCGCTTTGTGACCGAAGAGTGCGAGAGAAAACATGAACAAAACGTTCCGGAGCGTTAAAACTCCAGCGGTTCGAGCATTGCGAGAAAAATCTACTTGTGATTAAATGGAACAGCAAGAGCTTACCGACAGCCTAATGGAGATAAATCACTGTTAAAATTTGATTTAAAAATATTTGAGTAGAGTACTCATGTGCACAAGGTTCTTTTTACAATTTTTTAGCTACTGTTTGGTATTCACGTGAATCATCGTGAACTTCTCTCATCGAAATGTAAATCACCGCGTGCATATTCTTGCGTGCGACCTGTCAATGATTTCATCGAGTTGCAGGCGGCAGAGCCACTGCCACCGCACTGAGTACACACAACAGTTCAGTTCTTTTTTGCCATCATTCTCGTAGTTCGGTCAGAACAAGAAACGTTCTCGTCGCGCCATGTCGAGCAGCTATCAAGAAGAAATCCAGGATTTCTTTCACAAAGGAAAACTACACGAGAAACAAGAGAATCTGGTGAGTGTTCGAACTTTTGATCATTTTTTCTTCCCTAAATAGAATTTTTTCCTGGTATCTTCTTATTCCAAAACTTTTTTTACTTCTTCAACTTTTTTCCGAAAAATGTGTCGAAATTCGCATCTTTTTCTGGGAAAAAATCTTGAAATGTCCACGGATTTTTCAATCCCATTATCTTTGTTTCCATATTTCTTTTTTTAATTGTATTGAATATACTTCAATTTTTTCAGTATTTTAAAATATTTATGGTAATTCTATTTATCGTATTAGCACCAGGGTACATTGTTGGTGTGAAATTTATTTAAGGGTTATAAAACGTTACTTATTACATTCATTCCTGAACTTTCTTTTTAAAAATACTCTGAATTTTTCAAATGTTGTTTTTTCCACTCTATCTTCAATACGAACAACAGAACCCTTAAAATTCAATACTCTTTCGTCGTTACCCAATCCTCTCAATATTTGTTCAACTCTGAATGACTCACATTGTATTTGTTTCAGTTCGATGCCGCCGATTGCTACGAAAAAGGTCTCAATCTGCTGATCGCTTACGAGAAAGATTTGATTGAGAACGAAGAGTTCAAGAGTCTACTTGGGGAGAGAAGAGACATTGAGAAAAGGTGATTCACTGTTTGGTGGTGGTGCTGGTGCTGCGATTATTGAACATTTGGTCTGTTCCTGATAGAAACGAAGTCACACTGGTAAACAAGAAACTATTGTAGATAAAAGAGATGCACGGAATTTCAAGACTTCCGATTTTCGTTAGAAAATTTTATTTCCGTGAGATAGAAATTCGTCAAAAATGAGAAAAAAGTTATACCTTTGTTGCAGCCTAAATCATTTGAGAATGAGCAACTGCCCAATATTTCTGAGTTCATTCGATTTTTTCACTTTTGACTTTCTTTCAGAATTTTTTTTACTTCCGTGCGACTCTGGTAGACAAGGAGTTAGAATCAAAATAATTTCATTGTTAAATATAACTGTTAGTATCGTCTTACTAGCACTTTTACCAAACCAACTTCTGCTGGTTTTGGTAATGTTCTTCTTTGTAACTTTTTTTCCTCGAATTAAGTTCACAATTTCAAAAAAATATACCACTGCGCGGCTTAATCGAGAAACATGTTTCTATCAGACGATTATAGCGATTGGTGATTTGTTCAACAATGAATCCATTACAATGAACATTCATGTCGAAACGAATTTGGGTATAAAACACAACTAGCATTGTTTATCACAAATCCTGTTAAGATTAAACAAAATCCGAAGTGAGCTACAAGAAGCAGAAGAGGAAGAAGAAATCGAGTACGAACTCGCCTTCAGTCTCCCCGAAGTCGTCCGTCTTTTCACTATAGATGTAAGAGGTTTGACAAGTTGTTCTAGAATTTTCTTCAGGGAGAAGTCGTGAGTCCGCCTTCTGAGCCCACATCTCTACAGGTACTCAAGTCTGGTGACTCGTTCATACTTCAGGTATTGTTTGAGTTTTTAAAGTGGCAAGAAATTAAACTTCGAATCTTCTTTCTGAAGTACTGAAAGTATCCACGAAATTGAATATATCATTTGCGATAATATGTTTTCATCTTTCGAAAAAAACTCCTCTATTTAGGGAATTTCACTTTTAAAAAATTTGACCGATCATTTCTCAACTTTTCAAAGTTTTCGATATGTTTCTTATTTAAAATATATTTTCCTGAGAATTTTGTAAAATTTATGAATCTGATGCGAGAAAAAGTTCTAGGTTGGAACATGGGTCTATCCACTGGAAAAGAAAATTCCCGTCATGCTCAACGAGTTTGGGGCGTATATCTTTCCTAATCCGACACCAGAAAACCCAGGTAAGGTTCATAATTATATTTAAACTTTAAATTTCAGAACACCTAACTGCCTTGTTACTTCCTGGCAACCTCGACACGGAGTTATTGACAGATTTCCAGACGATTTTATCCGAAAAGGTCGACTTTCACGAGAAAAGTGTCGAAAGCCAGTTAACTGTGGAGCAAAAGCAGAGAGCCAGTCAACGGATTTCGCAGTTTTTGATAAAAAGTTTGATTCGAACTGTACAAACATAATAAAACTTCGTTCTACAGAAGGCCTCGAGCTCGGTGGAAAATTCGAGCACAAGACTGAGAAAATGTCAGCAAAAATCGAGAAGAGAGGCGAAAAGTGAGTTCTGAAGACGATTTTTCAAAGTTAAAAGTCATGAAAACTCGAAGCACTTCGAACTGAAAGAGCAAAATCCACTCTACCACGACACATTCTGTTTTGATAACGTAACTAAATCTCAACTCGCAGATACCGCGCAAAAACCGCCTCAAGAGACCGAGCTGTCGCAGTTCCACGTCCAGTTAAAGGAGGAGTCGTGGTAGTTCACAAAGGAACGACTGCCGTAGCGAAGGTCACTACGAAGATTGGTAACATCCTTATGTAACCATACTGTAGAAGATCAATTCAGTCACGATCTTAACCGACGTAAGCAACGCTATCGGCAAACGTTTGGCTAAAGGAGCACAGAAAGTTGTTGACAAAGACAAGGTTGGAGCAACAACTGGCACGATTGGTAGGTTCGAGAAGACAATCAGGCACGTGTCAGCCACAAATGGGTCACTCTTCGAGTTCGTGACAACCACAAAAAAGCTCATAATATAACGAGCAAACATTTAGGATCTTGTTTTGTGAAATTCCCGTTAACATTCAATAGTTTGAACTAAATAGTACTATTTTTGTTTTCGATGAGGAAAGAAAATACAACAGTCATGATGAAAAAAGAAAGAATATTGAAATAAAAATTGTAGATCAAGAATACGGTGAACATGAAAGTTGCTCAAAGTGTGACCGTTACTGTACACGATCAATCCCCTGCAAGCCACAAACGAGAAACATGTGGAGAAGATTCGAGTAACTAAAAAGAAAGACAAAAATGTGAGAAAACAGAATCGGGACAAACAGATCATAAAATCTTTTTCTTATCATCCGGGCAGTTACTACTTCACATGAGTGTGATCGCTAAACATCAATAACTATCCGAATCGAAGTGTAGAAATTATGCCGGAATTTCACAGACTAAAAGCATTTGTGTAAACTCTTGAGAGAAAACAACACGTTATCTTATCACATACGGTACGCCACAAAGAGCTTCCAAATGAACCTTTTAAAACATCCGGGAATAAGTAAAAACACACAATCTATGCATTCAGAAGTCCTCGGCGGTGGAGCAATGGGATTCGGAGCACTGATAAAGTCATTGGAAAAAGGAAGTAAAACACTGATTGTATCATTATCAGGCACGGCGGTACAAAATGTTCAACACAAGTTTTTGTGAATCTAGGGCGGAGATGATAAGAATGTTTAGGTACGGTGACGAAGCAGCAGCAACCACTTCTGAAATGTTTCAAGCGGGGAGTGACGTGGCAGAAGGAGGGATAAATATTGTTAATTTAACACATCGGTCACTAGCGACCATAGTGGGTACCACGGCTGGAATGAAGGTGGGAAAATGAAGGAAATGTATGAG
The DNA here is from genome assembly GCA_963978915.1 of Caenorhabditis parvicauda. Lineage (NCBI taxonomy): Eukaryota > Metazoa > Nematoda > Chromadorea > Rhabditida > Rhabditidae > Caenorhabditis > Caenorhabditis parvicauda. Next base: position 10,356,014 of record OZ022254.1, read on the forward strand.
TCAAGTGCATTTCAGACGGTGACAGATTTATACACGGCAAACTGCGTGGATCCTAAAGATCCTCTGATGGCAAAACTTTTCGTTCACCTCAGCCCGCCGGTAGACCCGAAAAAAGGTCCGGAAATGATAAAAGACAAGGAGGGAGAACAACTTCAACTACCTGAAGCACCGCCACCGTATGAAGTACAATTGTTAGAGAAGGATAAACATTTGTAAAAAGGAAAAACGAAAATATTTTTGAATAAATATTTATGAAATCGCGCTCTTTTGCACTTTGTCGTTTTACGAGAATATTTTTATTTCGCGAATTTTTTTCGCAATCTTTTTCTTCTCTACAGATGGCGCCACCGAAAAGAAAGCTTGTCGAGAAAAGGTAATTTTTGTTTTCAAAGTGAATTTGAAAAATCTTACGTTCAGCACATATCTAGCAAAAAGTCTGACCGATTTCAAACTCGCGGCTGTCGCATTTTTGTAAAATAAGTACGGTAGGGTCGGAACTCTCACAACGAACAGTTAGATCTTTGTGGATTTAAATTATTATTATTACTTTCAGTCCATTGAAATTGAAGGCGCATTACTTTATCGTTCATGTATTTCAAAGCGAAACTGCTACGGTAACTTAGTAACCGATTTACGGAGGTCAGACTTTTTTACAGGTAGAGGAAGATCTGTGTTCAGTGCTGCATCGAGTATTGTGAGAAACGTAATTTCATTAATATAGAACGATTTATTATAGAAATGATAAGAAAAGGAGCTATGGTTACTTAAAGTAATTCACGTGGGTCAAGTGACGTTAAAACACTACTTTCAGTAAAGAAGAAGTGAAAGAGAAAGACGTGGAGAGTGAAGAGGAAATCGAGGATGAAGAGATGAATGAGGAAGAAGTTGACGATGAAGAAGTAGCAGAAGATGATGAACTTGAAGAACCATCTGAAGGAACTTCCAAGTCCATTGACCCTGAAGAGAAGCAGAAAAAGTCGGGGGTATGTCTATATTTGATAGTTTTGAATTACAATTCTTCAGGTTCTCTACTTCCCTACAATCCCACCACGATACACAATCAAAAGAATGCTGGAATACTTTGAAAAACTAGCTCCTGGTCAGATTGGGCGTATTTATCTCATGGTATTTCTCTGATCCATTTTTCTTTTTGGTAAGATTGTTTCAGAGAAACAAATTCTCTAAATCACTGGACTCTCGCTATTCCGATGGTTGGCTGGAGATTAAGAAAAAGAAGGTAAATTAGTTTTTTTTTTGAGAAATTCGAACTAAATCACATTCAGATTGCCAAACAGCTAGCGGCCAGTGTGGATAACACGTTGATTGGTGGTAGTAGAAGAGATCCTGTTTCTACTATGTTCTGGAACATTCGATATCTGTCGGGGTAAAATTTTTATTTCAGAAATATTAAAACGACAAAATGGAAAAAAAACTGATTTTTCCATACCAAAGTTATCAAAAGGCAGCCTTTTTCGTTAATAATGAAAAAAACGGATAATTTTATAATTTTTAAAAGTAGCCATTTTTTCTACTAAAGGGGTAAATTTTCCAGATTGTAACAGTAATTGTATCACAATTTTCATACTTTTTCGTTGAAGACTGACGAAAATACAGTAGCGTTCAAAAGTTTAGAAAGTTTTTATTTTTGGTCATAACTCTTGTCAAACTTAACCAATCGACATGATTTTTTGTCGGAGAACACATCAACTCATGAGAAATCTAATTTTGAAAAAAATCAGGATTACTGTAGCTACATTTTGATCTACAGCGTTTTTACGAAACCGCGACTTTTGAACTGATTTTTCACTTTCTTTTTTTTAATTTTTTTTGAAGGTTTTTTCCCGATTTTTTGTACTTTTTTCTTTCTATACTACTAACAATACTTTTTAAGTAATGGGAAAAGGAAAAGAAGTGCCCACCGACCAGCAGAAACTGATCATCGATGCTGTCCTGTCAGGAATACGACAGAATCAAGTTGCACGAGTATTTCAAGTTCACGAAACCACTGTATCCCGAATTTTGAAAAGATTCCGAAAGTTTGGAGTTTTTGGAGTGTTGCCAAGATCAGGACGGCCACGGAAGACGACAGCAAGAGACGACGCACTGATTGTTCGCCATTCACGTCTCAATCCGCGTCTGACCGGAGAAGACATCAAGAAGGATATGGTCGCTGGAAACGTTGCCAGAGTCTCTGTTTCTACAGTCAAACGTCGTCTAAGAGCTGCTGGGTTATTTGGAAGACGTCCTTGTAAGAAGCCAATGATTTCTGAGAAAAACAGAAAGGCTAGAGTTGAGTGGGCAAAAGACCATTTGAGCTGGACCGTCCACGACTGGAGGAAAATCCTTTTTTCCGATGAAAGTAAGTTTTGTTTGTTTGGTTCCGATGGCATTAAGTATGTCAGAAGGCCAATCAACAGCCGGTTCAGTTCTAGGTACCAATTGCCCACGATGAAGCACGGTGGCGGTAGCGTCATGTTGTGGGGTTCGTTTAGTTACGACGGCGTTGGCCCATTGCACTGGATTCAGGGCAAAATGAATGCCAATGACTACAAGGATATTATTGTTAATGTTCTTGTACCATTTGCTGGTGCCAACATGCCGATTGGTTGGGTGTTTCAACAAGATAACGACCCGAAACACACTAGCCGTCTTGTTCGCGAATGTCTCCAGGATGAGGCTATCGATGTTCTTCCGTGGCCCAGTCAGTCTCCAGACCTCAACCCTATAGAGCACTTATGGGAAGAACTCGAGAGACGCGTTTCCGGCCATTACACATCCAATGCCGCGCAAAAATACGCGGTTTTACAAGAAGAGTGGAAAAAAATTCCGCGAGTCAAGTTGGAGAACTTGATTGAGAGCATGCCGAGAAGATGTAAAGCCGTCATTGATAATTTTGGTTATGCCACTAAGTATTAAGGTTTTAATAATGTTTTGATGTTCATTCCTTATCGATTTGAATTGTTACAACCGTTTACCATTATGTTTTTGAGTTTGTGGAAAATGTGTTTTTTATAGTGTCTGAGAATAAATTTTTTTTATTTTTTTCTCTTTTGGTCTGATTTGAATTCGTTTTGACATAAGATGTAATAATGTTTGAAGTATTACCATTCAAAAAATCAGACCGATAGGTGAGGTTTGACAAGAGTTATGGCCGAAAATAAAAACTTTCTAAACTTTTGAACGCTACTGTACATAGATTTCCTCGGAAATTTATCAAAATTAAGACAATTTCAAGTATATTCTAGCTTTAAATGGGTCCATCTTCAAGAACAACTCCAATACGAGAAGCAAGTTGAAAAGAAGAGGATGCAAGTTGAGATTGCTCAGGTTAAACTACATGTCTGAAGTATTCTTCAAGATAAATGTTTCAGGCTCGACGTGTTGCTGCTCATTTCGAAGAGTCTGTAGAAAAGGGTCGTCATCTGAAGAAGCTCGAAGAGAAGGTGAGTTTTGTTTTCACACTGAAAAAATTTAAATGGTTATCGAAGAAGCTCTCCACGATATGCATGGGCATAGTGCCAATCATTGAAATTGCCAACCGGCTTGGATTTTGATTAGTAGGACTTCTTGACGTTGAAGATGGTTCAGATGACAGAATTTTTGCTTACATCGTCTTCAGGAATTTGTAATCTGATGTAACATTAAACGCCGACGACGTCGTCGGAAAAAATTTTTTGAATCCATTTCAGAATCGGACATTCGATTCTGACGTCGTCGTCGATGACGTCGAATAGATTCTATTATGCATTCGGAAAAAATAAATTTTTTTGATGACGTCATCGACGATCTCACCATAAGCAAAAATTCTGCCATCTGAACCATCGCCTATCTATCTATCAATCTCTCTCTCCCTTTCTCTCTCTCCCTCTCTCTCCCTCCTCTCTCTCTCTCTCTCTCTCTCCCTCCCTCTCTCTCTCTCTCTCTCTCTCTCTCTCTCTCTCTCTCTCTCTCTCTCTCCCTCTCTCTCTCTCCCTTTCTCTCCCTCTCTCTCTCCCTCTCTCTCTCTCTCTCTCTCTCTCTCTCTCTCTCTCTCTCTCTCTCTCTCTCTCTCGCTCTCTCTCTCTCTTTCGCTTTCTCTCTCTCTCTCTCTCTCTCTCTCTCTCTCTCTCTCTCTCTCTCTCTCTCTCTCTCTCTCTTTTCCTTTTCTCTCTCAATCTTCATTTTCAGGTTCGGTCCCAAGGCGGCAAATGGCAAGAGTTCCACAGAGAAGTCAAACAAAATAAGGCGTTGAAATCGACGAAACAGCGCAAGAACAAGGCGAGCAACGAAGAGAAAGACCAGGTTATGCAAATGATCTTCGGATGATTTTTCTTTTCTCCCCAAAATTAATCAGATTCTGTTGTTTTTGTTGTTGTTTCAGATATAAATTGTTAACTTTTAACTTATCATTCATTTCACATCTTTTTATTTAAATTTTTTTCACTATTCCTAATCGGAAAAAAACGACTAGTCACCTAGATAAAATTTATACAAATTTATACCAGAAGTTCTGGAATCAACCTGGTTCTCGAGGTTCGCACATATATCGCTAGAAGCATGGCCGTTTTCAAACGCGCTCTAATCTCAATTTTGCAGAATGAGTACGGTAACTCTCACAACGAACAGTTAGATCTTTGTGGATTTACATTATTATTCTTACTTTCAGTCCATTGAAATTGAAGGCGCATTACTTAAATCGTTCTTGTATTTCGAGGCGAATTTAAGTTCCCGATTTACGGAGGCCAGATTTTTTAACAGGTAGAGGAAGCTATGTGGTTCGTAACATAAAGCACGCTTGGTTTCACTGCCGAATGTTTCAACGAATCACTTGTTTGAATAACACTAGGAAGAGAACATGTAATTCAAAAAGATTGGATTTTTGTCGAATTTCTGAAAAATATGATTCATCAAAAGAATATTTGAATTCAATTTTGATATTACTAAATCAATTCGATGGAGGAACTTTAAAAATATTTTCCTCGGCTCAGAAAAAATGGTAACATAGTTTTCGAAGGGGTTCAAGCTGACAAGTTTTCCGATTTTCGAGCCGAAAATTTTTGTCTCAGAATTGACTAAAAGCATAGGAATTGATAGATTCAATCATTCTGAATCGTTTGGGATAGGTCTCGCCTCTGGAAATCTGCTAGGAGTCGAGTTACAGAAGATCAAAGTTGGACGATTTTCAACGTCCACTTCAGATGCCTGTAACTTCAGAATCGAGCCTCAGAATCCAGGAAGACTATGTTTTCCGTGCATCTTGTACCTTCATGATTCAATAAAATGCGAACTCGAGAAAATTTTTTTTTAAATTGAATTAATGTGGAAACGTCGAAAATTATTTATTTCCATAGTTATTGGACAATATTTCCAAAATTATCGGATAACATTTCCACATTTATTCGGAATTATTTCCATAAATATTGGACAAAATTTCCACATTTATTGGACAATATTTCCAAAAATATCGGACAAAATTTCCACATTTATTCCAAAAAAATTGGACAAAATTTCCACATTTATTCCAAAAAAATTGGACAAAATTTCCAGATTTATTCAACAATATTTCCATAAATATTGGACAAAATTTCCAGATTTATTCAACAATATTTCCATAAATATTGGACAAAATTTCCACATTTTTTCAACAATATTTCCATAAATATTGGACAAAATTTCCACATTTATTCAACATTTTTTCCAAAAATATTGGACAAAATTTCCACATTTATTCAACATTTTTTCCAAAAATATCGGACAAAATTTCCACATTTATTCAACATTATTTCCAAAAAATATCGGACAACACTTCCACATTTATTCAACATTATTTCCAAAAAATATCGGACAACATTCCCACATTTATTCAACATTATTTCCAAAAATATCCGACAAAAGTTGTGCAAAACTGCCTAACAGTGAGAAACGAACCCTCGTTGAAGCCGTGAAAGGCAACTGCTTTAACCACTCGACCAACTCAGGAAAGTGAAATTAAATTAGATCTACTGAAAGTTAAATTAGATCTACTAAAAGTTAAATTAGAATTAGCACGAACTAGCTTAACTTTTAGTAGATCTAATTTAACTTTCAGTAGATCTAATTTACTTTTCTATAGATCTAATTTACGGATATTCCTTAGCTTTTCGCTTTTTAATACCATTATTATACTCGCAGAAGCCATAATATATTACAATTTATCTTTAAAAAATAATAGAAAAATACAAACAATGTGTTTGAATGAAAATTGAGCAGGAAACTATTAGAAGTCGAGATTCCTTAGGGTGACTGGCTCGGGATCTTCACATTCTCCAAGACATTATCATTGAGGACCTGAAATAACACTGTTAGGAGATTCGAAGAGCTTTACGACTCACCATTTCCCATCACCTTTGGTGGCTCCTTTTGGTTGTGGAGTCGCAACGATGAAGTCCCTATGATAGCCAAATTTTCGCAGAATACACCTGCTTACGTTCTGATTGTAGACCTGGAACGATCATGTTTAATCCATGAAATTTTCTGAAATTGACTGGAAACTTATTTATCTTGCTTCGTACTCGAGACTCAATGAAAATTTATATTTTCAATCATTTTCCGGTGATCGTGATTGTATTAGCAAACTATTCTTGGAAGACATGACAGTATCAGCGTGAAATTAATTTAAGTTAAGTCTTTTGGAAAATAGAGATTTCATACTGCAACACAATGAATTATTGAACGGTAGTTTACTTTGAGAATCAGATTTACTATTGATGATCGCTTGAATTCAAAGTTTTCTTTTTTGAAAGATTTGAAAATGTAAATATAGTTGAATAAATTTAAATTAAATTAAATTGGTTTGAATTAACCAACTGTTTCCCTGCAGACGCGGCGATTTTGGCTAGTTTTTCTCACTTTAAAAATTCTAGTTCTTGATTTACCAGGTTTTCCGATATCCAACAAGCTTATAATAAGAGAAAATTACTGTTGGCAGCAGTTTGAAGATCGAGATCAGAAGATTGACATAGTGAAAATTGAGAAAAACTAGCCAAAATGGCTACATCAGTTTCCCTACTGCCTTGAATCTCAAAAATACCTGCATGAATCGACGTCCAGGGGTTGGGGATCTTTATCTTCACCAATGGGGATTTTTGACCTTCTCCTCATCATTGAAAATCTGAAATAAAAATTCTTAGAAATAATGAATATATAAGTACTTTACAACTTACCATTTTCAACCGTCCTCCTTCAAACCTGGAAATATAATCTAACCTCCTCTGAGTCTAAGGAGAAATGGTGCTCAGTCACTGATGCCAGCTAAAATTCGAAAAATACAATGAAATCAATGAACCACAATGTTTGATGAAGAGGTGAAAGGGAATATTATAACTTTGATTATGAGCGATTCGAATGAGTAAAAATTTACCAGAAATAGTTTTGCAAAAATTTTAGTGAATACAAAAAAGCACTAGAAAGCAGAATGAGACCATGAACTGAACAAAGAAGAAAAACTATTAAAAATTTTCAAGGCCTAAATTTTCGAAACTAAATTTGACTATAAAAGGACAACGATTAACGGGAAATTAGTTTTATTTGATTCATTCTGATGGAATTTATTTTACAAAAGAATCTAAGTACAATTCTTCCGATTGCAAAAAGGAACATTTAGCAAATGAAGAAGAGAAAGTTTCGAAAAATAAAAAAACAACTATGGTTGTTCCATGCAACCCTTGCAGAAAGTTCGTGGACAGTCATCCTGTGTTTTTTATTTTTTTATTTTTCCGTTTTGCTGATTTTTCGCGTTCAGATGCGATTTTCAGTGATTCATTACCACAGGAAGCTTTGTAATAATTTCCAGAGATAGTTTGATCATTTGGTCGTTCCGTAGTTCCTTACATGACGGAGGTGTACGCAACTGTTAAGAATTGTTTTGAAACATTTGAAAAAATTCCCCTGATAAATGGAGATTCTGTATTATTGATTTTAAATAGATTAATTTGTTCACAGCACTCTTTCAACTTGTAAGAACAATCAATCGGGTATCGCGATATCATACAAGATTGGATTTATTAGTTATACTCTAAAAATTTTAAGGCTGGTGTGAAAATAGGCTGGTGTGAAGGGTTGCTCTGAACGTCCATGAGCTGGGCATGGGGATGTGCATCGGATGGACAGATGGTGGGCATAGGATGGGGTATCTGGATCATAAAGATGTGGATGATCACCGCAATCTTTCACGGGGTTCTATCATGACTGTTCACATATATCGCTAGAAGCACGGCCGTTTTCAAACGCGCTCTAATCTCAATTTTGCAGAATGAGTACGGTAACTCTCACAACGAACAGTTAGATCTTTGTGGATTTACATTATTGTTCTTACTTTCAGTTCATTGAAATTTAAGGCGCATCACTTAATCGTTCTTGTGTTTCAAGACGAAACTGCTACAGTACTAAGTAACCGATTTACGGAGGCCAGATTTTTTTACAGGTAGAGAAAGCTATGTGCTGTTTAAAACGATTAACTCTGAAAAAGAGATGTTTCACAATCCAAAAAGGCGTCATACACGCATCTTAGCCGTATAACTTCCAATAACCCTGCGTATAACATTCCGTTATGACTATGACCTTTTGGATGTGAACTCCTGGTGCATGCCCCTTGTGATCTTGACCCTGATCATTCCATGTCTCTGTGCTGACGCCGCGAGGTGTATCACAGACCCCAACCTTGTCGACTACAAAGGTTACTTCAGACATGTTGAGACTTCATGTCATATAAGCACCGTCAAGGCATATTATGTTATAGTCCGCAAAATATAATGTGGTTTTATATTTGTCTCTTCTATCCCAAAAAGTAATTTTGGTGAAGTTCCGATAGTACCACTCTAGATCTAATTTCACTTTTTTGGTAAATTAGATCTAATTAGATCTAATTTAACTTTTCGGGTAAATTAGATCTAATTAGATCTAATTTACTTATTTTTTATTTTTTTTTATAACTTCACAATAATTGGGAATTTCCAAAATCTGTGAAAAACGTATTCTTATAAATGAGTATTCTATCCCAAAAAGTAATTTTTGTGACGTCCCGGTGACACCACTCTAGATCTAATTTATATTTTTTGGTAAATTAGATCTAATTAGATCTAATTTACTTATTTATTTTTTAATTTTTTTTATAACTTCACAATAATTGGGAATTTCCAAAATCTGTGAAAAACGTATTCTTATAATCGAGTATTCTATCCCAAAAAGTAATTTTTGTGACGTCCCGTTGACACCACTCTAGATCTAATTTATCTTTTTTGGTAAATTAGATCTAATTAGATCTAATTTACCAATTTCCATCTTTGTTGGAGCATAACTTCTGAAGGGGTGGGAATTTTCGAAAATTGAGAAAAACGTATCCTTATATTTTATTTATCTATCATAAAAAGTACCTTTCGTCACTCACCGACAGAATCACTCTAGATCTAATTTAACTTTTAGTAGATCTAATTTAATTTCACTTTCCTGAGAAACATTCACATTTTTTTTGGCTACCGTTTGCATGAAACCTGATGGGTGCGGGGGTTAACGCGTGTTATATTGCATTGTCTTCAGCACCAATTACAGAAGTTATGAACGTGTTCGGATTGGGAAGAGAGAGAGAGAAAAAAAAAGAGAGTGTGTGTGTGTGTGTGTGTGTGTGTGTGTGTGTGTGTGTGTGTGTGTGTGTGTGTGTGTGTGTGCGTGTGTGTGTGTGTGTGTGTGTGTGTGTGTGTGTGTGTGTGTGTGTGTGTGTGTGTGTGTGTGTGTGTGTGTGTGTGTGTGTGTGTGTGTGTGTGTGTGTGTGTGTGTGTGTGTGTGTGTGTGTGTGTGTGTGTGTGTGTGTGTGTGTGTGTGTGTGTGTGTGTGTGTGTGTGTGTGTGTGTGTGTGTGTGTGTGTGTGTGTGTGTGCGTGTGTGTGTGTGTGTGTGTGTGTGTGTGTGTGTGTGTGTGTGTGTGTGTGTGTGTGTGTGTGTGTGTGTGTGTGTGTGTGTGTGTGTGTGTGTGTGTGTGTGTGTGTGTGTGTGTGTGTGTGTGTGTGTGTGTGTGTGTGTGTGTGTGTGTGTGTGTGTGTGTGTGTGTGTGTGTGTGTGTGTGTGTGTGTGTGTGTGTGTGTGTGTGTGTGTGTGTGTGTGTGTGTGTGTGTGTGTGTGTGTGTGTGTGTGTGTGTGTGTGTGTGTGTGTGTGTGTGTGTGTGTGTGTGTGTGTGTGTGTGTGTGTGTGTGTGTGTGTGTGTGTGTGTGTGTGTGTGTGTGTGTGTGTGTGTGTGTGTGTGTGTGTGTGTGTGTGTGTGTGTGTGTGTGTGTGTGTGTGTGTGTGTGTGTGTGTGTGTGTGTGTGTGTGTGTGTGTGTGTGTGTGTGTGTGTGTGTGTGTGTGTGTGTGTGTGTGTGTGTGTGTGTGTGTGTGTGTGTGTGTGTGTGTGTGTGTGTGTGTGTGTGTGTGTAAGGGAGAGAGAGGGAGAAAGAGGGAGAGAGGTTGGCGAAAAAACTCCAGAAGTTCGAGCGTAGTGAGGAATAGCTACTGGTCTAGTCATATTCATAGCTATAACAGCTGTGGATCGCTCAGAAATGAAGAAGGAGATGTAGTGGCATAACGGAGGCATGTATACATATACCGTCTGATGCACAACAGAATGTTGAATAAATGTGGGAATGTTGTCCGATATTTTTGGAAAAAATGTTGAATAAATGTGGGAATGTTGTCCGATATTTTTTGGAAAAAATGTTGAATAAATGTGGAAATTTTGTCCGATATTTTTGGAAAAAATGTTGAATAAATGTGGAAATTTTGTCCGATATTTTTGGAAATAATGTTGAATAAATGTGGAAATTTTGTCCGATATTTTTGGAAAAAATGTTGAATAAATGTGGAAATTTTGTCCAATATTTATGGAAATATTGTTGAAAAAATGTGGAAATTTTGTCCAATATTTATGGAAATATTGTTGAAAAAATGTGGAAATTTTGTCCAATATTTATGGAAATATTGTTGAATAAATGTGGAAATTTTGTCCAATATTTATGGAAATATTGTTGAATAAATGTGGAAATTTTGTCCAATATTTATGGAAATAATTTCACCACATTTTTCCAATTTTAATTTAATTTATTCACATTATTCCAAATTTATTGAAATTAAAAATTTTTTCCACATTTTTTTCACATTATTTCAATTTAAAATTTTTTTTTCTGGAGCGAAATCTCAACAGTTTTTAATACCCAGCATCACAGATCCCACTTTTTTTGAAAATTGCATGTGAATTCTATTTTTGGCTATGACTCCTGAACGAGGTCGGTGAAGCAACTTCTGAGAGCAGTTCAATCGTCTTCACCATATTTGAAAACCTATGAGACCACTCAGACCTCATAGATTCTCCGGGCTTTCATATAATTCCCATGTGAGGCTAGTGAAGGAGAGAACGTGGCGCGTTGAAGGGCAGAGTGGGCCCGACTCTCCGCGGGTTTCGCCAACTTTCCGATTGAATCTTGAAAAAGTGGGGATGCCTTTTTTTTCGATTGATTCAAGCTGATTGATCACTTTTAGTTGTCGGAAAGTCATGTCTAGTGAAAGTGACAATATTTATAAACTAAAGCCATGAATCTATTTACATTCTTCCCGTCTTTATCGATCTTCTACTCGATGATGATTCTGTTGCATAGAGGTGCGAGTTGGCTGAAATTTGAATTGTGGAAGGTTTCAGAAAACTTGACTCACCTTAAGCCAGAGTTGGCGACGCAATTGCAAATCTGCCTGACATTTGGAGTGTTGAAACCGCTCCTGATCGCGCACTGCTTTGTCTCCTCCACCAGAATGTGATCAGCAGGAAGGTCGAGACCGCAGCTGGAATTTCCATCGTGCTCTATCTAACAATCGCGTCGCCCAGCCGCGTTGCACAACTTACTCGAGTTTCTTCACGCAATTTCCGTGGTGACTGTGCTCCAAACAGTGAATGACGCACTGACCAAACTTCTTCCCGATCGCGAAAAAGGTCTTTGCCTCGGCTTGGATTCCTAAAGAAAAGTGGGATCATGCTCCGATGAGAAATTCTCGATAGAGCACGATTGACTCACCAGACTTCTTCAGAATGCTGTTGATCTCAGTGAACGCGGCGAGTTTCAAAGTTTCAGAGTAGCGCTTCAACACCATTCCGTAGCCAGTCTTGGTACAACTGAAATACAACATTGTACCGCCTAGCCGCGTCGCGGCGCATCGCCTCACCTGTTCGCCAGGTTGTTCTGCTGACATTGAATCGCGTTATGGATCTGGGTCTTTTCGGCTAGGATACATTGTCTCATTTGAGCGTAGGATCCTCCGAACTCGGTGATGTGGTTCTGAAAATTATGTCTTTACGATGAACGAATTGTAGCGAGAACAGGTTTCTTTTCGTGTCCGAATGGTGGCGAGTTAGTGACTCTTTTTATGAGGTTAGTAAGAACGATACAAATAAGATACATAACAATTGAACAGTGAGTTTTATAGAAACATCAACTTTCGTTTTCCAACATTTTTTTATGTTTCACTCAGAATAGAAATAGACAATTTTTAGATCAATTCCATGATGTATGCATATAAAGTCCAGCCACTCGATCGAGTCTAATGATTTCCATTGATCTTTTCACAGTTTACTACGGTGAAACAACCTTTAGAGTGAAGTTTCGAAAAACTACACATATCATTTTGTCATCATAATGATAATGAAGAACAACTGAGTCCTAAGCTAGGAAATCTTGAGAATTTAACGAAAATGGA
>OZ022254.1:10376240-10398740 GCA_963978915.1 Caenorhabditis parvicauda
AACTAAAAACCACCCGAACTTGTACCCCCGGGATATTAGAAAATTAGCGAGCTCATAAAGCACACCAAGTGTAATAGAATGCAGCTGTTGTGTTTCGAAAGGGGGCGTGGCACTATGGCCCCGCCCCTTTTTCCATTGAAATAGTCTAACAAATTTATTCAGTAAGGAGGTAACAGGGGATTCAACAATCATCGGGAGATTAATAGAACAAAGGTGAGAAGTGATGACGTCACACACAATTTTTAAAAATGAGAATTTTCTGTACAAAAGAGGAAAAATGAGCTGTGTACAAACAAAAAACAACAAGCATGGGTCTGCGCGAAGGGTGTAATGGAAAAAATCTGAAGCAGAAGTCTAAGCCTCCTCTGCCGATCCGACTGCAACCAAATCACCGTAGTAGGCCGTGATGGTCTTGACTTTGTCGTTCAGAGATGACTGCTCGATCTCACATTTTCCACCGGTCAACTGGGAAAGATCGATGAGCTGAAATATGAATGGATCAGAAAAGTGAAGTGTTTCAGTGAAAGGTGGCCACTCTGGTTACATTTCTGAAGGAATTTGATAGGAAGAAAAACTGTTTCACTAGAATGTGGCCTCAAACGGCTGGATTTCTAGAGAACTATTTTGAAAGGCACAAAACATTCCATTTGAAAGGTTAGTGGAATTTCTGGAAAGCTATTTTGTTGAGAACAAAAACTGTTTCAGTAAAAGATGGCCACCCTGATGGCAATTCTGGATACGGACTTTATGGAATCAAAATTATAACCATTAAAAGCTCGGTTGCAATTCTGGAGACTAATTTTGATCGACTAAAACACGTTTCACTAAAAGATGGCCACCCTCGGTTGGATTTCTAGAGAACCATTTCGATAGGAAAAAACATAATTGCACTAAAAGGTGGCCACCTTGACCACCTTCGCAGTATCGACCGGAAGTGTATAACCAAATAACATTTTTCCGAATAGTAAAGCTGAAAAGAGGCCAGGCTTGTGAATTTTCCAAATGACAACGAAAACACAAACCTGCGACAGTTTGGTGTTCTTCGGCAGATAATATGCAATGTTCTTGGTCATTTTCAGCGAAGCGTTGAAGATGTCGATTCCGTTTGGCGTGCAACCGGTGGTGATGTCGAATTCCTGAGAATTTCATGGGTAAAAGACAATAATATTTTTATCTTTAAAAATCAGTTATTTTGAGAATGAGCAGAAACACAGTATTTCTAGGTTTATTCGGTTTTTCTGCACTTTCGGCATTCCTCAAGAAATTTATATTGCAAAAAGTTTTACAAATTATTCCACTTAACAGGAATTGACTTTCAGTGTTATTGGGATCCAGAGTTGAGACCTAGCCAGATGTGTTAAGCAGGTCGAATAATGAAGTTTTCATGTAGAAAATTTTTGCACGTTTTTTGTTACAAGCGAGATATTTTAATTTTAAAAATCACTTTTTTAAACGATACACGTTAGCGCCGGAGGGCCATTTAGCCCTCACGCACAACACAATTGGATCTAACCGTGAAATCAATTGGCGGCGTGGTGAAGTGGTTGTGATCTTGTATTCAAACCGAGAGGTCAGGGGTTCGATTCCACTCGCTGGCGACTATTTTTCTATTTTTTTGAATGATGACAAAAATGTGCCCAAATTATATGAAACTACTCTTTTGAATATTTTTCAACCCTTTTGTTCATGTGATCGCCCTTCAGAGTACCCTACAAGTCAATTTCCGATCTCATCTATCACTCCCTCTATGAAGCTAGTGAAGTGATAATCATAACTTTGATTTTTATCAAAAACAAAATTTTTGCGTTCGATGTGTATTTTTGATTGTGAATTGAATGAAAACCGTTTGAACCGAGACTTTTCTGAATTTTCCCAAGTTGTGAGCCAGAACCATATTGACTAGTAGCTGAAAGAGGGTCTCTAATCACAAACCCGGATAACATTTTCGATCTCGTGACTGTCCAGATTAAACCAAATGGTAATTCACAACTTTTTTTTGAAGCAGACAGATGATGATGTTCAATAGATAAAGTTTTCGAACCGAACTTCATAAAGTTTGGATATGGGAAAGAAATGACGGTTGGGGACATGCGATATTTCGAGAAGATTTTTTTCATAATTCTATTTTAATGATCCAATGTCTCGATGAAATAGTCCTTTGTAGTTTGAACGGTCACGATAGTTTGTGATTTCGAGATCGACCTCGTGAAAATGTTATCCGGGTTTGTGATTAGAGACCCTCTTTCAGCTACTAGTCAATATGGTTCTGGCTCACAACTTGGGAAAATTCAGAAAAGTCTCGGTTCAAACGGTTTTCATTCAATTCACAATCAAAAATACACATCGAACGCAAAAATTTTGTTTTTGATAAAAATCAGTTATGATTATCACTTCACTAGCTTCATAGAGGGAGTGATAGATGAGATCGGAAATTGACTTGTAGGGTACTCTGAAGGGCGATCACATGAACAAAAGGGTTGAAAAATATTCAAAAGAGTAGTTTCATATAATTTGGGCACATTTTTGTCATCATTCAAAAATATAGAAAAATAGTCGTCAGCGAGTGGAATCGAACCCCTGACCTCTCGGTTTGAATACAAGATCACAACCACTTCTCAGGAAAGTGAAATTAAATTAGATCTACTGAAAGTTAAATTAGATCTACTAAAAGTTAAATTAGAATTAGCACGAACTAGCTTAACTTTTAGTAGATCTAATTTAACTTTCAGTAGATCTAATTTACTTTTCCATAGATCTAATTTACGGATATTCCTTAGCTTTTCGCTTTTTAATACCATTATTATACTCGCAGAAGCCATAATATATTACAATTTATCTTTAAAAAATAATAGAAAAATACAAACAATGTGTTTGAATGAAAATTGAACAGGAAACTATTAGAAGTCGAGATTCCTTAGGGTCACTGGCTCGGGATCTTCACATTCTCCAAGACATTATCATTGAGGACCTGAAATAACACTGTTAGGAGATTCGAAGAGCTTTACGACTCACCATTTCCCATCACCTTTGGTGGCTCCTTTTGGTTGTGGAGTCGCAACGATGAAGTCCCTATGATAGCCAAATTTTCGCAGAATACACCTGCTTACGTTCTGATTGTAGACCTGAAACGATCATGTTTAATTCATGAAATTTTCTGAAATTGACTGGAAACTTATTTATCTTGCTTCGTACTCGAGACTCAATGAAAAATTATATTTTCAATCATTTTCCCGTGATCGTGATTGTATTAGCAAACTATTCTTGGAAGACATGACAGTATCAGCGTGAAATTAATTTAAGTTAAGTCTTTTGGAAAATAGAGATTTCATACTGCAACACGGTGAATTATTGAACGGTAGTTTACTTTGAAAATCAGATTTACTATTGATGATCGCTTGAATTCAAAGTTTTCTTTTTTGAAAGATTTGAAAATGTAAATATAGTTGAATAAATTTAAATTAAATTAAATTGGTTTAATTTAACCAACTGTTTCCCTGCAGACGCGGCGATTTTGGCTAGTTTTTCTCACTATAAAATTCTAGTTCTTGATTTACCAGGTTTTTCGATATCCAACAAGCTTATAATAAGAGAAAATTACTGTTGGCAGCAGTTTGAAGATCGAGAACAGAAGATTGACATAGTGAAAATTGAGAAAAACTAGCCAAAATGGCTACATCAGTTTCCCTACTACCTTGAATCTCAAAAAACACCTGCATGAATCGACGTCCAGGGGTTGGGGATCTTTATCTTCACCAATGGGGATTGTTGACCTTCTCCTCATCATTGAAAATCTGAAATAACAATTCTTAGAAATAATGAATATATAAGTACTTTACAACTTACCATTTTCAACCGTCCTCCTTCAAACCTGGAAATATAATCTCACCTCCTCTGAGTCTAAGGAGAAATGGTGCTCAGTCACTGATGCCAGCTGAAATTCGAAAAATACAATGAAATCAATGAACCACAATGTTTGATGAAGAGGTGAAAGGGCATATTATAACTTTGATTATGAGCGATTCGAATGAGTAAAAATTTACCAGAAATAGTTTTGCAAAAATTTTAGTGAATACAAAAAAGCACTAGAAAGCAGAATGAGACCATGAACTGAACAAAGAAGGAAAACTATAGAAAATTTTTAAGGCCTAAATTTTCGAAACTAAATTTGACTATAAAAGGACAACGATTAACGGGAAATTAGTTTTATTTGTTTCATTCTGATGGAATTTACCTTACAAAAGAATCTAAGTACAATTCTTCCGATTGCAAAAAGGAACATTCAGCAAATGAAGAAGAGAAAGTTTCGAAAAATAAAAAAACAACTATGGTTGTTCCATGCAACCCTTGCAGAAAGGTCGTGGACAGTCATCCTCCTGTGTTTTTTATTTTTTTATTTTTCCGTTTTGCTGATTTTTCGCGTTCAGATGCGATTTTCAGTGATTCATTACCACAGGAAGCTTTGTAATAATTTCCAGAGATAGTTTGATCATTTGGTCGTTCCGCAGTTCCTTACATGACGGAGGTGTACGCAACTGTTAAGAATTGTTTTTAAACATTTGAAAAAAATCCCCTGATAAATGGAGATTCTGTATTATTGATTTTGAATAGATGAGTTTGTTCACACTCTTTCAACTTGTGAGAACAATCAATCGGGTATCGCGATATCATACAAGATTGGATTTATTAGTTATACTCTAAAAATTTGAAGGCTGGTGTGAAAACAGGCTGGTGTGAAGGGTTGCTCTGAAGGTCCATGAGCTGGGCATGGGGATGTGCATCGGATGGACAGATGGTGGGCATAGGATAGGGTATCTGGATCATAAAGATGTGGATGATCACCGCAATCTTTCACGGGGTTCTATCATGACTGTTCACATATATCGCTAGAAGCACGGCCGTTTTCAAACGCGCTCTAATCTCAATTTTGCAGAATGAGTACGGTAACTCTCACAACGAACAGTTAGATCTTTGTGGATTTACATTATTGTTCTTACTTTCAGTTAATTGAAATTTAAGGCGCATCACTTAATCGTTCTTGTGTTTCAAGACGAAACTGCTACAGTACTAAGTAACCGATTTACGGAGGCCAGATTTTTTTACAGGTAGAGAAAGCTATGTGCTGTTTAAAACGATTAACTCTGAAAAAGAGATGTTTCACAATCCAAAAAAGTCGCCATACACGCATCTTAGCCGTATAACTTCCGATAACCCTGCGTATAACATTCCGTTATGACTATGACCTTTTGGATGTAAACTCCTGGTGCATGCCCCTTGTGATCTTGACCCTGATCATTCCATGTCTCTGTGCTGACGCCGCGAGGTGTATCACAGACCCCAACCTTGTCGACTACAAAGGTTACTTCAGACATGTTGAGATGTCACATAAGCACCGTCAAGGCATATTATGTTATAGTCCGCAAAATATAATGTGGTTTTATATTTGTCTCTTCTATCCCAAAAAGTAATTTTGGTGAAGTTACGATAGTACCACTCTAGATCTAATTTCACTTTTTGGTAAATTAGATCTAATTAGATCTAATTTAACTTTTCGGGTAAATTAGATCTAATTAGATCTAATTTACTTATTTATTTTTTTTATTTTTTTAATTAACTTCACAATAATTGGGAATTTCCAAAATCTGTGAAAAACGTATTCTTATAATCGAGTATTCTATCCCAAAAAGTAATTTTTGTGACGTCCCGGTGACACCACTCTAGATCTAATTTATCTTTTTTGGTAAATTAGATCTAATTAGATCTAATTTACCAATTTCCATCTTTGTTGGAGCATAACTTCTGAAGGGGTGGGAATTTTCGAAAACTGAGAAAAACGTATCCTTATATTTTATTTATCTATCATAAAAAGTACCTTTCGTCACTCACCGACAGAATCACTCTAGATCTAATTTAACTTTTAGTAGATCTAATTTAATTTCACTTTCCTGAGTTCACCACGCCGCCAATTGATTTCACGGTTAGATCCAATTGTGTTGTGCGTGAGGAATAATGGCCCTCCGGCGCTAACGTGTATCGTTTAAAAAAGTGATTTTTAAAATTAAAATATCTCGCTTGTAACAAAAAACGTGCAAAAATTTTCTACATGAAAACTTCATTATTCGACCTGCTTAACACATCTGGCTAGGTCTCAACTCTGGATCCCAATAACACTGAAAGTCAATTCCTGTTTAGAACTTCCGTTTAGAAAATTTCACTTCGGACTTCAGTCGAAAAATTTTTTTTCTTGATGTGAATTTCGTGCAGATTGACGGAAAAAGACAATTAAATCGTTGCCTACTCAGTTTATTTCATCTAATAATGATCGGATATACAATATCTCTGAGTTTTTCCGACTTCCTTTTAGAAAATTCATTTTCAACTTCCGTTTTGAAATATTTTACTTCCGTGGAACTCTGATCTAAAAATTCTGGTGATCATATACTTGTGACCTTTAATTTGTTCAAAATTGATAAAAACTCACACTCTTGTTGAGGTACGAAGGTCCTCCCCACGGTGGACTCAGAAATACTGCATCTATCTTGGGTACGTTCTTCACCTCTCCTGCTTCCCACAAAGCGGCAAAGTGGAAAAAGTCAGCACAGATGAATGTAATGTAGTCCTCAACGCCGTAGACGCGTGCATTGTGACGAGCACATTTCAATCTGATCGGATCCATGTCTATCGCGATTACTGTAAGATTTAAGGTTACTGTATTTCCTCAAACATTGCTGATTCAAGATTAATATTACAATATCGCGATTACTGTGAGATCGACGGTAATCTTTTTTGAAGGGGGACGGTATCTTAATGTAAGGTATGCAAAAGTTTTGAGTGAACTGGAGTATGTTACAGTATGTAAAATAGGATCCGGTAAGCGAAAGGAAAATAAAATTTTAAAAAGTACAAAAATCTTACCGTATGCACCTTCAAGTGCAAACTGGATACTGTTACCGCCGACACCAGCAAACGCGTCCAAAACCACAGTAACACCATTGATGACGACTCGTTTCGCGATGTTCTCGGCAATTCTTTCTGGTGTCACAGAGAACCATCCTTCTGAAAAATTGATTGTTAAATAGTGAACTAATTTTGATTGCAACGAAAACGACTGATCGGTATTCAATCAATCAATTTCTTACATTTGAGCTTAAAAGGTCCAATTCTCATGATAATCTGGTTTAAATTTCTGTCGAGTCAGAGTTTCATACGTAAATTCTACCTTGCACTTAATGGTGTTGACAACAAAAGAAAAAGATAATGATTCAGTTCACTTTTTCGATATAGATCTGTAGCATCTAACCCAGAGAAGATGTTCAAATTTGAGAGAAACGTATAAAAAAAATTTTCGAAAAAAATGCGAGTCATATACTTATTTCTGGCAAAAAATATTGCAATAATCAAAATGAATCCAAAAATCACCTCTGTCCATGATGATTCCTTCATCGAGTTTAGAGAAAAGTCGGTATCTCTGGTAGTAGTACTTGCAGATTTCCGGATCGTCGGCATACAGAGTCTTGGCGTTCTTCGCCACCAAGTGAGCTTCTTTCTCTTCGTCAAACTCGAATGAAGCGCTTTCACTCGATGTTGGTTCTGTCGACTCGACCGCCGTCAACCGACCCAAATCTTCCGTTATCTGACTTATTTCCGAATCATCGCCGGTTTTCTCGTACTTTTGGTGAGCGGGAACGTAGGAGTAGAAGCCGTCGGCAATTGAGTACGTGACGTCATCAAAGACCTGGAGTTTTCAGTTTATTCTAATTTTAAGGAAAACTAAGAAAATTCGAAAAAAACGGACATAGTTAAACAAGAAATATCTTTCAGCTTTATTGGGATCCAGAGTTGATACGTGTTCATTAGAAAAATGCTAAAATATTGATAACTAATTTCATTTTGGGTTTAATTTTGTGTCATAGTAGAGCTTTTCTGTTATAGTACGGTATACCGTATGACTTATTCCATATCTAAACTTGTGAATTGATTTCTTGGAACTCACTCCGCCTTCGTACGTGACAACAGATTTTGGCTGTTCTCTCTGTTTTGGTATTGCTTCAGCCAATTCTTTCTTGGCAATTTTAGACGGTAGGTAAGTTTCATCGAACCCAGGAGTGAAGCCCAGCTTGTCCAACTGAAAACAAAACAGGAATAATTGACATAAAACTTTTTTCTTGGTTTCGGAAATGAATAATATCTTCACAGGTCCGAGTACTTTTTAAGTGCTCGTTCGAAAATTGAGTATTTTGAAAAAAAAAACCTTCTGAAGAAGATCCTTGGCTCTGTGCGCAACGATGGCCGATCGTCTCGCTTCGAAATGAGCCCGGCTCTGATGCTTCACAATTTCGCAGTGTTTTGCATACAGTTCCTCAAACGTCTCAGGGACTTCTGACAACTTCGAGGTGATGCTGCTGTACTCTTCGGACGACTGAACTTCCGATGGTTATTGATTACGACATAGCATCACTGACATAATTATTGTTCAGCGTTTTTCTCCGCTTGCCGTCATGACCATGGTCTCTCTCAAAATCGTACGATCATGTGAGAAAAAATAATTTGCAGCAAGAAAAAGGGAAATTCAAGTTTAGTGGTGTTAAAAATGAGAAGTCTTCCAAAAAAAAAAATAACCTGCATGTCAATATGCTCTGTCAGTAAAGAAGCCAAGTCGATAAACTTCAAACAGGTTTCGATCTGATCGTGAACCTCTTTTTGGTTTTCTTCAGTCATAGCATCCTTGTGATCGTTGAACCAAGTTGAGAGGGTCACATACTCTCCGGCATACTGAAGAAATGATTCAAAAATTTCCTCACTCGAAACAAACCTGCCAATATTCTTCAAAGTTATAGAAAGCCAATGGATTTTTCTTGGTTCCTTGGTTCGATTTTCTTTTCCTTTTTCCACCATTATTAGTCAGTCTACCAGTGAAAGAAGTTGGTAACTCGTCTCTTATTTCGCCATCTTCAAGAACGTCATCTTCACTCACAGCTGAAACAAGTTTAACTGAAAAATACAATTTTTGTGAGAAAGAAACCTGATGCGAGAGTGATTCCAGAATCATCTTCAGAACGGGCGATCTCCATTCTTTCAGAACGGGCGATCTCCATCCTTTCAGAACCTTTTCTTTTACTCTTGACAATCAGAGAGATATCACTAAAACACGTTTTCAATGTCACCAAGAAAAAAACTTACTAAAGATATGCGCGTGAGAGAATGGTGTTGAAGGATGCTCCTTCAGTGGCTGTTGAATCTGGCTTAAATTTCAGATTGAAGCTGCCGATCGGGTACCAGGTCGCAGGATGGTCCTCTTTCATTACAGAAAAACACGGCTGAAAATGTCCATTGTTATCAGACCAAATATCTTGATGCAGAGTGAATACTCACCCGAATGAAAAAGAGCCTGGACTCTAGAACGAGGAATTATAGAGATTCACTTCGAAGAATTGAAAAATACTTTTTGAAAATTCATGTAAATACAGATTTCCGTGGAATGCGGAGCGTACTCGAAATGTCGTCGTTTTGAAATATCATTTTTTAGGACAAAATCTTCTAAACAAATAAAACGTCGTTTTTTTCGTTATTCGAAATCTTAATGTTCTCGTTTTCGAACAAAAAACAATGCAAAAAGAAGTGATGATTAAAAAATGAAGCTAAAATTTTTTCGCGCGCAATCAATTTACTTACTACAGTAAGTTTTGATCTACCAATTTATCGATTGTTTTTGTTTTCGTGTTTTGGACAACTGCATTTTCGCCGATTTTCGTAGTCTATTTATTTCATTCCTCTTTTTTCACCATGATACGGTAACATTAACAGTGGAGCTTTTACACATTTTTCAAGAAATATAGTCCGATATGTGATGGAGACATCTAGATTAAGGAAATCAGAATAACATTCCCATTCCTAAAACCTTGCTTCTTCTTGCTCGATTACGAAAAACTGTGAGAACATGGTTTTTGTCGATTTCATGAGCATAACTCTATCGATTCGATCATATTCGCTATGCATAATCGAATCATTTTATTCCTCCCTATCTATCATTCACAACCATCATTTTCGTTCAGAAAATGGACGACTTTGACGACGATCCGACTGGAACCCTTACGTTCGTCGATGAGGACGACGACCATCGTAATGTAGCAACTCAAGATTCTCAGTTTGATCATGGTAGTAACTTCATGTACACTCAGGCTTCACAGGCTACGGTTAGTTTGGCTTCAAATTTGTTGTCTTAATTGTATAAAGAAAGGGCAAAAACGGAAGTTTGTTTGTTTTGTGGGAGCATACGTAAACAGAAGTTTTTTAAATGATGGTGATGGCAATTTAGAAGTCTTTCATGTTTCTCATTCCGTAAACTGCAAATAATTCTATAACAGGAATTATTGTTTTCGTAAGTAGTCGAAATTTTTCAGTGTTTCCATCTCACATTTCATTGGACACAAACGAGGAGAATATTGGTCAATTAAATTTATGGGGGTGACTAAAATTTTGTTGAAGGAAACCGCAATTTAATGGCAAAAATTAATTAGCTAGTCATATTGTTTCCTGCTTATGTTAGAGATGATCAATTTTCCAGGGAGCGAGTCAGTTTGTGAGCCAAGCAGGAGAAAACGGGTTGATTCACGACGATGATGCCGACAGTCAGCTCGAGTTCAAGGATGTTGTGGACGAAGATGAAGAGGAGTTGACGGATGAGGAAGACTATGAGGGGAGTACAACTCAGGGATTCAACGAGTATTCAATGAATGGATCGGAACCAGCGCATGCGTGCAAGTATGTTGCTTGAATAATACCATCACGTGTTTTTTCTAACTGTTGAATGAGACGTAAATTCTATCAACTTACTCCATATGAGTATATCTTACTGAAAATTTTTATGAAAATGAGATGAATTTGGCAAATTGTAAAAGGCACCTCGGCACCCTCAACTCCGCCATGTGGGGAGGGGCGCCGCGAACAGATCACAATTGTTATTTTATCATTTTAAAAATGTTGCAGGTACTGTGGCATCTACGAACCAATATGTGTTCTGCAATGTGTGGCCTGTCGCAAATGGTTCTGCAACAGTAAGCAAGGACTGAACAACAAGTCACATATCCTGCATCATATGGTCAAGGCGAGACACAATGAGGTATCTTATAGAGAAATTAGTTGCCAGTGATTACATGATTACTCCATTTTACTTCAAATTATGCTTCATGAAGACAGAATTATCTCCAAAATTGAAAACTGGCCGTATAGATATTCTACGATTTCGAAAGTAATTGGGAGAAAAATTCGAATAAAAAACTTGCACTACCGCTCAATTGAGATTCTGATTCGAAACGGTCTTCTTCTTCATAACGCTTTCAGCAGCAAATTTGATGATGCTAAAAGAATATTTTGTGCAGTACTTGAAATTTTTGTACTGCGACCTCATTTTTTTTTCGAAAATTTCTCAACCAGAGTTGCACGGGAGTAAAAATTTTCAAAACGGAAGACGGAAGTGAAATTTTTCACGGAAGTCGGAAATCGGAAGTCGGAAGTGAAAAAAGGGCGGAAGTCGGAAGTCAGAAGTAGAATTTTTTCAACGGTAGTCGGGAGTGCAAAAAAGTTGGAAAAAACCCAGAGATATTGCATATTCGCGCATTCTCAACAGGTGATAGGTCAATTCCATACTGAATAGAAACGATTTCACGGTTTTTTCGTCATTTTTCACGAAAAAAAATTTTTTGACGGAAGTGGGAAGTCGGAAGTAGAATTTGTTAAACGGAAGTCGGAAGTGAATTTTTTTTCACGGAAGTCGGAAGTGAAATTTTTTTCACGGAAGTCGGAAGTGAAAAAAAGGGCGGAAGTCGGAATTCCGTGCAACTCTGTTCTCAACATAATTGGAAGAAGCTATGTTTGTGTTGGACTTGATGTTTCGGGGGTCCTAGTTTTCTTCGTTTATAGATGAAAATGAGAGAGACTAAATGCCTCAACTCAATGGTACTAATTCCGTACTTTTCGTTGCAAGACCCTTTGAAATTAAGGTTATGACTCTCGCTGAACACCCTCTAGGATGCTTTCCCATCAGCTGCTATCACTGCGAGAACAAGAACGTCTTCTCACTCGGATTCATTCCGGCAAAGTCGTCGAAGGTTGTCATGTTCGTGTGCAGAAGTGGATGCGTACAGGCGGCGTTGAAAAAGGAATCGGACTACGATGGAGAAAAATGGCAGCCGCTTATTGAAGAAAATCAGGTTTGGCGTTTTCAAGATATTGAATACAAGTAGAAACGTACTGGAAAGAAGTTTTCGGGTCATTTTACGTGACAATTTAATTCAAAAAAAAGAAAATATCAAAAGTTATTACCCACCATCTTTTTGAATGAAAAAGGTCACTGTCTTTCCGAGGTCGATCAGAACGGTCTGAACACCATCTACCAGGTACTTTTGGGTTGGAAATGCGCATCACGTTTTTCATTCATTCCAATTAACCATGAGCTATTACGCGGTACGTGTCATTTTAGTTTTGATTTTCCAACGTGGTTCTCTCTTCTTTATGAAGCCATTTTTCAAAACTCGGGCGGTTCTCAAAACCCTGCCGGACACGATCTACTAGTGAGTAATGTATGCCTGATAAAAGGTGTTATTCCGAAGGATCAATCATTTTTGTTTTCAGTTCCTCAAGTGGATCGTCGCTGCACCAACGGTCAAGCAAGAGGAACAGTCCAGGCGTATCAAGTATGTTTTCTCGGCTATATAACGCGCGTTTAAAACGAAACAGTCATCTGAATCAAGAATCATTTTCTGTTTATCGCCATATATAGTTATAGACACCTAATATTTTAGGCTTTGGTAAGGTTTAAAGCTATGATTCGACGAAAGTTTGCATCTTTAAAAAAATTAATGTTTATTATAAACGATAATAATAAACAGAAAAAGACCAAGAATATGATTTAGATGACTGTTTCGTTTTAAGTTATAGAACTATGACGATTACAAAATTTCGATTTGTGAAAATTGAGTTGGTTTCTCTAAGATTGTGAAAATTGTTGGGTTACCGGTTCAGATTCATTTTTCAACAATGACGATTTCAAACAATCTGACTTAACCCTAGTGCGGATTCATGCTTATCAACACCTTTATATGATACTTACCTAATGAAACCCGGTGACCCGTGTATTTCGGACTTGATCAAAACAAAAGGTGTAAAGTGTGAATTTCCAAGAAAGTTGCTCAAAGTTACCAACTTTGATGATACCAGGAATCTTGCAGTGTACATAAGGACTTCGCAGACTAGTATTCATTCTATTTTATCTGTGTTAATTATTAAAAACCTCCTTTCATAATAAGAACATCATTTTTCTAATTTTGTTTCACACAAAATACAAGGAAAATTGCAGCCTTGAAATCGCGCGACGACTGGAAGAAGTGTGGAGAAGAGCTCCGAACGCAACGAAAGAAGACCTCTCTCGACCGGATTATGACCAGATTGTTAGCAGTGCCAAGCTTCGGTGAGAATATGCTCTTTTAATTTTATTCCGAATTACTGGAGAAGTATAGATTTTTCAGTTTTCCGGACGATGATTTTTGAGAGTGGTAGTATAGAAAATTGAAATTGAATAAAATGAGAGCAATTTTTCAAATTAAATGTCAATAAAAGTTTTTTTGAAACATGAAATATATTCTGGAAGCAAGTATTAGTATTCTTATTTCGAAAAAAGAATGTTCTGTACTCCGTTAAATTCACGCCGTGCTAGGAAGACGGGAGTGAGGAATTTGACACATCATAAAACGGTTAATTTCACAGTGTACTTTGGTATCCAAGACTTGGTTCTTCACAAAAGTTGTTCTCCCAACCAAACCTAAGCTTATTTTAGAAGGAAATTGCTGTTGGCTGCAGATTGCAGATTGAGATTAATACACGACGTCATGAACGCGCGATTTTACAATGTGTCAAATTCCTCACTCCCGTCTTTCTAGGACTCCGTGTTAAATTCTGAAATACCGATGAAAATGACGAAAGCATTACAGTTACTCATCGGCCGTCGAATACAAAGAGATCATGTCGCCGATCGTCAAGGAAGAGATGTTGACCGAGCGTGAAACCAAAGAAGCCGAGTCGCAGCACGTCAGTCAAGTTACCTGGTCCCAGAACATGCATCATCACTGGAACGCCGCATTCCATCTTCCCATGTTCGCGGATGGATGTAAGTTTTCTTTCTTGCTCCGGAAAAAAAGCTGTGCCGTTCAAATTAGGGATGGGCAAGTCGCCAGTCATTGGCTATAGCTGTTATAACGATTGGCTATCCTCTTTTCGTTAGCCAATCGCATTGGCGAGCGATTGGGTATTCGATTGACGAGCGCCTGGAGTTGCGCTTTCTGAGCCTTCTCGACGTTGAAGATGGTATTGTTCAGATTACATCATTTCGCCAATTGAATGGCCAATCGCTCGCCAGTGCAATCGGCTGACGAAAAGAGGATAGCCAATCATTAGCCAATGACTGGCGATTTGGTTCAAATTTTTTTCCCTAGTTCAAATTTTGTAACAATTATTAAATCTGGCTATGCTTACGATGTTCTTGGTCTTCGAAATAGCTATGATTTCAACTTTTGCACTCTTTTTAAAAGAAAACTGTAAAATTCTATCCGCAACGCGTGTTAGCAGAGCGGCTCACTTCGTTTTCCGTTCGAGACGCAGAGCGTGTGGCAAGAGAGTGTGTGAGAGAAGATTGTGCAACGATTTGTGATGATTTACACCGGAAAAGTCTACGAGAAAGTCACAATTCAGCGATGAAAATTGTTCTCGGCGATGAACTTCGTCTGTCCCACACGCAGACACTCGATGGTTCTGAATGGAGTTGCATCGGAAAAGTGTGCAAAATCCCCGACAGTGAGTTTCTCGTCCACCATTACACCAACCCACACGCCATTTTCAGACCACCATCAGAAGGTTGTGATAACTGTACCTGCGAGTGAGAAAATCGACAAGAGTATTACCAATGGAACGAAGATCTCGTATATTTGTAAGGTAAATTTATGATCCTTACCAGGGCTGGTTACGAAATTTAACGAAATTAACGAAATTTTTCGTTAAATCCGATTTAACGATTAACGGATTCGTTAAATTTGGAAAAAAAAACCGTTAATTTAACGTTTAACGGTTTTGTTAAATCGGAAATTTCGTAACCAGCCCTGATCCTTACTTCAATTTTCGTATTCAACTCGCGAAACGGGTTTTTCTCTTATTTTGGAGGAAAGTGAAAAAGTCTGAACAACTAATTCGAAATCTGTCGAATAACTTTAAAGTGCTTGTGAAACATGAATTTGCGTTTATAGAACACGAAGTTCGTCACCAGTTTCTGACCAAAAAATATTCGCAACGCTCAGAGAGTGGTATTAAAAATTTCTGTTTTTGAGTTGTAATACATCCCAATTTTCAAATGGATGAAGTTGACTGGTGAACCGATTGAGCGATAGATTTTGGTAATCTCGTAACCTTTTTTCTTTTTTTAAAAAGATTTTTCTGTTCTGTGCGATCTGCTACAGTTCAAAACGATTGTTCAACCGTTTCGAAAATTTGCGTCGTTCTACAAGATGACTATTGCTTTCAGCCGGTCTGGAATGGAATCACATTCCGAAGACAGCAAGAAGCTCTTGCTGCTTTCGCAGCCAACCCATCTGCCTGTATGTCAAGTTACATCTACAAGAAGCTGATGGGAGAACAGGTCGATGATGCTGTCTTCAAGGTACCTTTTCACGTGAAACGGATACTTGGTATCGTCCCGATAGAGTTGAGACTTGAGAATTTTGCAAATTATCAATGTTCCAGGTTCAACTGCCCAAAAAATGGTCAGTACCAAACTTGCCAGATCTCAACCACGTGCAGATGAGAGTGCTTGAGAATGTCCTTGTCAGACCGCTGAGTTTGATCCAAGGGCCACCGGGAACTGGAAAGGTGAGTTTTTTTTTCGCTGTAGAAAAGTAAAATTTCATAGGTCGGTCAATTTCTGATAGCAGTTGTATATCAGAAGTTTTACGAAAATGAAAAACTGCCAGAAAATACACTGGAATCTGTATACCCATTGAGCTGAAGTTTGGTATGAAAGTACGTCGGTCTCATTTCATTTGGTTCTGCCATATTCTTACAGTACTGCTGATGAATTAAATGGGAATTTGCTGTATTAGTCGTAAAGTCCTAGAAAGACGGGAGTGAGGAATTTGACACATTGTGAAAACCCGCGTTCATGACGTCGTGTATTAATCTCAATCTGCAATCTGCAGCCAAGAGCAATTTCCTTCTATAATAAGCTTAGGTTTGGTTGGGAGAACAACTTTTGTGAAGAACCAAGTCTTGGATACCGAAATTAAGCATTTCATAAAGCAAATATGATGCCGTGAGGGTCGGCAGATTATGGCGTCTACGGCTTGTCTATAGAAATTGATAAAATCAATGTATCACATCACTTTCAGACTGGAACTTGCGCATCCATCGTCTACCACATGTCAAAGGTAATGAAGAGTCAGATTCTGGTCTGCGCACCATCGAACATCGCGACGGACGAGTTGGCGTACAGAATCCACATGACAGGACTTAAAGTTGTCCGTCTGCTGTCTTCTCTCAGAGAAGGACTTGAAGGAGAACAGAACGAACTGTCAGTACAGTCACAGCTGATGGCCCTAAAAAACGCCAAGGATTACCAGAAGCTTGTCGAATTGAAGGTTTGTTTTCGTTTAAAAACTCAGAACATTGTAGTGTGAATTTTGAAATTATCTCATATCATGAAAGAAGAACCGCGAGGAAAATTCGAAAGATTGAAAAAAAATTTGTGAAACATGAAAAGGTCCTTGTAGAAGCCCAGTTTTACATTTGATACGAAAAGTAGACTAAATAAAATTTCATTTCAAATGTTAGGCGTAGGTAAGTTAACTATTTAGGTACAAAGCTCAGATTTGATAAAAGTTTAAACTTGATAACCACAAAAATTTTTGCACCCTGTAAGCTCACATGTAAGGAAATGATTCGATGATTCAGATCATTCTTTCGTTAAAAGCCAGTTTCACGATTCGAGTTAATCGACACAAAGCTTACGGGAAAAAAATTTCAGCGAGAATTCGGTGAGCTGTCTCAAAAAGATCAGACACGCTACGACAAACTACGAACGAACTATGAACACGAACTTCTCTCCAACGCCGACGTCATCTGCTGCACGTGTTCGACTGCAGCCGATAGCAGACTGTCCAAGTTCAACTTCAAGTACATCGTTATCGATGAGTCGACTCAAGCGACTGAGACAGACGTGCTGGTTGCCTTGATGACGGGCGTCAAGCAGTTGATTCTTGTTGGAGACCATTGTCAATTGGGACCTGTGGTTATGTCCAAGACGGTATGTTTCATGCGAATTGGAAAAGGGAGAAAAGTTTATCTCGATAGAAACTGCAATTGTGGTGATGTGAATAAAAAGGAAGGCTCTTGGAAACCGACACACGATCCAAAGTTGACCACAATTCACAAAAAGTATATTCTAAAATCAAAAAAATATTTTAAAACACATCGAGAGAATTTTTACAAAATTGATTCACAAGAACTATGAAAAAAAAGTTAAGTGATATTTTTCCACAATAGTTTTCATCATGCAAATTTGTAAAATTTAGTGTAAAAGAAACTGAATTTAGTTTTCTTAAGGTTCGTTTTTTCCCTCCCCTCCTTTTATAATTTTATCTTATCTTCCCTCTTTTCTTCGTTATTACTTGACAAGTTCTGCATAGTTCTTCACGATTAGAAAAAATTCCATTGAGGGCTTTTCCCGAAATAAACTTTATTATTATGTTTAGGCTGAAAAGGCTGGACTGCAACGATCGCTGTTCGAGCGCCTCATTCTTCTTGGAAACAAGCCATACCGACTTGAGGTGACCTTTCTCCCCCTTTTTATCAACCAACTTTGACCTTCAGATTCAGTACAGGATGCATCCAGCCCTTTCCGAGTTCCCCAGTAACAAATTCTACGAAGGAAGTCTGCAGAACGGTGTTTCTGAAAGTTTGTTTTCACTCACTGCAAAAAGTGTGATAGAATGAAAAATAAAGTAAACGACAGTAAATACATGTAAAAGTAATTGGTATACTCAAAATATAGTTATTCGATGACTCGCGATGAAATAGAGTTTTGTGATAGGACACACTGCGGCAAACTCAGTTGAAAAGTGTAAGCAAAGCAAATCGATAGAGTAGATCAAATTTCAGTTACTGTAGTCCAAAACATTTCGTTTTTCCTTTCTTTTTCATCCCAGGTTCACAAATCGTAACGTAAAAGTGTTTGAAGTAGGTAAAACTATCGTTGGTAACAGTCCGCAACCTTCAATATGTCTAGTGAAACATTTATTAAAGTACAAACACTTTCGTAAATGAAAGCGGAGGACGGCAGAGCAGTTGCGAAGCGGTTTTATTGTCTTATGCCTTTGCCAAGGTGTGTAGGATAGCTAGAAATCAGTAAGAAATAGAGAGAAGAATAAGGTAAGAATTCCAAAATAATTCAGACGACCGACTACTCGACTCGATCATCAACTGGCCGGTACCAAACAAGCCGACGTTCTTCTGGTTGACGAAGGGACCCGAAGAACTTGGAGCCAGTGGAACGTCCTACCTCAATAGGACTGAAGCGATATCTGTTGAACAACTTGCCACTCATCTGATGAAGTGAGATTTTTACTACAATGAAGGGTGATGTATTCCTGTGAGTAGAAAGACGAGGGCGGGGAAGGTTACTCTTTTGAAAATAATCTCACTCTGCAATCTGTAGCCAACAGTAATTTCCTTTTATAATAATGAGCTTACATGGGTATGCTACCATGGCACCATGAAATTGAATGGAGTGACTTATCTACCAGGTTTTCGAATGAGCTGAAGAAGATACCGGTCTCAAAAGTTGTGGTCAAAAAACTCAGGAAACATGTCATTTTTAGCTATTGAGCAAATTTTACTTGTCGAACGAAGCATATTTTTGCAACTTTTGTGAGGAACCTAGTCTCGAAAACGCAAGTATATTGAGAAAATGGGAATTTTATAGTGGGAAAACTTTCAAGTGTTGTTTAATGCACTACGCGCAAAGCAGTTATGAGAAAAATAGTTTACATCAACGTTTGTTCGAAGCGGGATTCAATGAATTCAACAATTAACCAAACATTTTGAGCCTGATTTAATATAACTTTACCCATTTTCAGAGCCAACGTGAGCCCCGAACAGATTGGTGTGATCACACCATACGAAGGTCAGCGTTCCTACATTGTCAACTACATGAAAACGCAAGGAAAACTCAATTCGCAGTTCTATGAGAAACTCGAGATTGCAAACGTCGACGCTTTTCAGGTAATTATCTGAATTTATTAAAAAAAAAAGAAAAAATACTGAAATATCCTGTCGAGTCGGCATTTAGGAAAACACGGACACGAAAGACCACCGCTTTTTCTAGGCTTAGGTCAGGTTGGGAGACCTGTTCGAACATAAGCTAAGCCTAAAAATAGTACTGTAAGTCTAGAAAAAGAGGTGGTCTGCCGTGTCCGTGGTCTGCCGCGGTGTCCGTGTGTTCCTAAATGCCCGTCAAGTCACTTGATTGATGGCAGTAGTGCAACAGAATTTTAGATTTTACTGACAAATTTTGATGAGTCGTAGAAAAAAGTCAAGTTTTTTTTTTACTTCTAATTCCGCTTTATAAAGAAAAAGATTTTATATGTAAAATTTGAAAACTAAAATTGTTCAAAATTTCTCTCTCTCTCACTCTCTTTTCCCTCTCTCTCTCTCTCTTTCCCTTTCATCCAAAATATTCCAGGGAAGAGAGAAGGACATCATCATCCTCACATGTGTCCGATCAAACGCCAACATCGGTATCGGATTTCTGAGAGACCCGAGACGTCTTAACGTCGCTATCACCAGAGCCAAGTACGGACTGTTCATCATTGGAAACGCGACGGTAAGAAAGAAGAAGTTCTTGTGAAAACATTGAATTTACAGGTGTTGGCTAGAAACCCAATGTGGAATGACCTGATCAGATCGTACAAGAGAAAGGACCTCATTTATGAAGGGCCGATTTCGAACCTGATCAGAGTCAGCCCGGCACTTCCGCAACCGGTGCGTTTGTTTTTCAGTAAAAATGGATTTCTAAACAACAAAAAAATTTAAAATGAGTAAAGTTTTCGAACGGTGAGGAGTGGAGTACAGAAAAAGTGGTAAATAACTGAACTTTTCGATGCGAAAGTAGTATACGTTCAGAATGGCAAGAAAACCCTTGAGAATTTCAAAATTGAACACGTTGGTTGTTGTTGTTCTCTACATTTTCCGAATTTCAAAAGTACGGAACGAAAGTATAAGTTACTGATATCGTTTCACGGCAACTTTAGAAAAATTGAAAAAAATCTTGAGACTTTTTTTAGAAAGATTTAGTTAGGAGTTTTTTATGATAAAAATTTTGTATCGCCGAAAAATAGGCTAGTTACAAGAGTTATGAAATTTCTTCAAAAAACCACTTTCAGGTCGGCAACAGTCGTCCGCTGTTGGAGGACATGGTGCACTCGCCGCCACCACGCCACCATCAACCATCCGCGTACCCACCATTCTCGGGTGGCAGTGGACTGGTCAAGGGACCCATTTTCCGCGATGAATTCAGTCGTTCAACACCAGCAAACCCGAAGTTGCCAGTGCCGTCGCACATCTTTGGAGCGCCTGTCTTCAGCCAACAGGCGCCGCCTGCGAATCGTGAGTTTTTTTTTTTAGTTTTTGAAGTTTCTTTGAAAAATACAATTAAAATTGATTAGGTGAGTAATTATTCTTTATTAATTAACAATTCCACTTTATCTCTAGAATAACAAATTTTTCAAAAGTCATCAAATTTTGATTCGACTTTTACTTTTCCAAAAAATAAAATTCAATTCGAAAAGTAAATCAATTTTCTACGAGTTTTTATGTAAATCGGAGGAAAATATCTCGACATCTCGAGGGATTGATTTCTGAATGCTTTTTTTTGGACAACTCAGAAAATTGGACCGAGGTCTCTGAAATTACTGAGAAATTATCGAAGGTGCAGGTTGAAATAGGCGATTCTGTTTGTTTCCACTTTTCAAACCATTTACCAACCAATTTATTGCAGGTCGCGTAACTCCGAACCGTCAAACTCCGAGTTACTTGTACGGCGCGGGACTGTCGCAGGGAACATTCGCGTCGCAAGCATCTCAGGACTTCTACGCCCCAGATGCGTCTTCTTCTTACATGGACCAACCGCTAAGTGGCTGGTCGCAGTCGCAGTCTCAGAGCAACGGGATGGGCCGACGATCGACAAGCGGCACTCAGCCGGCGTCACAAGACGACTTTGCTGACGGAAATCTCGACGATTATCTCGCATCACAAGCGGAACATTGATGAATGGAATGAATGGGGAAAATGAGGTTAGATTTTAGATGTTGACTTTGATTCCTGTAAAATGGGAAAAAACCGCTTTGACTTGTTTTTTACACTATATTTTGACGTTCTAAGCTCTAGCTGAAATTCTAAGCTCTAGCTGAAATTATCGAAGAAAGAGCGCAAAATGTGTACAATTCGAGAAGGAAACGTAGCATCTAACTTTTGAAATTGGAAACGGAACTAATAACAATTGCATGAAGAAAAAATAAATTTTAGAAAAAGACGATAAAAGACAATGAGAGGTTATACACTATTGAGAGTTTATTCGAACTTTTCGCACTTCCTACTTCAGGACATTGGTTTTACTCGTACAGAAAAGAAAAAAACAATTTTTTCTATCTCATGAATAAGCCAACAACATTTCAGGTGAGCTTCTTATGAAACTACACCATCGACACGGCGCGCAGCTACTTGACTGAGCAGCCGACGATGAAATCAACACAAGAATCACGAGACAACACGAGAAAAAGTGTTGAGTGACCTTCTTGTGTCTACTCGATCTTGACACATACAATGGCCACGAATGGAATGGGACCGTTCGTTTGCCACAAATTTATCTATTTTTTTCTCCAATTCTCCACAGTCTTCAATCTATTCATCGTTAAAATCTTACCCTGGCTCTCTTTGTGCACGCGAATTTAATGTCGTCTACTGCAGAGTTTTGTGTGCGACCTTTGAAAAGAGATTGACGCACATTTACACACAGAACTCCACATTTTATTGATTTATTAAGCGAATATAATTTTGTCTGAGTGACAGAAGTGCACAAAAAGAAGACCCAGATTACATA
This sequence comes from Caenorhabditis parvicauda, assembly GCA_963978915.1. Classification (NCBI taxonomy): domain Eukaryota; kingdom Metazoa; phylum Nematoda; class Chromadorea; order Rhabditida; family Rhabditidae; genus Caenorhabditis; species Caenorhabditis parvicauda. The sequence goes on from OZ022254.1 coordinate 10,398,427, forward strand.
TTCTCCCCAAAAAAATATCGGCCTCCCGGTAAATAAGTTTTGTTCTCTAACTGTTTCCCTGTTATGATTTTTTTCTTGTAATTTTCTTTTCCCAATCATCTCGGTCTCTTTGAAGTTGTTCACATTTTTGGTTCTAGAATGAATTTTGTTGTGGACGTTGATCAACTGGAGAATTATGGGTGAACTGAATGCAAATTTGCGAGTCGTAGGGAATCGGGCCGCGCAGCAGCGCGCGGATAATTCTCCGCACTAACCGAGCCTGGGGTTGGCATCAAACCCTCCTGACGGCGATACTCGCAGCCATCGTCGACGAC
>OZ022254.1:10401240-10461240 GCA_963978915.1 Caenorhabditis parvicauda
ATGAACCCAGAAGCGAGGTTAAGTGCGAAGAAGTAGAAGACATCAGACTGGAAGTAATCAATTATCAGTGATTTTTGAAAATTTCAAACCTTTATTATCGATTTCGTCGTCATTTAGAGAAGAATAGTGGGAATAGTGCCCAGAGATAAAATCTACATGTTGCTGGGATGGTTCTCTCCGACCGCTTATCTCGAATCTCGAAATCGTGAGAGAAAAATACTCGATTTTGAGTAACTTTGTCCGATATATCTCACTTTGAAAAAAATACCATGAAAATAATACTGTTTGAGAATGCGTTTCGTCGATTTTTGTAGAATTAAGAGTCCTGGACGGCTCGAGCTAGTGTATGCACTAAATCCGAACTACCGTAATCATTTATTTTTTGTTTCTCTCTCACTTTCTTGCTTTAAAACTCATATTTCCTGCCTTTTGAAATCATGTAGTACATTGAATTCTCTTCTAACTCGAATTTGTGAGAATTTTGAGAAAATCAGCAAAAGTTCTACATGTGCGCTCTAGTGTTTTGAGAACAAATGGGTTCAACATTTTTAACTTTCCACGTTTCTACCAATTTTATTCATTTCAGAATAGCCATGTTGAGGTCGTTAGTCAATCTAACAAGGGAAAGGTATTATTTTTCTTCCGAAGTTGGGTGAACTAACTTTTTAGCCCTGCTTCTGCATCTGTCAGGTTCAATAGCATTCTGTCGCAGTTCTTCGACAACAAGGACACATTCGGAAAAGCTGAACTTCGTCCAAGACAACGTCCAGGACGACCATGGTCAGCAGACGAGCTGAGGTTGAAGAGCAACACCGATCTTCACAAGCTTTGGTTAGTTCCCTTATTGTTTCTTTCTAAATCATATTTATTTAAGGTATGTCTGTTTGAAAGAACGGAACATGCTTCTCACAATGCAGAAAGCTCATTTGGCACATGCCAGGAATATGCCAAATCCGGAAAGAATTGACCGTGTGAAGGAGGTTTGTCGATTTTCATTGATTTTTCTTTCAAATCCGACAAGCACGTTATTCTCGCTACGCTCAGGCGGGTCGATTTTCGATGGTAACACGCCAAAACTTTCGGTCTGACATTCCTCTCTATATTTGGAGAATCATTGAAGAAAACCTCGGGGTCAGCCTTCTACCCCATGGAAAAAAGTATTCCCTTCTCAATCAAAAAAGAAAAAAATGTATTTTTAAGAACATGAAGTAATATTCAAACTTTTGTAGGCGCAAAAAGATAGATTATGTGAAAATAGGAATTCTGACATGAATACCCTCATCCCACTCTCTCTCTCTACAGGGGTAAATGTGCACTTCAGAAATGAAAAGGACCGCCCGAAAATCGGCTTACGAAAAGGGCGGGGCAAAGGGGCGGTCTCCTTTTTATATCATTATTAGTATGATTTCAGACAATGGACAACATTGAAGAGGTTGTGAACGAGAGAAATGACGCTTTCTTCAAATTGGAGACTGGAGAATCTGCTTCGCCACCAGAAAGAACTGTGACTTCGTTCACCGGTTTCACATACAAGTTTGTTTTTTTTTGTGTTTCATAATTTTTAAAAAATATGTGTTTTATATTCTCAAATAATCAAACAAATAAGACATAAACTTCATCTGATGGGTTCTGTTAGAAAGTGGATGGGTATCAAGTTTGAAATTCAATTCAAATGGGGTTTTTATTTATCAAATCAGAACTTGGACTCAACGAGAGCTTATCGGAATTGGCTTTTTTCAATTTTCGAGTATCGTAAACACTACCAGGTCTGTAAGAAGCGTTATCTGTAAAAAGTGATCACGAGTGAGCATATGTTCTCTCCTCCTCCAGTCAAGCTGAAAGTGCCACGTAACTCTGCCTTCAACAGCCAATCGAATTTTCCACTAAAATGAAAAAGCCTAAACCGAATTGTTCCATCCATCCATTGCGCAGAGGATACAAATTTCTGCACAGTAAAATTGAACACTTCAGAAAGCAAGCCAAAGAGCACTTCCTCCCAGCGTCAGAAGGCGAAAAAGAATACGAAGTTCCGTATCTCGACGACGACGCCTACCAAATGCAGAAGCTGTGGCATGAGAAAGAGTATCTGAAGGCGAGAGACAGGTACGAGTGTTGTGTTATCGCACAGTCTGATAACATTTTGTACAGAAAAGAAGACGAAACACGACGAGTGGCAATGTCAGAGGACAAGATTCGGTTCAGACGTGGATTACCCAGGGTTTTCAACAAGTAGGAGAAGTTTCATACATGGTATAATCGCACTCTGTGCTCAGAAATTTGGATTTGGTAGTTTTCTTCATATTTTTAGTGTGGATTTGATGAAAAGTCAGTTATAGTCTCGAAATAACTCAACTTGTCATATGAAGCACAGAAAAACCTGAAGAATTTTGTGTTTTCTTTGTATTTACAGCAAATTATTGCTCTCTGTTAGGTTGAAGTGTGAAAGTATTCCAGAAAGTAAAAGAAAAAACAACCAAATCCGACATTTCTGATCATTTGAGTATCATCACTAGTTTTGTCGATAGTTGATAGTTTTTGTTTCTGTTTTGATAAATTGCTCTTCCATACTTTTCTCGCGTTTTTGCCATTCGGTTTTAACCGGTAATTACCTCGATTTTTATTTTTTTTGTTCTTAATTATACTTTAGGTGATATGTTATAAAGCAAAAGATGGACATTGTACAAACAACGAACGTCGCGAAGAACACAGCAGACTCGTTCCGAGAGAAACTTCGATCAGCCGATGGAGAAGCACGCATCGCGGCTGCCAAAGAGCTCCTGAGATACGTCAACGGAGATTTGAAAGATGAGAAGACGAGGTTCATCGAAGCGTTTCTTGCTGCACTGGATGGAAAGACTGACGTGAGTTTGTTTCTTATGAATTATTTCATGCTGGTTACAAAATTTCTGATTTAACGAAACCGATAAACGTTAAATTGACGGGTTTTTCCAAATTTAACGGAAAGGTTAGTTTTTTCAAACTTTTCAAATCGATTTTTTTTAAAATTTAACAAATCCATTAAACGTTGAACCGTCGATTTCGTTGAATTTCGTAACCAGACCTGTTCGCAGCAACTAGAGAAATCGTAATTCAACGATTAACGGTTCCGTTAAAACAGTTTTTTGTTTAAAATTCGTTAAATTTATTTTTTGTTCTAACTTAACCAATACCTCCAAAACTTAAAATCCACAATTCAGTATGACATCGGTATCAAGAAGGCCTGTTTGGTATGACTTGGGTACTGGTTTGGTAACACATCGGTAACATTGTGGTATCGCCACCCCTCATAATACCGGACCATTACCAGAGTAATACCGGAGCGTTACCAGAGTGATACCGGAATGTTACCTCAGTAATACCACAGCATTCCGATTGGTATTACTATGGTATCGAAAGACACCTTTTGGTATGACTTGGGTACTGGTTCGGTAATACTTCTGTAACATTGTGGTATTTCTGCCCTCGTAATACCTGAACGTTACCAAAGTAATACCGGAACGTTAACAAAGTAATACTCGAATGTTACCTATAGGCTGTTGTACGTACTGTTCGGTGATCTGCGTTCTATTGTACTCATACAAGTTTCGGAAAAGTCAAATGTATGAATGCTCTTTAGGATGTTGTTGCCTCGGTTTTCTACTTTCTCTCTCTCTCTCTCTCTTTCTCTCTCTCTCTCCTCTCTTTTTCGATTGACATATGGAAATGGCCTGAACGTATAATATAAATACTTTTCAATTGATTCAATTCGGACATTCTCAAATTTAAAGTCACGATATAACCAGGAATTCAGATTTTGAAAGACTTCTATTCTCATGAATTTGGGTTTCATGTAATGGCGAGCTTTGGTTAGGGCTGAACCGAGCACGGATGAAGACGTGTTTGGACGCAAAGAATCTCAGCTTCAGATCATGATAGTGATATAACCCCATGCAATTTTTCTTCTGATAATTTTTAAAGGTTGTCATCGTTCTCCGTAGAAGATAACTTATGAATCTATACATGCTTCAAATATTCCACTTATGCAATAGAAACGTACATAAATTTCAACTAGCTTGAATTCGAATCGTTTTAAAATAAAAATCGCTCCTATATTATAATACGTATACTAGAATTTCCGGACTTCATAAGACTATCCTTTTATGATCTTGGGTGCTTCTATAAGATAATCAGTGAGAACTCTACAAAATGACAGTTATTCAAAATCAGTAATACAAAATTGTCCATAATCTGGGCAATTTTTCAAATATTTCTTAACGGTTGCATACATTTCCGTAATTCAGGAAACAACTGACGGACAAAATGATTGAAAAATCTCGGAAAATTTTTTCAAGCCATCTGTGGGAACAAATTACTAATCCTCGCATCATAACGCGGAAAATTAAAAAAAAAAACAAAAAAAAATTAAAAGAAAAACCCTTCGTAAATCGTGTTTTTGGAAACGACACGCCAGCTGACACGTCAACATTTTTGAAGTCTCGTTTTTATTTTATTTTCCATTCCGTCATCTTTCTTTCCGGTACTCCTTGTCTTTTTAAAGATTTATTCCGAAAGTGAGAATTATAATATAACACAGATGTTCCTTCTCTTTGTTTTACAACTTTTCATTTTAAAAAACGATAGTTAACCGCATCTTTAAAGGAATCTTCGACTATTTCTCACTTTTGTTGTTCGATATTTCAAGCTCCAGGGAAACCGTCACGAATTACAAACAATTTTTTCAGTTGATGACGCCCACGATAAGAAGGAAAGGTGCGTGACCAGCCCACGGAAGAAAATCAGAACTGTTTTGAATTTTGACTCTCAGGGGGATAGGAAATGCGACATTCTCTTCGACGAAGGACAGAGGAAGGATTTGGCAGAATCAGCGGAGAAGCAGGGGGTGAAGGTTACTTTTTTTGGAGCGTGAAAATGTTTATACGTTTACAGAAGTCTGTTCCTACCGACACATCAAAAGGGACACGAACTGAAGATGTGGTCGGTAAGCCAACTGAAGACGACATACGGGTAATTCTTTGTTTAAACATCCTACGTTCACCAGGTTTCTTCTAGGTTGTTAATTCTGAAACAATTGACATGGAAACTTTCCGAAATTGTCGTTTCCGCATTAGCACGGACGAATTGAAGAAGTTAGGGTCTATGAGAAGTTCAGTTATGCGAGTGCAGATAACACGCAAATACGAAACTGAACTTTTCCAACAGCTTCTATGTGATGTAAGTTTCGTCAACTCTCACTTTCTCAACGGGAAAGTCGAAGCGGTAGGCGAACAGAGAAAAGGTCCAATCAAACTTCTGGAAAAAGTAGATGAGGTAATCGATAAAAGTGGTGAAAAGAATAAAATAGTTTTTTAAGGATGCATACTACTTGAAGTTCGGGATTCTTGATTCTCACCGAGAGCCAGTCTACGAGAAAGTAACATTGGCAGAATGCGATGAAAGGGAAATCAATGTAACTGATGTGGTCGCGAAAGCTGTCGAGAAATGTAGCATGGGAGGACAAGAGAGTCGCACCAATTGGGCAAACTTCGTGACATGCTTGCTACGCGAGGTATCCGATAAAAATGTAAATTTATAACAAAATTGAATTCGTTTCAGATTTATGCACAGAGCACTGGTTCCATCACAAAGGGTGTTTTCTTAGAAGAGAAGACGGATATCCCGACCCTGCTATACATAAAAATTTTAGGTTCGTTTGCCAACATTTACTCGTGGTGCACTGTTTCTTTTTAGGACTCGTTGAAAAAGCAGCGAGCGTGACGCCAGAGCAAAGAGCGCACTTTCAATCGTCATTCACAACATTATTCAAAACCTATTTGTAAGTTTTCATTATTTCAAGTATTTTATCACGATATTACTGATGCTATGAGTTGTGTTCATGATTGAAGACGATACGCCAGAAAATTCTGCTGTAACATATACAATTCAGTAATACTGTACGAAGGCGAATCGAAACGTCAAGAAGAAAGGATCCAACGTATGTAACAAAGACTAGACGACGTGAGCAGCAGGCATCCGTTAGCCATCAAAACTGACTCTCATATAATTTTTGGTTTACAGCATTTCTTCGAAATGCTGTTCAATTGTTCTTATTCGAAACTGTTTTTGTTGTTGACATAGTATCAATAAAATTGTCGTTAACTCTATACAACTAGAAATTGTTATAATAGTAGAGAATGTTCTCTAAAGAGGAAGAAGGAATGCGGGTGACTACTCATTTTCTAAAGCGGATGACTACTAATTATCAGGATTGAATATGTTTCCTTTATGTGAGTATACTAGACATATCTACTAACCGACCAAATGATGAAACAGTATCGGAGAAAATTTTCGAAGCCTTCTGCATCATTTCGAAGCGTTCCGCATCATAACGCGAAAAAATAAAAAAAAATTCCCTTCGTAAATCGCGTTTTTGGAAACAACACGCCAGCTGACACGTCAACATTTTTGGCGTCTCGTTTAACTTTTTTTCATTCTGTCATGCTTCTCTCAACTTGTTTGGGTCTTTGATTTCATTGATTTAAGTCTGTTTAATGAACGAAATAATTTCTTGATGTGAATTGTTTCATTTGGATTTAGTAAAATCCTTAGAATCTTCGTTTTTAAGGAAAATAGTTAGGCCAAGTTTGAGAGTTGATATTTCAGAATGATAATTTGTTAAACACACATATTTTACTATTTTGTGTTCTCCTGTTTGTATGGTTTCTGGTAAAATATGAAGAAGAACATGGAGTTTTAGCGTCCCCCGCCTTTCTTCCGACTTCTTACAGTTGTAATTTTTAGAAAAGTGGCAGACCCGGTCAACCGGATAGGTACCACTGTGACGAATGAGTGACGTACAATGGAAATGTCGAGCCGTTCTTCGACCCCAGGAATCAAAGCAAGATAATTTCGGTGAGTGTTTCTCAAATGTCATTTTGTCAAAAAAAAAATGTAGAATGTATAATTCCATAATGTTGTTTACAGGATGGCCCTGGCGTCAATGGATACGAACTAGGACAACCTTCAACAAGTGGACTCGTACGATGAGGTCATCGGTCGCTGTGTTTGTTTCATCTTTCAGACATTGGACTAAGGTAGCTCAGTAGTAACTGATACAGCAAAGGGTCAAGGTCTCGGATCCAGAAAGAAGGTACCCTATTCCCGATTTTTTTCCCGAAACCGCAATGTTAGTAACTGATGTAACGTTTACAATGCATTTTCAGGAAATTTACGGTTACACGGCACAGCACACATTATACTCAACTGGATGGAGTTACGCAACCGACCCTCAGAGTAAATTCCGTATAGCCGTGTCCACATACGTTGAGGAGTATAGTAACAAGGTGCGATTTCAATTTGTATTTTTGAGACAGTTATGATGAATACACTAGAATTCAGAGCGTATTTTTCAAATACAAGAAAATGCATTTTCAAGTTATAACACCTATAATAAATTGATATTTCAGGTGATGATAGTGCAACTAGACGAAGAAGCCTGAGAGCTGGTGCACCAAAGTTCATTGGATCATCCATACCCGGAAACCAAAATAATGTGGATATCGGACCTGGGAAGATACTTTCCCGACCTGCTGGCGACTATTGGAAACTATTTGAGAGTGTGGAGGGTGAGATTTCCCGATATTCCCCGTAAAATTCAACCAAGACCCGCCGAATTTGCAACGGGTTCTCTGCCTCAACTGTGTTGCTTTTATGAACTTTTCAGTATTTCCGAACTCCTACACTGAACATCCCTGTTCTCAAAAGAATGAGTTTTTTCTATAGTAATTTCAGAAGTATTGAAAAAACATTCAAGTGATTTAAAAATATCTAAAATTGCAAGTATTTTTCTTTAAATGTTTATTTTTCTTAACCATTATTCAAAGACTTTCGTGAACAACTTGGAAACATTCATAATTCTAACACCAGTAATCTTTCCAGTTCTACAACGAATTTTACTCATTTATTTCGAGCGGGCGGAGAACCCGTTGCAAAAATGACGCAGAGAACCAGTTGCAAAATCGGCGGGTCTAAAAATTACACACAAACTTTCCATGGAGTTCGACAATGATTAGTCTTCGACACTAATAAGTTTTCAAAATTTTTCCTTCTAGAAGTTTGATAACTAATACAGTTCTAAGAGTAACATTGCTTAAATTTTGCATGAAATCTGTTATATACGTTCAAAGTTCATTATTTCAGAGAGGACTGCGTAAGCTGTTCAAGTCCTGACTGATGAGGACGACCAGCACGAGATAATCTACAAAGCTTCTTCAGTAATCATTTTTATTACTATATTCTCATTTTTTCTATGATGAATAAATTTTATATACACGATTATTTAAAATACGGAGTGGTATTAAAGGGTAGGTAGGTATTACTTGGGTGTCGTTTCGGTATTACTTGCGTATCGTTTCAGTATTACTTGCGTATCGTTCCAGTATTACATCGGTCACAATCGACCGTGACCGCAGTCATCACTGCGGTATCGGTCATATTACCCAAGTCATACTGAATTGTGACCAAAGTCATACTAAAGTTTTACCGATGTCATACTGAATTGTGGATTTTAAGTTTTGGAGACTCCATAACCTTTTTTGTCGCCATTCGGTATGCCGTATCAAATGGCGACAATATAGAAACGTACCGGCAACAAAAGAATGATTTCGCCGTTTTTTTTCTTTGCTCTGTCGCCGGATGCTTGCGGTTTGGCAGGTTATGCGACGAGAAGTGCATTCATTTGTTGAATCACGATTTCTCCAGATCCGACAGAACTGGTAGTTGTTGAATCAACGGTTTGCCTACTTTGAACGGATTCTGCAATCTTTGAAGCCGATTTAACAGAATATTTTTGCAAAAATCGTCAAATTTCGTGACAACCCTGTTTCGCAGGCGTGTTTGGTTTCGTTCACCGATTTTCTATTTCATATTCTGAATTTGAATTTAAAGAAAGTTAATGAAAAGATTCCCGTGCATCCTGTTTTTCAAAAGTGAATAACTGCTCGGAAAATCTTGGTCACCTTTTTGTTAGTCTCGAAAAACTAATTTGGCTGATTCAGAGTCAAGTCTACCAGTTCATCAACAGCGTTAACATTGACGAGAAGAAATGTGGTATCTTCATGATTGGTATGATTTTGTTGTAAAAATGCCTAAAAGTTGCGAAACGTCGAAAGACATAAATTGTTGATTGGAAGCTTCTCGAAATGTGAAAGAGGAGCTACCTGCGTTTTTTCTGACTTCGAAAAGTAGTAGATTATAGATTTGCACGGAGTTGTTGACAAGAAAAGCATCGAGTATTTGATATTTCGATTTTTTCAAAAATGCTTGCTGTTGTTATTTTGCTATACGCTCTGTTTGAAAAAAAAACGTCCACACTCATATTTTTTCGTAATTTCTCAGTTCATACTCGGGATAACCACTCCCCACTTTGTTAACCGTTAGTAGATGTGAAATCACTGTTGTGTGTACAATTTGAAATGAATAATTTGCGTTAATCAAAATTTCTTTCAAGAGAAAGTTCATATTCGACAAGAAGGAAAGTTCCGAAGAAAATTTGAATGATTTCAGTCTGTCTTGCCGAACACCAGGCAGGTGGTGTCATCAGGTACACCAATTACCTTCTGAAGACTCTTTCGATGGGAAACATGGATGAAGAAACGATCAAAATGGCGTGTCGAGCACTTGCTTATCTTATCCAGGTTTTTTCTTTATAAAAAGAAAAAAAAACATAAAAGTTCAGACTTCGAAGTCGTATGCCCCAGAGCAGGTCGATCGATCGTTGGAACACTGTATGGAATGGTTACAAGTTTGTTTTTGAGATTATATATCAGTTTTTGTAGATAATTCATTTCATATCTCTTTTAGATGATTTTGAATGTGAAATCTCGAATATAATCGAAGATAATTTTTAAAAAGTGAATGGCACAGAATAGAAATAATTAATTTTTCATAGATTCAAAGTGAAAATATCGAGATAGATTGAAAAATTAAACATTCAAACATAATTCCACAAGAGTCCAAATCTTTTTCAGTGTTCTTTTCATTTTTACTGTAGCAAGAAGCAATATCACGCAACAAGAATTATGAAAAAAGGATGAAAACCTGAATGTTAACAGAATACTTCAGGAAACATCAAGAAACGAAGGTCGCCGACTCGCCGCGGTTCATCTATCGCGAGAAATCGCAATCTTCACGCCCACAGCCTTCTTCCTTCGCGCCAACATCTTCTTCGAGTACATTTTCAACGCGTTCAAAGACCCCGTTCCGAATGTCCGAGTCGCTGCAATTGACGCTCTGCACGCGGTTCTGTCGATCACGTCGCAACGAGAGTCGAAACAGAAGAAGGACTGGTACAGGGTGCGTTTCGGCCTTCTTTTCTAGTCAATATTTCTGAAAAGGGCGAGTTTTTGCACGAGTTCTACCTAAAACGATCATTATAAAGTGTTGAACTTTGTTTTTTGGTCAATTGTTTTAAAAACTATATCATTTTCTGATGAGATGTTCCGAAATTTTCAAGCATTTGCTGAAAAGATGTATTCATTATTTTTCGTCTCTAGGTATGATTCGCATTCATACCCTGTTTCTCCGGCTCACATATCTAGCAAAAAGTCTGACCGATTTCAAACGCGCGCCAGTCGCATTTTTGTAAAATGAGTACGGTAGGCCTACCTTATGGTCGGGACTCTCACAACGAACAGTTAGATCTTTGTGGATTTAAATTATTATTCTTACTTTCAGTCCATTGAAATTAAAGGCGCATTACTTAATCGTTCTTGTGTTTCAAGGCGAAACTGCTACGGTACTAAGTAACCGATTTACGTAGATCAGACTTTTTTTTATAGGTAGAGGAAGATATGTGCGGCTGAATCTCGTAAAAAAGTCATTCTTTCAATTTCTAACTTCGCTGAAATTTGGGAAAAATTACCATTGCGCCTCGTAATATCGAAAACACAAACTTTAAGAAATGTATTGAATGAAGGTGGAGTTAGGTCCCTTCACAAACTTTATGAATTGATTCTGACAAAAAAAATACAATTCAGAAATGTTTCGACGCCGTCCTGGCTCCAGACGCGAAAGCTAAGATGATGAGAGACAAAACGACGAAGCCGGATGACGTGTTCCACTCGATGGCTCTGATCACAAACGAACTGTTGAGAATTGCAGATTCGACGTTTGAAAAAGTGCTCCTAGAAGCGTCGTACTCGGACAAGAAGAAGGAAGAGTACAACGACCCGATTGACTGGATCATCACTGCAAGGTTTGTTTGTGTTTCACACAAAACTTATATTCTTTTCCCCAATGAGTCATGACTTCTCTGCAGTGTTGTGCAAAAGGTTTCCCTGCGTTTCCGTCTTTAAAGATGGTGTTAAAACAAACTGCATTGGCATTGCCAATAGACTGCCAATGCTATTGGCAATGGAGAAGAGGCATTGCCAATCGACTGCCAATGATTGGCAATATGCCCATGCCTAGTTTCCGAGAGTTAGCTCTTTATAAAAGTTGTTCCCAGGGTTCAGTTTTTCAGGCGGCGCCCGCAGGCGGCCACGATTTTGGCCGCCGGGAACGGACGCGCGGCCAAATTTTTTTCACCGTGATAATGATTCCTTCTAACTTTAATAACTCTTAATTGATCACAGAAAACGTTTTAAAGCCCATTTTCATCAGCCTGGCCGATTCGGGCCACGGCCGGCCCCAGGCTGCCGGTTGGCCGCGAAAAAGTATTTTGCCAGAATGTGAATTAAACATGTCATGATACCGTTAATCAACACTTAATTCAGATTTGACAGCTTTTCAGATCATATCTTGCTTTTTTTAGTCGTTGATTTTTCGAAAAAAAAATTTTTTTTCTCTTATGGAATTATGTACAATTTTTTTCGTAAATTAGCTTCTATTTGTCTATTTCAACGATTTAATTGCTGAGTCAGCTTTTTAAGCGCCTCCTAAATGATGTAAATCACGCCCGGCCGCCGCGGCACGGCCGGGCCGGCCGTAGCTCTACTTCCGTTTAGATGAATTTTACTTCCGTGCAACTCTGTTCCCAACCTTATTAGAAGATTCAATATATCATCAGAGCTGCATAAAATTCCACTAATAAGTAAAATTTTAAAGCCAAATTGATAAAATGATCAAAATTAAAAAGTAGTCAATGAAATCATCAGCCACTGAGCCTAGTGTTTTTTTGAGAATGACCTGCTGAAGAATTTTTTTTATTTTCTTTTAATTAACTTTTTAAAAAAACGATAAAACTACTCTCGACAAAATTTAAAATTGTTAAACAGTAGTCGAAACATGAATGCGCAGTAGCATTCGTGGCGAAAGAACTAACTTTGCGCTTTTCATGACTTATCTAAGTAAGAATCAGAGTTGCACGGAATTCCGACTTCCGACTTCCGCCCTTTTTTCACTTCCGACTTCCGTTTTGAAAAATTTTACTTCCGTGCAACTCTGGTAAAAATACAACAGCAATGTTTTTAGTGAATTTTCTCCGGGTTTGAATAACTTTGTGCGCAGTTCAGAACTACAATCTCAAAACTGAATTCCAGATATCCCCAAACCGTGGAATGTTCGACCCTCCGTGCGACCATCAAGGAACGACTGTCAGAAGTGATCCACACAGCAGAACGGATCATCGGAATGGATACGACGTACATTTCGCGAGCGGCTACGGTCAACAGAAGTGTCCATCTGAATCAAGTTTTGATGCAAATGTTGCCGAGGATCTGTGCGTACAGTTCGTGTCCAGCCAGTTTCCACAAGCTCGCCATGGACACTGCTTCTCATTTGTAAGATTTTGGTTTTTAAAACATTCAGAATCCTTATATCGCCCTAAAACAATAAAAAATAGTATCTGTAGTAATAAGATCTTGTTTAGCTAGTTTTATTTTAGAGTTGTAGAAACTTTCTGTGAAAAAACTGTGGAAAATGGGCAGATTCGGTATTTTCTCCGAAACTATAGACTAACCGGTCACCATACAACAACTTTCGGCAAAATTTGAAATTCTTAAACAGTAGTCGAAACATGAATTCGCAGTAGCATTCGTGGCGAAAGAATTCATACTAACAGGAGTGGTCTAACAGGTGTGTAGTTCTTAATTTACCATAAAACGACAAAGTTTCGATTCTTTTTTCAGTTATATTGAAATCGAAGAAGAAAGTTTTCAGTACTTTGAGCTTTTGTGATAAAATTTTGAGCACGAAAACATAGTATTTAACTCTTGCCTTAAACTTTTTCAAATCGTGACAAAAAATTACTGTCATCGAAAGTCTGGAAAATTTCTACAGGCTCTACAAACAGTCAGTCGCGGCACTAGCAATCGGTCTGATGATGATGGCCAACCCAGGACTGCACCGGGACCGACTCGCAGGCCACCTGGGCCATGTAAGGGATCAACTTAGCACCAGGTAAATTTCTGTTGCGAATTTAATGAAATTGAAATAAAATTGAATTCGATTCAACGATTCATGGTTTCGTTGACAATGGAAAATCCTTCAATTCAATGTTTAACGGTTTCGTTAAAGAAAATTTTTAACGTTAATTTAATGCTCAATAATTCGGTTAAAGATTGGAAGATGAAGACCATAGTTAAGTGATTTTTCCGTTCTACTCTCGGTCAACATTGCACTTTTCAACAAAGGTAACATCAAAAGATGGAAAAAATCTCAATTTGAAAACTTTAAAAAAAACTTTTAGTTCGTTAAATTTGGAGAGTCAGCTGAGATAACAATCAACAGTTTCGTTAAGTTCTGAATTTTCGTTAATAGTCCTGTTGTGAACACCAGATAGGGAATATCAGTCATTACATGAACTTTTCTCTTTCGTTTCGAATAACCGAATGACAATAATATTTGTGTTTTAAAAAGAAGTATTTCGTTTGGGATTTTGTGAATGTTGAATAATCACTGATGATTCACGGTAGAAATATCGAATTCTTGTGAAATCGCTGTACTTTCCAGAAAAAAGCAGGACGAAAACTATTTCCGCTTTCTCTTCCTCATTGTCGACGCGTACCATGAAGACGTTACGACCGAGATTCAAGCGCTGTTGCCAGTGCTCCTGAAGTCGCCGTTGTCTCGTGGACTGACGAATGTTCTGAAAATGATCATGATGAGAATCCCAAAACTGCGACTCAACGTTCAAGACGGTGTGATGGCTGCGGTGTACCAGAATTTGACAGGTTTCTTTCGTTGGAATTCACAATTTCTCTGTTTCCACCCGCTAAAATCGTCAGATGATCTTGAGAAGTATGAGTATTCAAAATAAAAACCACGTTGTTCAGTTGGAGATGTGAAATTTATATATTTTTTGACATTTGGCTGATATTATTTTGACTTTAACAATAATAATAACGTTATTCATGTAGAGAAAATAAAGTTTATAAGCTTTCTGACGACCAGCAATAGCCGCCATGAGCACAGATAATGGGCGTGGGAACCGTAGGAGACCCTTTTAAAAAAGCTGCTTTTCGATTTCAGAAATAGAAATACTACTTTCGAATTTAATAAAGGTTCAAATTTCATGTGCTGTTTAGGGTTAGGAAAAATTGAAAGCAATAATAACCTGCCTTTGTATAAAGCTGTTTATTTTTTTGTTCGTGGCATTTGTTTATCATCGACAGGCGGAAAATATTGAATAATACCAGACCAGAAACACGATTTGCTTTCAGCAAACAATTTTCAACATCATTTCCGTGAAAAATAAGGAAAAAACAATGAAACCATTATCTACTGTTTAGTTTGTCTAGGCATAAGAGTGAGTGGCCATACAATATTCTTGAGTTTATTCGACTTTTCGCACTGCCGACTTCTGTTTCAAACAAACTATTGTAGAAAGCATCGATCACTGGCTTGTAAACGATGTTTGAAAGTGATGATGCTTAAAAAACCTGCACACACTCAGTGCTTTGTACACTCAGGATAACCCGGATCCAGCAGTAGGGCTTGAGTTCAGGCCGTTGAAATCGTTTCTTTGAAACAGAAAAAGAAACTTGAATAAGAAATCTGTAACATGTTCACAAGCTATTCTCAGGAGCCGAACTCCCGTCGAAAAGTGAACCAGTTCAACGGCACATCATTCCGAAAATCAACATGGCGGTGCGTTTTGTGTCAATTTCCTCCTTATAAGAAGAGAATTCAGACTGAAAATCCCGCTGAAATTGAACGAATCGTTTTGTCAATTGACACTCTTGGAGAGTTTTACTTCTCCAGAGGAGCCCTTCAACGAATCATGCAGTACGTGGCGAATGTGAGATTTTCATCTTGATATTGTATAAAATACCAAAATTCTAGTTCTTCATCAATTTTTACTAGTATAAAATTGATTCGTAAAATATTGAAAAAATGATGAAAACTTAGTTATTTTCCTTCTGAACATGAGTTCGAGAAGAATCTAGTGAAAAAAAAACTGAAATATAATTCCAAATGCATGTTCTTCTTATTTTTCCTGATCAACCTGATGATGAAAAGCAAGCATTTCGAAATAGTTACAGTCGTTTGTATGAGTGTAAAGAGACTTTTCAATACACAACCATGACGATTCTTAGACTTTCATGCGACATTTTGTGAAGAAAAAATAGAATAAAAAATAGTTTTTTATAATTATGAGAAAATGTGCGGATACTGCATTTGTTCAGATTCTTTTAGAATTTGAAAAAAAAATGTAATATTATTATGTCGGCTGTAGAGAATCGGGATGCTGGGGCCTTGCAAGCAACTATTAAAAATCGTTTTTCAGTATTATCTAGTCGTCGATCAAGTGCCGATTCGTCTGGCAGCCGTGAAATGTTGTTGCGATATGGTAGCTCCGTTTGTCGAAGTTTTCGACGTAGTCACCCACGACAGAAGACAGACCCAGCTGGATGTGATCCATGGGGTGATCAAGGCTCTCGTTGCCGTCATCGTTGTTGATCCCAGTGAGATTTTTGTCGAAATTCTAGTTAATAACTCAAGTGAAGATGCCTGCATATTTTAACGGTCAAAACTACCCCTAATAAAACCGTTTCGATCGATGAAAGTGTTTTCTTCGTCTCAGAATCTTGTGTTCTGTAGAAAGAAGTGGAAGGTCTTTTCTTTCCTCTTTAAACTTTTGAAGTAATCAATAGAAAATATAACATTTTCACATTTGAAAAATTAGAACTTTGTTGAAATTAAATTTTTGAAATTATACTTAAAACACCTGTCAATAGCGTGTTTGAATAAAGCACAACAGTTCCTTTTTTGAATCATAATCTTCAAGAAAAAATAAAAATTCCAGGCGTTGACGTTCGTCTGAAAGTGGTCAGAACGCTGCGCGAAATGAGCCCCAAGTTCCTGGTGCATCTCGCGCAGCCAGAAATGCTCGAAGTTGTCTTCATGGCGTTGCACGATGAACGATTAGAAGTGCAAGAAGCGTGTGTCTCGCTGTTGGGACGACTCTCCGAACTGAATCCTGCGCTGGTGTTCCCAAGAATGAGGAAAATGCTGTTGGAAACGCTCAGTCAGTTGACGAATAGTTCTCAAGCAAGGTGAGTGCTTTTTGCCGTATTTAGTATTCAGAAGAAAATTTCTGAAATTATCCGGAAGTGAAAACTATTCTGCTCCATAATTAAAACGTTGGATATTTGTCGACATTTTATCGGTGATTTGCAAAAATCCGACACTTTGTCTACTATTTGGGCCAAATTGCATGCGAGGGGCCTGAAATCGACGTTTTCAACGCATTTTCCCGACGCAACGCGAGTCGTTCTGGAATACCTCCGCATCTTTCTCTCTGTCTCTTACTCTCTCATCGAAACGACACGCCAGCTGACACTCGTTTTTCTTTTTTTTTCATTCTGTCATCGTTCTCTCTACTTGTTTGGGTCTTTGATTTCATTTGTTTTAGTCTGTATAATCAAGAAAATAATTTTTTGAAGTGAATTGTTTCATTTAGATTTAGTAAAATCCTTAGAATCTTCGTTTTTTCAAACAAAGAATTTAGGCCAAGTTTGAGAGTTTATATTTCAGAATTTTTGATTTGTTAAACACGTCTATTTCACTATTTTGTAGCTCATGTCAAAATATCAAAAAGAACAGCATCCCCCACCTTGTAGCATCCCCCACCTTTGTTCCGACTTCTTACAGTTGTAATTTTCAGAAACGTCGCAGACCTGGTCAACCCGATAATGGGACCACTGTGACATACGAAGGAGTACGGTGGAAATGTGAAGCCGTTTAGATGGAAAAGCTGCCGAGAGAACTCACTTGGTTGAACAGGTATTTTTTGCTTTCTTCAAAATTTATATGGGAAATTGCTCGAAAATTTTGAAAACTGCGCCTCATCTGATGAATTTTCATTATTCTACCACAAAATTTTATATTAAGATGATGGATCACACAAGAAGAGAGTTCGGCTTTTTCCACAAGCTGTACAGGGAGATCGAGAGGCATATCGTTCATAGGTGATTTTTTCTGTTAATAGTTTATTATCACTCTCACGAGCCAAGAATATCAAAATCAATTTCAACTTAAGATTACGCAGATTTACCCGCCTTTCAGACATTATTACACTGCGCTGACATTGTTGGAGAATACGAAGCGAGTTTCTGATTGCTTGAAGAATCAGCAACGTAATGGTGAGTATTCTATTTGATGAAGCTAGTGATAATATCAAAACTCCGAAAAAGAAAGAGAGTGAGCGAGAGAGAGAGGGAGACTGTGTGTGAGAGTTAAAGATGGAGGAAGAGAGGGAGAGAGAAAGAAAGAGAAAAAAAAAGAGAGAGTTGGTATAATTATCAGTTTTTCTCTTTTTCAGCTTTCCTGTACCAACTTGTCGGCCGTCTCGCAACCCAATTAGTGAAGAACAATGAACCAGCGCATGTTATCAGAGATGTATCTGGAACGGGAGCATCTAGCATTACCCCTATTGACTTCGTGAGTTTTTATTTGATTCTGCAAGCGTTTTATCGAAACTGTTTTTGCTTTATTCTCGGTATAATTTGCTTAATTCGTACAGTGAAAAAGTAAAAAAGAGCCGAAGTTCATCAATCCATCGTCGTTTTCAGAATCGATCGCACTATTCAGACACCTTTGAAGTACCAAAACTCTCAATCCGTCAACCTCTGAAGGTCTCATATGAGAAGTTGAAAGAGTGTGTTCACCAAAGAGTAAGTCCTTATCCTCTATGTAAATTTATTTTTTTGTCTTTCTCTCTATCTCTCTCTCTTTTCTCCGTGCATTTTTGCTGTTGTTCATGTATCTTATTGTCTATTGAATAAATGTGATTGGAATAATTCTTATTGATTGGGGGCGTGGCCGAAAACGTCGTGTGAGCGCAACGAACCCCTGGCCGGTGGATGAAAGATTGTCGATGTTTTCGCGACGTTTTCAACGCGCTATAGTAGCACGACACGAGACGCTATGAAATGTCGACAAATATCCAACGTTTTAGTTATGGAGTGTGTTTCAGAAAATGATTGATTTCGTGAAACTAAGCACAGAGTGATTGAGTTTCTTCAAAAGTCTTTTTGGTATTTAGTAATAGCGAAATCATTAAAAAAAAACGTGGAATACGATTTCGGGTACTACTTTGAAGTCATAACAGGCGTAACTGAACCTAAATAGAGTGAACTGCATGTTCTGAGAAATCTATGGATGAAGAAGATCTCATAAAAACAGCTAATGTCGAAAAAGATACAAACGCTTTATCTTTTTTCTCTGGTGCAACGTTGGAATGGCTGCAACTTGTGAATGTTTCAGAAAAATAGATATCTATTGGAAAGTAATCGAAGTATCAGTATAAGAAGTAATCTTACAAGGGTTTTCGTTTTTGAACAATATTTCGATATAAATATTTTTAATGGAGAAATTGGGTTGGAATCTTTAACAGATAAATGTTCTACTTTCTTCGTTACAAATCTTGTTTCAGACTAGAATTGCACGCCGCCAAGCTCATAAGTCTAGTTGCCCAGCAGTCACCGAAGTTTATCCGACCATACATTGGATCGCTTTTGACTGCGTTAATTCCTAAGATGAGAAGTGAACAGAAGTATGCTGACGTCACTGTTCAGGTATTCTTTTTCAATTTGTCCAAGGGTTACTGTAGAATTATGATAAATGGGAAATTTGTGGTTTTATCGTGTTCTTGGCTCACTTTGAATGGCTTGTACCATTCATAAACAGGTAAAGGTGACTGAAAAAAGGAATATTTTGTAATACGTATTCTCGATTGTTTACTTGTTTTTGGAAAAAAATAACAGAAAGGTAGTTCAAGGTGCAAATATGTTTTATAACAATTGCAACAACTTTCAAATAATCTGAAAAGTAATAAAAGTTCAGGTACTCAACGCCGTCTCCGAGCTCGCAGTGATTGGTGGAGCCGAACTGGTGAGAGCTATTGATCCTCTCTTCAAGAAACTGACAGTCATGGTAACTGACTCGAGTAGTCTACAAAGAAGAGAAGCCGCCCTCAGATCGATTGGAAGAATTTGCAGGTGAACTTTTGTGGGGCGAATTATTCAGAAGTAGACAGGACCGCGGACCGTCCCTGTAATAATGAAAATGATTAATTTCAATAAGCGGAATGTAACAGTTGGTATCAGTGTGTTGTTACTTGTACATAAAATATTAACGGGGTTAGGGAATGAGTTTTTTTTGTATATAAACAAAAATTGTAAGTAGAAGGAAAAGAACAAATTCCCTCACCCCTTAAAACGATTGGAATGTTTTGAAAGAGAGAAAAGAAGTAGAAAGAGAGAGAACTCCGTCAACACTTCGTGAGGAAAATGTTTTTGGTAATAGTTTGAATTTTGAAAAAAGTAAGGTTGGCTGTCATTCCTGTCACTTATGAACCCTGTCAGTGCGAGCGTAGCGTGGTTCAGCAGCTACGCAAGTCATGTTTAACTATACGAAAATTTTCAAAGGTAATGTTCACTGTAATTTTGCCTACTTGATGGTTTCAGTGAGACGAGGCACACCGAGCTATAGGTGGTCGTCATCGATTAGACTTTTCTACTGCGCTTAGCGCGGTGTGCGAGGATAGCGTGGTTGTAACGGCTGTTTTGATGAAAAACGGATATTTTCAGATCGACCGCCTATGTAGTCGACCCGTACAGAGAGTACCCCACCCTGCTGGACGACTTGTTGAGGTGAGCTGTCGAAAAATATTTTTTTATGTTTCCAAGCTAGATTATTGACAAATTTTGTCGACGTGAGGTTTTTGATGTATGAAATGGTACTTTTTGTTGCTTTCAGTGGTTCCGCTAAAACTGATTTGTTCGCAAACTTTGTCGGAAACTTCAGAAGAAGTTGTGGAAAACCAAAAAGTGAAAATAGTGAAGTTTTCTACACTTTAACAGGTCTTAAACTACTTTGTGTTTCGAAAAATGATTAAATATTCTAATTATTTACATGAGATAGTTAGCATTAAAGGATTGGTATGACAGACAGAAAAAGTGGTTCTGTGAGAAGGAGTGTCTGAAACACCGCAACGATCTCAACTGTTTTTTGTTTGGAGAGAAATTTTACGAATCGTTGAATTTCGAAAAAAACGAAAATTCTGAAAGAGCGGACAGTCGCATATCCATGTGTTTTAATGATCATTCAGACTTTTGAAAACGGTCATGTCATCGTCGGTCCGTCGTGAAGCAATAAAGACACTTGGAATTCTGGGAGCGATTGATCCTTATATTCACAAAGTGTTCACCGGATCTGTACAATCAGCACAAGTCCGCAGTACAGCATTCTCGCTGCCAGTGCCACGAAATGATTCGGATCCAAGACAACGTGAGATTTTTTGAACAAAACAACTTATTCATGATTTTCTGATTAAAATCTGTGTGTTACACACTGTCAGTTGGTAACGGAGCCACGGAATTCCAACTTCCGCTCTCGGTTGAAAATTGAATTTAAAGAAAATACGATTTTGTTGGCTGTTCAGTCTATGTAGTTCTTTTATGAATGAGTTGATGTATAGTATTTTCTTGTTCATTTGACTTTTTTGCACTCACGATTTCCGTTCATGAAAATTTGCTCCAGTGAAACTCTTTTGTTTAGAGTAAGAAAAACCAAAAATAACTTACAATCACAGCGAAAAGTTCTCATTTCTGTCCTTCGTGTGAAAATTCACGAATATCTATCGAAAATAGCTTCTCAACTTCGATGTTCAGACGTTGCTCAATGGTTCAACTACGAAAAGTGCACACTTGAAGAGTATTATCCAGCCATCACCATTGCTTTTCTTATGCAAATGGTATGTTTTGTAAATATTGTTGGTGTAAACCAATGAGAAAATTATTTTCGGGAAGCTAGAAGGCGAGAGAGAGAGAGAGAGAGAGAGAGAGAGAGAGAGAGAGAGAGAGAGAGAGAGAGAGAGAGAGAGAGAGAGAGATAGAGAGAGAGAGAGAGAGAGAGAGAGAGAGAGAGAGAGAGAGAGAGAGAGAGAGAGAGAGAGAGAGAGAGAGAGAGAGAGAAAGAGAGAAAGAAAGTAAGAAAATAAGAAAAAAAGAGAGAAAGAAAGAAAGAAAAAATATTTTTAGATCCAAGACGACGCTTACTCACCGAGTTACCGCGAAATCGCTCAAGCCCTGTTGACCATCTTCAGAAGTCTCGGAGAAGCGAACATGCATTACATCGAACAAGTAGTTCCACAGCTGCTCCGCGCATGTGAAGTTCGTTCCGAGCTGAAGGCCTTCTTCCTGCGGCAATTGTCGATTTTCGTGGCGGTAATCGAAGACAAAGCATTGCCCTACATGAAGGACATTTTTGTGCTGATCGCGGTGAGATTTCGTTGACTTGAAAGAAAAACGATTAGTTCTTTGATACATCACACTGCGTATCAGGAAAAAGTGGATATAGTTGAAAAACCGAAGGTGAATTGTTCTCCAAAATGGCCCTCGACTCTTAAATATTTCGAGAAACTAAAAAAGTTGGTCAGCTATCCAGTTGTTCGGACCCGCGACAGTCCGCCCTTTTATAAAGCGCAAATAAAAATATAAAATTTTGAATTCAAGCCTGGTAAATGATAAAAGGGTTTTTTATATTTGAATTTCACGAATAATTCTGAATGTGAGTTCCCAAAGTAAAATCATTTTGTGCAACTCGAAAAGATTCAATCGATACCGTTTACATGAGGAACGAAATTCGTGAAAGAAACTTTAGGTTTCAAAAAAGAGAACGACATGAAATAATTCATTACAAAGCATGATCGAAACACTTGAATTATTCATCGAACTCGAAAAAATATCGGAGATAAAGATTTTTGAACCATGATTTTTTTTCAGAAATCGTGGCACGAGAGTCGTGAACTTCAAATAACGGTTATAGAGTCACTGGAGACGATGGGATCTACGTTGAAGTTGGTGAGATCTTTTGTTTCATCTGTTTAAAATGTTTTTCAAAACAACTTTTCACAATGATTTTGAGTTGATTATTGCAGGAGTTCTCGTCATACATCAGCGAGTTGATCCCCTACTTTCTGGAGGTACTGCAAACGGACAAAACGAAAGACCGTCAGTTGACGATCAAGGTGATGGCGTGTCTAAAGCCGCTCGCCAACTGCCTTCCGCCATATCTCCATTTGGTGGTTCCACCAGTCCTCTGCATCATGGACGATCCAGCGATCCCAGTTCCGTGCCGTTGCGCTGCTCTCAGTACCGTCCTGCATTTCGCCGTCAAGATGGACATGTCGTCGTATGCGCCGCGCATGTTGCAGTCCTGGCATCACTCGATTCACATTGTACAGATGCAGGACAACCTGTGCAAGTTGCTCTTGGAGATTGTCCAACAGGTTAGTGTTTGTAATCTTTTTGAAACCAAGTCTTGCGGTCTCATCTCAAATGCGAAAATCCACAGAGAAGGAGAATTCGGCTGGATCCAGAAAAAGTTGGCATGATCTAGCCTGTTTTTTTCTGCATCTCGACTTCCACACACTGCACACTGCGCTAACATGGGAAGTATATGAAAGCCCGGAGAATCTATGAGGTCTGAGTGGTCTCTTAGGTTTTCAAATATGGTGAAGACGATGGAACTGCTTTCAGAAGTTGCTTCACCGACCTCGTTTAGGAGTTATGACCAAAAATAGAACTCACACGCAATTTTCAAAAAAGGGGGATCTGTGATGTTGGGTAGGAGAAACTGTTGAGATTTTGCATTTTATTGAATTTTAAAGGTTCGTGATGCACGGAAAATTTAGTTTGCCTGAATTCTGAGGCTCGATTCAGAAGTTACATGCATCTGAAGTGGACGTAAAAAATCGTCCAACTTTCACCTTCTGTAACTCGACTCCTAGCAGATTTCCAGAGGCGAGACCTATTCCAAACGATTCAGAATGATTGAATCTATCCATTCCTACGTTTTCAGTCGATTCTAAACAGGAGTTGACCTTGAACGTTATTGGGATCCAGAGTTGAGACCTAGCCAGATGTGTTAAGCAGGTCGAATAATGAAGTTTTCATGTAGAAAATTTTTGCGCGTTTTTTGTTTCAAGCGAGATATTTTAATTTTAAAAATCACTTTTTAAAACCGTACACGTTAACGCCACAGGGCCTTTTTTACCTCACGCACAACACAATTGGATCTAACAGTGAAATCAATCGGCGGCGTGGTGAAGTGGTTGTGATCTTGTATTCAAACCGAGAGGTCAGGGGTTCAATTCCACTCGCTGACGACTTTTTTTCAATTTTTTTGAATGATGACAAAACTGTGCCCTAACTATGTAAAATTACTTTTTTCAGTCATTTCCTACCGTATTATGCATGTAAATCATACTCAAAGTACACAAAAAGTCTATAGTTGACCTCATCTACTACCCACTCCATGAAGCTGGTTATGTGATCATTTGAATACTGACGTTCATCGATTACAAAGTTTTCACATTCCAAATGCATGTTTTGACTGAAAAAAGGATATGGAACCGTTTTTATCGGATAGTTGCAGTTGTCCTCTGGAAGTTTTTCATATCATGAGCAGGAGGCATATCGCCAATGGGCTGAATGAGAGTCTATAACCGCAAACTTGAAACACATGGTATCGTTGAGTCAGTCTCATGACCGTTAAGGTGTCATCAACCCATCAATAGGTGCTGAGGAGTCATGCAGGTCACCCACATTGTTCATTGGATGTCTCTGGGCAGCATCGTTGCATTCATATTTTCAAAGTTTGAATGCATGAGAAATCACAGTCCCCACATGATTAAAAAACCACCATTTTGCAAATTCATAAAGCTAATGACTTGATGAACCTATTTGGTGACACCTTAACGGTCATGAGACTGACTCAACGATACCATGTGTTTCAAGTTTGCGGTTATAGACTCTCATTCAGCCCATTGGTGATATGCCTCCTGCTCATGATATGAAAAACTTCCAGAGGACAACTGCAACTATCCGATAAAAACGGTTCCATATCCTTTTTTCAGTCAAAACATGCATTTGGAATGTGAAAACTTTGTAATCGATGAACGTCAGTATTCAAATGATCACATAACCAGCTTCATGGAGTGGGTAGTAGATGAGGTCAACTATAGACTTTTTGTGTACTTTGAGTATGATTTACATGCATAATACGGTAGGAAATGACTGAAAAAAGTAATTTTACATAGTTAGGGCACAGTTTTGTCATCATTCAAAAAAATTGAAAAAAAGTCGTCAGCAAGTGGAATTGAACCCCTGACCTCTCGGTTTGAATACTCAGACATGACGAGTTGCATCAGATCTGGCCTGAGTCGAATCAGATCTAATGTTGACCTCCGATCCCTTTGAAAGTTATGCCATTAACAAGGGAATCATGTGGGTAGATGTGTGTTGAAATATCAGTCAGAAATTCTACCGTCTTCATAGAAAAAAACAAAAAATGGAGAAAATTGTCGAGTCAGATCTGGCTCGGTCGTACCAGATCTGATTCAACTCACTAAACTGGCAAATTAGCGCTACAAAACTAATCGAAAAAGTGTATGAAACAAAGTTTAAACTTCTCTAGACACTTACTATATCGTTTTAATAGATATCTGGAACATTTTAAACCAGTTCTTATTATCTTACCATTCTACTCAGAGTGGCGAATCAGATCTGTTTGAAGTCGAATCAGATCTGGTTGGATCGAGCCAGAACTCATCATATGACTCGAGCCACTATTTTTTTTAATGAATATTTTTTGTTTCCTAGCATTTTCTTCTCTAGAAATTGAAGTACTGGCATTTTCAATGACGTATTGAAGAAGTAATTGAACAAAGTTTGGTTAGAATAAATTTTTTTAGACTTTCATCTCATCTTTCTTCTGCTCTGATCTGCTCAATGAAAGTCATAATTGATTAGATTTTTTGATTTCGATAGTTAGCAAACTTGAAGTCAACACTGACGTTTTTGTTTCCATGATCACAGCATTTAAATGATAGTTCTCAACAAAACGCATGTGAAAAACACTTTGAATAAGGATAAATCAATAGTCTGACTTGAAAATTTCCAACCAATCCGTTTTCTACACTTCACTCTTCATGAAACAGTCAAACAAAATGAAAAATGTTACTTATAAAAAAAATAAACTTTGAACAGATTCTCCAAGTCGGGAGAATATGTTGAGTAAACGTGCTCCTATGCACCTTACCGTTAATTCAAATTCAAACTTTTTCTTTATTTTTTCGTTCCTATTCCGTTACAGTTTCTTGTTTTTAGAATGTTTCAAACGTTTCTTTTCAGGTTGGATCAAGTAAAAAGTCCTCTTTCTCTCGGAAATGCGGATTTAAGAAATGGTGAGCTTTGGAATCAAGTTGAAAATACGTAAGAGAAATTTCGAAAATTTTATAATTCGTGAATTTTATCTGGAGTTGAGTTTTTTATCTCTCTCTCTCTTTGGAAATACACAGATTCACCACTCTAGTTGAGGTTTGATGGTTTGAGGGTTGATGGTTGATGGTTGATACGACTCCGTTAACCAAAACTGCTCCCAGTCAGAAATTTTATGTGAAAGGTTCAATTTAAATACTCTAATTAACATTAGTAGTGTATAACAAAAGACCTTTGAAGAAAAAATCGAATAGTTTGGCGCTAATTTATAGGAGTTTGCTGCCAATGAGCGACATCGGAAATTTGATTTCGTAAGTTCTTGTTTTCAATTATTTGTTATAACGTGCAAGTTTCATCACTGGCTCGTAGAAATTATAAACAGCCAAAAAATTAAAGGATAACTCTTGTAATGGGACAATTCAAGCCATCTCGTACAAAATAAAGAGAAATCTCGTGAAATCAGGGTTTCAACTTTATTTCAGATTGTAAAAGACGGAAACGGAAAGCTTTGCTGGACAGGATGGCGTGAAAATCCAGGATCAAACGGCTAACACACACTGGTTCGACAAGAACATAAGGAAGATTCAAAGGTAGCTCTTCACACTTTTATTAAAATTGTGATTTTTGATAATGCAAAAACTCTTATTCTCAGTTGTAGATATTTTTCTTATCTTGTTGTCTTGTCATACTTCTGAATACACTGTTCGTTAAAAAAAAATTGGTTTGATACTGCTACTAAGTTGTAGAAATTACCAATGGAGAAGTCTAATGAAATAAAGATTCCAGTCATTCCAGGTCGACGAGGACATTGGCATGAAGATCTCTAAGACGTCATGGCTAGAGAATGGTGGGTGAACGGCCACAGGATAGAAAAATTGAAGGATAATCGAAGGTAAATATTTAGTTTATTTGCGCCTTTTGTAAATTCCAAGACGTTTCTCCCTAGTTGTAGACCTATTTCTGACACCGCTGCTTATTCATAGACAAACTTCTGACAACATTGCTCAATTTTTGACATACTTCTGACGCCGATGCCCAGTCAAAAAATCTTGATGTCTAAGTATGTCTGCCTAGTCGTTGAAATACGTGTGACAATGCTTTATAGTCATAGACATACTTCTGGGGTTCATGCCCAGTCGGAGTCATGTCTCATAGACCAATTTCGTGACAAGTTTTGGATTGGGGGAGTATCGTTACAGTGAAGTTATATCCCAAAACAGAACATTATTACAGGAGTCTCAAAGTCTAATAACTCGAAGAAGCACCACTACAAGAGAAGACCCGAAGTGGACGTCTATTTAATTGTATATGTGTATTTTTAAAATAAATTTGATCATATTGAACAGTGTTATTTTTGATAAGAAAAACCCTAAATATAAAGGAGGAATTTTGAATCTGATCTCGCCTGAGTCGAATCAGATCTGGCTGTAACCACGCCAGATCGTGCCACGCTGAATTCGACTGAGAGCAGATCTGATTCGACTGAGGCCAGATCTGTTGCAAGTCGCTTTCCCTGAGTACAAGATCACTACCACTTCACCACGCCGCCGATTGATTTCACTGTTAGATCCAATTGTGTTGTGCGTGAGGTAAAAAAGGCCCTGTGGCGTTAACGTGTACGGTTTTAAAAAGTGATTTTTAAAATTAAAATATCTCGCTTGAAACAAAAAACGCGCAAAAATTTTCTACATGAAAACTTCATTATTCGACCTGCTTAACACATCTGGCTAGGTCTCAACTCTGGATCCCAATAACGTTCAAGGTCAACTCCTGTTAAGACAAAAATTTTTGGGTCCAAAATCGGAAAGTTACACAAGTGTTCATAATATGAGCCTCGATCACAAGTGATGAATCGTTGTAGTATTTCTCGGGCAAAAAACGTGTATCAAGTGAGAATCGAACTTTGCCGTGAAAAATGAAAGGCGTGAGCTTTGACCACTCTACCACGGAAGACACAAATCTTTGCGTCAACTCCATGTTCACTCATTCGCTCCTTTTCACGACAGAATTCTTCAACATTACAGATCCCACTTTTTTGAAAATTGCATGTGAATTCTATTTTTGGTCATAACTCCTAAACGAGGTCGGTGAAGCAACTTCTGAGAGCAGTTCCATCGTCTTCACCATATTTGAAAACCTATGAGACTACTCAGACCTCATAGATTCTCCGGGCTTTCATATACTTCCCATGTAAGCGCAGTAGAAAAGTGTCAGACCAAGCAGCAAGGGGAGGCGACCAATAAGCAGCGAGTGCAAACCCCGCCCCTTTGGGAATCCCGTATTGCCGTAGATCAAATTACAGTTACTGTAGTTGAAAATTTTTCTCGAGCGCGTTTTTTTCAAAATTCAGGATAAAAAGCTAGTTACAGAGAAAAGTTACATGATTTGCAATTTTTCAATAGCAACCGGCGAAAAAAATCCGCTTGTTAACTTGAGAAAAATAGGACAAAAGGATGAAAAAATATTGATGTGCGAACGCGCTCTATAGCGAATTTTCGTTCAATATAATTTTGCTGCAACGCGACTAATCGATGACGACCTTCTTTAGCTCGGTGTGCACTGTGGCGAACGCAATTGAAAAGTGTTAGCAAAGCAAACCGATATAGTAGATCAAATTTCAGTTACTGTAGTTCAAAAAATTTCGTTTTTCCTGTTTTCTTCATCCCGTATTTACAAATCGTAACGTAAAAATGTTTGAAGTAGGTAGAATTATCGTTGGTTCGTCGTCCGCAGCGTTCATTATGTCAAGTAAAAAATTTATTAAACTACAAACACTTTCGAAAATGAAAGAAGAGGCCGGCAAAGCGGTTGCGAAGCGGTTATATTGTCTTATGTCTTCGCCGAGGTGTGTTTCACTTTTGTGGATCCCTTAAAATTGTACCACATCGAGCAAGCTTTTTTTAAATGAAAACCTGAGCTGATTTCGAATTTGGTCCGTCCGCGTGTCGCTGCGCGCTCAACTCTTCCGTTCACTAGCGTAAAAGAGTAGACGGATAGAATGTTTTATCTACCGATTAAAATATCTAAATTTTATGAAACCCGAAGGTTATCTCTGAACGAATTTTTCATCCCGCGCAGAAAAGAAAAAAATTAAACAAATGTTTTAATTAATTTTTTTCAAAATTTATAAAACTCGAAAACATCGGTTTCAGTTGCCTCGACACTTCAAGACCTTCCGGCGAAGCGTGGAAATCAAGATTGAAGAACACAGACTGAAGAATAACTATGTCTGGTTTGAGAAAGAGTACCGAAGTGAGTTTTCAAAATACCTGGAACTTTGACTTCGACCGAATATTTTTATCGAGTGATAGAAAAAATAGAGGAAAGTTTTAAAAAAAATTCATAAACAAACTTGTGGAAAATAATAATTTTGAATGTTATCAATATTTTTGTTGTTAAACTTGACGCAACTTTTGTAAAGAAAATCAAGATGGTCCAAAAATTTCCACCGAAGCTGAAAGAAGTAAGAACAAAAATTTCTGAACTTTGCTCGCTATATTGATATTGA
The DNA here is from genome assembly GCA_963978915.1 of Caenorhabditis parvicauda. Taxonomy (NCBI): domain Eukaryota; kingdom Metazoa; phylum Nematoda; class Chromadorea; order Rhabditida; family Rhabditidae; genus Caenorhabditis; species Caenorhabditis parvicauda. The sequence continues at coordinate 10,430,452 of OZ022254.1, forward strand.
AAAATTTTTCTCCCAGATTCAATCCGGGCGCTTCTGCGCGGAAATTTCTTTGTGTCGATATTCAAACGTATCCTTAACAAGACCGTTTTCACGTTGGTCATTCTTATTTCACGATGGTGAACTCATGAAGTACGCTTATAATTACTCCAAGCATCGAAAAAGAAAGATCTTTTCAGAGCTAATGCAGAAAGCGCAAATAACAGCGGAAAGCTACGACCCTTTCGCGGTCAACGGAACGGCTCCATGGAAAAAGGAAGAGCCGGTGACGACGACGGAAACGAACAACTCGGAAGTCGATCAGTGCGACACGTTCGGCCACGCGACCAAGGAGATGGAAGTGAAGAAGAAGAACCCGAACGACGTGAATTCAGCCAAAATCGGCAAGCAAAGAGTCGACGCTCATGGGATCATACAGAAGATCAGTGTGGATGCGATCAGTTCAAGGGAAGAATGGGCACAGTGGTTGATGAAGACCAGGACACACTTTTTGAAAGTGAGTTGTTGTTTCGTACGAATTGTCTGAGTTACTGTAGTTGCAATAGTTTACTGTAGTATTTTCATTGGAATCCATTACCCAATTGAATGAAAACTGTAAACTTTATAACTGAAGTTACGATTCAATGGATTTAAATGCTTTTTTCGTCCAGTTAGGTTGAAGTTAACGTTCCGACGAGGTTGTTCACTGGACATATGGCCTTGTGGCCACAAACTTTTGAGCGTAGCGAAAGTTTTTTGTTATGCGACCTCAATTTTCTTCGAAGATTGCCATTTTCTGCTTTGCGTGGAACACATGGAATATTTTTGCTTTCTGATATCGGATATCACTCTCGAGCAGAATCGGTCGTACCTGCATTCTAAATTTACCAGTGCGTCTCCGGTGAACTAGTCCTAATTGTAAAATATTATTATAAAAACAACTTGAAAATCAGAATTTTGAAATGAAAACTTATGAATATGACTTGGTCATGAGCCCTCTGAATTTCAGTCATCCTCATCTCCATCGCTCAAAGCCGCATCAGCCATCTCGGATGTTCACCAGCACCTCGCCAAGGATCTCTTCCATGCCGCTTTCATGTCTGTTTGGACCGAGATGGATCACACACAGCAGGATCGACTCACCAAGATTTGCTTGGCTGCGTTGAATAGTGGACAGACTGACGTGATACAGACCATTCTGAACCTCGCTGAGTTCATGGCTCACTCCGAAAAGGTGATTTTTGAGATTATTGCACGATTAAAGTTGAAACTTCTATTTTTCTTTTTTTTTGCACGAGTAATGATGGAAATTGAAATTCATTGAAGATGTAATTATCATTTTTTGCCTTTGAATGGTGTTAACATTAGCCGAGTGAAGTTGAAAACCTATAGTTTCTTCTTTTTCAAATTTTTGGAAATTCTACAGGGACCCCTCCCCATCGGAGCTGACAAGCTGGGCAAATGTGCCGAAGAGACACGCGCTTACGCCAAAGCTCTTCGTTACAAGGAAATTCAAATTCTCAAGCGCTGGGAAACAGACAAGAACAACGTGCTGAAGGTGGACGACTGTCAGGCTCTGATTACGTGAGATTTTTGAAGTTTTTTTGTAAATGCTCAAATTCAACATGAAAAGTCCGTATTTAACAGAGTTGCACGGAAGTAAAATTTTTCAAAACGGAAGTCGGAAGTTGGAAGTGAATTTTTTAAACGGAAGTCGGAAGACGGAAGTGAAAAAAGGGCGGAAGGCGGAAGTCGGAAGTCGGAAGTAGAATTTTTTCAACGGTAGTCGGGAGTGCAAGAAAGTTGAAAAAACCCAGAGATATTGTATATTCGCGCATTCTCAACAGGTGATAGGTCAATTCCATACTGAATAGAAACGATTTCACGGTTTTTTCGTCATTTTTCACGAAAAAAATTTTTTCGACGGAAGTCGGAAGTAGAATTTGTTAAACGGAAGTCGGAATTCCGTGCAACTCTGGTATTTAATCAATACAAAGGGTGGCTGAAGGAAATGGTTCGTCAAGTTGAGAAATGTACTGTTTCGCAGAAGTAACACGTATTAAAATCTTCAACATTCACGAGAGAAACTATCAAAAACAAATTATGTTTTCTGTCCTTAACTTTTACTAAAACTAGGCCATCAATCTTCATAAATTAGAAAGACTGTAAAAAAAAATAAAACTTCGTTTATTTTATTACCGTAGTTTCTTCGACTTCTCAATACGAAATTGCACTTAATCTGTTGATTGTTGATAAATGCCGGATAGCCGTTATGTAGACTTATAAGGAGTTGAATTATCCAAAGGAAAATCGGAATTTCGTGTAACTCTGGCAAAAGATAAGATTCCAGATTTGCCAACAAACTCAACGTTCAAGAAGAAGCAGCAGGTGTTGTGAGGTATGCGGAGAGGAACAATATGAACATTCCGGTGAGTTTTTTTTGATCTCGTTCTCATTACGTTCTCATTACGGTAATTCCAGATGCAAGGCCGATGGTACGAGAAGTTGAACGAGTGGGAAAAAGCGTTGGAGTCGTATGAGGTTTGGTTTGAACATATTTGAGTATCTGAAGTAAGTATCTTACTTTTTTTCGAGGAATTCATTTTTGAAGTCATAATCAAGATTGGAAAGTTAATTTTGCTCACACTGTGATTGATTGTTTTAAAATTTGACTGAATTCATGAAAAATAACCGATTTAAACTCCTAGAGCACGAGAAATTGGGGGAAAAGTACGAAAAATGAAATATTCCAAATTTTACCTTAATAAGTGAGCGCTTTAAGATTGAAAAGAAAAACTCATCGGGTGAGAATGACACCACCATGCATGAAATGCGATGTCTGGAAGCTCTCGGAAAATGGGAAAAGTTGAACACGAAAGCGGCCAATTTGAAGTAAGGCAAACAAGAATTTTATCTATTCATGACCTCTTGTAGGAAAGTCTACGACAGTATCAACAAGCCACTCGACCACAAGGTTGCAGTCATCGCCGCCCGAGGTGCTTGGGCTATTGGTGAGATTTTGACTTTTTGCTGGCGTCATGGCGAACAGCCTCAGGAATATTGTCGAAGTTTTGAAAATATGATGAAATTTCACTATTGAACGAAGAAAATTTTCATTTTTCCTCCAGTCTTTCGAAAAACTCTAATCGACCAAGATCAATTTGCACTATTTAGGTGATTGGGAGCGTGTATCTGAATACGTAAACTGCATCGGCGAGAACACCCAAGACGGAGTCCTGCTCAGAGCTGTCATTGCGGTCCACAAGTATGTTGCCTGCATTTATCAAAATTTTTGTTTTTTATTCACATGAGAAAGTCGTGAAATTGGCTCTTACCCGCTAAAAGAAGATGATTCAGAGTTTTGGGTAGGAATAAAAACACAGATCGTCTTGGTAGTAATATTGCACAAAAGTTTATGGTTCATGTTCCCTACGTTTAACACAAACTACGGTAATCGAACCATCTTACAGTAACGAACATGAAGTTGCCGAAACTTTGGTCGACAAGGTCCGTGACATCTACGACACAGACCTGACGGCGATGGCGAGTGAAAGTTACGAAAGGGCGTACGGAGCGATGGTCTTTGTGCAGCAAATGGCAGAGATTGAAGAGGCAATCGAGTACAAAGTGAGGCCGGAAAGAAGGCCCAGAATAGCCCTTCTGTGGAGTCGAAGACTACAAGGAATCAGACAGAATGTCGAGCAGTGGCAGCGGTTGTTGATGCTCAGGTATGCCTTTCTCGCTTATAAGCTTGTTTTTTAAAAGACTTCTAGAAAGAACTTCATTTTGACTGCTGAAGAGTTAAAATAGGAAAATCAATTGAGATTAGGGAAAATTTCACTTTTTCTCTGTTTAAATTGTTTTGATGGTGATATGATCACTGTGTCTGCAGATTTTTGAGAGGTATCAGAATTCAGAGTTTCTGTTACTTTTCTGGCCGTGCGGAATTAACAGAGGAGACAGAAAACTAAACTCATTTCATGTTACAGTTACATTAGTTTTTCATATTTTTTCCATAGTTTTCCAGACATTATGATGAAAGAAAGTCACCGTCTTCGCCTAAAGTTACAGTAGTTATTGAAAATGTGAATAACAAAAAACATTTCAGAAGTCTCGTCCTAACACCTAACGAAATGCACCCATTACGTGTGAAGTTTGCATCGTTGTGCCGTAAACAAGGTAAAACGAACATGAGTAAGACGGTGATGTGCGATCTAATGGACATGAACGAAGTGCGACAGTCTGGCCTCCCATACGATAAGCCACAATTGGTAATGGCAATCGCAAAGCAATTCTGGTACGATGGAAAGCAACGACGAGCTTTCGACGTGCTGGAGAACCTTGGTAGATACATTGACAGAGGAACTACCCCAAGCCGAACTGCTGTCGCCCCATCAAAGTACAATAATTATGCGAAGGTGGGGAAATTTCATGAATTCTCACCAAAATTGTCCTTCAGTACGTCCATCTGACCACACCGGAATGCCGCAGAATCTGTGCGAAGGTTTTATTTTTGAAAAATTAATACGACAAAAATCGTTCTAATTTTGATGAAACAGAGAATTCAAAAAGTTTTTAAGCTGGGAACTTTATCGAAAAGAGGCGAAAAAAACTTTTTTCAAGTGAAACAGAACTTACGAAAATTCAAGAAGTTATAAGTTGGAAAGAATACCAAAAAAAGAAGCTGGAGAAAAGCAAAAATTCTAATTCTCTTGCAACTGAAAGAAACCGAGTGACCAAGGAACTAAAAGCTGAAGATCATACAGAAAAAAGACGTGGAAAAAAAAAGTTCAAGAAATTATACTGATTCGTGAAAGCCTCTGAAAATTCAAGAAGTTCGGTAGAAGATGATTGTACGATAATAGAAACTCTTTTGACCTATGATTAACACGAAGTAGTTGACGAATATAAATATGACTTTAGGTCTTCCTGAAACTCGGTGAATGGACTGAATCACTGTGCATAAACGAGAAGACAAGACTTCCGGCAGACCAAATCAAAGAGATACAACTGCAACAGCCGATAGTGGGAAGATGCCGTCAAATGGCGGGCAACGGAGAGTTCCCGGCGATCGAAACAATGATCTCGTACTACCAACAAGCGACCGCGTTCGATCCATCATGGCACAAGGCGTGGCACAAGTTGGCCTTTGGATACTTTAGGGCGACGGAAGATGCGAAGGCGAAACATGCTATGTGAGTTTTTTCTGATGTTTTAGTTTTCCTTCGGATCGAACCTCGCTTGGAACGATGTTTTTTTTAATAAGCGTTTTTTTCTGAAAAAAATTAATACAATTAACTTAATTGGTACTTTTGGATCGAACCCTGCTAGGAACGATGGTTTTTTATTTTTTCTAATGATCGTTTTTTTTGCTGAAGCAAAATTAATACAATTAACTTTTAATTGGTACCTTTGTATCGAACTCCGCTCGATTTTTTCTGTGAGCCTTATGAAAGCGAGAATTGAGAATGTTGGAAAAATCGAAAAAAAAATTACCACAAAAACATGTTTCAAGGTGTATTTAGAAGATTGTTCCAAATGTGAAAGGTTATTGCGTAGTCTATATTGTGCAAATTTAAAAATTTGAAAATATTCCATAATTTTATTAAAGTTACTGGAACTACAAAAAATTCAAACTGTATTTCAGGGGGAAATCCCACTCTCATCGACCACCACCTTCTCTCAGCGATGACTCGCCGCCATTCGGACAACTTGGAGGTATGCTCTTCACTCTTTTATTACGAAAAGTTTGAAAATAATGAAAATATTTGAATGTTTGGTAGAGATTGAGTTGAAATTTCGTTAAATTACTGAAACTCAAATATTACATCAAATATATACTACGAGTTTTCTTTGCTATAACTAACCGCAAATTTATTTTTCGAAAAGTTCAAGATTTTATTTATTTTTCTCAATTACCACGACTTTCAAAATCTTTTCAGAAAAAAATATGTTGAAAATGAATTGCTAATAGGAAAGTTACTATTATTAATTTTTTTTCATTGACGATAGGTTCCATATGCATTAGTAGTGAGCTGTAAAGCAGTGAGCAATTCTTTGTCAAAACATCGAATGAATTATCGCTTGAAAAAAAAAGAAATTCCAGACCTCGAAGAACTTTCGGGAACAAAAAATGACCGCCCGGAGGTCACCAGGTACGCAGTGAAATCTATCGAATCGTTCGGAAAAGTACTGAAAACGGCGCCCGGAAGCAATCTTCAAGTCACCCTGAGACTGCTCCAAATGTGGTTTGAGTACGCTAGAGACCCAGAAGTCTACAACGCTCTCAGTGAAGTCGTCGCAGAACTGCAAATGTCGACGTGGTTAGAGGTGAGATTTATGAATATTTCAAACTTTTTTTGTTAAAAAATCGAGTTTACCTTGTTTTCAAGCATCAGAATGTATTCACAAGCCCTAAAAATGTTCAGAAACAACAAAAAACAACTCTATGTAATATTTTTCTCAGAATTTTCGTTTCCAACTTGTCTGTAGCTGTTATTTTCTAGATTTCTGGGTATTTCTAACTGAAAGTCTAGAAAATCGTCTCCTTGAGGTCAGAAAATATCCGAAGTTTGACGACAAAAAAAACGAAAACAAACTAAAATTTGAAGAAAAGCTAATTTTCAAGGTTTCTCAATGATAACAATGCATCATTATTATATTTGAGACTAAAACGATGCCAAAATTTGAGTTGATCGTCTCTTAAGCTGAAGATATCTAAAGATTATAGACTAAATCTATCCTTTAGGTCGTTCCACAATTGATGGCTCGTCTGGACACTTCTGAATGTCGTCAAGTCGAGTTGGTCAAGAAGGTTCTGATCGACATCTGCAAGCAAGAACCACAATCACTCTTGTACCCGCTGACAGTCGCCGCTAGAAGCGAAAAAGTGAACAGAGCGAGAAACGCGAGGGAGATTCTCAACAAGATCTCCGAGTTCCACGGTGCACTGGTCGAAGAAGCATTCTTGGTGTCTTCTGAACTGGTCAGATGCGCGATCTTGTGGCACGAACAGTGGTATGATGCACTCGAAGAAGCAGGAAGGCTGTACTATGTCGTGAGTCCTTTCTCTTATCGTTTTTGCTGGGATGTGTTGAAAAAACGCTGATAATTGTTTTTTTTAAATCCAATCAGTTAAGTTTTCGTTTTGTCGAGAAATTTTTGATTACGCATCTATTACTAAAGTTGTTTTTTTCGGAAATTCAGTGAGACAGTGGGGGGTTTTTTTTGCTATGAACTGAAAACAAGTGAAGTTTTTGAATTCCACAGGAAAATAATCATTTCTTATTCCTACAGTTACCATTTCGCAGTTCATGAGTAGTCTTACTGTACTTATTCGTAGTTCATGAGTAGTTTTACAACATCAATTTGCAGTTCATGAACTGTGTTACAGTACTAATTTGCAGTTCATGAGTAGTTTTACAGTACCATTTTGCAGTTCATGAACAAGCCGGAAACAGACATCGCTCCAATGTTCGAAACTTTGACCAAGCTCCACGCAAGATTGCATGAGCACGGAGCAACGACGTTGAAGGAAATGTCCTTCAATCAGGTAATTTTACGATGTTCCCTGTTTAGAAATCAATTAGATTTCTGCTGTTCAAATATTTTGGAATGTGAAAAGAAACATGTTTTTCCGTTAGTTCGTGTCAGTAAGAAAACGTTTTGAAATTTTACCGCCATGGATCTGGTCAAGTTTTTCTCAGAATGATTTTTCGAAAAATAAGTGAAGTGAAGAAGAATTAGAGAGAGAAGGGAAGAGAGGAAGAGAGAGAGAGAAAATCAGCGAAAAATAAACTCATGTTTCAGACGTACTCAGCCGACCTGGAATCAGCAGTAATGTACTCGAAGCAGTTCCTGCAGTCACGTAACATGAAGGAAATGAACCAAGCATGGGAAGCGTATTGCATAGTGTTCAAGAAGCTCCGTGACCAAATGAACAACCTGACGTCGCTCGACCTCAACTACATCAGCCCGAGGTTGATGAGAGCGAAGGACATGGACATTGCGATACCCGGAACATACGACCCATCGTCGTCGGAAACGGTCAGAATATCATACTTCTACACTCGCCTGCAAATCATCACCAGCAAGCAGAGACCCAGGAAGATGGTCATTCGAGGTACGAGGTTATCGGAATTTCCAAATTTACAGTTGTTGAAGTTTCACCCTCTCACAGTTTTCTGAGATTTCCCTTCCCGAAATCGAGAAGCCTTTCCAGTATTCAGAAATTTATTTGGATTTCTCAGATTTCTCGAGGTTTTAGCCAAATTTAACGAAACCATTTAATGTTGAACAAACTGTTTTCTTTCCAAAAAAAGCGAGACATATCAACGTTCAGTCAGTTCAAGGAATCAGCCAAACGTTGAATCGGCGATTTTTTTCTTATTTCAAAGAAACCGGTAATTGTTAAAACCAATGTAATGAGAAAATGCGTTAAAAGCTGCTGAATCGTTTTTTACTTCTTTTAATCTTGCGTTCAACCTTGTTACTAACCTTTTTTCTGCTTCGACCAATGTAATGAAAAATTTCGTTAAAATCAGTCAAAGCGTATTTTTTAAAATCTCGTATCAAGCCTTGCTTCTAACCGTTTTTATTTTCTGCTTCATTGTATAAGTATTCAGGCAGCAATGGACTGGACTACCAGTTCCTACTCAAAGGTCACGAAGATCCACGTCAGGATGAGAGAGTTATGCAACTTTTCGGTCTGGTCAACACCCTTCTGGCAAATAATAACGAAACGGCTAGACGCAATTTGACTATTCAAAGGTATTTTTTGGAAATTGATTCTTTTGTGAAAAAGTGTCCTACGTAGTTGGTAGAATCATAAAAGGGTTGACGAATAAGCTGATTTTAAAAAGGTTCGTAGCAGGGCTGGTTACGAAATTTAACGAAATTAACGAATTAACGAATTTAACGAAATTTTTCGTTAAATCCGATTTAACGATTAACGGATTCGTTAAATTCAGAAAAACCGTTAATTTAACGATTAACGGATTCGTTAAATTCAGAAAAACCGTTAATTTAACGATTAACGGATTCGTTAAATTCAGAAAAACCGTTAATTTAACGATTAACGGTTTCGTTAAATTTGGAAAAACCGTTAATTTAACGATTAACGGATTCGTTAAAATTGAAAAAACCGTTAATTTAACGATTAACGGTTTCGTTAAATTTGAAAAAACCGTTAATTTAACGATTAACGGTTTCGTTAAATTTGAAAAAACCGTTAATTTAACGATTAACGGTCTCGTTAAATTTGAAAAAAAACCACTTATGAAAAGTCATCTTTAATTCTTTTGAAAAATGACTTTTCTAAAAAAAATTCAGTTTAAAAAAACAAAATTCAAATTGCCGCGCGAAAATGCGGCTACAGTAACTAGTTTTCGTTTTTCGAGTTTTTCGAATTTTTCTTTTTTCGTTTTCTATGATTTTTCTCGTTTTCCATGAATATTATTTTACTTTATCATTATTACCATTTTATTAATATTACTATATTATCAGAATGAGTAATGTGAAAGTCGGTGAATGGTTCAAGCGCACGGCAGATGGTGATTACCGGTGCTTGAAGTGTGGACATGTTTGCAAAGGACGCAAAGATGGTGGGATATAATTTATATACAATTTTATGCGAGTTTTAGGTTCGACAGCCGGAAGACTTTATCATATCAAAAAGTCTCACAGTAAGGAATTACTAAAAAACGATGTGGAAAGAGTAAGTTCTGTTAAACTTTATTGTTCTTTAAAATGATGTGACAGGTAGCGACAGATGACCAGCAACAGAAAGTCTCTGGACTTTTTGCATACGATCCGAAGTCAGAAGCCGCCACAAAGTTCGACCGTGCTCTCCTATTGATGATCGCCAAAGATAATCGACCTTTTGCGCTAGTGGAAGGGGCTGGTTTTCAAAACTTCATGAAAACAGTAGCACCAAGGTAAAATTTCTCCTATCGACAATTTTGTGTTCATTCCAATCATCTTCAGAAGACACTTTTCAGACAGACCGTAAAATCGAGGTCATTTTACACGAACTCAGTGCTTCCCAAAGTCTTCCTTGAGTACAAGGTCAAACTGAGAGAAGAACTGGAAAAGGCAAAGTTTGTGTCCATCGGTGTCGACATCTGGTCTGATAGTCTCGGAAGAATACAACTTATTGGAATACTTGTATTTTTTGAATTCGAAGGACGTCTCATTGATAGGTTTCTTGACTCTATTGACGCAGCACATTTTCCACACACGGGAGAGAATGTTTCACAGACCATCATGAAATTGTTAGATGACCATGGATTGGTTGACAAGGTGAGGACTTTGAATATAACATACAAGCACGTGATCCTCACTATGCTCAGAAATGTTCATATTAAATAGGAAAGGACCACCCAAAAATCGGTTGCCAAAAGTGGACGGAGCAAAGAGGGGGGTGCTCTTATTCTAATATTAATATGATATTTATTGTTGCAAGAAAAGATTGAGAATGAAGCTGAAGACACGAATGAAGAATCACATGTCGAAAATGATGAAGAAGTCGACAATGACGACCCGTTTGCCGCCTCGGAAACGGCAAATCCAATTCTGGAATCATCCGTGACCACAACTGATAAGAAACTGTTGATTGAATTCGTAAGTAATCGGTTACCAGATAATATAATGAGAAAGATATTCAGGAAGTAAAACGATGGCTCTCCACTCCAACTATACCCGGTGCATCTCCACTTCAATATTGGAATAACCCAGCTAATGAAGCAACGTTCCCCAACATAGCAGTCCTATCGAAACGGTACATGTGTGTACCGCCGTCAACGTCAGATGTTGAAAGATCTTTCTCGACTGCAGGAATTATTTATAATGATTTACGAAAGTCCTTGTCATACGACAATTTTTCTCGTTTACTGTTCTTAAGCCGCAACATAGATAAATACGGCTTCTAATTCTCACCCTTCATTCTCGTTCGTTATTTCTTCTTGTTTTGTTGTTATCCACTCAAATTACGGTTTGAATTGTTATGGTGGAGATGAATATTCCATGTTGTTGTTAAAACTCGAGTTCAGCATACCACATTCGTACGAATCTGGTTTTTATAACAGTATATATCTGTTTTCAAAAAATATAGTTAATTTAGCGATTAAAAACCGTTAATTTAACGATTAACGGTTTCGTTAAATTTGGAAAAACCGTTAATTTAACGATTAACGGTTTCGTTAAATTTGGAAAAACCGTTAATTTAACGATTAACGGTTTCGTTAAATTTGAAAAAACCGTTAATTTAACGATTAACGGATTCGTTAAATTCAGAAAAACCGTTAATTTAACGATTAACGGTTTCGTTAAATTTGAAAAAACCGTTAATTTAACGATTAACGGTTTCGTTAAATTTGAAAAAACCGTTAATTTAACGATTAACGGTTTCGTTAAATTTGAAAAAACCGTTAATTTAACGATTAACGGATTCGTTAAAATTGAAAAAACCGTTAATTTAACGTTTAACGGTTTCGTTAAATCGGAAATTTCGTAACCAGCCCTGGTTCGTAGTGCTCCTAATGATGGATAGTTTTGTTTATGTTTGTCAGACCAGAACTTTTGTGGTCGCACCACTAACATCATGACACCAAGCTGTGGTGCCAGCGGTGTCGTGATGCCGTTTTTTGAAATGTTTAGTTGGAACTGGCTCATTAGAGCTCATTTTTGGCCAAAATGGATTGATGTCGGTGTTTTTTAAATATTCGTTTTTTCTCTACCGTAGCGTGGAGCCAGTGGTAATTTTACTAATTGGCGTTTTAACTCATCATTGATTTCTTATAAAAGCATACTTTTTGAAAATTTTGATCTATCATAGGTTTTTGAAAAAAATTCAATCGGTTCTTTTCAGGTATTCAATCGTGGCGCTCAGTAGAGAGTCAGGACTGATTGGCTGGATGCCAAACTGCGACACGCTACACGCGCTCGTCAAGGAGTACCGTGAGAAGAAAGCCAAGATTTCGCTGTCCATCGAACACAAGAAACTGCAGTCGATGACAGCGGACACGGAGCGAATGACGTTGATGCAGAAACTCCAACTGTTCGAAATGGCACTGAACGAGACGAAAGGAGACGATCTGCGACAGATTCTGTGGCTGAAGTCGCCTAGGTGAGTGTTTCACTCCATTTACTCGAAAAAAAACCAGAATTCTTACAATTTGAAAGACGTAATAATGTCCATATTACATTGATGTCAGATTTTGAATAAGCACAGTATGTAACTTCGTATAGAGATTAGATGCATAGGCTAAATGAATCTTCTGTGAACGTTACCATTCCTCACCACACACACATGTATTGCAATTTCTGATACAAGTGACTGATGATCATTTTCAGAAACATGAATTCACTTTAGATATGGTAACCACATCGTTAAACTAACGTTTCCAATCATGTTTAACGAGAAAAAAAAACTAATTTAACAAAAATCCAACTAGGTATGGCCAATCATAAGTTCTCTCTCTCTCTCTCTCTCTCTCTCTCTCTCTCTCTCTCTCTCTCTCTCTCTCTCTCTCTCTCTCTCTCTCTCTCTCTCTCTCTATCTCAACACCACCATTCCAGCTCTGAAGTATGGTTCGACCGACGTACCAACTACACCCGTTCCATCTCTTGCATGTCGATGGTTGGTTACATCCTGGGTCTGGGTGACCGTCACCCTTCCAACCTGATGCTCGACCGTCTCACCGGAAAAATCGTCCACATCGACTTTGGCGACTGCTTCGAAGTCGCGATGCAACGTGAAAAGTTCCCGGAGAAGATTCCCTTCCGGTTGACCAGAATGCTCATCAACGTGAGTTTTTTTCTGTTTTGAAAGTCGCTTCACTACGCTCATTCCATTAAACGTAACAGAGGAACAGAGGTAGACTATACTTGACCCATCTAAATCAGTTCTGTATAAAGTTTCGCCTTCAGTTTATTCTCGTGTGATCAATCGTGAAAATATTGATTTTTACCAAAAGACGATGTAATCTTTATCTACTCGATCTAGTTCATCTGATAACGAGCGACTATACGCTACTTCCGACTTTCTTTCTTTTAATCCGATTTTTGCGACTCTCAAGTTTTCTCAATAGAAACGACAAAAACTAGTTAACTTCTGAAGAAAAACGAAATTTTATCATGTTTGCCTAAGCGATGTTTCAAAAAAGAATAAAGTTTTCTGCTTTTCCCCCTTGTCATTTCGAGATCAATCTAAAACGAGTGTAACTAATCCTGAATGAACGCGTACTGGTCCTAATTGTCGATATTCAGTTTAACATAAATTTATGTTTCTCGTATATAATTTTTATTCGATGTAAAGGACATCAGTAATGTTACCTGGCTACACAATGCTAAACGAAAGGACATATGTTGAAATGAAATTCATATGAATTCTAGTTACGACCCGAAACGAGACCCATCAAAATTTGACTTCGCGTCATATGAATCTTCCTTCTCATATCGATGGGATTACGACTCATATGGATTTGATTTCGGCTCATATCAATTCGACTTCAACTCATATGGATTTTATTTCGATTTATATCAATGTGGTTTTTTGTCGTGGTGCTGATGTGCTACGAATCAGTACCGAATACTGCATTATTCATGAATCATGTCTCTCTTAGACATTGTATTCAAGTCAATTCATCAACGCCTGGTCGGCTTGGGGTGCGAGAGAGAGAGAGAGAGAGAGAGAGAGAGAGAGAGAGAGAGAGAGATCAAAATCTTGCCGTGAGCAACGGTGAACAATAACACTATTCACTATACTACTAAAATTGTTCTTTCAAACAACTTTCTGCAGGCCATGGAAATCACTGGAATCGAAGGAACCTTCCGACTAACGTGTGAAGGAGTACTGAAAGTGCTGCGAGCGAACAGAGAGTCACTGATGGCAGTGCTGGAAGCGTTCGTCTACGACCCGGTGATCAACTGGCGTCTGAACGAAGGAAACAACAGACGTGGACCGGATGAGAAGAGAGATCCTTCTAAACTGCAACTGGCCGAAGCGCCCAGAGACGTCTCGCACAATGTCATCTCCAAGATTACGAAGAAATTGACTGGTGAGGTTTTCAGTAATGAAAATTGAGATATATAACCTCAATTCGATGGGAAATTTTGAACAATTTCTGTTTTTCATACTTTCGTGCGTGCTAGTTATAAGCGGAATTCCGACTTCCAACTCTGTTTGAATTTTCGTGTTATGAATTCTGTCAAAAATTTTCGAATTTGAAAAGAATTTTTTCGAATGTAATAGACTTTTTACACTTTTTATTTCTGTGAAAAAAAGCATCTCTGCTTTGTACGATAGTTCGGTTTGGAAAATAATTTGTTTGTTTTAACTTTAGCCTTAACTTTGATTCGTTTTCAAAAAGAAGAATTAAAAGTTTTCTTTCTCAACAACGAAAAACGAGGAGAACTTCCGAATTCAGAGAAAATCTATTCAAATAACAAAAATTTCCATTTTTAGGATTCGAATTCGACAGTGACGTAGAAGTGTCTATCAGTGATCAACTGGACCGCTTAGTCGCACAGGCGACAGACCACGTCAACCTGTGCCAGTGCTACATTGGATGGTGCCCGTTCTGGTGATTTTTGTAATAATTTTGTATATTTTCCACGAAAATACCCTTTTTCACAGCACAGGTATCAAAATGTGACATTTTTCAGTTAGAAGTAGTTAAAATTGAGCATTTGAGTAAGAGTTTCTCAATAGTTAGTAGTTTTAAAAAGTCGATCCAGTTTTATTTAAAGCTTTATCTGTGAAGTCCCAGGAAAATGAAAAGAAATATGTATTGAATCTTTGTTTTTCACCCTATCTATCTTGATTTTTGAACGTTAGAATGTCTTCCAAACAGGTCTTTAACTTGACAAAATTCAACCCATGTTTAGTTTAGACTTTTTACACTTCTGAAGTATATTACTTCAATAGATTGTGTAAATCGTCTTGACCCTATTTTTTAAAAATATTTAAAAATATATATAACTTGCTAAAATCTAGGGTTACCTAATTTTCATTTGAAACGTTCTGTTTTCTCTGATTTATGAAAGTTTTGTTCATCCAAAGCACTCTTAAGCCCCGTAATTTATTAAGTTGTGTAATCTTTCACGACCCTACTGTTAGTCTATTTTATACGAAAAGTAGACTGAATCATATGAAAAAGAATCACGTCATGGTTCTATTTTCATTTATCTTCGTCAACACCTCAAATTTTAGGCTTAGGTAAGGTTTAAACTTGATTACCACAAAAAATTTTGCACCTTGTAAGGAAATGGTTCTTGATTCGATGATTCAGTCTACTCTTTTGTATTAAGTCTGTGAGTCTCCACCCTAACTAGCCTCTTAAACGTTAGGGTTCTCCCTTAACAAAACCTTAGCTCAAGATTTAAAAAAAAGCTGTGCCAGATCGTTTCTTCCATGTTAAACTAACATTCCATCAGTTTCTTTCTTTTTCCCACATTTAGTTTTGTATTCTATACTAACATGTACATTTCTTCAAGTCAGTTAGAGTTTCTAGTTCAAATAGTTTTCATAGATTACAAGTAGTGCCCCATTTCACTTTTTCTTTTTACAAAATGTATTTTGTGTATAAATTTAACTTTTGCCAGGTTTTCTTTTTCTGCCTCATCGGTTTTAATGCCGATTTTATATCTGTAAAGTATTGTTTTTTTCATTTTTTAAACTTGATTTTCTGCATTTTTGCGCGCAGCAAGAAGTTTTTATGCGTACAAAGCATTGATGGTTATAGAAAACTGATTGTTTTTGAAAATAATTTTTTATTTTTATTTGAAAATAATCCAAGAATATTTATAAATTAATTTGTGTCTCATTTTTTCACCGAAAAACTTTAAATTGGGTAATTTTAGGATTATTCTGGGAACATTCCTTCTTGCTGTTCTCAGTTATTTCTGTTTTAATCCTGTTTAATCGTCGTTTCTCGACTTTCCAGTACTGAAATGTGATCCCCAACCTCAAACTCTAGTTCAGGGTAAATGATAAGGAGAAACCGAATCCAGGTAAAGCCGAATCTGGCAAAAGCTGGAAAAGCTCCAATAAAACCGAAGGAGGAGCCAGTTGCTGTGCCAGTTGCAACCGAGGCTCCAAATGAAGTGAAAGTAGTCGTGGACGTGCCGACGATCGCTGTGGATCCCCCAGAAAAGCCGGTTGAAAATGGTGAGATTTTGATTTTGGTGGAAACGGCAAATTCGATCCGGGTGGCGTATCCTCTGTTTTTTTAATTGAAAATATTATCTAATTTAATCGCGCACAAGTTTTTCTGCTCAGGAGAGGAGATGTGTAGTGAAAAGAGAGGCTCAAGACCATGACACAAAGGTTCCATCTGATTGGCTCTCAATTTTTTTTTGAAATAAATCACAGTTCAAACATGGGTTCGGTCTTGATGGAACTTTTTTTTGTTTTTTTTGAAGATACAACTCGATGTGAACAAATCAAGTTCAAACGACAGTACGCAAAGTTAGATGATCGTTCCAAAAATGTCAAAATTAGAACTAATCCAAGTAAACGATTTAAGTGTTAAGACCGGACGAAAATTTATTCAACTAAAAATTTCAGTCCCAGAAACAGAAAACCCAGTCGCTGAACAACTGCAAGTACAACAAGAAGAACCAGTTGTACCCGAGGTTCAAGTGTCAAAGTCTCACCACGTCGCCTTCAATGGTGTCCCGAACGGAGCGCATGGTGAAGAACACCATGCCGTCAGATCCAGACGCCTCAGTTTATCATCACACGCTCCAACCAGAAATCGGACCAACTCGAAATGTGAAGAGGATAATACAGTCTTCAAGAAACCGTGAGTACATTACATCTATCAATTAGGGACAGTTACGCCCGTTTTGGCTTGAAAGTAGTTTACATTTTAGTTTCATGAGTCCAGAAAAAGTTGATTTTCTAATACTCACGGGTCGAAATACGATCTTTTTCAGTAAATTAGAGAAAAAAGTACCGTTTTTTTTTTTTGAAAATTACTGAAAACGATAAAAAATCTTCATGAAGGAAGGAGCCAGAGTTGCAAGAAGTAAAATTTTTCTGAACGGAAGTGGAAAATCGAATAAACCCAGAAATATCGTATAGCATATCGTATAACGGAAGTCGCCTCTGTGCAATTTTTGTTCAGCAAGTAGTTATAAAAGTTTGAAATATCTCCTTGTGGTAAACGCTCTTAAAATGTTGTGAGAAACAATTGCTAGGCAATTTTCGAACTTTACTCAGGAAATGTGAAGTTTTAATTATTTTTTCATTACTTATTACTTTATTACTTACTTCAAAAGTATCAGTGACCTTTCCCAAGAACATTAGTTTCTTACTCCGAACATGAAAACATAGAAGAATAGCAAGGAAAATCGATGACGTGAAGCAGAATAAGACTCGAGAATTTTTCAGAGAACGTCTGAAGTTCACGGGAAACGAAGAATTGAACACTGCCAAATTCCGCATGATGGACCTTGTCTTCTGGAACCCGAAAAGTCAAGAAGGCTTGAAAAAGTGAGATTTGATTATATGAAAAGTCACCGAGAAAAATCTTTTTTTTTGAAATTGCACCGAGAAAAATTTTTTTTCTTCAAAAAGAAAATTACGAAATCATTTTTTTGCATTAGAAGATAGGAAAATTTCAAAGTTTCATTATCAACGAAATTCATAGAGGAAATGTTTTCTCTACAGTTTATGTCTTTAAAAAACAGTAAGCTTTTGACGAGTTGAAAACTGTTTTCTTTTTTCATGATTTTGTGAAAAACTTCGTGGATTCTATAAAATCATAAAATCCCGCATCATGATGTCATTTACTAATTGCGATCTGCAATCTGCAGCAAACAGAAATTCCCTTTTAGAATAAGCTTAGAAATTGGATGCCGAGCTTTTTGATAGGCCAAGTTTTATTTTTCGTGTTTCACACATAATTTATATTCTCTTCACCCCAAACTTCGGAGTTACTTTAGTCCGATTTTCGAAGTCACAAAATAACACTTAATAACTTTCAAAAAGTTTATACTAAATGTAGAAAGTCGGTGCGTTTTACTAAATACAATAATCTCGCAATGTAAAAAAGCGGAGATTGAGCTACTTTGAACATTACTGTAGTTCTCAATTTATTAGTTTACCTCGGTTTTCAAGACTTGACTCTTCACGAAAGTTTTTCTCTTAACCTGAGCCTATTATGAAAATAGATTAGTGTTGGCTGCAGATCGCAGATTGAGAATAACAAATGTCGCGCACGAAATGGATCGTATTTTCAGTAATACAATGTGAATTGAGTAAAAAAAAACCGTAAGCTCAAGTAGTGAATCCGGTAGGAGGTCGGTAGATCAAAAGTTTAATATACGAGTTACGGTAGTTCACACTGCGGTAAACGTAGTCGAAAAGTGTAAGCAAAGAAAATCGAAGAAAATTCGAAAAATTTTACTTTTCTTCGTCCCAGATTCACAAATCGTAACGGAAAAACGTTTGAAATAAGTAAAACTATATTTGGGAACAGTTCGCAACGTTCATTATGTCAAGTGAAACGTTTATTAAAGTACAAACACTTTCGAAAATGAAAGCGGAGGTCGGCAACGCGGTTGCGAAGCGGTTATATTGTCTTATGCATGTGCCGAGGTGTGTAGTTTACTCGCAACACTTCTCAAAACAGCTCTGTGCTGAATGTGCATCTTCCAGAAAAGACGGGACCGAGTCGTGCGCGTCTTCAGTCAAATCTGCACCACGAGTCGTCAAACAAGAAGACACACCAGGATCGTCGAATGCACCTGCAGTCAGTGCACCACAAGTCAAAATCTCAGCTGATGGAAAGTTGGTCATCGACGAAGCGAGTCTGCTGGTGAAGGCCACAACAGCCAATGAGAACATTTGGGAAACGGTGGAAGAGGGAAGAAACACCAGTCACATCAATTCTCTGTCGTTCCGCAAGAAGGCGTCCACAAAAGGAGCCACGTGGTCCGAGAAAGAGACTGACCTCTTTTATGGTAATTTTCTCAGATTTACAACATGATTTTTGACTAGTTTCCTTGGTTTTATGCAGAATTAGGTATAGAAAAAGTTGCGAAACCTTGTTTTGTAGTAATCTTCTCGCCTCTTCATTGAGAAATGATTCTAAATCATTTAAAAGAATTACCTTACAGAGATTCTGCGTTGTACGGGACCCGACTTTGGTATCATGCACGAATTTCTGCCGACAAGATCGAGAAACGAACTGAAACAAAAGTATAATCGAGAAGAACGACACAATTGGGGAAGGATTTGTGCTGTGAGTGTTTGTACTGTTGAAATGACTGTGAATTTACTGTGGGTGTGGAAAGTACAACGATACAGTACGCACATAATTACTTTAGTTAGGTTACTGTACTATTCGCTCAGAAACAAACTTGATAACATTGTTGTCAGAAAAATACTTTTCGAAAATCGGGATGGCGAAGTAGCATTGATTGCCAGGTACTGTATCCCTAACGTAGAACATTACGGTATTTTTGAAGCTTACCGTAGGAATGTTATTCAAGGTTACTGTGAGCTCACATATATTCTAGGTGACCAGCAAACCTTGCGCTCTTGATGAAACTCTGTACGATCGATGTGCACAAATGCAAGAAGAGATGAAGACAGAGAAAGAAAACAAAAAGAAGCAACAAGAAGAGCTGAAGAGGATGGAACGGCTCGCGAAGCAGAACAAGCGGCTGAATGAGAAGGAAAAGTCCATCTCCAAGCGAATGAAAAAGATCGTCGACGACGCCAAGAAGAAGTCGGAAGAGCTAGACCAGCTGAGGGACGAGATGAAGGTGAGATTTGGGGTTACTGTTGCTTAATGTTACCGTAGCTTGGGGGTAATATATCTTTAGATTACTGTAGCTGTAGGATACTGTAGCTCAAGAAGTTGGAGGTTTCTGTTCGTGGATGGCAATTAGTTAATTGCATCCCACATCCCGCATCCCATTTTCAAAAATAAGATACGATAACTTTTTTGCATCGCATGAACATCCCTTTTTAGGCTTAGGTGAGGTTTGGGTCAGCTTAACGTGTAACCTAAACCTAAAAACAAGGTGATGGGGATGTTCCGAGCAAAGTTACATACGTTTGAAGAAAATGAGATGCGGGATGCGATTTACTAATTGCCCTCGTGGATGACTGGTTTGCATGAAATAAAGTCATTAAAAAATCGTTTAGAAACATGGATTAACTATAGGCACCACACACTCTATCTCTCTCTCTCTCTCTCTCTCTCTCTCTCTCTCTCTCTCTCTCTCTCTCTCTCTCTCTCTCTCTCTCTCTCTCTCTCTCTCTCTCTCTCTCTCTCTTTCTTTCTCTATTGGAAATTCCAGAATTCGATGCGTGACCGAGAAGTGTTATCCCTCTACGAACCCGGTGAATACGAAGTGATGGAAGTGATGCGAAGGGTAGTCAACCGAGTCGTCTGGGAAAACAACAAAGCTCTGACTGAATTGTACCCAAAAACTCCGGCTGAACCCAGCAGCGAAGGCCAAGAACAGTTGGAAACATCTGTAAGATTTATTCTTTCCCTAATTTTCTGATTCAATCATGTTTATTGAAATTATTATGGTCATTTGAGGAATTCTGAAAGGGAAAAAGATCAGTTTTATGTAGTTTTTTCCAATAAATGTCCCAATTTTCGATCACAGTTGAGAGAGATGAACACTCGGGAATGTCAGGAGAATGGTCAGAATTATTCCCAAAATCTGTTCAGAAACCGGTATCGATTGATTTTTTTTTAATTTCAAGAAATTCCTATAGTTGGCTCTAAAATTTTTCGAAAGCAAAATTCAAAATATATTTAATTTCAGGCAAGCAACAACAGCCAGCCGGTACAGTATCCAAAAACCGTATGTTATTACTTTGAGCCTCGCCAAGTTAATTATTTTCAGTCGAAATTCGTGAAAGAAGCGAAAAGTATTGTTCGAGAGCTCGAAATCATCGATAGAAGGCAGAATCCGTATGTTTTATTCTTTTTTCCCGGACAAAAACTATTTTCTGGTGATGAAAAGCATAAAATTTGCTTCAGAAAAAGAAGAGCCAAGAAGAAGGAGTTCACAATGGACGATTATACAGGAGGCTGGACCGAAGAAGGGCTTGACTTGGACTTTGAGGCGTTTGTGGTTCGTTTTTGTCGTCAGAATTGAATTTAACCAATTTTAAGATTCAAAATCGTCAAACAAAAAAGTTTGTCAATCTTTTTGAAGTTTTAAGAGCTCATTTTAAGTTGTTCCCAATGTTACTGTAGCTTTCCGACCATAAATCCGAGAATGAGGTCTTTTTTGCAAATTTACATACCGGTTGTATCTCCTCCAGGATGTTTGAAAACCCCCAGGAAATAGTCGGAGTAAACCATTTGAGTGACCCACTCTTGAAATTCTGGAGATTTACAGTTAAAAGTGTGAGTAGCTCATCTTGAACGAAGTGGGATGGGTTCGCCAGTAAGCATGGAAGCTAGCCCCGCCCCTCCCATTGCAGAAGGTACACTTTCTGTGCGTGTAGTTCAACTTGATTTCTTTACAAAACTTTCGACTGTATTCCCCAGAAGGTAAAAGAGGTTTTCAGATCAATATTATGTGAGTTACGGTATTTCGGAATTCTTTCCAATTAGGAATAGACGGGGGAGATTTTACTAGAGACCCCGAAAAAGAGTTTCTCACACTTTTCGTTGGAAATGATCGTCTACAAAGATATGAATGCCATCACATTTTAGCAAAAAATAATGTTAGAATCGGTCTAATCTTCCAGAGATGTTTTAAAAATTTCACACCGCGCTAAGCGCAGTAGAAAAGTGTCGAATTAAGCAGCGAGGGTAGGTGACCAATAAGCAGCGAGCACAAAGCCCGCCCCCTTCGTAAATCCTGCACCGCTGTAGATCAAATTACAGTAACTGTAGTTTAGAAACTTCTTTCTCTGACGTTTTTCAAAATTCATGATAAAAAGCTAGTTACGGAGGAAAGTTTTGCAATTTTTCAACAGCAAAACAAATTCGCTTGTTAAAATGAGAAAAATAGGACAAAACATTGAAAAAAATATTGATGTGCGAACGCGCCCTAAAGCGAATTTTCGTTCAAAATAATTTGCGTGCAACGCGTCTAATCGATGACGATCACCTTTAGCTCGGTGTGCATTTCAATGTCTCAAAGATGGTGAATTTTGAGATCAAAATTGAAGCCAAAAATAGTGGAAACGCTTTTGTTTATTGAAACGATGAATTCCAAAAGTTACTTTTCAGTTGCTCGAGGAATTTGTGAAAACGGACGAGGATGCGAAAATTAAGAAAAGAAAACAGAACGCGAGCTACAGACAGAAAAGGCGCCAGAAGGAAAAAGAAGAGAGACAAGGAAAAGATGGCGGACAAGAAGATTCGGAAGAAGATGAATCCTCAAGTGACGATGACGAGGATCGTCGTACCGCTTCCGCAGTCGAACTCAAGAAAATCCGGAAGGCGGAAAACGCGAGCAGAAATAAGAACAAGTTGGAAGGCGTCGAAGAGGAGAAGACGTCGAAAAGTCTCAGGAAAAGAAAAGAAATTTCATGTATGTTTTTTTCTTGAAAAAAGACACTTCTTGAAAATTTGAAAGAAACACCTGTTTTATGTTTTTTTCAATTGAAAATCTTATACGAGTCGAAGGCTCCGAACATTTCCATGAAAATATGTGTGAGAAACCTACTCATAGTGACAAAAATCGATGATTTATGCTTCAGGAAGTATTTTTTATTTTTTTTAAACAATGAAAAAGGAGAATTTCTCACAGTCTCAATAATTATGCCGCACCACCTTCCTGCTTACCTGTTAGACGTGGAGGAGACTGCAAACGCTTCCTTCACAATGCTTATTCGCGTCTAGCGATTGTACACATTCTTTCTCTCACATATAGTTGGTCCTCGTAAACCTACTCAAAATTGGAATAGTTTCCATGTTCGTCTGCGCTCTCTACCCTCCCCTCCCTCTCACTTGATAGCATGAACAGCTCAAGTCATGCAATTTTTACCTTCAGACGTAGCTCAAGTCGGTGGAAACTCGTCAGATGAAGAGGAAGAAGAAAAAGAGGAGGAGGAAGAAGAGGAAGAAGGCATGGTTGAAGCAGGTCACGAACTGACAACTGCCGTCCGAAAGATCCGAGGCCAAATGTTCAACGCCAAGAAAACTGACAGCCCGATCATGTCGGAACGTCGGGTTGAAGAAGAAGAAAAAGTCAAAGTGGATAAGAAAGTTGAAAATGCCGATAAGAATGAACAAGGTGAGAGAGAGAGAGATAACTTAATTTTGATAAAAGCAAAATGGATGCGCGGTAGGGGCGAGAATATTGTCATTACCAGTACTGTCGAAAATATATCAATTTTACCATATCGCTATATCTATCCAACCATTTTTTAGTTTTGAAAATTTTAGTACTCATTCAAAAACTAAACTATAAAATTTCAGAAAAATTGGAGAAAACACCTATCGAAGTCCCAGAAGAAGTCGTAGGTGAGTTTTCTTCATTTTCATTCCGTTGAAAACGTTTTCGTTTCTTAAAAGTATCAGTATCGTATTTTCTTTCCAGTACTGCAAAAATGATCTACAAATGTTTGATCTACCAATATTGAATGTTGGTTACTGTAGGTTGTGATAACTGTAACTTATTACCGTAGAGTAGGGTAAGATCGATGAAAATTGCATTCAACACTCTGAATCAAATGTTGGTACACTTACAGAGTTACTGTATCCCGGGTTACTGTATTTTGGTTCAAGATAATGGATAAATATAACAGTTCTTTCTGACCAATGATGGATTTTTATCGATCCTATTCTATTTAATCCAGGGTTACTGTAAGCAGCGGGTACTGTATTTGTTAGTTTCTCATTTTCACTTACCTTACTGACATGAGCTGTTGGGCTATTATCGATCCAGTCTCACCTAGGATTTTTGTGGAAAGTGACTACTGTATCTGTGAGTTACAGTAATGCGTTTACACTAATCGATGAATAGAACAGTTAATTCCTTACTAACCAAAGCTGTGTGGTCATTATCGGTCCTATCTAGGGTTACTATAGGCAAAGATTAAATGTCGATACAATATTCGATTACTGTATCTGAGTTACTGTAGTGAAAGAAAACATAACTCAGTTAGTAATGAGTAAAAAATACCCTGAAATAAATATCTGTGCACCTTACAACACAAACCTTGCAGAACCACCAAAGAAAATTCAAAAGACGACCGCAACTTCGACAACGTCAGGAGGAAGAATGGTCTCGAGAAGAAAGACGAGACAAATCTCTCGGCTCGGTTCAAAAAAGTAATCTAGTAGCACGTTGTCGCCTCTCATCGTTATTCTTATCATTATAGTTATCATCCCAGGAGTGTACATGATCTGTTCCCGTTTCTCGTTATACTGTTTTTATTCAGTAAAATATCGCTTATTTGAGTTACTTGCTCGAAAGATTACACAATTCAAGCCTAATGGAGCGTACTTTAATTAGCCAGAATTGAAAAGTTTGTCCCACTTTTCAGCGAGTGTTTTTGCATGAATCATTTCTGATTTCAAGGGAGGGAGGGAAGAAAAAACAAAAATGGTCGGGTGGGATTCGAACCTGCGACATGCGAATCACAGAAATCTGCTCTAACTAAGCGTAGCGAGGAATAGTTGTTAGATAGTGAAAAGAAAATATTTCTTGTCACAGATCCGCTTGTGAATGGTTAGAATTTATAACGTAAAACATGCCGGTCGGACCAAAATCTTTGGTAAGCTTTTACACTGAACATACGACGTTTTGAAGTTCAGAGTTTCATGATTTCCACTTGGAGTACGGTAATCTCGAACAGGCATCACGGATGAGTACGTAAAGTGAGTTCTTTCAGAATCCTCATCCTAAACTTGAAAAGTTTATGATAATTTCCCGTTTTTTTTCCATAGGCTAGGTGACAAGACTAGGTAATTCACGCTAACGTTACCCTACAGTATCTCTCATCTAAAAGTGTCACGCTTTTCACGCTAGCGTTACTCTCCATTTTTTCACAGTATCACGTTGTTCACGCTAGCGTTACTCTCCAATGTCTCATCATATAGTACCACGATGTTCACGCTAGCCTTACTCTACAATGTCTCCTCCTTCAGTACCTCGTTGTTCACGCTAGCTTTACTCTACAATGTCTCATACCACAGTACCACGTTTTTCACGCTAACGTTACTCTCCAATATCTCATCCCACAGTACCACGTTGTTCACGCTAGCGTTACTCTCCAATGTCTCATCATATAGTACCACGATGTTCACGCTAGCTTTACTCTACAATGTCTTATCCCACAGTACCACGTTGTTCACGCTAGCCTTACTCTCCAATATCTGTCTCTTATCCGCTTCCAAATTGTGTCATTGCAAAGAGTGTGCCCAACCCGACGCAGAGAAGGTTTGTTTGCTATCTCAACGTAGCGATCTGACAAGGTTTCGGTTTTCGGTTGGCTAGTTGTGTATGAGTCTTGCTTGGCCGCCGACGCTTCTATCAGCCTACAAATTCCCCATTTTCGTGTCGTAACAACCACCTTTTTCCATCTGATCCCGTCCAATTGCATTTTCGTGTTTCTTGGTACTCCCAAAGCAGAACTGAGTTTTTCTCTTTCGTTCAATGGAAGTGGGTTTCTTTGTACGCTAACTACCCTTTTAGGTAAATTTTGGAAATTCTCCAAATTGAAAAGTAAATCAACACTCGAAATTCATTACGGTGTTCACTATTTTCTCTCTAGAGGTCTTTCGTGATTTCTTTATGTGACTTTCCGAGTTATTCGAGTCCCAAGTTATCAAATCTTAATTGTATTTCCGTGTTTTTTCGGAAAATACAAGATAACACTCAATTCCTCATTTTGATTCTTGATTTTCTTGAAACTAGGAATTCAACAATAACCGAATAGAGACTAACAGGCAGACCACCCACGAGGTTAAATGGGACCTTTCTGATCTCTCCACTTCGAAAAATAGTTTAAAAATGCCGGGCAAGAATTATTTTGAGTCTTGAGAAATGAATTTGACTTCAGTTTCTCATGGTCAAAGTACGAAAAGGTTGTCCAAAGGAAACAAAAACCGACGTCGTAAAGTTCCGATCAGAAAAACAAACAGACAATCATGAGTCATAGACCATCCGTCTTCCTTCATTTGGAAATTTGGAACTGTAGTGTTAGGTAGAAGTTACCGTTGCTAACAATAACAGTCATTTTTTGGATCATTGATCCTTTGATCATGTTTCCTCAGTGTGAATGGTTTTGGTGCTGGGGGGTATGTCTGACATCTTGTTTTACCTATTTCTTAGCTTAAATATGTAAGTCAAATGTCATTTTCGAACCTATCTCATAGCTAGGGCGTCGTTCCAGTCTGAAACTAGAAAGAATTAGTTCCAATTGTGATCCTCTCGTCCGCACGACCCTGATATTATCTAGTAACGAAATACCGCTTATATGAAGTTCATAGGCTGTTAATGCCCAGAGAAGGCTTGGATCCAACCACATCTACTTTGGGAAAAAAACTGGAATCCAATCTGATTTTTACTGAATCCAATCAGAGTTGACTTTTCTGATTACTTTTAAATGCTCCAGATGTACTAGAAACTTGAGTTACCAGATAGATCATGAACAAAAATATTATGGGATGAATCTTCCTGATGTGTCATCATGGTTATAGGCCCATTTTCCATCAAATAAAAAACTGTTAATTGGATCCAATCTGACAGAACTGGATCCAATCTGATAAACTCATTCAAACAACTATAATGCTCAGGAGAATTATTTTCTCGCCGAACCCAAGTAACACGATCAATCTTTGGTCAGCACGAGTATTTTTGAATATATTTCATTCCGATTGGAAACACAAATTTGGATCCAATCAGAGTTGACTACTCTGAGTGGTGATCTACGATGTTCATAGGCTGTTAATGGAAACTCATGAAGTTCATGTGCTGTTGATGAGACATTATGAAGTTCATGCGCTTTTGATGAAGCTTCTATGATGTTCATAGGCTGTTGATTGAAATTCATGAAGTTCATATGGAGATCGTAGATTTTCACGTTCTGTCGAAACCTTGACGATCATATCTATCAACCGCGTACGAAGTTTTTATGAGCAACACTTTTCATAAAGTGTTGTTTCATCCTTAACAATTGTTAACAAGAAGGTGTGGCTTGGTGGGTAGAATGTAGCAGTTGTGCTCACTGTGGCAGCCACGACGCCCCCCCCCCCCATCGGCCCTCTCTCTCTCTCTCTCTCTGTGAAGGAATGAAAGGCTGTGTGACAAAGAAACTGTTGCCATGGAGACGTCTTCGTCTTGGTGTCGCTTGCCTATAGAATCAAAGTATTCGAGTGAGTGTGACGACATCCCCTCCCTCCTACTTCATTGTAACCAACACACGCGCTCGCCTAAAAACACCCCAATAATGGTCCTTTGCAAGAATTTCGACCATTTCTGCACCATTCTTCCAAAACGTCATTTTTGTTATTTTACCCTCTAACAGCGAAATACCCTTGATATGATGTTAATGGCGATTTATGAATGTCATGTGCATTTGACAGATTTAATGTAGTTCAAGCGCTCTTGATAGGTAGGTACTTCGTTTTTGGAGCCAGTTCTACTAAAGCTTCAGCCGTAGAATTTTAGAAGTAGGAAATCTCTTTAGTTTTTCTCTCAGTAAGAATTAACTTTCAATGTTATTCTGACCTAGAGTTCAGACTAGGCATGGGCATATTGCCAATCATTTGCAGTCGATTGGCAATGCTATTGGCAATGCAGTTTTTTATAACACAATCTTTAACGTCAAGAACGCCTAGAAATCAAAATCCAAGTTAATTGCATTGCCAACCGACTGCCAATGCTATTGGCAATATGCCCATTCCTAGTTCAGACGTCATCGTACAATGTTGTGCCATCATCAATCTTGTTGAAATTTCTCAATCGTAGAATTAAGTTTTAGAAGTGAGAAGTCTTGACGTTCTCAACAGAAATAGACTTTTGATGTTATTCTGACCTAGAGGCCTAGCCAGATGTGTTAAGCAGGTCGAAAGATGGATTTTTCATGTAAATAATTACACTTTCCTTGTTACAAGCGAGATATTTTTGTTTAAAACTTGGTTTTTGCTGTTTTAAAATGGCTCTATGAAAAATGTTCCGAATAAAACTCTCTCTCTCTATCTGTCTCTCTCTCTGTCTCTGTCTCTGTCTCTCTCTCTCTCTCTCGCTCTCTCTCTCTCTCTTTTTTTTTCTCTCTCTCTCTCTCTCTCTCTCTCTCTCTCTCTCTCTCTTTCTCTCTCTTTTTCTCTCGCTCTCCCTCTTGCTCTCTTTATCGCTCTATCTCTCTCTCTCTCTCTCTCTCTCTCTCTCTCTCTCTCTCTCTCTCTCCCCTCTCTCTCCCACTCACATCATCCAAAATTCTAGCTGTTTACCTCAAAAACCCATCAATTATTTCGAATATTGTTCGCATTCTCACTCTCGTCTGTGTCGCAGGCTGCTTTCAACTTGTACAGCTGACAGACCAACGCTTATCATGCCCAATCTTAGTGAAGCACATGAAATGAAAAAGAATCAATATTTGAGCCTCACAGCGTTTCCTCTTTTGTATGCTCTAGGGCATGTGTTGGTATGTATACAACCATCCTCCCCCTTTCTCTCTCACTCTTCCTATCTTTTTTTCTTGTCACTTCAGTTTACGCAATGTTTGTCTTACACTACTCACTTTTTCTCATCTCCCATGAGAAAAATACAAAAAAATTTTTTTGATGTTTAAAAATAATAAAACTAAAAATCTAATTTGAATCATTTTTAGGCTATCGGGAAAAGATTTGATTTTTTGAAAATAAAAATTCAAGATCCATTATTCAACTACCCGGAAATACAAAACACTTAAACATCTCAAAATTGAATTAATTTCACTTTTCCTTCACCATCAAAAGTGCTCGCGTACACTACTTCCTCCCTTGACGCACAATTGCAGACACGACTAATTTTATAAAAGTTTATTAGTGTCAACTTCTATTTCCTCGTACTTGACGTCTATCAGTTCCTGTTTAACCTCGACGATTCCTTGAGAGTTCTGTGTCAGAACACCATGATAGTCTTGCATTTCATCTGTTTCTTCCACAAAATCTTCAATTTCATCTTTGATTTCTTCTTGTTCTTTTGAATCTTCGTCTTCTTTTTCCTCTTCTTCTTCATAATCTCTACTGGATCCAAGAAACGCTTCATCTTCATTCATGTCCTTGATATGTTCTTGTCTTTCTCTGATACTTCTTCTGCGTACCGCCTGAAAGTTTTTAGTAACAGAGAGAGAGAGAGAGAGAGAGAGAGAGAGAGAGAGAGAGAGAGAGAGAGAGAGAGAGAGATAGAGAGAGGGAGAGAGGGAGAAAGGGAGAGAGCGAGAGAGCGAGAGAGCGAGAGAGCGAGATAGAGAGAGATAGAGAGAGAGAAAGAGAGAGAGAGAGAGAGAGAGAGAGAGAGAGAGAGAGAGAGAGAGAGAGAGACGATTCCAACTATTCACCCAATTACAGTAAGCAATCTTAAGCTACAGTACTACAGTAACACCTGATAGTGTAACTCACATCAAACAGATTGGTCCTTTTGCAGAATATCCTGTGACCGGTCATTTCATTCGTCATTTCGGCTATCTTTAGCAATGCCTCATAGCTTATTTTCGCAGTTTCTTTCATCTTCAGCGCCGCTTCTCCGTCGATCATCGGACGTTTGCTGGGCTGCGGACCCGCCATCTTTGCTAACGCATTTTGTCTGTAATTATTGGATGAAGTCATGAGGGTCGACTTCTAATAGGCAGATTTTCTCGTTTTTCGCGCACTTTTTTCTTGTT
The DNA here is from genome assembly GCA_963978915.1 of Caenorhabditis parvicauda. Lineage (NCBI taxonomy): Eukaryota > Metazoa > Nematoda > Chromadorea > Rhabditida > Rhabditidae > Caenorhabditis > Caenorhabditis parvicauda. Next base: position 10,460,237 of record OZ022254.1, read on the forward strand.
TTCTAAACCAAAATTTCATCATTTCGTCTTCTGATACAAATCTATTTGAAAGATCTGAATTCAGTTCTCAGTTTGAGTTAATCATCACCTGCACTTCAACTTCCTAATATGACTCTGATGGTTCTTGTTGTTTCTCCTCAACTCTGCCATCTCCTCTCTCAACTCGGCGATTTTCGCATGCAACGGAGCCGTCGTACTTGTCTTATCCGATGTCCGCTCCTTCAGCAGCTGCGTCTTTTCCGCGTAGAGCTTCGCGTTGGCGTTTCTTAGGGCAGTCATGTTATGGACCAGCTCTTCGATACACTTCTCATTGTTTGCCGCTTTTATCCGCATCGTTGTCAACTCCTCCTTCATTCTCAAATCTACCGTAGCCGCTTCACCCTTCCATCGGGTGATCGCTGCATCTTTTTTCTTGCATTCAGCTCGCATCGCGGCAATGTCATTGTGAAGGGAGATAATCATCTCTTCGTTCTTCATTCTTTCCCGGCTTCGAATCGCACGAGAATTATTGTATTTCCTTTTGAGCTGATCCATGTTACTCTGAAAAGATGGGCGGTTTGATCGGAGACAAATTTCCTGATTTCGATTTAAATGAGTCTTATGAACACTTTGAATGCTCAAATTTATCTACAATTATAAGATTTTCACGAAAAAAAACATTCTTTGCTCCGAAAAATTCAACATGTAGCTTTCTAAATTTTTCTCACTGCAGTTTACATATCCAAATGTTTCAAATTAATACGACACAACTCTCCCTGATTATGCGCCGGGTGAGATAGTGTCGAGGTGGGGAGACGCAGAGACAATCCACCGTTAGAGAATGTTCTGTGTGAGTTTACGTGGCGCTCGGAGATCATGCTCGCGCGCGTGTGAAAGACAGTTGAGATATCGTACTGGTTTCTGTGGATATACTCTTTTTGGGTACTGTAAGTCCTTCCATGAACTCACTTCGTCGTCATCCATATCTTCAACTATTTCTCGTTTGCCATTATTAATTCTACTCT
>OZ022254.1:10466240-10495883 GCA_963978915.1 Caenorhabditis parvicauda
GAAATAGATAGAATGTCCTCATAAAATGCGGGAACACTTTTTGTTCCGATACCACCACTGTTCAACATTATCATCACTTAAGAATGATTAGGGGTTGTTCAACAATCCTGTTAGATCGACTCTGTGTGCCGCGCTAAGCAGGAACACCGCCAAAAAGTACGGAAACTTTAAAGTGTTCAACACCACTACAGTACTCAAATTTTCAGATACAGTCGACGAGGCCCAAGAGCAACAAAAAGATCGAAGAGTACCGACGGCGTGCGACCACTTCGACGCGATCCAACCTTCGGCTCTCGTGACACATTTGGCTCTCAAGAGTTCGTGTCAGATTTTGGTGGAAGCACCTACACACTAGCTAGTCCCAACCCGAACGATTTGCCCGGTCGACCGGCAAGTGCACGTAGTCAGGAGATATTCAACCTGTACCAGACTAGAGACGCACTCAACAGGATTGTCGATCAGTTGTAGACGTGAATCTATGCTTCTATTCACTTTTTAGATATCAAATTTTCGATCGGAAGTGATACATTTGAATTTATAGTTACAATTTTCGATTACTTACAAGAATAGAACTTTATGAATATCTCTTTAACATCCATCTTACAATGGTTAAAGGCGTGGTAACCTTCGTATAAGATCTGATTATGTTTAAAACCTGATAAACTCGATTTGAAGTTCAAGGAAAGCATATCTGATGAAATTTCATTTTCCTGAGTAGTTGGTTCTCAAAAACAGACTCTTCAAATGTAGCACTTCCGTCTGAATTTCCATACTTTGTCGTCCTGGTGAACAAACGTCACAACCATTAAACTTTCTTTATGCATGTTTTTCTGCTCGATGAATATATTGAATTCATGGGATATTACTTTTTGTTTGCTTGTTGATATCCTGTGATTCTTGTGTTATGTACTATTCCGTAGCCTGCTAAATAAACTTTTAAGATAGCACGAAACTGTAATGTGTTAGTGAACGTGGAGCACAATCGACCAACTCTACCAAAAAGAAGATTTTCAGATCCGAAATATTGCTGACCGAATCTGAGATGCTGATGTCGCCTCTGGTCGAATCCGAAGAATCTATTATGTCCGAAACGTCTTCTAAAAATGACATGACTAAGTCATCTCTGTTAGAACTTCGCAGTCCGCCTGTACCGATTTCATTAGATGTGACAGACTTTTTGAGAAAACTGACACAACCGCAGGACAAAGCGGTTGTCCTGCAGAGAAATCGCAATTTCACTGGTAGTTTGGAGACGATTTCGAAAAAGAGTGAAATGAATGGGAACAGCGACAACAAGAAGATCCCATCACCTCCACCTAGGGCAAAAACACCAGAGGCGGGCAGCAGGAAGAAGATACTGCAGAAAAGAATACAGAGGTCGACACAGAGTGCGGATGACGCGAAGAATTCGAATAAATTGCCGAAGTATGTACAACCGAAGGATCCTATCATAAAGGAACTGCAAGAATTTCTACATATCAAAGAAGATAAACAACAAGAAACATCTTCTCTAGCCGAAAATAAACCGAAGGTGAGAAAATGGATAAACACAATCAGTGTTAAAGTAATTCAGACACTTGTTACAAAGCCGAAGAAGAAAATGGATCCGGAAATATCGGAGAAGATCGCGCAAAAATTGAGAGCACTGATTAGTAACGATTCTTCCTCTTTATCGTCTTCCACATTTTCAAACTCATCAACTATCACAACGGTTTAATTGTTTAATAGGAGTTAATTGAATAAATTTTTAAGTTTTAACGCGGAATATTAGCAACTACTGAAAAAATATCGTAAGAGAAACAAGTAAGTAAATTACAAGATTGTTTGAGCAAAAATAAACATAACTTTGAAAAAAAAGCAATCGATTTTTGTATAAGTTATCATGGAAGACTGAGAAAGTAAAATACTCAGTGACTCGGTAACGGAAAACGAGGCAAAACAAATTTTAAAATAAAATTTTAAAAAAGAACGAGAAAAGACAATAGGATGTTGAGAGACATGATAGAGAAAAAGGAAAATAAAGGCGCATGTCGTATTTCGTTCCTGTTCTTGAGGCGTTTTATACAGACACCTCACATTTTCCGTAATATTTTATTTTTCTTTTGAGGTCCTACGGTTTTTCGCATTTTTTCGATTTACCGTTTTTCTTTACAATAAATTATAAAACTATTGCTTGGTTATGATCTCTTCTATAATTTTCTTTTTTCCGTTTCTCAAATAATCATTTTCAGGTCTTTAAAACGTCCTTAAAAAGCGATCCTTAATTCACCACGATGGTTAGGGAAGACCGTTCTGCTTGGAAGGCTAACTACTTCGTCAAGCTCATCGAGCTGTTCGAGGAGTACCCAAAGTGCCTCATCGTCGGTGTGGACAATGTTGGATCCAAGCAGATGCAGGAGATCCGTCAAGCCATGAGAGGTTAAAAAAACTAATTTTCAAAAAAACAATTTCTTCAGGTCATGCTGTTATCCTTATGGGTAAGAACACCATGATCCGCAAGGCCATCCGCGGACATCTCGCCAAGAACCCATCGCTTGAGAAACTTCTCCCATACGTCGTTGAGAACGTTGGTTTTGTCTTCACCAAGGAAGACCTCGGAGAGACCAGAGCCAAGCTTTTGGAGAACAAGAGAGTGAGTTGTGTTACTAGTAATTTTTTTTGTTTCGATTCTTCTTGACTTGCCGAAAATTATGAATTTATTTCAGGGAGCCCCAGCCAAGGCCGGAGCCATCGCCCCATGTGACGTCAAGCTTCCAGCTCAGAACACCGGAATGGGTCCAGAAAAGACCTCATTCTTCCAGGCCCTGCAGATTCCAACTAAGATTGCCAGAGGTACCATTGAAATCTTGAACGAGGTCTTCCTCATCAAGACTGGAGACAAGGTCGGAGCCTCCGAGTCTGCTCTTCTTAACATGTTGGGAGTCACTCCATTCTCGTACGGATTGGTCGTCAAGCAAGTTTACGATGACGGAACCCTCTACAGCCCAGAAGTTTTGGACATGACCACCGAGGAGCTCCGCAACAGATTCCTCTCTGGAGTTCGCAACGTTGCCGCTGTTTCGCTTGCCATCAAGTACCCAACCCTGGCTTCCGTCGCCCACTCTCTTGCTGGAGGTCTCCAGAACTTGCTCGGAGTTGCTGCCGTCACCGACGTTACCTTCAAGGAGGCCGAGAAGATCAAGGCTTACCTCGCCGATCCATCTGCCTTTGCCGCTGCTGCTCCAGCTGCCGCCGCCCCAGCTGCTGCTGCTCCAGCCGCTGCCGCCAAGGTGGAAGAGAAGGAAGAATCCGACGACGACATGGGCTTCGGTCTTTTCGACTAAGCATCTGTTCATCTGTTTTGTTGTTGATAAATCTTATAACCAAACTTTGTTCGTTATTACATCATGTGATATGTAATATCATTCGATACCTCATTGTTGTATTTTTTTCTTGTGCTAAATTCAGCTCTTAAGGTACTGGCCACCGGATCTAAATCATGCTGATCTTCAAGGACGTTTTCTCTGGTTAGTTTTGCTGATTTTAAAATATTGTGTCCGCATTCCTTAAGGTGTATTTCTGATTTCAGAAGTACGAAAATAACAAAGTTGGAAGTCAGCGTTCTGCTTGCGACCTTTTTTGTTTTTTCATCAACTTCTGGGGTTAGTAGTTTTTCACCGAGTCATAATGTGGTAGACTAGAAAGATGGTTCTGCATGTACCAGAATACTGCATAGTTTCTGTGATTTGCTGTCTCACTTGTACAATTCAGATGACGAGCTCGCCTCCGACTCTTTCCCAATGCAGCTTGTTGATGGTCTCATCTATGAATTCAAGGGAAAGCACGTCGTCAGAAAGGAAGGAGAGATCATCCTCGCTGGATCCAACCCATCTGCTGAGGAGGGAGCTGAAGATGACGGTTCCGATGAGCACGTTGAGAGAGGAATCGACATCGTCCTCAACCACAAGCTCACCGTAAGATGACCAACTAAAATTTTATTTTATTCTTTTTCAGGAGATGAACTGCTACGAAGATGCTAGTATGTTCAAGTCCTACATCAAGGGATTCATCAAGAAGGTTGTCGACCACATGACCGCCGAAGGACGTTCAGCTGAAGATATTGCTGAGTTCAAGAAGAAGATCCAAGCTTGGGTACTTTCCCTCCTCAACAAGACCCGCTTCAAGAACCTCGCTTTCTTCATCGGTAAAATCAGAATTTATTTCAAAATTGAGAAAAAACATTCAGGTGAGAACCACGCTGATGGATCAAAAGAAGGACAAGTCGCTATTATCGAATACCGTGATGTTGATGGAACCGAAGTCCCAACTCTTATGCTGGTCAAGGAGGGTATCGTATCTGAGAAAATCTAATTGTTGAATTTGGCATATTATCACTTGCAAATGAAATTTACCCCCTGTTTTTGTGAATATTGTACTGGGTTCTGGCCAGATTTACTGCTAAAAGTGAAAGGAAAACAAAGTCACTTTAGATGACGATAGATCGTCATGCTGTGGAGGACATTCTTAAAGAATATACCGAAATTCTGAATTCAAGAGCGATTGAACATTTTTCTTCAAGAAATGTCGACAAGGTTCCGCCAGAATGGAGATCCTCTGTAGACTCTGACGTCACTCCTCTGAGCCTTCTGAGTTTCGAAAAACTAGTTGAACAGAATAGTTACGATCGGAACCCGGTTGTGACTCCAGTTAATGTTCATGAGATTCTTTGTCAGCCTAGCTGTTCTCATCATCAGGTATTTTTACTTAAAAATCTTCAAATACCAGCTAAAAGAACTAGTATTTCAATGAAACAATTTTTTTCGAATAAAGGAAATTCCAGTATCCAAAGACCTTCCCACCATACTCATCCATGTCAACCACCCGGACCCGCGTGAAACAGAAGAAGCAACATGAGTTGGATAGGGTGGTCGAGTTGGTTCGTCAAATGAGTCAGTTGGTCGACGTGGACAGTGTCGTGGATGTTGGTGCCGGAATCGGTCACTTATCACGGATGTTAACGTTGCACACAAACATGCGAGTACTCGCGATCGAAGGAGACAATAACTATACAGTGGCTGCGAAGGAGATGGACCAGGTGACCAAGACGCGGTTACAGAAGGCTGGAATGAGCATGGGTACGCTTTTGTTTAAAAAAATAGTCTTAAGGTGATGCTGGTCTAAAAAGCAGTAAAATCGTGTTCCTCTGTGTAGTTGATTTAGTATAAAATATCTCATATCAGTTGAAAAATGAAACCAAAAATTCTTTTTCCAGAATCCGAGCTAGTTCGCTTCACGAGCCTGGTAACAGAAGAGTTGGCTGAGAAGATAGACGAGTTCGCTAAGGAAGGTGCGATACTCGTTGGTCTCCATGCATGTGGTGATTTGTCGACAACGATTCTCGACGTGTTCGCCAGAAGTAAAAAGGCAAAAGGTATCATTCTAGCCGGGTGCTGCTACCATAAGCAGTTTCAATGCTTCAATTTCTATCGTGAGAAGAACCCTGGAATGAGCTTTGATGTGAGACGCCAAGCGTATCATAAAAACGGTCAAACTTCCAGGCGTTCAAAGATGAAGGCCGTGGTGTTTTCCCAGTGAGCAAGAAATGGGCTGGAGCAAGACTGACCTATCTGGAAAGAGAGCTGGCATGTCATAACAATGAGAATCGGGTTTTCAATGTGAGTTCTATGGAATTTCTGAAACTGGAAGAACGATTATAACTCCTACTATCATCATGTTCTCTAGAGTATTGATGACTTTAGCCTCTCAACTACGCTATGGCCGCCCGCGCACATCTAGAGATGTGGATCCGCGCAGCGGTTCCAGATGGCGAAGACCACATGAACATGGGACTGTGTGGAGTCAAGGTTACGCCAGAGATGACATTCCGTGATTATATTGAAAAAGCGATGGCGAAGAGAGGAGCGGATTATCTGGATGTAGTTATAGAGGTCTTACTGAAGTTATTCATATGAACAAAACTCTTTTCAGCACATATCGACCCACGATCAAGACACTTTGAATCAAAATGTGATATCAATGACAGATGAGTCTATAGAAAAGGTCAATTTTCATATTTCTTCGAAAACTAGGAATACCGTTTACAGATCGACCTTCTTCGTAGTCGGTTCGCCCCAATGATAGAATCCACAATAATCGATGATCGATTACAGTATTTGCTCGAAAAGTCGTACAAGGCTACAGTAATCCCAATTTTTGACCCCAGAATTTCAGCCCGGAACTTGGTAATTTGCTCAATGAAATAAAAAGTCTATCTTTCCGTTTTCATGTGGTAACTTCTCGTTTCATGACGAAAACTATTTGCAAATTCTTGGCCTGCGGGTCACTTTTCAGAGTTTTTCAGATGACTTCACTGGAGATTGAAGGAATCGATGTTGAGTTCCCGTTCGAACCGTATGAGTGTCAGAAGAAGCTCATGAGAGAAGTTATTCGAGCGCTTCATTTGGTTCGTTTTTTAAAAAAATTATTTGAGTTTTGTAAAAATTTAGGGTGCTGCGTTATTCGACAATTGGCCACTCACATAGCTTCCTCTACCTGTAAAAAAGTCTGACCTCCGTAAATCGGTTACTTAGTAGCAGTTTCTCCTTGAAACACAAGAACGATTAAGTAATGCGCCTTTAATTTCAATGGACTGAAAGTAAGAATAATAATTTAAATCCACAAAGATCTAACTGTTCGTTGTGAGAGTCCCGACTCCTACCGTACTCATTTTACAAAAATGCGACTGGCGCGCGTTTGAAATCGGTCAGACTTTTTGCTAGATATGTGCCACTTCAAAAATTAAGCGCCAAACTTTTACTGCCAAGTTTAAAACGTCTATCTTTACTGTAGATATAATTTTATGTCTAGAATGGTACTGTAGATCAAACTTTCGTCCATTACTGTAGGTCAAACTTCATTAAATATTTAATTTTCGTAAGCCCACTTTCTAAATCTTCGTGTAAAACTACTTAATGTTGTTACAGTATGCAGCCTCATACATAGTCTGCACGTTTTCACAGTTGCTTCGTCATTAAGAACGATTACAGAAGTGTGACGCAGCTCTTGAAAGTCCCACGGGTACAGGAAAGACACTCTCGCTCCTTTGTAGTGTCATTGCATGGGTTAACAAGCAGAAGTACAAAGGGCCCAGTTTTGACGCTGTGATGCAGATGGCAGCAAGTATGTTTTTTGAAGGAACAATTACATGACAGTTTCTATAATATTTTTGTCGCTGTCCGGTATACGTATACCATTCCGGATAGCGACGTACTGGCGTCGTTCACGGCAAAAAATGAACAATTTTACCGTTTTTTCCGTCTTGTCACCGGAACGTTACGGTATTGTCGACGGTATGTTGCCGTTTCGTATGCTATACCGAATGGCGAAGTATCGGCGACAAAGTTAATATAGAGAGAAAATCTAGGCCACCCGGATGCCCCGCCCCCAAAGAGCAGCTTCGTCCCCACGATATACTATTGTTCAAGGACTCACAGTCAGCTGGAACAGGTTGTTCACGAGTTGAATAGGACCATGTACAAAGGGTGAGACTTTGTTTTCTGAGAAAATTTAGTAGTATTTTAGAATGGAGAATATGGTCTTAAAAGTGTCGTTCTCCGTGCACTCAATTTGGAGTGATTTTGTATATTACTTCTGAAAAAATACCTTAAGCATGGCTATTTCTGGCTTTTGGCTGGTCTCGAATGTCCATTTCAACCTCTGAAGGAACAAAAATGTTTTAAAGCTCAAATAGGTACAAACTTCAGAGTTCCATAGTTGTTTAAAAACTCTAGTAGGCTGTCACATTTTGAAATTCGAGACTGTCAGGACCCTTAAATTTAAAAATTTTCCCGAAAAAATTTTCCTGCGTTTACCATGTTTTCAGAACCAAAGCGTCAGTCATCGGGTCTCGTGATCACTTTTGCATCAACCAAAAAGTGAAGTCTCTGAACGACCAGAAGGTTCAAGCACATGCGTGTCGTAAAATGGTCTCGACCCGATCGTGCCAGTTCTTCAACCGTTTCGACTCTACCAAATCGGAAAAGATGGCAGAGATTGTGGAGAAGGGGAGGGCGATGGACATTGAAGAGCTGGTTCAGGCTGGAAAAGAACATGGGTTCGTTTTCTTCAAATCTGAGAAAAAAAAATATAATTTTCGTTGTCAAAATATCTTTTTCACTGTTTTTCACTCTCAAAATTTGAATTCTATTACTAAAAATCTCCTTTCCGACTCGGATTATTTCAGGTCCTCGTTGTTTTTCGCACTCAAAATAGGGTTCAACAATTATCATCATGAAAACCGATGAAATTTAATTTACAGCATGTGCCCTTACTTCATTTCACGGCAAAGACAGGAAACGGCAGAGATTGTTCTTCTTCCGTATAACTATGTAATCGATGCAAAGCTGAGAAGAAGATACAAGTTGGATTTGAGGTTTTTTTCGTCTTTAGTTTTTGAAGAAAGAGAGAGCAAGAGAGAGAGAGAGAGAGAAAGAGAGATAGTTAAAAGACTTCTTTTGTGACTAACAGTACTGCCTAATCAGTTCATAATTGTACTTCCAAAGCTCTATGCAGCTTGTTGTGAAAGGTTTCCAAATGTTAACTCCAAGCGTGGTCTTCCTTTTCTAACTCCGAACCCAGAAACTCAATTGTGATCTTCGACGAAGCACACAACTTGGAGTCTATATGCGAGTCGAACGCCTCAACTGAATTGACCTCCGCTCACCTCGCTCTAGCCATCGTCGAACTGCAAAAAGCGCTGGCAATTTTGATCGAAGAAGAAGAAAACGCACGGTACGAAGCGGACAACACTACGGCGGCCTTCGGCTCAGAAGAGGTTGGAAAGAAGCTCGAGTCGAAGTTTCGCGTTGAGGACGCAGCACACGTCTTGAGTGAGTTCTTGAGAATTAACAAGTTTCATCAGTTTTCATACTTTTCTACCTTACCAACTTTTAATGTTTCAAACAAAACGGAAATTCTTGGTTTGTCAATTGTATTAGTACCTACCTCAATTTCAAGTACAAGAAGGGGAGTTTGAAAATATTAACACATAATCAACTTTTCTAAATAAAAGTCTCTCTCTCTCTCTCTCTCTCTCTCTCTCTCTCTCTCTCTCTCTCTCTCTCTCTCTCTCTCTCTCTCTCTCTCTTTCAGTGCAAGTAAAACTGTTCGACAATTCCCTTTCAGAACAACTATTCTCATTGGAGGAGGAACTAGACAATCTATGGTCTCACGAAGCGCTTCACAGTGTTGAAAACCTTGACGGAAAGTCTGCAGATGGAATAATTCTGATAGAAATGCTCGAGAAAATGGACCTGGATGCGCATCGAACTGAAAGAGTCATTGAAGTTCTACACGAAGCTATCGATTATCTTATCGCAAAAGGTAGTTTTCAGAAATTCATAATGAGAATGGTATTATTCCAGTAAGAAAGTATTTTTTTATTATTCCAGTAAGAAAGTATAGGAATTCTGAGCTTTAAAACAAAAACTTTCGTATCAGTAATTTCAAAAAAAAATTGAACATTTATTTCAGGTGACGAAGCACCATTAGCTGAGAAAGGAGACGGTATGGAGAAGGTTCGAGACTTTTTACTCTCAATCTTCTCGACTCATGCACAAGAGGTTGCTGCCGCTGTTGGAGATCAATCTCTCAGGGTTTTCTTTTTTTCTAAATTTTAATTGATTTGTTTCACTTATTTCGAAGAGATGGTGCACAACTTCCTGTTCACGCTACCACTTGAGATGTCGGTGGGTATCAGATGAACATAGTTTGTGTAGATTCACGAGTGCCACGTTTTTTTCTTATGTGAAGTGAGAGAGTGCCTATAATCGCTAGACACAGGAACGCGGCGAGAGAGTGCGTTGAAGGAAGAGTGTGTAGAGTTTCCGCCACATCGCAGTGAAAGTTTGAACGCAGTCACGGTCAAAATTCAATAAATAACATGAAAAATTCAGCTCGCCGACCGAATAGACCCAAAACAAGTGGCTCGTCATTGTAAACTGTTCATGAAGAAGGAATCAGCTGAGAAATCGCTAACGGTCAAGTACTTTTGCTTCCAAGCATCTGTCTCAATGCGAATGTTGAAAATGAGAGGAGTCAGGAACGTACTGTTGGCCTCAGGAACGCTTTCTCCTATTGAAGCTTTCACTCACAACATGGGACTGTGAGTTTTCTTTTCTTTACTTTCTAAAAGTATTTAATATTTGCGATTTTCAACAAAAGTATTAGTTACTGTTACAGTACAGTATCGCGTTAAATTTTGATCTACCAATTTTCCCACGATCCTAGAGGCCACGAACACCTGATCTAATACTCAAGCTCACAATTTTTTTTATACTTCTGCTAAGCCCATCACATTGGTCGGTGTACCACACTGTCCTTGCGATACAGCAGTTACCTACTGTATCTCGAGACAATGTATAATTCATTCTCTGTTAAAGTCAAAACTATCTTTTTTTTTATTAGAAAAAGCAGCTCTTTTCAGAAACTTTGGCGCACTTCTTGAAAACGAACACGCTATGAAAAATGTGCCAGTGCTGACGTCAATTGTGACTAGAGGCCTCAAGACTTCAATCACCGGATCTTATGCTTTCAGGTGAGATTTACCGTAAGCATGGCTCCCGCGCTGGTGCTAACTCTGGCTCCAAGCGCTGGATCCAAGTACCATACATAATGTTGACTAAACATAAGGGTAACCTCCGGTTATTTAGAAGCCTGTATAAACGAGTTCTAATGAGTTCTATACAGCCTTCAATTCTTTAATTTTCTGAAGGTAAAAATGACACTGTGAGCATTAGACAATTCTGTTCCCATACAAACGCTATTAAACGCTAAAAAAGTTAAAAGAACCAGGATTGTGAGATAGAATTTATTGAAATAAGTTCGAGAAGACATCACATCGGTCGTGGTCTTGGTCGTGGCAGTTTTCTTGCCGGCGATTCCTAAAATCCTAAAAAGTATGACGTTATGAAAACGTGTACACGTAAAATTAAAATCACTCCTTATTTCTAAAATGTTTTCCCTACTGCACAATCCTCCACTTACTTCTTCTCCGAAGCGTCGGTCTAAACTGGCGGATTACGGTAATCATTCTTCTCCCTGTAGGCTCTGAAAACTTGAATAACAAAGAACATTTTAAAAAATGTGGTCTCCTCCGTCCTCCTCTCCAGACCTCCACTTACCATACTTCTTCCATCCATCTTCGTGTCGTCGGTTGAAACTGGTGGACTACGGTAACTCTTTTTCACCCTGTAAATTCTGAAAATCTAAAAAAAATTTTTTTTTAAATATGTGGTCTCCTCCGTCCTCCCCTCCAGACCTCCACTTACCAGACTTCTTCCATCCTTCGGCGGTGTCGGCTCGATTCTTCTTCCTGTAAACTCTGAAAAATCTGTAACAAGCTGAAAAAAAACATCTGTTTCAAAAATGAGCAATATCTCTGAAAATCCTGAAAACTCTGTAAAAATCTGAAAATTGAATAAATCATTTTCAGATTTTTTTTTAATCTGAGAGCCTGATTCAAAAATGTAGTTTCTCTGTAAACTTCTGAAAACTGTAAAATTCTGAAAATCAATGAAACATTTCTTCATAATCTGGAAATAAAATGATGGCTAACTGAAAAATCTGTAAAAGGCTGAAAAATGAATGAAACATCTTTTCTGAAAATCTTTCAAGAATCAGTATTATCTCTGCATCTTCTGAAAACTCTGTAAAAATCTGAAAATAAGTGAAACATTTCTTCATCTCTTCATAATCTGAAAATAAAACTTTGAATTTTTGTAGTTTGTAGCCCATCTGTGAAATCTGAAAACAGAGTTTTGTAAACACAGGAACAACATGAACAATATTGATGAAAAATCGAAATAGAAGCAGGAAGCCTTCCCTCCATCACCATTATTATTCTTTCCTCCTAACCTTTTTCTCACAACCTCTCTAGATCTTATAACCAATTTTCCTTCCTAGAACCTCTACCCAAATTCCCCTATACCAATTTACCAATTTCTAAAAAGCCAGTGTACCAACCAAAACCAAATTTCTAGCCACCGGTTCACACCTTTTCCCTATACCATTTACATTTGCCAGATCTGGACTTTTTTAAAGGGTACGATTGGGAGTTTGGGACACGGGACACTCTAGGGGTTGGGACATAATGAGACACACTAGGGACTCTCTCTCTCTCTCTCTCTCTCTCTCTCTCTCTCTCTCTCTCTCTCTCTCTCTCTCTCTCTCTCTCTCTCTCTCTCTCTCTCTCATCTCTCTCTCTCTCTCTCTCTCTCTCTCTCTCTCTCTCTCTCTCTCTCTCTCTCTCTCTCTCTCTCTCTCTCTCTCTCTCTCTCTCTCTCTCTCTCCGTCTCACCCAAGACACCCAAATAGAAGTTCCGAATATGTTCTGAAGTCTGGAAGTTGAGAATTGTCTTATCCCCGACGAATCGCATGAAAATTTCCTAGTCGTTCGCATCCCTAAATTTTGCCATTGTCAACGTGTAAACGTAAACGTTAAACCTCTCATTTCTTGAAGCTTGTGGCTTTTCTTCACTCTAGTCCATGTATGTTTTTTTCTGAAAGGATATCATAAAGCAAGCATAACTTGAGAACACAAACCTGTCGTAGTCCGATTTACTCAGCGAATCTTGATGTAGTGTAGGTTTTGATACGGTACATCTATATTGTCAGAGTTTTAATAAGTTATAAAGGGGAAACACATACCTTATCAATGGATTCCGTAGTTCTTGCCCATTTCCAGGGATTTTTTGTAGAAAAACCGGTTTCATACTGTAAACTGAATAATGAGACATATTAACTTGAGAAAACTGACATTGTGTTGTGTTCCTGGCTCGTGAGGTACTGTAGGTGTTCTGTACAGTATCCTCAGAATCACCCTCTATATTGGCCTCTGCTAGTTCTTGTAAATCATCCTGTATCGATCAATTTTTCTCCTCTCTCTCTCTCTCTCTCTCTCTCTCTCTCTCTCTCTCTCTCTCTCTCCCTCTCTCTCTCTCTCTCTCTCTCTCTCTCTCTCCTCTCTCTCTCTCTCTCTCTCTCCTCTCTCTCTCTCTCCCCTCTCTCTCTCTCTCTCTTCCTCTCTCTGCATCTGCATACCTTCTTAATGGATTTCGTGAGTATACGTGTTCTTCTTTCCATATCGATCTTGACTTAATCTTGATGTTTTTTCTGAAATATTGAAGTTCTTGGTGACGTAGAAAATTCAAGCCCACCTTAAGCAGAGACCAAATCTCCCAAGCCGAATTGAGAGGGTGTAACTCCTTTCCCACAACACTAAAGTCATACCAACTACAGGCAGAGCAGAATCCGTCCAACGACCAGAAAACACTATTCGTTCCATTCCCACAAGGCACAACCAGACCTTATTCAGTATGATAAAAACTGAAGGCCGTTTTCTGTTGGATCAAAAACAGACGCGAACGGGTTCAGCAGGACTCATGGACTGTCATCGACCCGGTGGCCTGTCAAGACTGCCAAGGGCTCAAGCTGAGCCTATGGACTGTCATCGAGTCGGCTGACACCTGCCAAGACTGCCAGACGTCCCTCCACCCGCCGGGACCACTTCTGAACTACAGACGGAGGTGCCACGTTGCTTCGGCAGGACGACGCAACTAGCCGGAGCCAGATGCGACCGCGTTATAGTGCATCTTAGCCGCCTTCAAGATTCAGATGCGGAGAGCAGTGACTGTAGTTGTTGCCTCGCTTGAGCGACCTATGGGAAAGGAGTTGTGGACGACGTTGTTCACACTGAATTTTAGCATTTGTGAAGTTAGAAAAACGGCCGAAACGCTCACGTTGAGGGCATTTGCCGCGCAGCAGCGCGCGGACAGATTGAATAATAGACTTAATGTGCACCACCGCGCTTCATGCGCTGTGACAGTGTAACCAAAAGAACCGTTTTCGATAGAGAATGTACTACTCATGTGCTGCAGTTCAGTACAAAGTACTGCATGTGCAGAATTTAAATAACTCATTTCTTTATCCCATAGTTTTTGACGTGGTACCACGAACTTCATACTGTAGAACAGTACTATGCGAGACGCAAGAATACACAAAACTTACCGTAGTATAGCTTGCTAATGAAATCCAAGGTTCTCTCCCCCCTCTCTCTCTCTCTCTCTCTCTCTCTCTCTCTCTCTCTCTCTCTCTTCCATTCACTCACCATCTCCATTTTGTCCGTTGGTTTCGAATTCTTTCCGACATCGTGATGAAAAGACGTTTCTGAAAAAATAAACCGTGATAACCTTTCATTTTCCGATGAAGCTGACAGCTCACCTCTGGTTCTAGATATTTCTCAGCAGTAGAGCCACCAGCTATTGACGTGAGGTTTACTTTTCTTCTAGATTTAGATTCATACTTTAAGGCGACTGTGAGTGAGGTTGAATTCAGACTACTGACTTTGTCTTCACAGATAAACGACATCAGAACCATAGAGTTAATTTGAACTAGACATTCTTGATATCCAATGCCCTGAAAATTAATCTCTCTCTCTCTCTCTCTCTCTCTCTCTCTCTCTCTCTCTCTCTCGAAAACATACCTTCTTTATAGATTGTAGCAGGAATGGCTAGAGGCCTAGAAAATAGGACACGTTCGTTATAGAGGTCATTTCATCTACAAGTATTGAAGAAGTAGCTTTTTTTGGCTTTCTAAAATTAAAATGTCGCATGGCGAAATTGGCACGTCAGTTTGACTGAAATTTAAAACCAATGATATTAGAATTTTTCTTTTACCGAAGTTCGTTTTTTATTAGAAGAGTTTTCACAACAGAGAACAGTTAAAAGAGCCTCGCTACGCTCGAACAGCTGAAGTTCTAATCTGATTAATTTTTCTTCCAGAGCCAACGATGACTACCGTAGTGACATTGGAGAGTCGTTGATGCGAGTGATGGAGAAGGTTCCACAGGGTGTCATCATATTCTTTGCCTCTTACACTCAAATGGAAGGACTGGTCGAGTTTTTCAAGAGATCCAAAAGAAATAACAGCAACGACACGTACTGGGAGAAGATGTGTTCTATGAAAGAGGTTTTTTTCCCTTTTGATTATTTTTATTCGCAGAAAAAGTAATAAGATTCGACATGTGAGTCTTAAATCTGTCCAAATCACGAAAGAATGCCAATAGAAGGATGTATCCTCAGTTTTATAAGGGAAAAATTGTTCTGAGAATTTGATGGGATTTGTTTCTAATTTTAAAAATATACGAAAAAATTATGGAATTTCATTTCTCCTCATTTATTTTTCATTTTTAAAACAAGAGTAATAAATAGAACGAAGAGTTACCAATGGAAAAATCACAGAAAGCGGTTTTTCATAATCAAAAGTATAGAAATTCACTTTTCTCGATTCTTCGAAATAGTTCTCTTTCAGGTAGTGATTGAACCACGTTCGAAAGACCAACTGGGGATGGTCAGGGCGAAGTACGTACAAGGTGTTCAGACCCAGAAAGGAGCAGCTTTTCTGGCGGTTTGCAGAGGAAAGGTGATTTTCGGAATTATTCTACAAGATGATACAGGAGAATACCTTGTTTGCTAACAAAATAGTGTTTTTTTTTTTCAAAAAAAGTTCAGACGCGACGATTTTGGCTGGTTTTTCTCGCTATGAAATCTAAGATTCGTTATTTACTCTGGTTTTCAAGACTTAGACCTTCACAAAAGTTGTTTTCCCAACCTTACCCAAATTAACGTTGGCTGGAGATTGCAGATCGAAATTAGAACATTTAAATGGTGAAAATTGAGAGTAATTTTTATTTTTTTAATGAAACTGTCACATATTTTATTTTTTTCCCTCAAAAACTTCTATTTATTCTTCAGGGTGCCATATTTTTTTTAGGTTATTAGAATATCGTATTTATTTACATTTACTTTAGATAGATAGATAGTTTATTCCCGGAAGGCGAGAGTAAAAGATATACAAAAAGAAGGAGAAAAATATATGTCAAAGGTGTGGTAAATTGTGCTAAATTCGTTAAGTCATAAAATAATGGTCCGGTTCTTTTCTTCTTTGAAAGAGCGTTGTACGATTTAACTGCACGAGCCACAAATGCGTATTCTCGGATCTTTTTGTTTGGTACGTCGTAAGAGAGTTTCTACCTCTTGTTCTTGACTCTGTAATTTTAAACAAGTCTTCAGGATTAATCTCAACTTTTCCGTGTATAATTTTTTGCATCATGTTATTATCCGCCATTTCTCTCCGTGCGCTAAGTTCCTGGAGCTTTAGATTGGCGATACGCGCGTTATACGAGAATTGACTTGCTTTGCCCAGAACATTCTGTATGTAAATTTTGTAAATTTTCCTAGTGTAATCGCGCTGGACCGATTCAATGAGGTTCTGCGTTTTCACTAGACCGGGGGAAGTCACTGTACTTTAGTTTAGAGATTTACAAAAAACACCCAAAAATTTTCTAAATTGCTAATTCTTCCTCAAGGTGAGTGAAGGAATCGACTTCGCTGATGCAGAATCCCGTGCTGTTGTAGTCGTTGGCCTGCCATACCCTCCAGTCAATGATGAGAGGGTTGTCCTGAAGAAGGTGTTCCTGGACGATGCAAAGGGAAAGAATAAGAAAGTTGGTTTTTAATCATTTATATTCATCAAAGCTGCGGAATCTCACAATCTTTCACTTTCCCGGAGCTAGAAAATTCTAGAAAACGTAACGTTTTTCAAGAAGTAACGCCGAAGTCTTGAAAAAAAAAACTGACGGTTTTTCTAGAAAAATATTTTTCAAAGTCTAAGTTTGATTCACAAAAGTCTTATAGAGAAAAGTTTCGAAACGAGTATAAAACTTGAAGAATTTTAAGTTGTTTTCTTATTGGATGAAAGATATCCTTAACAAACTTTTGTCGCCAAATTCTCATTTTTTTCACAAAAAACTCTTTCATAAGTATTTCTAGAAACGCCTATGAAAGATATATTTTATACGAAAAAGTAGACTGAATCATGAATTGTGAATCGCGAATCAGTAATCTTTTTCTTGAGATTGAGCTAAACTCTCTCTCTCTCTCTCTCTCTCTCTCTCTCTCTCTCTCTCTCTCTCTCTCTCTCTCTCTCTCCCCCTCTCTCTCCCCCTCTCCCTCTCTCTCTCTCTCTCTCTCTCTCTCTCTCTCTCTCTCTATCTCTCTATCTCTCTCTCTCTCTCTCTCTCTCTCTCGCGCGCGAATCAGTAATCTTTTTTCATTTGTCCTTGTCGACACCTCACTTTTTAGGCGTAGGTAAGGTTTAAATCCTAAACATCTTCCTAAACAATTTTGTGTTTCGAACGTTTTTTAACCTCGAGTTTTCTGATCATCTTAGTTTCGGCTGAAAATGAATATTTAATACGAAAACTCGGGTAACCAAATACGAGTATTATAAGGAACTATAATAGTATTATAATGAACTATCATAGTATTATAATGAAAAATAAGTTTTGGTTTTTGGCAATATAATACTCGTATTTTTCATTATAATACTATGAAAGTTCATTATAATACTATGTTTTTTTCATTATAATACTCGTATTTTTCATTATAATACTCGTATTTTTCATTATAATATATTGAAAAAGCGATGGCGAAGAGAGGAGCGGATTATCTGGATGTAGTTATAGAGGTCTTACTGAAGTTATTCATATGAACAAAACTCTTTTCAGCACATATCGACCCACGATCAAGACACTTTGAATCAAAATGTGATATCAATGACAGATGAGTCTATAGAAAAGGTCAATTTTCATATTTCTTCGAAAACTAGGAATACCGTTTACAGATCGACCTTCTTCGTAGTCGGTTCGCCCCAATGATAGAATCCACAATAATCGATGATCGATTACAGTATTTGCTCGAAAAGTCGTACAAGGCTACAGTAATCCCAATTTTTGACCCCAGAATTTCAGCCCGGAACTTGGTAATTTGCTCAATGAAATAAAAAGTCTATCTTTCCGTTTTCATGTGGTAACTTCTCGTTTCATGACGAAAACTATTTGCAAATTCTTGGCCTGCGGGTCACTTTTCAGAGTTTTTCAGATGACTTCACTGGAGATTGAAGGAATCGATGTTGAGTTCCCGTTCGAACCGTATGAGTGTCAGAAGAAGCTCATGAGAGAAGTTATTCGAGCGCTTCATTTGGTTCGTTTTTTAAAAAAATTATTTGAGTTTTGTAAAAATTTAGGGTGCTGCGTTATTCGACAATTGGCCACTCACATAGCTTCCTCTACCTGTAAAAAAGTCTGACCTCCGTAAATCGGTTACTTAGTAGCAGTTTCTCCTTGAAACACAAGAACGATTAAGTAATGCGCCTTTAATTTCAATGGACTGAAAGTAAGAATAATAATTTAAATCCACAAAGATCTAACTGTTCGTTGTGAGAGTCCCGACTCCTACCGTACTCATTTTACAAAAATGCGACTGGCGCGCGTTTGAAATCGGTCAGACTTTTTGCTAGATATGTGCCACTTCAAAAATTAAGCGCCAAACTTTTACTGCCAAGTTTAAAACGTCTATCTTTACTGTAGATATAATTTTATGTCTAGAATGGTACTGTAGATCAAACTTTCGTCCATTACTGTAGGTCAAACTTCATTAAATATTTAATTTTCGTAAGCCCACTTTCTAAATCTTCGTGTAAAACTACTTAATGTTGTTACAGTATGCAGCCTCATACATAGTCTGCACGTTTTCACAGTTGCTTCGTCATTAAGAACGATTACAGAAGTGTGACGCAGCTCTTGAAAGTCCCACGGGTACAGGAAAGACACTCTCGCTCCTTTGTAGTGTCATTGCATGGGTTAACAAGCAGAAGTACAAAGGGCCCAGTTTTGACGCTGTGATGCAGATGGCAGCAAGTATGTTTTTTGAAGGAACAATTACATGACAGTTTCTATAATATTTTTGTCGCTGTCCGGTATACGTATACCATTCCGGATAGCGACGTACTGGCGTCGTTCACGGCAAAAAATGAACAATTTTACCGTTTTTTCCGTCTTGTCACCGGAACGTTACGGTATTGTCGACGGTATGTTGCCGTTTCGTATGCTATACCGAATGGCGAAGTATCGGCGACAAAGTTAATATAGAGAGAAAATCTAGGCCACCCGGATGCCCCGCCCCCAAAGAGCAGCTTCGTCCCCACGATATACTATTGTTCAAGGACTCACAGTCAGCTGGAACAGGTTGTTCACGAGTTGAATAGGACCATGTACAAAGGGTGAGACTTTGTTTTCTGAGAAAATTTAGTAGTATTTTAGAATGGAGAATATGGTCTTAAAAGTGTCGTTCTCCGTGCACTCAATTTGGAGTGATTTTGTATATTACTTCTGAAAAAATACCTTAAGCATGGCTATTTCTGGCTTTTGGCTGGTCTCGAATGTCCATTTCAACCTCTGAAGGAACAAAAATGTTTTAAAGCTCAAATAGGTACAAACTTCAGAGTTCCATAGTTGTTTAAAAACTCTAGTAGGCTGTCACATTTTGAAATTCGAGACTGTCAGGACCCTTAAATTTAAAAATTTTCCCGAAAAAATTTTCCTGCGTTTACCATGTTTTCAGAACCAAAGCGTCAGTCATCGGGTCTCGTGATCACTTTTGCATCAACCAAAAAGTGAAGTCTCTGAACGACCAGAAGGTTCAAGCACATGCGTGTCGTAAAATGGTCTCGACCCGATCGTGCCAGTTCTTCAACCGTTTCGACTCTACCAAATCGGAAAAGATGGCAGAGATTGTGGAGAAGGGGAGGGCGATGGACATTGAAGAGCTGGTTCAGGCTGGAAAAGAACATGGGTTCGTTTTCTTCAAATCTGAGAAAAAAAAATATAATTTTCGTTGTCAAAATATCTTTTTCACTGTTTTTCACTCTCAAAATTTGAATTCTATTACTAAAAATCTCCTTTCCGACTCGGATTATTTCAGGTCCTCGTTGTTTTTCGCACTCAAAATAGGGTTCAACAATTATCATCATGAAAACCGATGAAATTTAATTTACAGCATGTGCCCTTACTTCATTTCACGGCAAAGACAGGAAACGGCAGAGATTGTTCTTCTTCCGTATAACTATGTAATCGATGCAAAGCTGAGAAGAAGATACAAGTTGGATTTGAGGTTTTTTTCGTCTTTAGTTTTTGAAGAAAGAGAGAGCAAGAGAGAGAGAGAGAGAGAAAGAGAGATAGTTAAAAGACTTCTTTTGTGACTAACAGTACTGCCTAATCAGTTCATAATTGTACTTCCAAAGCTCTATGCAGCTTGTTGTGAAAGGTTTCCAAATGTTAACTCCAAGCGTGGTCTTCCTTTTCTAACTCCGAACCCAGAAACTCAATTGTGATCTTCGACGAAGCACACAACTTGGAGTCTATATGCGAGTCGAACGCCTCAACTGAATTGACCTCCGCTCACCTCGCTCTAGCCATCGTCGAACTGCAAAAAGCGCTGGCAATTTTGATCGAAGAAGAAGAAAACGCACGGTACGAAGCGGACAACACTACGGCGGCCTTCGGCTCAGAAGAGGTTGGAAAGAAGCTCGAGTCGAAGTTTCGCGTTGAGGACGCAGCACACGTCTTGAGTGAGTTCTTGAGAATTAACAAGTTTCATCAGTTTTCATACTTTTCTACCTTACCAACTTTTAATGTTTCAAACAAAACGGAAATTCTTGGTTTGTCAATTGTATTAGTACCTACCTCAATTTCAAGTACAAGAAGGGGAGTTTGAAAATATTAACACATAATCAACTTTTCTAAATAAAAGTCTCTCTCTCTCTCTCTCTCTCTCTCTCTCTCTCTCTCTCTCTCTCTCTCTCTCTCTCTCTCTCTCTCTCTTTCAGTGCAAGTAAAACTGTTCGACAATTCCCTTTCAGAACAACTATTCTCATTGGAGGAGGAACTAGACAATCTATGGTCTCACGAAGCGCTTCACAGTGTTGAAAACCTTGACGGAAAGTCTGCAGATGGAATAATTCTGATAGAAATGCTCGAGAAAATGGACCTGGATGCGCATCGAACTGAAAGAGTCATTGAAGTTCTACACGAAGCTATCGATTATCTTATCGCAAAAGGTAGTTTTCAGAAATTCATAATGAGAATGGTATTATTCCAGTAAGAAAGTATTTTTTTATTATTCCAGTAAGAAAGTATAGGAATTCTGAGCTTTAAAACAAAAACTTTCGTATCAGTAATTTCAAAAAAAAATTGAACATTTATTTCAGGTGACGAAGCACCATTAGCTGAGAAAGGAGACGGTATGGAGAAGGTTCGAGACTTTTTACTCTCAATCTTCTCGACTCATGCACAAGAGGTTGCTGCCGCTGTTGGAGATCAATCTCTCAGGGTTTTCTTTTTTTCTAAATTTTAATTGATTTGTTTCACTTATTTCGAAGAGATGGTGCACAACTTCCTGTTCACGCTACCACTTGAGATGTCGGTGGGTATCAGATGAACATAGTTTGTGTAGATTCACGAGTGCCACGTTTTTTTCTTATGTGAAGTGAGAGAGTGCCTATAATCGCTAGACACAGGAACGCGGCGAGAGAGTGCGTTGAAGGAAGAGTGTGTAGAGTTTCCGCCACATCGCAGTGAAAGTTTGAACGCAGTCACGGTCAAAATTCAATAAATAACATGAAAAATTCAGCTCGCCGACCGAATAGACCCAAAACAAGTGGCTCGTCATTGTAAACTGTTCATGAAGAAGGAATCAGCTGAGAAATCGCTAACGGTCAAGTACTTTTGCTTCCAAGCATCTGTCTCAATGCGAATGTTGAAAATGAGAGGAGTCAGGAACGTACTGTTGGCCTCAGGAACGCTTTCTCCTATTGAAGCTTTCACTCACAACATGGGACTGTGAGTTTTCTTTTCTTTACTTTCTAAAAGTATTTAATATTTGCGATTTTCAACAAAAGTATTAGTTACTGTTACAGTACAGTATCGCGTTAAATTTTGATCTACCAATTTTCCCACGATCCTAGAGGCCACGAACACCTGATCTAATACTCAAGCTCACAATTTTTTTTATACTTCTGCTAAGCCCATCACATTGGTCGGTGTACCACACTGTCCTTGCGATACAGCAGTTACCTACTGTATCTCGAGACAATGTATAATTCATTCTCTGTTAAAGTCAAAACTATCTTTTTTTTTATTAGAAAAAGCAGCTCTTTTCAGAAACTTTGGCGCACTTCTTGAAAACGAACACGCTATGAAAAATGTGCCAGTGCTGACGTCAATTGTGACTAGAGGCCTCAAGACTTCAATCACCGGATCTTATGCTTTCAGGTGAGATTTACCGTAAGCATGGCTCCCGCGCTGGTGCTAACTCTGGCTCCAAGCGCTGGATCCAAGTACCATACATAATGTTGACTAAACATAAGGGTAACCTCCGGTTATTTAGAAGCCTGTATAAACGAGTTCTAATGAGTTCTATACAGCCTTCAATTCTTTAATTTTCTGAAGGTAAAAATGACACTGTGAGCATTAGACAATTCTGTTCCCATACAAACGCTATTAAACGCTAAAAAAGTTAAAAGAACCAGGATTGTGAGATAGAATTTATTGAAATAAGTTCGAGAAGACATCACATCGGTCGTGGTCTTGGTCGTGGCAGTTTTCTTGCCGGCGATTCCTAAAATCCTAAAAAGTATGACGTTATGAAAACGTGTACACGTAAAATTAAAATCACTCCTTATTTCTAAAATGTTTTCCCTACTGCACAATCCTCCACTTACTTCTTCTCCGAAGCGTCGGTCTAAACTGGCGGATTACGGTAATCATTCTTCTCCCTGTAGGCTCTGAAAACTTGAATAACAAAGAACATTTTAAAAAATGTGGTCTCCTCCGTCCTCCTCTCCAGACCTCCACTTACCATACTTCTTCCATCCATCTTCGTGTCGTCGGTTGAAACTGGTGGACTACGGTAACTCTTTTTCACCCTGTAAATTCTGAAAATCTAAAAAAAATTTTTTTTTAAATATGTGGTCTCCTCCGTCCTCCCCTCCAGACCTCCACTTACCAGACTTCTTCCATCCTTCGGCGGTGTCGGCTCGATTCTTCTTCCTGTAAACTCTGAAAAATCTGTAACAAGCTGAAAAAAAACATCTGTTTCAAAAATGAGCAATATCTCTGAAAATCCTGAAAACTCTGTAAAAATCTGAAAATTGAATAAATCATTTTCAGATTTTTTTTTAATCTGAGAGCCTGATTCAAAAATGTAGTTTCTCTGTAAACTTCTGAAAACTGTAAAATTCTGAAAATCAATGAAACATTTCTTCATAATCTGGAAATAAAATGATGGCTAACTGAAAAATCTGTAAAAGGCTGAAAAATGAATGAAACATCTTTTCTGAAAATCTTTCAAGAATCAGTATTATCTCTGCATCTTCTGAAAACTCTGTAAAAATCTGAAAATAAGTGAAACATTTCTTCATCTCTTCATAATCTGAAAATAAAACTTTGAATTTTTGTAGTTTGTAGCCCATCTGTGAAATCTGAAAACAGAGTTTTGTAAACACAGGAACAACATGAACAATATTGATGAAAAATCGAAATAGAAGCAGGAAGCCTTCCCTCCATCACCATTATTATTCTTTCCTCCTAACCTTTTTCTCACAACCTCTCTAGATCTTATAACCAATTTTCCTTCCTAGAACCTCTACCCAAATTCCCCTATACCAATTTACCAATTTCTAAAAAGCCAGTGTACCAACCAAAACCAAATTTCTAGCCACCGGTTCACACCTTTTCCCTATACCATTTACATTTGCCAGATCTGGACTTTTTTAAAGGGTACGATTGGGAGTTTGGGACACGGGACACTCTAGGGGTTGGGACATAATGAGACACACTAGGGACTCTCTCTCTCTCTCTCTCTCTCCTCTCTCTCTCTCTCTCTCTCTCTCTCTCTCTCTCTCTCTCTCTCTCTCTCTCTCTCTCTCTCTCTCTCTCTCTCTCTCTCTCTCTCTCTCTCTCTCTCTCTCTCTCTCTCTCTCTCTCTCTCTCTCTCTCTCTCTCTCTCTCTCTCTCTCTCCGTCTCACCCAAGACACCCAAATAGAAGTTCCGAATATGTTCTGAAGTCTGGAAGTTGAGAATTGTCTTATCCCCGACGAATCGCATGAAAATTTCCTAGTCGTTCGCATCCCTAAATTTTGCCATTGTCAACGTGTAAACGTAAACGTTAAACCTCTCATTTCTTGAAGCTTGTGGCTTTTCTTCACTCTAGTCCATGTATGTTTTTTTCTGAAAGGATATCATAAAGCAAGCATAACTTGAGAACACAAACCTGTCGTAGTCCGATTTACTCAGCGAATCTTGATGTAGTGTAGGTTTTGATACGGTACATCTATATTGTCAGAGTTTTAATAAGTTATAAAGGGGAAACACATACCTTATCAATGGATTCCGTAGTTCTTGCCCATTTCCAGGGATTTTTTGTAGAAAAACCCGGTTTCATACTGTAAACTGAATAATGAGACATATTAACTTGAGAAAACTGACATTGTGTTGTGTTCCTGGCTCGTGAGGTACTGTAGGTGTTCTGTACAGTATCCTCAGAATCACCCTCTATATTGGCCTCTGCTAGTTCTTGTAAATCATCCTGTATCGATCAATTTTTCTCCTCTCTCTCTCTCTCTCTCTCTCTCTCTCTCTCTCTCTCTCTCTCTCTCTCCTCTCTCTCTCTCTCTCTCTCTCTCTCTCTCTCTCTCTCTCTCTCTCTCTCCCTCTCTCTCTCTCTCCCTCTCTCTCTCTCTCTCTTCCTCTCTCTGCATCTGCATACCTTCTTAATGGATTTCGTGAGTATACGTGTTCTTCTTTCCATATCGATCTTGACTTAATCTTGATGTTTTTTCTGAAATATTGAAGTTCTTGGTGACGTAGAAAATTCAAGCCCACCTTAAGCAGAGACCAAATCTCCCAAGCCGAATTGAGAGGGTGTAACTCCTTTCCCACAACACTAAAGTCATACCAACTACAGGCAGAGCAGAATCCGTCCAACGACCAGAAAACACTATTCGTTCCATTCCCACAAGGCACAACCAGACCTTATTCAGTATGATAAAAACTGAAGGCCGTTTTCTGTTGGATCAAAAACAGACGCGAACGGGTTCAGCAGGACTCATGGACTGTCATCGACCCGGTGGCCTGTCAAGACTGCCAAGGGCTCAAGCTGAGCCTATGGACTGTCATCGAGTCGGCTGACACCTGCCAAGACTGCCAGACGTCCCTCCACCCGCCGGGACCACTTCTGAACTACAGACGGAGGTGCCACGTTGCTTCGGCAGGACGACGCAACTAGCCGGAGCCAGATGCGACCGCGTTATAGTGCATCTTAGCCGCCTTCAAGATTCAGATGCGGAGAGCAGTGACTGTAGTTGTTGCCTCGCTTGAGCGACCTATGGGAAAGGAGTTGTGGACGACGTTGTTCACACTGAATTTTAGCATTTGTGAAGTTAGAAAAACGGCCGAAACGCTCACGTTGAGGGCATTTGCCGCGCAGCAGCGCGCGGACAGATTGAATAATAGACTTAATGTGCACCACCGCGCTTCATGCGCTGTGACAGTGTAACCAAAAGAACCGTTTTCGATAGAGAATGTACTACTCATGTGCTGCAGTTCAGTACAAAGTACTGCATGTGCAGAATTTAAATAACTCATTTCTTTATCCCATAGTTTTTGACGTGGTACCACGAACTTCATACTGTAGAACAGTACTATGCGAGACGCAAGAATACACAAAACTTACCGTAGTATAGCTTGCTAATGAAATCCAAGGTTCTCTCCCCCCCTCTCTCTCTCTCTCTCTCTCTCTCTCTCTCTCTCTCTCTCTCTTCCATTCACTCACCATCTCCATTTTGTCCGTTGGTTTCGAATTCTTTCCGACATCGTGATGAAAAGACGTTTCTGAAAAAATAAACCGTGATAACCTTTCATTTTCCGATGAAGCTGACAGCTCACCTCTGGTTCTAGATATTTCTCAGCAGTAGAGCCACCAGCTATTGACGTGAGGTTTACTTTTCTTCTAGATTTAGATTCATACTTTAAGGCGACTGTGAGTGAGGTTGAATTCAGACTACTGACTTTGTCTTCACAGATAAACGACATCAGAACCATAGAGTTAATTTGAACTAGACATTCTTGATATCCAATGCCCTGAAAATTAATCTCTCTCTCTCTCTCTCTCTCTCTCTCTCTCTCTCTCTCTCTCTCTCTCGAAAACATACCTTCTTTATAGATTGTAGCAGGAATGGCTAGAGGCCTAGAAAATAGGACACGTTCGTTATAGAGGTCATTTCATCTACAAGTATTGAAGAAGTAGCTTTTTTTGGCTTTCTAAAATTAAAATGTCGCATGGCGAAATTGGCACGTCAGTTTGACTGAAATTTAAAACCAATGATATTAGAATTTTTCTTTTACCGAAGTTCGTTTTTTATTAGAAGAGTTTTCACAACAGAGAACAGTTAAAAGAGCCTCGCTACGCTCGAACAGCTGAAGTTCTAATCTGATTAATTTTTCTTCCAGAGCCAACGATGACTACCGTAGTGACATTGGAGAGTCGTTGATGCGTAGTGATGGAGAAGGTTCCACAGGGTGTCATCATATTCTTTGCCTCTTACACTCAAATGGAAGGACTGGTCGAGTTTTTCAAGAGATCCAAAAGAAATAACAGCAACGACACGTACTGGGAGAAGATGTGTTCTATGAAAGAGGTTTTTTTTCCCTTTTGATTATTTTTATTCGCAGAAAAAGTAATAAGATTCGACATTGTGAGTCTTAAATCTGTCCAAATCACGAAAGAATGCCAATAGAAGGATGTATCCTCAGTTTTATAAGGGAAAAATTGTTCTGAGAATTTGATGGGATTTGTTTCTAATTTTAAAAATATACGAAAAAAATTATGGAATTTCATTTCTCCTCATTTATTTTTCATTTTTAAAACAAGAGTAATAAATAGAACGAAGAGTTACCAATGGAAAAAATCACAGAAAGCGGTTTTTCATAATCAAAAGTATAGAAATTCACTTTTCTCGATTCTTCGAAATAGTTCTCTTTCAGGTAGTGATTGAACCACGTTCGAAAGACCAACTGGGGCATGGTCAGGGCGAAGTACGTACAAGGTGTTCAGACCCAGAAAGGAGCAGCTTTTCTGGCGGTTTGCAGAGGAAAGGTGATTTTCGGAATTATTCTACAAGATGATACAGGAGAATACCTTGTTTGCTAACAAAATAGTGTTTTTTTTTTTCAAAAAAAGTTCAGACGCGACGATTTTGGCTGGTTTTTCTCGCTATGAAATCTAAGATTCGTTATTTACTCTGGTTTTCAAGACTTAGACCTTCACAAAAGTTGTTTTCCCAACCTTACCCAAATTAACGTTGGCCTGGAGATTGCAGATCGAAATTAGAACATTTAAATGGTGAAAATTGAGAGTAATTTTTATTTTTTTAATGAAGACTGTCACATATTTTATTTTTTTCCCTCAAAAACTTCTATTTATTCTTCAGGGTGCCATATTTTTTTTAGGTTATTAGAATATCGTATTTATTTACATTTACTTTAGATAGATAGATAGTTTATTCCCGGAAGGCGAGAGTAAAAAGATATACAAAAAGAAGGAGAAAAATATATGTCAAAGGTGTGGTAAATTGTGCTAAATTCGTTAAGTCATAAAATAATGGTCCGGTTCTTTTCTTCTTTGAAAGAGCGTTGTACGATTTAACTGCACGAGCCACAAATGCGTATTCTCGGATCTTTTTGTTTGGTACGTCGTAAGAGAGTTTCTACCTCTTGTTCTTGACTCTGTAATTTTAAACAAGTCTTCAGGATTAATCTCAACTTTTCCGTGTATAATTTTTTGCATCATGTTATTATCCGCCATTTCTCTCCGTGCGCCTAAGTTCCTGGAGCTTTAGATTGGCGATACGCGCGTTATACGAGAATTGACCTTGCTTTG
The DNA here is from genome assembly GCA_963978915.1 of Caenorhabditis parvicauda. Classification (NCBI taxonomy): domain Eukaryota; kingdom Metazoa; phylum Nematoda; class Chromadorea; order Rhabditida; family Rhabditidae; genus Caenorhabditis; species Caenorhabditis parvicauda. Next base: position 10,494,111 of record OZ022254.1, read on the forward strand.
CCCAGAACATTCTGTATGTAAATTTTGTAAATTTTCCTAGTGTAATCGCGCTGGACCGATTCAATGAGGTTCTGCGTTTTCACTAGACCGGGGGAAGTCACTGTACTTTAGTTTAGAGATTTACAAAAAACACCCAAAAATTTTCTAAATTGCTAATTCTTCCTCAAGGTGAGTGAAGGAATCGACTTCGCTGATGCAGAATCCCGTGCTGTTGTAGTCGTTGGCCTGCCCTACCCTCCAGTCAATGATGAGAGGGTTGTCCTGAAGAAGGTGTTCCTGGACGATGCAAAGGGAAAGAATAAGAAAGTTGGTTTTTAATCATTTATATTCATCAAAGCTGCGGAATCTCACAATCTTTCACTTTCCCGGAGCTAGAAAATTCTAGAAAACGTAACGTTTTTCAAGAAGTAACGCCGAAGTCTTGAAAAAAAAAACTGACGGTTTTTCTAGAAAAATATTTTTCAAAGTCTAAGTTTGATTCACAAAAGTCTTATAGAGAAAAGTTTCGAAACGAGTATAAAACTTGAAGAATTTTAAGTTGTTTTCTTATTGGATGAAAGATATCCTTAACAAACTTTTGTCGCCAAATTCTCATTTTTTTCACAAAAAACTCTTTCATAAGTATTTCTAGAAACGCCTATGAAAGATATATTTTATACGAAAAAGTAGACTGAATCATGAATTGTGAATCGCGAATCAGTAATCTTTTTCTTGAGATTGAGCTAAACTCTCTCTCTCTCTCTCTCTCTCTCTCTCTCTCTCTCTCTCTCTCTCTCTCTCTCTCTCTCTCTCCCCCTCTCTCTCCCCCTCTCCCTCTCTCTCTCTCTCTCTCTCTCTCTCTCTCTCTCTCTCTATCTCTCTATCTCTCTCTCTCTCTCTCTCTCTCTCTCGCGCGCGAATCAGTAATCTTTTTTCATTTGTCCTTGTCGACACCTCACTTTTTAGGCGTAGGTAAGGTTTAAATCCTAAACATCTTCCTAAACAATTTTGTGTTTCGAACGTTTTTTAACCTCGAGTTTTCTGATCATCTTAGTTTCGGCTGAAAATGAATATTTAATACGAAAACTCGGGTAACCAAATACGAGTATTATAAGGAACTATAATAGTATTATAATGAACTATCATAGTATTATAATGAAAAATAAGTTTTGGTTTTTGGCAATATAATACTCGTATTTTTCATTATAATACTATGAAAGTTCATTATAATACTATGTTTTTTTCATTATAATACTCGTATTTTTTCATTATAATACTCGTATTTTTCATTATAATATATTGAAAAAGCGATGGCGAAGAGAGGAGCGGATTATCTGGATGTAGTTATAGAGGTCTTACTGAAGTTATTCATATGAACAAAACTCTTTTCAGCACATATCGACCCACGATCAAGACACTTTGAATCAAAATGTGATATCAATGACAGATGAGTCTATAGAAAAGGTCAATTTTCATATTTCTTCGAAAACTAGGAATACCGTTTACAGATCGACCTTCTTCGTAGTCGGTTCGCCCCAATGATAGAATCCACAATAATCGATGATCGATTACAGTATTTGCTCGAAAAGTCGTACAAGGCTACAGTAATCCCAATTTTTGACCCCAGAATTCAGCCCGGAACTTGGTAATTTGCTCAATGAAATAAAAAGTCTATCTTTCCGTTTTCATGTGGTAACTTCTCGTTTCATGACGAAAACTATTTGCAAATTCTTGGCCTGCGGGTCACTTTTCAGAGTTTTTCAGATGACTTCACTGGAGATTGAAGGAATCGAT
>OZ022254.1:10496083-10537978 GCA_963978915.1 Caenorhabditis parvicauda
GCTCTCCGAGCCGTCAATCAAGCCATTGGCAGAGTTCTCCGTCACAAAGACGACTTCGGAGTCGTTCTCTTGTTGGATTCGAGGTATTTTTTCGAATTGTTTTAAGTGTGCTGGGAGATGTTGTCAGTATTTTCACACAAAATGAGTGAGAATGAATCTTACGATTTTACCGTAGGACTGAAAAAACATTTTTCTTGTTCGGAAAAGGGTAGTCGAGACTTCAAAGCTAAAAAAGACGTTCAGAATTGCTTATTAACATCTGAAAAGTTGAAAAAATTATTATTCTTGTTATTGAATCCATTTTTGAGATTTTTATTAATTTTCAACCCTTTTCGACATTTTTAATGTTCTGATTCTGATCTGTAAGACGTTGTTTATAGGGTAGCACGAAGGTGGAGTTGTGCGAGTTGTCGAAAAAAAAACCAACTTTTTCGGAACCAACTTCAGATATTTTACCTTTGAGTTGTAATATGACCACGGTCAAAAATGTATGACACCATTGAAGTGATCTATTCTATTAATACAACGTGATCTATTCTATCAATCCGCGCGCTGCTGCCCGGCACAAATAAAGTGATACTGAAAAAAAGAGAGAATAACAAGAAATTTCCCACAGGTATTCTGGAGTCGCCACGAGCATGTTCCCAAAGTGGCTGCGAGGAACCATGACGAAAGACCCATTGGAGACGTGCATGAAGAAAGTCGAAGTTTTCTTCAAAGAGAGAGACATTTCTGTTGAGGTTTTTTAAATTTTTCTCTTTAGAATTTTTTTAGTATTTCTGAATTCTAGAACAAATTCTTCCCATAAATTCAATTTTTGAAAAAAAAATTCAAAGATAACTAACGCGGAGAACGATTTTTTTGATGAAATTTTTGATGGTAGTTTTTATAGATTCTTCAAGTTTTAGAATAACATCGTCCAGAAACTTAATTTCTTTTCACAATGTTTGGAGAGGTGTGATCTTTTTAGTTTGTAAACTTCTGATTTATGTAATCTTGTGGAAATTTAATCGTGAATTTTTCAGAAGTCACGCGGCGCATACACAGAAAGAGTGATGAAGAGTGAAGCGGTAACCAGGAAAACAACAAAAACGGGCGCCCCAATCAGAAGTCGAATGGGAAACGATCAAATATCGATTAATGACCTGTTCCATGATGCAGAAGTTCTTGGATTCGGGATTAAGAAGGAGATGAAGGAGGAACCTATTGAAGAAGCCAGCACATCGACTTTCAGACTGCCTACGGTATTTTTCCCAGTTCAACCTTCAGAATATTTAAATCTAGGAGACGATGGAAGCTCCCGCAACGAAGGAGTTCAGATTTCAACCGAAATGCGGTCAGACAACCTTGAAAAGACCTGGAGATGATCTCTATGGAAAGCAACCTCAAAGGAAGAAGATTGTTCTGATGGTGAGATTTGCTTTTTTGATATAAATGACCACCCATGATGTTAAATGTGATAGGCGTAGAAAGCAAGTTTGGGAATTTTTGACCATTCCCACTAGCCCAAGTAAAGTCCTTAAAAAGTCGTATACCACCCACAGAGTTAAGTATTTATTTTACGGAAAAAGACAAATTTACAATATGAAAGAGATTTTTCTAGAATTAAAAACAAGACCACCCACCGTGTTTATGTTTGTTTTTTAACAACGCAAACGTGATTGCTGTAAGTAGGGAAATTCTATAGAGAAATTTATACGAAGTTGACTTTCCCACGAAATCGATTAGGGGTCTGATATGACCACCCACCGTTTCGTTATGGATTTTTATGTCATTATTGCTGTTAGTTTGAATACAGATAGTCTGAACAGATTTCTCGATTCGAAACTTGTTTTTTAAGTAGGTTTTTATTTTAGAGACCACCCACCACGTTAATGTTTCATTCTGCGTAGCTTTATAATAGGACCACCTACTTAGTTTTGTCTTTTGAACTCATAAAATCAGTTTCTTTGTCCCACCAATTACATGAGACTCGAAGAACCTTGAAACTGTTTTAGAGCTCCAGATCCAAACGAGAAATGGACTCAGCGGCTGAGAATCGAATCAGAGAACGGATGAACGCCGACGCAGCTACAGTAACCAACTGGATGCGAAATAATCGCAATGAAGGAAAGCAGATCGCGGCGATCAGCAAAGCGTACAGAAGTGGAACGATGAAAATTGAAGAATGTATGAAGAGACTGAAATTGATTTTCTTGCCTGAAAAACAAGATTTGTACCTGGGTGAGTTTTATATTTCAACAGTCCTTGATGATAATATTGATTTTTAGTCTTGAAATTGACAAATCTCAGGGAAAACGTTCGGTTTCTGTATGGATCCAAACGGAGTTTAAAAAATTACCATTTAGGACACCGTTACACACATACAGACCTGCTGAAGTTCATGTAATACCTGGTAAAATTTATACAAGACCTTGTAACCTTGGTATAAGACTTGCTAACCTCTGAATCAGGTCTTGCCATTTTTTTTCACTTTTTGCAGGTCTTATACCTAAGTTTCTAGGTCTAACTAGATTTTTTTCCTGAGCACCGTTTTCGAAAACGGTATCCGTATGGATTTATACAGAAACCGTAGACAGAAAAAGTTGGGAAAGAAAGCTACTGTAGAAAATTATTTCCATGTGCCGGGTCCCCCAGGGAGCAAAGCCTCGGGAATAGAAAAAATGTTTTCGTGCGCCGGGGATCCCGTAAGCGGAGTCTCTGAAACAGGGCAAGTTGTAAAAGGCACCCTGGCGGACCGGCACCTCGGCACCATCAAGTCTGCCATGATGGGAGTGGTGCCGCGAACAGTGGTGCCACTTTTTGCAATTTGGCACCACTGTTCGGTGAGAGTGGTGCCGTGGTGCCAAACTGAAAAAGGCACCCCGGCGGACCGGCACCTCGGCACCACTGCGTCCTCGGCACTAGGTATGGGCATATTGCTAATTTTTTTTTGAAATTCGAAATTTTTTATGAATTCGATTCAGAATCTGACATTCGATTCTGACGTCATTGTCGACGACATCGTCGGTGACGTTGTCAAAAAATTTTTTTTTGAAAATCGAAAGAATCGAATTTCAGATTCTGAACTGAATTCAAAAAAAAATTTTTTTTTCGACGACGTCACCGACGATGAATTCGACGACGACGTCAGAATCAAATTCACAAAAAAAATTTCGAATTAAAAAAAAATTGGCAATATGCCCATGCCTAGTGCCGAGGACGCAGTGGTGCCGAGGTGCCGGTCCGCCGGGGTGCCTTTTTCAGTTTGGCACCACGGCACCACTCTCACCGAACAGTGGTGCCAAATCGCAAAAAGTGGTACCACTGTTCGCGGCACCACTCCCATCATGGCAGACTTGATGGTGCCGAGGTGCCGGTCCGCCAGGGTGCCTTTTACAATTTGCCGCGACGATTCAACAGCTAGTTGCTTATTTTCTTTTTTTTTTAAATTTTAATCAATATAATTTCCCCCTTCAGTGTCGACAAAGTTGCTACAACTTAAAGAAGATGACGAAAAAACATTCGTCCAGGACGCACTAACCATTGCACTGACCTAACTTGAACATTCCCCTCACCCTGTAAATAAATTTGACGAACTTTTGCACTAAAAAGAAAGAAACGGTGTATGCACCACTGACTTTATCTGACGACAACTTATTTTATTTTTCATTTTTGTTACTTTATTAAGCTTTTCCCGAAGATTCTATTCACTTTATTAAAATTTGCTGGTCTTGAAAGCGAGGAAAAAATGATTTTGAATATAGATGAAAATTTCACTTTCTCCCCTTTCCATTTCTGTTCCACCACAATCGCCACGTGTTCAGAATGAGCTCGATCTTGGTAAAAGCCCCGGAATATTCAGACCCAAAAAGATGGGCGGTAATATACCCAGCTTATATCGATTCCAAAAAGACCACCAAGCAGGGAAGGAAAATCTCCAAGGTCTTGGTAAGTTTTTTATGAAGATTTTCTCGGATATAGAAAAGAGATGTAGGAAAATCTTTCTATTTACTCATGTTTCATCAATTTGGTTACATAAAAACGCTATTAACAGGTTGGAGAAATACTATAGATTTTGATTCATGTATAAGAAATTCGTGTTTCAATACCCAGTTTTATTGTTTCGTGCAGTTTCGAGTTGATATTCTGTACCATCTTGAACCGTATGAAAAAGTCTCTCGAAGTTGAAGACGTTTTCAATTCATCGTACAAAACAACTTTCAGGCTGTCGAGCAACCGACTTCAGTCGAGATCCACGATGTTCTTGCTGCTAGTGGACTCAACCCATTGCTTGAGGTGAGATTTGATGATAATGTTTATCAACAATAATAAACAGAAGAAGACCTGACCAATGCCAGCAATAGCAAAGGTAGCTGGTTAAATTATCATAAATGAAGGCATAATAAGAGACAATTTCTAAGCATAAAGTGGCTACTAATAAGTGTAACGCATATCTGGTGTGACTTCAGTGTTCTTGAGTTGTTTCTCGCGGTGTTTTTGGAGAGTCTACAAAGCAATGTTGGTCAGCCAGATAGGTTAAATTAAGATTTGTGATTATTTCATGAAATTATGCAAGTTGATTTTTTCACGCGAAACTTGTCTTCGGTGTTTCAAAAAGTTTTTTTGATAAGGAAAAATGTGAAATAACTACGAATAAAATTTTTAGAAATTTTATTAGATTATTCTAGTGAAATTCTCTTATTATTCTGTCGATTGGGCTATAATTAAAATCTGATCACAGTTGCTCTCATTTTTAAGAAATGAAAACACCAGAAATTAGATTAAATTCTGAAAAATTCAACATTGGAATTGTTTGTGAAAAATTGTCTACTTTTTACAAAAGTTTCCCGTGGACAATGTGAAGTTAATCAGAATTGTTCCTCTTTTACCATAAAAATGTACAAAAAAATGTTTTTACAGAAGTTCAAACTTTATCCAAGAGACGGTGACAAGGACTACGAACTTCAAGGGAGAGTCCGATTTCAGTTGAAGAATGACGATGGATCGGCAAAGTTCCCGCAGTACCCAACTAGTGAGATTTGACGTTTTTGTCTAGAATTCGATAGTTTTTTTTTTCGAAAATTCAGATTTTATACGGTTTTCCGCGCAGAGAAGTATACAAACTTATGTACACTTGTTTGAAAAACAAAGATCTTCACTTTGTAATTCAACCCGCGCCAATGCTCCTTTTCGAAAGTTGATATCAGCTTTATTGATCAAATGAGTAAAGAGGCAGAAAAATTTTTTATAGAAAGGTTTCGATTTGTTGCCTTGAAACAAATCCCTTTCTATTTTCACATCTTAATTCCCAGCTAAAAATCAATACTTTCAGAAGATTCGGTTTTCAAGTACGTGGCCGAGATGATCCCGAAGTTGAAAACGAGACAACCGGGATACGTAGCTCCGGTCGCAGGCGCATCAGCCGGAAACAAGAAGAATAAGAAGAAGAAGTGAATGAAATGTGATATTTATCGTTATATTATTATGGTCAAATGTATTTGTAAAAAGTACAGCGTTCAATGATCAGCATTTTCCAAGCTTCTGGCAGATTTGCTTTGGGGTCTCCAACGCGATGATTCCTTGGAGCATGACGTCAACCTCGTGGTCGCCGTAGGACTCGCAGTAGTGTTCTGCGGCGTGGGTTGGGGAGATTTCCTTACAAAGGCTGGCGACGAACTGGAAAGGATATTTTTTAAACAGATTCTTGAAAATATGATTTTTAGTGCAAAACATAAAAAGTGCCCGGTAGAACAGGGTTTTTAATTTAACCAAATAGCGCAAAAAAACAATGAATTCTCCAATTTCTAATTTTTTTTTACAAATATTCTTTTTGGCAGACGTTTTTTACGTCCCAGTTTCAAACCACAAGAAAATTGTTGAAAATAATAAAAGAAAGTCTCTGAAAAACGTTCGGTTTAGTTTTCCAGACTCGAAGTATATTTTCTCAAAGTACTTTAGAATTAAAAAATACTGAAATATAATTTGAAGAAGCTCACTATGATTTAAAATTGACCGAATTTGAAAAAAAAAACAAACCGGAGCACTGATTTCATCTCCCTCATGCTCGGCCTTCTTTTCAACTTCCTTGACGGTCGCCTGACATGTGATGCATTCGAGACTGAATTGGTTGAAAGCAGAAGTGGCGACACAAAGTGCCAACAGAACGATGAGAGACTTCATGATGTTTCAGTTGAGACGAGTAGTTAGTAGCCACGCCGACTTTTATATCAAACGCCGAGCGCAAAAAGATGCGAGCACCGGATTACGATAACAGAATCAACCGAAAATCAAGCATTCCCCATATCGGAGGGTTCCTTATCGAGCAAGGTTCAAAAGAATTCACTGCATAGTTACCCTTTTTGCTATATGGAACGGCTATCAGGTGATGGCGTGGTATAGAAGAGAAAGCGGAATCAAATGATTAGAAAGGGTTGATTTAAACCATTCATTGTTACGAACTTCACCCCAAATCTGACCTATCTTTACCCAGAGTTTGCAGTATTTGCACTTGACTTAGATCTTTTTTCTCAGAGCTGACTATATATAGAGGGTTTTTGGGGATTGGATAAAATTTACTCTAAAAATAGAGAAAAAAAAACCTTGACCTTCTTCTTTATTCGTCCACAAAACTTACAAAGCGCTCCGAGCCTGGTACAAAAAGATGTCGGATCTATTGTCAACAAATTTTTATGAGTGCGAAAATCTCACCTTTTCTACTTATCCATCTCAACGCTCATAGCAAAACATCCTATAGGTAACACAGAACTCTACACCCGGAAATTTATTTTACATGGTATGAAATAATAGCACCAAATTTGTGAATATAAACAGTTGTTTTCAAGGCTAATACGGGAGGAAATGGCAAAATGGGAAAGGGGATCTACATGGTCGTAGCTAGGGTAAGGTAAAGTATATTCTGTAGTCCCTGAGATGAACGCGAGAATTCTGAGTGTAAGTGAAGGGGTTGACAGTTTTAACGTTGAAAAATAGAACTTTTCTAATAATACCCTTTTTTCAACGTTAAAACCACCTTTACAAACAAAAATTCCAAAATCACTTATGTATACCTTTCCTTCGCAGGCTGGCCAGAGCATTTTCCAGTTTTTCGACTTTCAGGAGTAGTGGAGCGACAATTCTGTTCACGCTGAGAAGCACGCCATTCTGAACAATTGCAAATTTTCAAAAGCATCGTCAGGCATGAGTCTCGGTCACTAGCATTCAGTAGGATTCAGGAGAGTAATCGTCAACATCACACGATGCATTAAGATTGAAACTAACGCGTTGTGGGTGAGGAACAACCTCACTATCCACTGCGCTTCAGTTGCGCGCACCGTCTGGGGTCTCTCACTCTGGCTGATCATATGTTCACGCGTCTAACAGTATACTATCAAACTTCGATTTATTTATGCATATTCTGTAGAAATTTTTCTTTGACATTTTAATCCTCATCAAGGTTATCAACAGACTTTCTAGGGTCTTTTTCGCACTTTCACGAAATCAGTCCGGTCAGAACAAGAACGTTATCTACCTTTTCCATTATTCTCTTTTTTTATTCTCAAAAACTCACATTGTCTGCCAACGGCTCTGATGCCGACTTCCGCATAGATGAGAAAACTGGTTCATGGTGTTCTTCGTGCATCTCAACATCAGCGTCGTCTTCGAGAGTCATTTCTTCCATCTCTTCTAAAAAAATATTCTGTTTTCAGTTTTTCATAATCAATTTTTTTGAAGTTTATTTTTTTCAACTTAAAAAACAATTTCCAAAATCTCAGTCTTAGAATGACGGAAAGATCAGCAAGACATTTGAACAATCTTGTCAGAAAACTAGAAGCTGAACAGTTTTTCTTCCTCACTCTATTTGAATAAAATACAGTGTTTCTATCGGTTTTTTTCACTTCTCAAAAAAGAAAAAAATCTGAATCTTGCTGAAAAACCAGGCTTTGGTCGAGTTCATGTTTTTTTCCAAAAAAAACCAGAAGTTTTCACTCCTCTACAAGTTTTGATCGCAAAAATTTATTGAAAACTCTAAATCTTGCTCATCGCTTATTTTTCTGAACAGTATTCATCGTATAAATTTTGAAGTCTAAAATTTACCTTGGCATTCGTCCAAACCGATACTCTGAATATCGGAATTCTTCTGAAGTGGTACGACAATCTGTTGAGGCCGAGATGATTTTACACCACTGAAAAAATTGAGTCTTAAAATAAATAAAAATTCTTGTGATTCTTGATTAAGTTTTTGGGTAAAAAAATCCAAAATTTCAATCTATAACGGTTCTTTTAAAATATAATATTACCCATCGAATAATTCAGACAGAAGCAAAATTTTCTGACTGGAATTTAAAAAAAAATCCGTAAAATATACAAGAAGCGACGAATAAATTCGGAAACCTTACCTATTTCTGAGAATATCTTCTTCTCTCTCCTTTTGTTCTTCAATCTCGGTTTCGAGGAGAGCAGTCTTTTCGAGAAGCCCTTCAATCTGTGAAAAAGTCATTAGCAAGCGTTTAAGGATTAAAGGCAAAATTCGAATTCAATTCAAAAAGCTGAGAACAGAACAAGTATTTTTTCGTATTAAGTAAATTACCTCCTCCAACAGTTTTTCAAATTTTTACGAGAATTTTTCCGAAAAATTCAAATTTACATTGAATTTTGTTTAAATCATCATTGTTTTATTGAAATGAGAACTGTGTAAATAATGTTAAACTCAATTTTTCAAAAAAATTCACATATTCTTGAAATAAACGTTCACCCAAGCATTATTTTTAACAGTAAACTAGAGAAAAAACTTTTCAGAAAAAGAATTACCTCTAATCGCAAAGTTTCAATAGTGGATCGGCCGTTTCTATCGCTATTTTCGAGTTTGTCGTTCGAAATTTCTAGCTTCACTATTGTCGTCTTCTGACTGTTCACTAGTTCGTTGAGTCGGTCGTTCTGGAACAAAATTTTGTTTTGAAATTTTCACTATGAAGCCAAAATTTAATTTCAACAGGATTATTATTTTTGAGAAAAAAATACGTTATTTGAAAATTATAAAAATAAAACCATATGAGAAAAAATACCTCTCGGCGAAGATTTTGTTGTGTCTTCGTCAACTCTTCTATCCTTTTCCGGTCTCGTTCGCTTTTTTCGTATGCTTCTTGAATTTTCCGATCTTTGGCTTGAACTTTGCTTTCTAGTGACTTTACTTCTTCATCGAGCAGATCTTCCAACTCTTTTGAACCTTCGACGAGTTGTTGATATTCTTTCTGGAATGATTTTAAAAATAAATATCAAAATATTATTCTTTCAACTCCGAAACACAGTTTTCCCAACTCCAAGAACGTATTTTTCTGCTGACATTTTTATGATCATAAGAATGCTTGATAAGAGTTATCGGAGAGTAAGGAATATTGATAAAAGCCTTCTGACCCTTATTTTACGTATACGGAACTTGTGAAAACAATAGTTACTAGAAGTTATTTGTCTTAAAAATGTTTCCTATCAAATTAACACTCGTCGAGAACAAACTTGTACAAGGAAGATCGGAAATGAACATTGATGAAAGTTCTGTTAGTTTGAACATAATAAAAATAAACTTTGACATAATTTAATTCAATTTAAAAAGAAGAAAACGAACCCTCAACTCAACGAAGATATTCTGGAGATGAAGTTTATTAAAACTATCCAACTGACTGGGTGAAAGGCTAAGCATATCGTCTAGTGGAAGAGTAGTCATTTCTGAAAGTTTGACTGGGTTATCTGAAAGCTGAAAATGTCAAAAACGCTCAGGCAAGGTAAATATTTGCTTAGGCAGCGTTCATATCAATGAATCATGGCAGGAACTTTCAACCGTAGACGTCAGTCAGTCACTCAGCATAAAGAAAACAGGTTCTTCAAAGGGAAAGAGAACTTTTCAGGCGAGAAGTTCGTTTGATAGTGATGTTCGTTTTGTAAAGTGTTCAGACGGAACGGTAGAGGGAGGGAAATGTTTCGAGAATGATTGAAGAATGATCTTCCGAATGGATTACAATCGATAGTATCCAGCTGAGAATGATTGTTGAACTAGAAATGACATGAATTGATGACTTGGCAAACTATTTGGATATTTTTGAAGATCATTCTTGTTAAGATGAAGTATGGACGATCATTTGGGATTCTGAGAGAAGATGTGAACATAAGGAATCCAAAGAGGAAACAACACATATTCAGATGACAAGATCTTATCAACCAATCTTCATTCTAACGGAGAAAATCAATATGCGGGAAACTAGCTTCAGCTGACTCAAAACTTTTTCCGTGCGTTGTTTGCACAAGCCCCGCCCATCGTTAAGTGAATCATCGTTTTCAGATATTTTGCAGCAGAAAAACATTTCTATTTGCATATTTATTGAACAAAGACAAGATAGTACAACAGAACACAGATCTTAAAAAATACACGTAATTAATTGTCGTCGGCACCGGTACCTGAAGCTAGTGCACAACCGAGTTACAATACAATTACAAAGGCATTAAAATCAAACACATTTCCCTATTGACAATGATATAAGTTACAATCAGTATACATATTCAAGCATTGAAGTTGAGTGGCTTGGTGACATACTTGGCCGACTTGGTGGTGTTCCTTCTGAGTGGAGCTCCTGGGGCTGGTCTCCTGATGTCAATATCCTCAGTTTCGACGTCAGATCCAGTGGAGACGCTGAGGTACTGCTCCAGAATGTTGAACTCGGCGTCACCCAACATGAAGTTTCTTGGTCTTCTGACCATTCTGGCTGGGCGATGGGTTCTTGGGGTTCCTGGAAGATAATAGGTTAACTTTTGTGCAATGAAATATTTGAAATCGGAAAAGAAGAAAGGTAAAAAGACTAACCATTATCAGAGTCCTTCTGGATAACATTGTGTGGGACCTTTGAGATCTTCGGGGTCTGAGAAGAAGCGTCTGGTGAAGTAGACAGACGTGGTGCTTGGAGATATTGTCTCAATGGCTGGTTCTCTCTTCTGATTGGTGCTCCAGTTCTCTTGACGTATGGAGCAAGACAAGCAGATGCAGATGCTGATGGTCCGGCTTGTGGAACGACTGCTTCGGCTGAAAAGGTTACATAAGAGAAAGAGATATAGTGGAACATTGATACTCTTTTGTATCGAAATGAAGAAAAAACTTACCAAGTTCGACAGCTGGAGTTGATTCCTTTGAGACGACGACAGTGGACACGGTAGAAGCAGAGTTGTTGGCAACTGACTGGGAGTTCATGATATTAGCTTGTCTGAAATATATTGAATAAGTTAAGGATATAGCTAGATCAGGAGAGAGGAATAGGAGAGTTGGTTGATATGATTTTGGTGGTCCATCCAGCCCTTTTAAACCATTTTGGTCCAATGCTCCGCCCATAATTCGTGGGCGGATCCTGCCAGGAGCACTTGACACCATGGGTACTGCACATGGTATCTAGATGGGTCAGCCCGTTGGCTGAATCTCGTCTTGACACCTCGCTTATGTCAGGTTCTAGAGGTGTTAAGTTGGGTATGGGCTATGGTTTGTCGGCGAGTTGCTCGTTACAAAAGCCTTTGGAAAGATGCGCTTGGGAATTAGCGAGCAATAAAGGGGCGATGGTATAAGTACCATTAATACGGAAGTTGGTATGATTGAACTGTGAATAGTTCTTTGGTGATATGAGGATTGCAAAGACGTGACTTTCAAAAGGTAATGTCTACTATCCACGTGTTAACATTTTGATAGCTCTAAAGAATCAAAATATTAAGAATGCGCAGGTTATTATGATCGAACTAAATTGAGTCCTTATGAACAGCGGAGACGTGACTTTCAGAAGGTAATGTCTACGGTGATTCTTAAAAGTATAACCAGAGTTATGTCTAGATTAGGAGAGAGGATTAGGAGAGCTGGTTGATATGATTTTGGTGGTCCATCCAGCCCTTTTAAACCTTTTTGGTGCAACGCTCCGCCCATAATTGGTGGGCGTTTCTTGCCAGGAGCACCTGACACCATGGGTACTTCGCGTGCACCAGGCTGGGTCAGCCCGTTGGCGGAATCTGGTCTTGGCTAGAGGTGTTAAGTTGGGTCTGGGCTATAGTTTGTCGGCATATCGCTTGTTACATCAGCCAATGGAAAGATGCGCTTGGGAATTATGGGTACCAGTGAGCATTAATAAATGATTAAGAAAGGACAAAGGTATAATTACTATAGATACGGAAGTTAGTATGATTGAACTGTAAAGGGGTTCTTTGATGATATTGGACTATTTGAGACGTGATTTTCATGAGCTGATTTTTGATATACACATTTGGGAACAAGGTTTTCCAGGTTCATTTACCTTACAATAATTTCCCTCGAGAAAATAGTGAATTTCGTGGTTACTTGTGATTTAGGTGAAATGCTCGGCTTTCGTTTTGCAGATCTGACCGAGTCTCGATTGCTTTTTGTTATCATCCAACGCTAAATTTTGAAAAATAACACTTTTGTGCTGAGGTAATAATGCTTTCATCAAGTTGCCAGAGTTTCTAAAAAAAAAGAATAGTTAGAAACACTTCTTGGCCGCAGAAAACAGCTAAAATGGAAAAAAGGTTGGAAAATAGTAGAGCTATAAAGCTACGAAAATCATAAAGTCGAATGAAAAGAGCGAAGGAGAACTTCTCACATTGTACACGCTGAGGTGAAAAAGAGGTGTTGAATGATAACAAGCTTTTTAGTAAATGAAAAACGAGCTCGTTTCATTTGCAAGTATCCAGGCCATTTACGTTTGGTTATTTCAAGAATGGGACGAGAAGAAGAAACATCAAACTCACTTTTCAAAACTACGATGAAGCTAATGTACCGTCCAAACTTCTTCGAGACTCATCTGATTCGCCGACGTCGCGTTTTCGGCATCCAACTTGTCCAACAGAAGGTACTGAACACTGGATGTATCCCACATCATGAAAAAAACAGTTAAGGAATCGGTTGGAACACGGAGCTTTCGAGAAAACACGAAATCACAGTCCGTGAGAAAAATATTTGAAACAATTGGAATACAGTAACGCGGTAGGTCAAATCTCAATAATCCCTTTTCTAATACAATCTTCCGAATTTATTCTGAAACACAAAGTTGAAAATGTCTTTTAGACATTTATCTATTGTATTCCTCATCGTTCTCATTAATGAAAATCATACTAAAACGCTAAAAGAAAAAAAAAATGAAAATGAAAATTTTTTTATAGTTCTACAGTAACCATCTTGGTAGATCAAATTCAATTTTGCACTTTTTGTTTCGTTTTTCATTTGTTTTCTTTAATTCTCTATTTTACATATACTTTCACAGAAAAATGATGATGTCAACTCCGTCACCCGTTCTTAACGCCAGTAACAAACGGATGCGTTTACGAAGGTATCGATTTTGCAACTTCTTGATTCATTTTGAATCCAAATTTTCAGCTCCTGTAAGAATACACCTTCTCCGATCAGTCGCATGTCCTACCTACTGAATTCTACGAATGGTGCGTCTCGAGCTTCTACACCAAGTCTTCGTGAGTTGATATAAATCGCTTTTTGAGCTAAATATTCTTAAGGCAAAAAAGTGGCCATATCTCCATTAGCGTCAAGCTGTTCCACAAATGCCCCGTCTAGGAGTCGTTTGAAGCGAGCTAGATTTTCTGGTGAGTAATCGTAATCTAAATACAGTGTTTTTATTTTGTTCTTTCTTCTGTATAGAACAAATTTTCAGAAACACCAAAGTTATCCCCAATCGAGAAGCGACCACCCAGAAATCCTTTTCTCCCGTTTGATGCAGTTTCTGTGTCGGAAAAGCTTGTGGAAGTTAAAGAAGCTCAGAAAAGTTTTCAGAGTCCCGTTGTCAGTGAACAATATCAGTTTTCAGGCCTCGGTAGAATTTCTCGTGTAGCCGTAACGAAAACGAGGTTCAAGAAGGCTAACACCGTCGAAAGTTCGAGGTTTTCTTTGTTATGAAAAAATAATTTTCTAGACGTCGAAAAAAGTTGCTATACAAAATTTTGTGGTAGAATAATGTACTCCGCTTTTCTGAATAACTTTATTGTAAAGCTGAGCTCATAAAAAGTAAAATTGGTCGATTCTGTTTGTTTTTAATCAACAAAGTCAACAGAAAACCCTTTACAGAGCAAAAGTTGAACCCGAATCAGCCAATCGGAAGCACACTCCGAGAGTTCCGAAAAGAATCGTAAGAGGAAATATGACAGGTAATTTTTCTGTCATCTCTGAAAAACCCCTATGATAGTGACTAATGCACCTTAAGAAAATGGGATAAACAAAGTTTGTATCGAAAAATCAAAACCACGGCAACGCCTTTTTGCAAACATATGTGTCATTCCCGATCTGTGAAGACTTACCAACTGCACTGGAAGAAACAAAAACCTAGATAATTTTAACCATTTTTTATTCTCTGTGTTTTACTGCCCGTTCTCTTTCTATTTTACGTTATTTTATAGTTGTTCAAGCTTTTCTCTCTCTCTCTCTCTCTCTCTCTCTCTCTCTCTCTCTCTCTCTCTCTCTTCTCGCTTCACAGATAAAACCCCACAAATCCTTTTCTGGTGGAAAATAACGCATTTCTGTTTCTTTGAGTGTGGTTGGTAACATCCGGGATTAACTTGTTATTATTCTTTGATATCTGGTCTACGAAGAGATCAAACTGATTAGTGAAACGCAATTGTTCATTTCGCAAAATTTTAGATTATTCTAAACTTCAAATTTATGTTTCGTTTTCATGTTTTAAAAAGAGATTGAGTTTTTCATATGAGACGTTTCACGAGAGAAACGACCGAAAAGTGCGCTAGGCTGTGTGTAGACCGTTTTAGTTGAAATTTTGTACACGAGTAGATTTCAGTGCGCTGAATCCAAATATGTCGGTTCTGTTCCAGTATGTCCTACCAAAGTCTCGCAGTACTTGCCCAAACTTGGCCCTTTTCAAACTTTAGACTATCATATCTTTCTTCAAACATTTTTTTAAGGAAAACAATTTTAGTAATAAAGTAATACAAACATGAGAAGTCGATCAATATAAAAATTTCTGAAACTTATCGATTGATTCCGGCACAGCCGTTTTTTGTTCATAATTTCACTCATATATCCGCGCGGCCTTATTTTTGATCTCATTACATAGAGAAAGAAAAGACGCTATGATTGAATACAAAAAATCGAAAATTCGTTGTGCGTGTGAATTAGTATATACTGTTGAAAAAAATACTTTTCAAAAGTACCCTTCAAAATAAAATTTTCGACTTTTTTATGACTTCAATCGTTTTTTCATCACCACAAAAGGTATAGTACCAAAATTTGAAAGTAAAGTTTGCCTGGTTCTTGAGATACGGTATTCACATTTTTCATTTTTCACCAAGTTTGCGCATGCTTATCCCAAAACTAAACCATCAACGTTGCTTGATTTTTGATTCAACAATGTCTCCTAGTCGAGATCTATCGTTTGGTAGTATTCACTATGTATCCCGTTCGAATTTGAGAGATTTCTCATGCAACCCTATGAAAAAGCACGTTTCATCGTCATTTAGACTCTAAGAAATGACAAAATTGATTTTTCATATTTTTATTCCATTCGTTTACTCAGCTCACCAAGTTCAAAAACTTTTTTGGTGACAAAAAATATTTTTTTATTACAAAGTTAATTTTAAGGAAAATATATCCCATAGCAAAGTTTCAACATCTTCATTGATGACATGATTGTTACCAATCGATGTAAAATATTTTTCTGTTCCGAAATGATTCTTAGTTTTTCAAAATCGATGCAAAATGAGCTGAATTATATGAAAAACTTCAAAAAATCACATGGAGAAAAGAAAGTAAGAGATACTGTACTGCGCGCTCTTCTTGTTTCCTCTTCTTTTTTTCGGTCCGATTTTCAATATTTTCGTCTATTTTTGTTCATTTTGCATCAATTCTGGAGATTTTTGCATGAATCCTGATCAGAAAAAGATTTTACAGAGAATGGTAGTAGTTTCAATAAGTAAAAACAATTTCTTGCACTTCATTCATTGCTTTTTCATGAAAACAGAGATAAAGCAGCCAAAATTTGATAAATTTTCCGGAAAAATTACGTATGTCCGAGAACAGAGCAAAACAATAAAATCACGGCAAATCGGGTTGTAATTGTTGTTTTACAGTAATTAAAAGGTGTGAAACATGTTCTTTCATAGGGTTGATTCGAAGCATGAGAATTCTCTCAAATTCGAACGGGATACATAGTGAATACTATCAAACGATAGATCTTGACTAGCAAACATTGTTGAATCAAAAATCAAGCAACGTTGATGGTTTAGTTTTGGAGATAAGCATGTGCAAACTTGGTGAAAAATGAAAAATGTGAATACCGTATCTCAAGAACCAGGCAAACTTTACTTTCAAATTTTGGTACTATACCTTTTGTAGTGATGAAAAAACGATTGAAGTCATAAAAAAGTCGAAAATTTTATTTTGAAGGGTACTTTTGAGAAGTATTTTTTTCAACAGTATATACTAATTCACACGCACAACGAATTTTCGATTTTTTGTATTCAATCAAAGCGTCTTTTCTTTCTCTATGTAATGAGATCAAAAAATAAGGCCGCGCGGATATATGAGTGAAGTTATGAACAAAAAACGGCTGTGCCGGAATCAATCGATAAGTTTCAGAAATTTTTTATATTGATCGATTTCTCATGTTTGTATTACTTTGTTACTAAAATTGTTTTCCTTGAAAAAATGTTTGAAGAAAGATATGATAGTCTAAAGTTTGAAAAGGGCCAAGTTTGGGCAAGTACTGCGAGACTTTGATAGGACATACTGGAACAGAACCGACATATTTGGATTCAGCGCACTGAAATCTACTCGTGTACAAAATTTCAACTAAAACGGTCTACACACAGCCTAGCGCACTTTTTGGCTGTTTTCGGTCGTTTCTCTCGTGAAACGTCTCATATACTGTGTTTTGAATTTTCGCTTCTTGGTAATCGGAACGCAACGGATGTGTTTGTTATTGGGGCATTTAGTAAAACGCGTCAAACGCGCATCTCGTTTTTCCACGTTTTATACGTTACTCTGAACATATCTCCATTAAAGGTTCAAGTTTGGATCAAGCCTTGAAAGAAGGTAATAGGGATGTCAGGAGTAAAGTTATCCGCGTTTGGAAAAACGTGTCAAGTGTACTCACTAATCAGGAATCTTTTCATCTATTGTTGCATCTCGATTTTTAGAAATAGGTAGGGTATAAAGCGAAGATTTGAGCAAAAAGTAGATCAGATGAGAAAAAATTTCGCACCTTGCATGCTTACTACATTTAAGAAATTTATTCATCAATCGTGACTCAGGCCACTTTTTCGTTGCAAATATATTACTGAATACCAGAGTTGCACGGAAGTAAAATTTTTCAAAACGGAAGTCGAAAGTGATTTTTTTAAACGGAAGTCGGAAGACGGAAGTGAAATTTTTTCTCGGAAGTCGGAAGTAGAATTTTTTCAACGATAGTCGGGAGTGCAAAAAAGTTGAAAAAACCCAGATGTGTTGTATATCCGCTCATTCTCAACAGGTGAAGGTCAATTCTTGACTGAGTAGAAACGATTTCACGGTATTTTCGTCATTTTTCACGAAAAAAGTTTTTTTTACGGAAGTCAGAAGTGAAATTTTTTCACGGAAGTCGGAAGTGAAAAAAGGGCGAAAGTCGGAATCCCGTGCAACTTTGCTGAATACCGAGAAACATAGCGCGCGCACAACTTTTTATTTCATTATTCCTTATTTTTCACCTTCAATTCATTCTTTACAGCACGAAACCTCTTCGGCAACGCCCCAAAGCCTCTCGATGAGCTGACTGGAATGATGACGCGGCTCGAGACGCGGTCCTAGAACCCAACGGAAACTCTCACGTTCTCATAATGTAATTTTAGACAACGGAATGTTCCCACAAAACTCAATTCGTCACTATAATCGTGTTTTTGGCATGTTGTATAATAAATATTTTCTTTCCCCAATGTCTTCTTACTATCATAACAATCGGGTCACAAGCTGGCCACAAACAAAGCACATCAGATTCGAAAACACATAACATCCCAAATATCGATTTATGTGTGAACTGCTGGCATATAACAGGCATTTCTAATCGTAAACAAGAAAATCTGACATTGGTCACTTTCACTCGGATTAGTCACAATTTCATCCCATTTTCCCATACCATTTGGAAAAAAGCAATAAATTCGAAGGTGTTTTCAATTCACACATGAAATAATCGATTGGAAAGCATTGTAGAGCATTTCAGTTTGTTCACCTTTTCTCTGTTGCTCTCTCACTGTTTGGGATCGGTGGTTCTCGACTCTTTCTCTTGCATTCTGAGTTTTAACAATGAAAAATCATGATAAAGTCAGTTATTATCTCGAAATGTCAGAAATGAAGATTCTCATGAAAAAAGTTTGTCTTTTTTTGTTGCTAAAACCAGGTAGTTTATGTTATTTCACATGAAAATGAACTGTTTTTCTAAAAAGTTAGGAGAATTGAGAGAAAAATGTTTTTTTTTTTAAAGAAATCCAAAATTTATCGGATTTTTTTATTTCCTTTCAAGCTGAGTTAGTTTAAGGTTATAACTGACATATCATGACAGTTTTCCAACATTTGCACTAGGAAATGCTTAGTTTCTTCAAAAAAAAATACCAGAGTTTTCCAAAAATGAAGTTAGTGAGATCACTGATCCAATTTCCGTGTGTCTCATATAGCTTTTATTAATAACTGCACTCTGAGTCTTCTTTTTCCCTGCTCAGTCGTGAGAGATTATATGAGAAAACCTACGATTTCGGGCTATCAGATTATCCCATGGCAACGGGGCGAAAGCACATCCATTCGTCCTCAATATGACATGTGACATCCTTTTTTTTTGATAGGTTGGCAAAAGCTAGGTCTTGGCCGGGTTCGAACCGGCGACCTTCTGCGTGTGAAGCAGACGTGATAACCACTACACCACAAGACCTCCCGTTTCCGTATGCTCATGGGTTCCCTTCATATTGGTCGGTTTCATGTTGAATAGGGGACCCCTTCTCTCTCTCTCTCTCTCTCTCTCTCTCTCTCTCTCTCTCTCTCTCTCTCTCTCTCTCTCTCTCTCTCTCACTTTGAACTTTTCCTCACCCTTTCGCCAAAACCATCAGCTAGAAGGATTTTGTGACATTTCCACAAGCCAGCTTATCAGTCTCATGATTAATCCTCAGCTAAGCTCAAGCTCATCGATCCACAGTCCACTTGATTTTCTATTTCTTCTGAGTCTTTTAGCCATGGAAATGAGCGAAACTGAATTGTTGGATATGTTGAAAGGACTGAGTGCTGAAGAACAAGCGAAGATCATGAATGTGCTGCAGAAGGACCTGGCGTTTCAGAAGGACGAGCAGAACCGAATCAAGTGAGTTGAGAGTGAAGAGAAAGAGAAAGAGAGTGAGAGAGAGAGTGAGAGAGAGAGAGAGAGAGAGAGAGAGAGAGAGAGAGAGAGAGAGAGAGAGAGAGTGAGTGAGAGTGAGAGAGAGAGAGAGAGAGAGAGAGAGAGAGAGAAAGAGAAAGAGAGAGACTTCAGAACGCTTCACAGCACAGTCCAAATCAAGAAGTGGGAACAATCCAACCAAAATCTGAACAATTCTCTGTCAACCGAAAGTTTGACCTCCACTCACAGTAACCTTTCATCTCAAGGGTAGGTCAAAACTGAATACACACCCTACAGTAACCTCTTACAGTAACTCTCGTGGAAGCTCTCCAATGGGCAAAAGTTGGGGGAAGACGTGCGTTGCGTGCAACAACTCACTAGGATACATTCTGAATAGTGGCAAGCGGTGTAAGAAGTGTGGAGTGGTGGGTAGATCAGAGATTATCGATCGATTGGTTACTGTAGGATGTGTGTGACAAGTGTTCGATTACTGTAAGTCATAAGGAGACCAAGGCTGCTCTCTGTCCGACATGTCATAGTGAAAGGTTAGTTCAACAAAACTCTGCTTGTCTGTCTCTCTCTGTCTGTCTGTCTGTCTCTCTCTATCTCTCTCTCTTTCCCTCATACCATTCCTCTACAGAGAACTCGATGCAGCAGCCAACACATGGATGGGTAGTGGCGCTCCAACTCATGACACTTCTGAAGTTCTTCTGGGTGCCATGAAAAAGGCAAGCATCGGGGATCGTCGGAAAATGACCGACGCCGGAATTCCACAGAGAAGTCGGTCAAAAATATGTTCCCAAAAAAGTCGAAATTCCAGCTCGCGCACCGCCAATCTCACGCCGGAATCTGACCCTGCCGTCGATCAGCACTCAGTTTCTGATTGTACCCGATGAGAGTGAGGTAATACATGAGAAAGTGTAGTCAGCTATATTTCCACATCTTCCTGTTTTAGCGCCTAGGTGAGAACAGTGGTGAAAATGAGAGACCGCAGAGACGATTCGCGGCTAGAGAGTGTCTTGTGTACATTTACGGAGCTAATCGATATTCTTTCTTCATCGTATCACACACTGCGGCAAACGCAGTTGAAAAGTGTAAGCAAGGCAAATCGATTGAGTAGATCAAATTTCAGTTACTGTATTTCATCAAATCTCACTTTTCCTACTTTTTTATCCTCGATTTACAAAGCTTAGCGTAAAAATGTTTAAAATAGGCAACACTGTCGTTGGGAACAGTTCACAACGTTCATTATGTCAAATGAAACATTTATTAAAGTACAAACACTTTCGAAAATGAAAGCGGAGGTCGGCAACGCGGTTGCGAAGCGGTTATATTGTCTTATGCCTTTGATGAGGTGTGTGTCATAGAACTTTTCACTTTTTTTTCATTTCTAATAGTTGTATGACTTTCCGTGCGTTCAAAATATTTTTCAAATGTCCTGAAGACATTTCATGCTCGCATACAAATAGTACGAACATTCCACACAAAAATTAAAAGTAAAGATTGTGAGTTACTGTAGTTCCTGCTGCCAGGGGGTGCAAGAGTACGTGAGAGGCGTGAGACGCAGAGGCGGCGAGACAGTGCGATACTGTTGGAGTGTGTTACAGTCTGTGGCCTCCAGCATGATTCAGATACAAAGCTAGAAAGTAGATTCTATACAAAAATCCTCACATATTGTTCTCACAAAGTGTTTATCTACATTTTTCTTCATTCTGGGAGAAAATTTTATAATTAATGTACACTTATACGGTAATGAACCATTGCAGGCGATCGCGACAGCCCGTGAGCAGTCAGAAGACCGTTTCTGGGAAGGTTCACCATCTCCGCGGAGCCCTCGTCCACGTGCGTTCACCATTGGTCACCATGCACCGCCATCCACCAACAGCCCATTTCATCATCGGTTTTCAGTTTCTTCGGCGTCCGGTCGCAGTTCACCACGTGGAGGGAATCTATTTGCAATGCACCCGACGTGAGTACGATGCTCCGGTTTGACGATGCCTGAATGTTGTGGTGGTGTGGATATGGTGGTGATGTGAAAGTCGTGTTGAATTTTTTGTGTTTTCATTACCTCCAACTTGGGTAATTGAACCAAACTTTATTTTATTTCTTTTAATTAACATTTTCGTTGTGGTGTGTCGTAATTTTTTAATATGATGTATTTGTTCTCATTATCTCTCTCTCTCTCTCTCTCTCTCTCTCTCTCTCTCTCTCTCTCTCTCTCTCTCTCTCTCTCTTTCTCTCTCTCTCTCTCTCTCTTTCTCTCTCTCTTTCTCTCTCTCTCTCTCTCTCTCTCTCTCTCTCTCTCTCTCTCTCTCTCTCTCTCTCTCTCTTACTCTCTTTTTTTTCTTTCTCGCATCTGTTATCTGTTGTAGCTTGCACTCAACGAAAATTCATTCAGTGAAGCGATCGGAAGTCCAGCTCCTCGAAAGTACAGCTCTAGCCCATTACACGATCTACCCGAAGAAGAGGGTACCAAGTGTCAGACGACTGTTGCACTTCCTGTCTCACCAGGTGTCAGCAAACGTGGAGAGAGAAGACGAAGCGAATTCAATGGAACCAAGAGGTTTGGATCGATTATCGATTTTTTAATCGTCTGATTTTCAGAGTTGGAGGTCAGAGAAGACAGAGTGAGGCACCCCTACCGACTTTCCGTCTCAGTATGTGCTGACAAGTTCACATTCGTTTAATTATTGAGTAATATCTCGGTGAATAAATTTTTCATGGTAGATGGAGAGAGAGAGAGAGAGAGAGAGAGAGAGAGAGAGAGAGAGAGAGAGAGAGAGGGGGAAGGTAAAGGGGTCCCCTATTCAACATGAAAACGACCAATATGAAGGGGACCCATGAGCAGTGTGGGTAGTTGCCGTTAGTTTTTTCAATCAGGATATTAAGATCATTCAGTAAAATATTATTGTTTCAGAGACTTGTCAAACTAATAAAGAAAATAAATGTCATGGCTTAAATTGTTCAACTCTATAGACACAGTTCAAGAGGGATTAAATAATCCTGGCATAGGATTTTTCAATATTTAATCATTTTTTGAAACGTATCAGTTGTGAAGAGAAGAGAAAGAGGGTGAAAGAGAGAGAGAGAGAGAAAACGAATAAAACGCTTGAGACATTGGAACAAACGGTTAGGACAACGTTTGATCGTAGCGAGGAATAGCTATAGCTATACTGATGGGCTCTAACAGAACAACTTACAGAAGGGTTCTCGAGTTTTCACTTGTCTTACGGGAATCTCTATTACTGTTCCATTGTCTCTCCCTCCGACTGAAAAAAGCTAAAGAAGAAGTGGGAACTGCAACATTTCTAGAGGTACCGAGAAACCATTCAATACCATCACTTTTTCTCCATAGATAGTGATGATAGGACCAATCACAAATGGCTCAATACTACGCCACAAAAGCATGAACCACAAAATCAAGGAACTTGTTGATTTCAATGAGATATTCAAGGTTTGTCACACAAAAAAATATAAATTGGGATATTTTTCAGTTCCCTAACGTTAATCCTAGAGCTAGGGACGGGAAACTCGTTGTTCAACTTGTCTACAATCACCCTGATCAGGGATCGCATGTTGTGGCTAAGGTAATGTACGGGAAAGCTAAAGAAAACAGTGATTTAGGGAATAATCAACTTGGGAAATCTGAATTTGAACAAACCGCAGTGCAAACTGTTGAATATGCGAGGTATGGGTTTCAGAAAAATAAGTCTTAAAATAAGCTTCAGAAAAGTCTACACCACGATCGTCATGCGACAAGATACCCGAAGAAACAGTCGATTGGATAATATCAGTTTGATAATTACGCGAGAAGTAAAAATAAAATTACGAGTGCTACTTACAGTAACCTTTTTGACCTACTGATTTTCTTTTCTTTCTATGTCGTTTTTTGGCAATTAGTAAAATGCACCCCGTTGCACTCTGCACTCTGCACTCCGTTTTCAAAAATGGAGTGCATGCACTTTTTTTTCATTGCACTCCATTTTCAAAAATGGAGTGCATGCACTTTTTTGTCATTGCACTCCGTTTTCAAAAATGGAGTGCATGCACTTTTTTCTGCACTCCATTTTGAAAAATAAGTTGGTTCGTAGTTTTACCTTCTGAAAAGGAATTTTTGAACGTAAGTAGTTACAGATGTTTTGATGTTCATGTCATGGAGGTTACTGATGTAAGTTTTATAACAATTATCAAGTCCGATTTTTTTGATGAATAGAGTTCATCAGCAAGAAAATGTGTTTTCTTTATAAAGCATACTCTATTTTGAAAAATAATTTTTTAAATGTCAACACGTAAGAAACATTTTTAATTTTTTCTTTCAGACGTGAAATAGAAACCATGGTGGTTTTGAAACGATTTAGAGAAGCCGTATCGACACGAAAAGTTATTTAAAACATATGTAAGTTTTTCGTTCCTATTACTATTATAAAATGCACGTGTAACAAAAAATGTTTGTATGTTTTCTTATATATATATATATCTGTCGGGGTATTTGTCTGACTATAAATGTGTGAATAACTTTTTTCGGGATAGATATTTCCGGTTGAAATTTTGGCACGAGATAGCGAAAATTACGTATACTTTGCCCGAACTTAGTCGAGAATTCTACCTATTACGATACTGTAGTTATGACCAAATTAGTGCAAATTGGGGTCAATTTTCACGTGTTAAGTATGCCATGTTCAACAAGTGTCGAACACGTGTTTTCACTCAGAGAACACGAGTTGGACTGGATCTGGAAAAGTGCCAGCTGGATCCAGAAATCGTAGGGCGGCGATTGGCACGATCTAGCTCGACTATTTTGGATCCAGTTGGCACTTTTCCTGATCCAGCTGAACTCTCTGGATCCAGTCAGCACTTTTCCTGATCCAGCTGAACTCTCTGGATCCAGTCAGCACTTTTCCTGATCCAGCTGAACTCTCCATATGTAGTCAGCACTTTTCTGGATCCAGTCAGCTATTTTCTCGATCTAGTTCCTTTTACGAAACACTTTTAATCAACAATATATTTATTGAAACGTCAGAAAATAATTAATCCGTTAGAGTTCTTCTTTGACCGTGTGTTCCTTTGACCTTCCGTGAGTAGTAACTCTGGGTTTCCTTGAAGATTCATCTTCAAGTTCTAGAGTCTGCCCTGCGGGAGGGAAAAGTCTGAAATTTAAACGTAAAAAAATTAAGAACTTTACATTTGAATTTTTCTCATCCGTTCATTTTTGCAAGCTTCAAACTGTTTACAGCGCAACTAGAGTGGGTCTATCTTTTCAAAACTATACTGCTGTAAATCCTCGTCGTTTAGCCAGTACATTCAATAAAGACAGTGGCTTCCTCTCTCTGACTCTCTTTCTCTCTCTCTCTCTCTCTCTCTCTTACATACACACACATCTTCGAAAGTTGAATGACATTTGGAATTCCTAAAACTTGGATTTAAATAAAACTGACAGATTTTTCGAAAGAAAATGTTCTCAATTTACCTTTTGAGATGTAGTTGAAATGTCGTCCATGCATGCTTTCATTTCCATTTTTCTGTTGGGAGTGGCTGAGGGTGGAATTCATTTGATCTGAATTTTTTTTACCATAATCGTTTCTAACCTTTGCTGTATTCTGAGAAAACTGAAAAAATTTACCTGTTCAAACCACGGCTCTTCTGATGTTTTGTCCTATCCATTTGCAAATGTCGATAGATGTGTGGACGAGAAGATCGGCTGATTCTGAAATTTTGACAACTGACAGATTCTTAAATTTCTATCGAACACACACCTTTCTTCAATGCCTGCGATCTTGTGTTCTTCTTCTCAAGCTTCTTTCTTTTCTGCTTGAGCTTTGCCAGCGCGTTCTTCTGGTTTTTTTCACGGTTGACCCGAACGAAATCTCAGCGTGGATACCTGAATGAGAACTTGTCCTAGTATAAAATAACAATGAGAGGAAAAATTCACCTCACCGGGCCTGTGATACGCCGCATCGACCACGGAGCAGTAGTTAGAGACTGGGTTCTTTGGGGATGGAGGAGATGCATCTGAAATACGATATCGAAAAATGTTGCAAAAATTAGAGAAGTCACAACAAAATAAGAGTTTTTCGCCTAATTCATGATTATAACACTCCACACGTTATTTCTTACCTCCAACTATTGTGCGACCACAATCACTTTAAACTATCACACCTTTCTCAAGTCCCAAGTCAGACGCTTCCATCTCGCCATAAGGTGTCTTCTGCATCGACGACAAGTGAGTCGTCAACGATCTGAGAAATATAATTAGGTCAGATTTCCTACATTCTAACAGATAATATAATTTGTTGAACAATAAAATGATACGTACATGATACAGAAGAAGAAACGAAAATAATTCGAAGGACGCTTAAAAAAATACGATGTTTCACTTGACACGCGCGTGACAAACTTATTTTAGTAACTGCGTTTAATAAAATTAATTTTAGTTTTGGAGCAGCAATCAAAAGTTTTGGAGTACTTTATTGCATGAAATTTTCAACTAAAAATAGTTTTAATGCAGTCATGTTTTATACAAAACTATTTAGATTTGTTTCAGATCGAGTAGGCATTTTTCTGGATCCAGCTGGTATTTTTTAAGATGAAATTTTTGTGCTTCCATAAACCGTACAGGCATGAAATTGAAAAAAAAAACATTGAAAGTAAATAATAATCACGAGAAGAAACAGTTATTTACCATAAGAAATTAACGATAATGAGCTCTTCCCAAACTTCTTGCAAAAAGTTGTACTGGATCTAGCGCTGGATCTAGCTAGCAAAAAATTTTAAAATTCTCATGACATGTTTTTGATAAAATTTTACTTCGCTGCAAAATAGAGATTGTTTCCAGGATGATATAGATCATTTTAATCTACAGGGTGAACCATAATGTATTGGTCGATCACTTTGCGTGTAGTATGCTACCACGTCACGCGTCAAAATTCAATTTTTTAAATTTTATTTTTCTCGTATAACCTTTAGGTACATTTCCTTGAAATTTAGTATTCATATTTCCATTTTAACGGAAGAAGTAACACCATAAACATATCACCCTACACTTCTCAAAAAAGTCAAATGAGGGAGAGAACCTGCCGGAGATCGTTTAAGAGCTCGACGTTCCTCGATGCCTAGTCCGAGAAACATCGGAACTGTTTAAAACGCTTGATACACTTCGTAAGAAACCTATGAGTTGGTTTTCCGTCCCAGTTCCAACTCAAGACCTGTATATTTCGTCACAATCGGACGTGCAACTCTGGATCCAGTTGGCACTTTTCTGGATCCAGTCAAACTTGCTTTTGCCAGTCTGGATCCAGCTCGACATTTTTCTAGATCCAGCTGGTATTTTCAAAATTTCGTTTTTGTGCTCCAAAAAACCGTACAGACATTGAAATGAATGAAACATTTGAAGTAAATGATAATCCCAGCGAAATAGTCACTCACCATATGAAATAGAGGGCAATGAAATCATTCCAAATTTCTCGAAAAAAGTCGAACTGGATCCAGCGCTGGATCTAGCTAGCGAAAATTTTTTAAACTGTCATAACTTTCTTGAAAATATTTTTTGTCTCACAAAACAAACAGGAATCGTTTTTAGTACTTTAGCGATCATTTTCAATTATAATTCGTCCCGAACGGACAAAAAACTCTGGATCCAGGTGGCACTTTTCTGGATCCAGTCCAACTCGTGTTCTCTGAGCAAAGCGCAGTGGCAGAGATGTAGATTACAAAACTGTCCGATGATTGATCAATTCCTGTTCGCTCATTTTCTTTTGTTTTTTCTCTTGGCTCTACAAGTGTATGTATTCTTTTTCTTTCTAAAAAGTTTAGACGTAAAAATACGTGCGTTTGGTCTCCCGGGGGGCGAAGCCCCCGGGAGTGGAAAATTTTTTGTGCACTTGGTCTCCCAGGGGGCGAAGCCCCCGGGAGTAGAAATTTTTTGTGCACTTGGTCTCCCAGGGGGCGAAGCCCCCGGGAGTAGAAAAATTTGCCCTTCGCCGGTGAACCCAGGGGCGGAGCCTGGAACAGAAAACATGGATAGAAAGTAGATTCCATGAGAAAAATTATTTTCTGCCTTTAAGTTTATCGATAGCAAAGAATACGACCATCCGAAAAAAAACACGCAAAACGCCTGAGCGCAGCGAAGGTTCAACAGCTAGTTTTTGGAATAATGTTGAGTGTGGAAGCTAACGAACATAGTCAGCTCATTCAAAGAAAAGAATTATCACGTCACACCGATAATGTGGATGACTTAAATGAAAATTGCTAAGCAAAAATATATGAAATATTCAGAGGCGACCTTGGACTTCATTCAAATTGACGTTGGTGATTATGGCGTGCTTGTGACGCGGGATGATGTTGATGGCTCGAAGGGCGCAGAATTCCAATCAGTGACTGATCAAGGTAATATTTGACTTTAAAGATAAGATTTCACTCAGTGGTTTGTCTATGGATGATTACAGGAATATTGCTAAGCAGAAATATATATGACATATTCAGAGGCGACCTTGGACTTCATTCAAATTGACGTTGGTGATTATGGCGTGCTCGTGACGCGGGATGATGTTGATGGCTCGAAGGGCGCAGAATTCCAATCAGTGACTGATCAAGGTTAATATTTGACTTTAAAGATAAGATTTCATTCAGTGGTTTGTTTATGGATGATTACAGGAATATTGCTAAGCAGAAATAAATATGACATATTCAGAGGCGACCTTCCACTTCATTCAAATTGACGTTGATGATGGTGGCGGGCTCAGGACGATGTTGATGGCTCGAAGGGCGCAGAATTCCAATCAGTGACTGATCAAGGTTAATAT
This sequence comes from Caenorhabditis parvicauda, assembly GCA_963978915.1. Lineage (NCBI taxonomy): Eukaryota > Metazoa > Nematoda > Chromadorea > Rhabditida > Rhabditidae > Caenorhabditis > Caenorhabditis parvicauda. The sequence goes on from OZ022254.1 coordinate 10,524,243, forward strand.
TTGACTTTAAAGATAAGATTTCACTCAGTGGTTTGTTTATGGATGATTACAGGAATATTGCTAAGCAGAAATATATATGACATATTCAGAGGCGACCTTCGACTTCATTCAAATTGACGTTGATGATGGTGGCGGGCTCAGGACACAGGATGATGTTGACGGCTAGAAAGGCGCAGAATTCAAATCAATATTCAGTCAGAACCTTTGCACTGTAATAGAACAAGTTTACGACTTCTACCCAGAAGAAAAGTACGTTCATCTGAAAATTTCGTTGAGTATTGAATATTTTCCTCTCCCCAACACAAGTTGATCTTATTCTCTTGTACCGTTGTTCATTTTTTCATATTGTTGAAAATAAATTTAACATCTTTTACAGATTAGTTTTTCAGGAATCAATTTCGGAACTAAACCATGATGCATGTAAGAACATTCAAAGAGATACATAGAATGATAGGCGAATATTGAACTAACAGCTTGAAAATGTGATTTTACAAATTATCGTTTCAATAAATTAGCACTGCTCAATTGAATTTTTAAGTGTTAAGGAAATCGAAAGAATATAAAAAAATATGTTTGAAATATTTTTGGTTAGCTCTGAAAAAGTGAAAGTGAAGACTTTGTTACTACTTACGTTCAAAAATTCCTTTTCAGAAGGTAAAACTACGAACCAACTTATTTTTCAAAATGGAGTGCAGAAAAAAAGTGCATGCACTCCATTTTTGAAAACGGAGTGCAATGACAAAAAAGTGCATGCACTCCATTTTTGAAAATGGAGTGCAATGAAAAAAAAGTGCATGCACTCCATTTTTGAAAATGGAGTGCAGAGTGCAGAGTGCAACGGGGTGCATTTTACTAATTGCCCGTTTTTTTCAATTTTTCTTGTATAAAGCCGTTTCTTTGAGCTTAAAACATGAAGCATGATTTAGAATGAGAATCTGAGTCGAGTAGAAGTGAATAAACGCGGAAATCGGGTCGGTAAATTTCTTTAAAGCTCGTTGTTTGAAGTTTTAGTATATAATTTCATTGTTTCTTGCGTTAAAGTTTCTTTCTGGATCAAGTAAAATATTTTATCAATCATTTCAATCACAGCACCATGGACAGTACAGAGCTTTTGACCATAGACACAAAGGAATACGTAAGTTGAATCTTTTCCATAAAACTAAGCCAATTTCAGAACGCTGACATGAGCGATATCTATAATGAAGACGTCACTGAGGTGAGAAGACATACTTCTACAGCTGTTATCCAGTGTTTCAGATGTTAGACAGTCAGAATACCACAGAAGTTCGTGCAGTACATCAGTGCAACGTTTGTAACAAGATATTCTTGAATTTTCGAGGTTTTTAATTTTTCAGAAAATGTGAATAATTGGAGTTTGTAGGTTTGCAACAACACGCGATCATCCATACGGATATGAAGCCATTTGCATGCGATATCTGTGAAAAGTCATTCCGGTAAGAATCTTGGCTTTCGGGGAGATTTACGTTTTTCTCTTTATTTTTCTAACATTTGAGTTTCAAAAAAAGTACAATCAGCGACAGCGGTTGCGACAAGCGCAGTGAAAATAGATAACATGTTTTAACTAATAGAAAAGTGCTTCGAAAAGGCTATAGAAGCAAATTTCCGAAAAAAGTAACGATGCACATAGCTTCCTTTACCTGTAAAAAATCTGGCCTCCGTAAATGGGGTACTTAGTACTGTAGCGGTTTCGCCTCGAAACACAAAACGATTTAAGTGATGAGCCTTTAATTTCAATGAACTGAAAGTAAGAATAATAATTTAAATCCACAAAGATCTAACTGTTCGTTGTGAGAGTCCCGACCCTAAGTTAGGCCTACCGTACTTATTCTGCAAAATTGAGATTAGAGCGTGTTTGAAAACGGCCATGCTTCTAGCAATATACAGTAGCGACAGAAAGTTTTTGGACGATATCATTTTTCGACATCTCCTAACGCTGGGTTATCGGATCGGTCTCAAAGTTGCACAAATATCAGAAAAAACATTTTTTCACATTGTGAAAAAATATCGGGGTGATAGGTAGTGTTCTCGCAGAAAAAATTGTGATTTTCTCAAGTTCACTCAAAATTGACTTTTTACACATCACTTTTATTTCTCTTTTCTTTCTTTCATCACGCATTTACCTGTTTTCAAGTGCATAATTCTGGAAAGTCCAACTTTCGAAAACGTAAAAATGAGGGAACTAACCAAATCAGTGATCATCCGGGGTCCCCGGATGAGATTTGAGAGTTCACATTTGACTGAACAGTCCTGGAAGAAGATATCAACTCCGTATGGGGTCATTCTTACTCTAGAATAGCTGGATCTACTTGGAAACTCATAAAATTTTTTTTTCCATTTTGTCGACTCTATTTGAGATCACCTAGACATGGTTAAAGACCATATGTCTTCGATCTCGTAAGCGACCTTTTTGAGAATCCTCGAGCTTAGGTCAGTTTTTAGGTCATAAAACAGAAACGGTTTGACTTCGAGGTCCAATTTTCTCTGAGCACATTATTGTTTGCATATTTTTCCACTATCAATTCAGGACATTCACTAATAAGAAATCTGAAAGTACTAATAGACAGTGGAACTGGTGTGAATCCGGAGCAGTTTCATGGCCTTCTAAAAAAGTGGTCTAAAGTTGGTGAATCGGAGTTTTTCATGCTTTCAATCAGTCAAAAACACGTGAAAAAACGTGTCAGAGCAAAAAAGAGTTACTTGAAGCACCGAAATCATCCATGAATACCGATAGTTGAAATCTGGATACCGGAACCTTTGCAAATTTTTATTTGGTCTTCTTGTAGTATTTTCTGAACTATGATTCATACACAACTTGATATCAAAATGGTTTTGTGAGTTATCAAGAATGTTACTATGAAAAATTAGACCTCTAAGTCAAACCGTTTCTGTTTTATGACCTAAAAGCTGACCCCAGCTCGAGGATTCTCAAAAAGGTCGCCTACGAGATCGAAGACATATGGTCTTTAACCATGTCTAGGTGATCTCAAATAGAGTCGACAGAATGAAAAAAGTTTTGTTCATAAATTTCCAAGTGGATCCAGCTATTCTAGAGCAAGAATGACCCCATACGGAGTTGATATCTTCTTCCAGGACAGTTCAGTCAAATGTGACCTCTCAAATCTCATTCGGTGACCCCGGATGATCACCGATTTGGTTAGTTCCCTCATTTTAACGTTTTTAAAAATTGGAATTTCCAGAATTATGCACTTGAAAAGAGGTAAGTGCGTGATGAAAGAAAAAAAAAACGAGAAATAAATGTGATGTGTAAAAAGTCAATTTTGAGTGAACTTGAGAAAATCACAAATGTTTCTGCTAGAACACCACATATCACCCCGATATTTTTTCACAATGTGATAAAATGTTTTTTCTGATATCTGTGCAACTTTAAGACTGACTCGATAACCCAGCGTTAGGATATGTCGAAAAATGATATCGTCCAAAAACTTTCTGTCGCTACTGTATGTGCGATGCTTGTAAAAAACCAAACAAAAAATGACATTTTTGATGTCACCATAATTGAATTTCAGATTTAAGTCAAACCTCTTCGAACACATGTCCGTTCACACAGGCTACTCACCTCATGCCTGTCCGTATTGTGGTAAAACTTGTCGGTGAGATATTTTTTCCTTATGATTCCCTTAACAAATTTAAATTACAGACTGAAAGGGAATCTCAAAAAGCACCTCAGAATACATGTAAACTCGAAAGATGAGCTGGAAGTCGCCTGGAGACCGTTCATAACGTTGGTTTTCAAATTTTTTGTTGAAAACGTTTAAACAAGTGAGAATGAGATGTCAAAATCTCAAATTTATTTTTTAAAAAACAATTTTGTTTGTTAAAAATCTAGATGAAATTGTTTTACGGAAAACGCTAATGTTATCACTTCGAAACTTTCCCTAATTGGTTTTTTGAATCAAAAATTCAGATTCACATGTTTTTAGTTTGAAAAAATACAATTATTTTTCGTTGATAATTTGAATAAATCAAAATTTTTTATTGAAAACTGTCAAATTAGCACTCCGAAACTTTCCATAACTGTAGTCTCTATATTTTAGTTTTTGTTTCAAAAAGTGCTTTGTCGACCGTGTTCCAAAGATACAGTGTGTCCAAAAATAATTGTGAAGGGGTGAAAAACTTTCATAACTTTTTCATTCTTTATTTTATGACATTCTCATGCTAGTACGTTGAACTAATAATCATGGAGATTGTTCTCACGAAAAATGGTACTGTTTTATGAGTGGGCTCCCGAGTTATGACAGATAGAATGTAAAAACAGGTGTCCAGAAATAATTGTGAAATTTTGTTTTTTTCTCAAATACAAAACTGGGACGATTTTAAATTGGAAAATTGTTGTAAATGGTACAATGAGGATTAATTAAGTCAAATCACACCAGATTTGAAGAAGTTATATTGTTCTGGAAGTCCGGAATTTTCATTTTTGTTCATTTTCTTACCGGAGCCGCGCAATAATTGTGAAACGGCGTTAATGGCTCTATAATTTTTCTCATTTATTCATATACTCTATTATCAACTTTTGAGGTAATAAAACGCATCACAAACCTCAGTTTGTTTAGAATATGGATAAAAACTTCCTGATTTTGCACCAATCCCAAGATGTCGATGAGATGTTTTGATAAAAATTGAACTCTATTCAAGATGGACTATGATCAAATTGATCTGTCCGACGCGTCTAATGATGAGTTTGTTGTTTTAAGTGAAAATAAGATTGGTGGCACTGATACAAGAAGACCTCAGAACAATTTGAGAAAATTGAATTCTCCCTAAATCTACTTTTGGAAAAAATGTTTTATTTCTCATCGCAAAACATAACAAAAATCCTGTAGACTGTTTAATCATCGTGATATAATCTATGCTAGAACAGAAAAAACAGAAGATCGTAGTTGTGAAGCTTTTTATACAGAAACGGATAGTTTTTTGAACATGCAGTTTTGGTGATAATTCACTTTTTTCAATTTAGTGCTGGATTTTTTTAACCGGGGTCAATATTTTTTCTTTTTTAATGAATTAACAAACTCAACCCCAGACGAGTCAAGTAGAACAATTTGATCACAGTCCATTTTGAATAGAGTTCAATTTTTAGCAAAACATTTCATCGACATCTTGAGAAATGTACCAAATTTGAAGTTTTTTTTATACATATTCTGAACAAACTAAGGTTTTTGATGCGTCTTATTACCTTAAAAATTGATAATCAAGAATAGGAATAAATAAGAAAAGTTATAGCGCCATTAACGCCGTTTCACAATTATTGCGCGGCTCCGGTAAGAAAATGAACAAAAATGAAAATTCCGGACTTCCAGAACAATATAACTTCTTCAAATCTGGTGTGATTCGATGTAATTAATCCTCATTGAACCATTTACAACAGTTTCCCAATTTTAAATCGTCCCAGTATTGTATTTGAGAAAAAAACAAAATTTCACAATTATTTCTGGACACCTGTTTTTACATTCTATCTGTCATAACTCGGGAGCCCACTCATAAAACAGTACCATTTTTCGTGAGAACAATCTCCATGATTATTAGTCCAACATACTAGCATGAGAATGTCATACAATAAAGAATGAAAAAGTTATGAAAGTTTTTTACCCCTTCACAATTATTTATGGACACACTGTATAGGCCAAAAACTATGTGAAAAGTGAGTTTTGTATACTTGAGACATTTTTACCCCTCAAAAGTACCATTTTAAGACAACGATTCAACTCATTTTTTTTCTGTTTCAAGTCATAAAAAATAAACTACGTTCAAGGATGCTACTAACGAAGTTTCAGCCCCCGTCGCCGATCAGATCCGATTCCTACGAACGCGATTGTGATACGATCATCAGGAAACGTCTTTGCGTTGACCAACAAATCTGGCAAGAGAATGTTCGTTTTCACTTTTTTGTCAAATCTAAATAAAGATCAAGAAAAAATAAGTGATCAACCAGGATTTGAAGAATAAGTACTTTTTGACGATTTTTAAATTCATAATAGAATAGTTACGTGTGAAAAACTGATAGTAGGGAATGAAAAAGATCTGAAAGTTTTTTCTAATATTCAACTGAATCTCTTCTTTTTTTTTTTAGTCTACCGGCGTTTCTAAGGTTCAGAACTTCATCAAAAACCTTTCCAACCTTACCCAAGCGCAGAATAAAAGATAAATTTCTATTGGCTGCAGATTGCAGACCGAAACCATGACTTTAAAACAATGAATATTAGACAAAATTGTCCGATTTCTTCAAGAAAAAAAATGTTTCAGAAAGTTGGGTCTTGGAGCCGATACAGCCCAATGGATCCGCAAACTGAAGAATGGAGAAATTCTGCCACTGCCGTTCATGGAAGAGAAGGTTTTTTTTTGCAAAAAGCATCAAGCAGCAAAATATAAACGTATATATAATAGAGAAGTAAAAACAATTATAAAAAGAAAAAAAAACGAAATTAGACTGTTTTTAGGTAAAATACTACGGAGTCTTTTAAAAAATGAAAAAAAATCTGAGAAAAAACATATGACTGATATAATTTCACACCACGTCTCGATGTTTGGATGTAGAGGTGTCAAAATTTATGAGTGAATAATCAAAATAAAACCTTTCTTTGCGGATTATATTGTTTTGTTCAATATTTCTGAAAGATTCAGACCAATTGGAAATCTCAACGTTGAAGAAAATAGAAAAAATAATATCTGTCATAAACTTCTGATCGGATATAAAATCATCTTCAGTTATCGAACATGGAGCTTCATTTCCTCGAAAACATGACTGATATGACCGCCGTGTACGAAGTCGCCAAATCGATTCCGTTTGAGAGGTGAATTTCATCTGAAATATTGACTTTTTTGTTAAAAATTACAGTTTTAATCGACCCAATGTAGGGTTTTCGACAATAGATAAAAATTTTGTAACTGTAGTGGTATGTGATGGTGCGAGTGAGTTGGTACCGTAGTAGATTAATTTATTTTAATTTCTAAAAAAAAACGTGAAAATTCATTTTTGGATGTGTCAAAATGAGAAAAAACTATTTTGAAGAAGTTTGAAAAAATGAAGAATTTTTTGTTACAAAATTTTTTTGTTCTCAATTTTATAACATATTGTTTTTTAAAATCATATTCTTTCAGTTTCTAAAAGAAAAAATTGAAAGTTTTAATCGGTTGAATTTAATTTTGAAATTCCAAAAATGCAGTGTGACTGGAGTCTCGACAGATACGCCTGTACGGTATCGTGTGAAATTATATCAAAATGAACTGTATATAGTTGAATAGTACCATTTTTAACTTGAAAGACGAATTGTGATGTAATTGTGGACAGATACGACTGTCCGGAGTGCAAAGCTCCATTCGACTGTCACTTTGAATGTTCCGAGCACATGGTCATCGAACATCCCAACTTGAACACAGAAGACGCGTTTATGTGCACGGTTCGTTCATTTCTTTATGGTCCTCATTGAATGACTTCTTTACAGCCTTGTAGTAGAAAATTCGGCGATGAGGAGAGTTTCAAGCAACATGAAAGTTACCATGACCGCATCAAGAACATGCTGACGAACAATGAATTGACGGTATGTTTTTGAAAATTGAAAATTTTCGGAAAAAGTATGGTAAAAGATGGAAATGTGTAGAATTTCTGATACTTTTCCATTAAAAAAATCCAATTTTCATTTTATTGGGTGAGATTTTCTTCATTGAACCTTGGAGTTTACTCATAGTAAAAAGTCACATAGTTTCATCAGTTTTTTTGAAAGAAATCAAACTTTTTCTTATGAAATATTTTGAAGTTGCATCCGATCTTTATATTCAGAATACAGTTCATTTTGAGATTGTGTAAATTAAAATCAGTTTTCGGTTCAAATTATTGAAAATTGGTTTTCCGAATTCCATAGATGGTTGGAATAAATACTCCGTACAATAGTAATCCACAAAAAAAATATATAAGTTTCGAAATTGAAATAATTATTGAAAAATTCATCTCTGTTTTCCCCAGAAAGTTAGAACAACCCGATTTTCACTTTGACCAAGGGATTATAAAGTATGACTCACAAACTGGTGTTTTTTTTTAATAGAGTTGAACCAAGTTTTTGTAGTTTCTGTTTTCAAAATGAAATTTTTTTTAGGTTTTAGATATGGATAGTGTATTTCCATTCACATTTATACATGTAAAAGTAGAGAGAAAGAGAGAGAGAGAGAGAGAGAAAGAAAGAAAAAAGAGAGAGAGAGAGAGAGAGAAAGAAAGAAAAAAAAAGAGAGAGAGAGAGAAAGGAAAGATAAATATTCGCTATTTTCTACAAATCGGAGACATTCTGACAACAAAAGAACGATTTGTCGTTTCATGAATACCACCGCATAGCGACAAAATGGTGATGAATGTTTCACTGATCAGATAATTTCAAAATAAATTTTCGATGAATCAATCGATTCAGATATCCGAACCCCAAATCCTACTTCCGACCATCGACAGCTGGACCTTCGTCCTACCACCTCCCTCGCTCTCGTCAACGCCGTCAGAAGTGATCGCAATGACCGAGACTGAAATGACTCCGCCCCCTGATCATCTGAAACCAATTGAGTCTGATTCAATCGAACTGGATACACCAAGTGTCATGTAAGTGTCTCATCTCCGGTAACTCAATACAATCTAATTAGACGTTTTTTACCGTAATACTACAGTAATTTCACTCGAAATTCGAATTTTGTGTTTCATCAAAAGTAATAATACGGGGATAAGTAAAATAGTGTATTCTTTGATGTCGGTGTTTTGAATACGCAATTTCTGAATGCACAGAAAGGAGGTATTAATCTTCTAGAAAGTATTTGGTTGTCCTATGCTTTTCCAATCAGTATGGGAGAAACTGCATTGTTTTTATTATTGAGACAGTATGAAGATATTGCCAGGTTGCAAATAGTGCATCTTGTCGTAACGGTGTATACGTCATAGACGTTGTTAGCGACGGAGAAATGCACAGAAAAATGAATCTTCCTGAAAAACTCCTGATAGTTCTTTCTGTTGTAACAGAACGCGAACAATGAAATAGTACTCAAAATTTCGCTTCTGAAAGTTATCATTTAGGTCAAAACTTCTTTCATTGAGTTACTTTCTCTTCTCCCCCCTTTTTCAACTCATTCGTTCATAATCCTTCAACCGTATTTGTTTTGTCCATCAGTTCGTGAACTGTTTTCAACTTTTCATTTTCTGTATGTTTCAATGAATTTGTGGATTTTATGTTTGTTGACAGTAGGTAAACAGTAGAGGTGAATAGGGGCAAAGGTTGTTTTTACCTTGTTTCCATTGGAACTTCTTGTCACCCGAAGTTCTTGGGCTATTTTTATTTCTTCCGATATTTAGCAAAAAATTCAAAATAGAATAAATTTTGTTAAGTACACAATAGTTAACTACAAGGTAAATGAGATTCCTTTACATGAGAAATACGAATACCGTAACACTTTCATATCAAAAAGTTCGCATTGCATCTAGGTTAGGTCTTCCTAGCATTCAGCTGTAAAACAGCACCACAGAGTGGTGTCAGTGGCGCCTTTCTGCCTAATGAAACGCGGAAAAATGATACTGTAGCGGAATGCGGAAGCGGACGTCGGCTCCGAACTACCTTTCCCCTACTAATAATAATAATTCCGCTAGAAGTCCATTGCAGTCGAGTGTCACTCAGGTTGTCATGTCAACTGCTGGGAGGCACTGATTCCAGTTTGCTTTGTGGGCGGAGCTTAGACCTCCCAGGGGGCGAAATTCTTCTTGCTTTCTTTTTACTTTGTTGCTCTTTTTATGGGAGGACATACTCGTTTGACACGTTATGTGTAGGCTGTGGAATGTTCCGAGAACACATTATTATAATCGTGTTTACAGATGGAAAACACGGAAGATTAGAAATTCCTGCCTTGAAAAGGTTGTTTTTGCAACCTTTTTCTCTCAATATCAATCTCTCTCTCTCTCTCTCTCTCTCTCTCTCTCTCTCTCTCTCTCTCTCTCTCTCTCTCTCTCTCTCTCTCGCTCGCTCGGTCTCTCCACTCTTTTCCTCTTCTCCTTAAAACTGATACGTTTCAACTCAGGAAATTGGAACTTTATAAGACTTGGTAAACTTCACATAAGATCCATGTTACCTAGTAGTAAGATCCCCATAACCTACGTATAAGACCTGAGTCAGTATAAGACTTGGTAACTTCAACATAAGACTTTATAAGTTCATATTAATCTCACATTAACTGAATCTCAAAAATGAGGAATTTCTGAGATTTAACTATAAGACCTGGTAAATGTGGTATAAGACTTGGGTATGGTTCATGAGAGTCGGAGTAGTATAAGACTTGCTAACTTCTGTTCAAGACCTGTTAACTTCCATATAAGACTTTGCAACTTCCAACTAAACTCACTATACCGATGTTTAACAAGTCTTGTTACGAACATGTCAGGTCTTGTAACAAGGTTAACAGGTCTTAATATGATCTTTGAAATTTCATGTGAAACGCGAAAGATCGGCGAAACCCGCGGATGGTCGGCGACTGATTCCTGTCACTCTCGGCAACCCTCTATGCTTTTATCTTATTTAAAATCTCCTAGAGAGGGATCAAACCACTTGTCGATTATTAGTTGTATGTGCAAGATGACGCTTTTGCCTTTTGATTTTTGGATTGGCCGATGGTATTCTGGAGATGCAACTTGGTATTTTGGCAGCAAGACTTGTTATTCTATCAGTAAGACTTGGTATTCTATCAGTAAGACTTGGTATTATAGCAGTAAAACTTGGTATTCTAGCAATAAGACTTGGTATTCCGACATTAAGACTAGGAAAAGGTTCCAAGTAAGACTTGGTAAACTTGTCATAAGACCTGGTAAGTTCGTCATAAGACCTGGCAACCTCCATACCAGGTCTTGCACTTTTGGATTTGGAGGTTAAGGGGATCTTACTACGAAGTTACATGGATCTTATGTGGATTTTAGTAAAGTCTTATAAAGTTTCAATTTCCTGAGAACAAATGATTAAATCTTGAAAAAAATCATGAACCACGATTATTCAGTCCTTCTTGAAATATGTATATCAAAAAAGTTGAACAATTTAAGCCATGCCACCTGTTTTCTTTAATAGTTTGACAAGTCTCTGAAACAATAATAATTTACTGGATGATCTGGACATCCTGATGGAAAAAAAACTAGCAATCACTCACACTCTAGTATATCTTACTGGCACTTTTTTTGCAACATCAAAAATACAATTGGAGCTAAATTGAATCCAATCTGACCGTCCTGAATCCAATTTGAAAAATCTTTCATCTGACCATATTGTCTTGGAGAATTTTTCGACGCACCAAGATGATATGGCGTATCTTTGGTTAGAAAGAGTACATTGAAATATATCTTGTCCCGACTAGAGGTGCAATTCTGGATCTAACCTGACTTTTACTCGATCCAATCTGACTTATTCTGGATCCAACCTGACTTATTCTGGATCCAACCTGACTTTTCTGGATCAAATCTGACTTTTTCTGGATCCAATCTGACTTTTTCTGAATCCAATCTGACTTTTCTGGATCCAATCTGAGTTGCCTTCTTTGAGTAGCGGCTGTTGCTATTAAAGTTTTTTTCTTCATAAATAATAGAATTTTCGAATGTTGCATTTCCCATGGTTCTTGTGTACGACAGACAGTAACAAATGCTGTTCGCGCATCCAGTTTCGATTCGTCGGCGGCGGCAAAAACATCCGAAAGACACCTCGACCAACTGGTACAAGTGGGTGCGCGAAAGAGAGGCAGAGAGGTCACCCCCTGCTACACAGTTTGTATTCTATTTTCTCCTTTTTGACAACACCTTCTGAAGTGTTACATCTGGTTTCACCCGAACACCTCGTTTCATCTTCACTCTTCGATAACTTTTCATTCTCAAACTTTTCCTCTAACTCTTCACCTTTTCCTTAATTCTCCTGTACTTTAATGCCTAATTCGTAATTGTTTTTTTTATTGTTTCAATATCATTATCTCCGTTTTCAGCTTTGAATGTTTGCGAGTTTCTTTATTTCACGCTCCACCTTCATCGCGAAACATTTCTCCTTGTTGTTCACGTCATGAACTCTAGAAATTGAGGTTATGGAGAGATAGAGAGAAGAATGGAGAGAGCGCAGAGTAGCAGAGAACTTGTATTTGATTTAGAGACGCAGAGTTAATCGTTAGACGTGCAGACAGTCATACACTCTTCTTGTTCACGTCATAAACTCTGGAAATTGAGGTGATGGAGAGATAGAGAGGAGAATGGAGAGAGCGCAGAGTGACAGGGAAGTTCTGGTTGAGTTAGAGAGTCAGCGTCAATTGTAGTGTTAGAGAGACACAGACAGTCATACAAAACTAATGTTTCAATTGTATTTCATGTACTTAGCTGTCTTCCACACCTCTATGCTGATGTTCGAACAATCCACAAAATTGAAAGTAAAAATTGCGAGTAACTGTCGCTCCTGCTGCCAGGAGGGCAAGAGTACGTGAGGGGTGCGAGACGCAGAGGCGGCGAGATAGTGTGATACTGTTAGAGTGTGCTAGAGTAAATCCTTAGCAGATGTATGTTCCATGAAATTGTCTCAGTTTTTTCGTAGTTTTTTGAATTTTCGTGGGGTGGAGTTTCAAAAAAGGCGCGAATCAGTCGACCCCAATCAATAGATTCAACTTTCCACTCCGGATGACCGCTTCGCAGCCGCCTACTGGTATTTTTACCCATTTATTTCATGTCTTCTGCTCATTTTTAGTCCTTGTTAAACAAGAAGATTGTTTTGAAAGTTGTTGTAGGTAATTTAGAGGAGACTAACCAGTTATGATATCGAAATTGTAGTTATGATCTCGATTCGATTTTTGACCCATCATCCTTGGTCCCGCCCCCGTTACGCCCACTTTTCGAATGGCCGAGAGTGTTACACCGTCATGCGCTGACCTTCCTAAAATTTTGTCAACAAACTTTATAAATCGCCATTAACACTCAATAAACTTCAACGGTATTTCGTTTTTAGAGAACTCCAAGAATCCCAATCGGAAATAACAAGCAAAAAAGCTTCCGTTTTTGATGGGGCAGCCACTCCGCGACGTGTAAATGTATGCAAATCACCCCTTTTTCAACCCCACTTCGCTGCCATTCATTTTGGTTGTTGACCGAAGGAGGTGACACGTACCAAGGCAAACAGTCCCCATCTCTCCCAAACACCTTAAGGTATTTAGTGGTAACTTTATTAAGAGCTTTTCTTATCTTATTCTTCGAATTTATTAATGCTATCACTTATAATGAGCTTTATACTGAATGGGCCCTTTGTGTAAAAGATGAAATTGAGGGCTTTTCTCATCCTAAATACAATTTAATTGAATCATTTTTGAATATGATTTACAGATAAATTAATTAAATTTGAATTAACTCGGAGTTATTCTGGAAATAATGTGAAATTAAGGGTAATAAATAGAGCAATGGGACCGCCCACTTTTCGTGAGGCATTTTCATTTCTAATGTGCACATCTTCCACGTTAGAAAGAAGAGAAATGAAGGGTCTCACGTAAGGAATATTATTTTCTACGTGAATGATCTTTTAACTCTCAAAAAAGCTTTGAACGGAAAAATGAAACACTCAATTTTCCAATTTCAATGCCAATGTGTCACGATTGTTCAGTTATTGTTCGATTGCTGACTGGAACAAGTTCGCCATTTTATTTTCTGTTTTTGTACTTCCTCGTGTTACTGTAGCCTAATT
>OZ022254.1:10538178-10575678 GCA_963978915.1 Caenorhabditis parvicauda
GTTTCAGCTCGTTTTTCACCCAATTAGTGTCAATCTGTAAAAAATTTAAGAAAAAAACAAAAAAATCTGCTTCAGTCGCGGACCGAACTCCGGACCTAACACTGTAAAAATTCTCTAACCCAACTGAGCCAATCTTTCAGCGGTCAATTCGCCGTAGTTCGATGGGTGACTCACAAGTTGACGGGTGAACAATTCGCAGCAAAATTTATCAAAAAACGACGATATGCAACGTCCCGACGTGGTGTTCCGAAGCAAGGATATTGAACGAGAGGTATACTGTATCTACAGTAACCCCAATATCTACAGTAACCCTTTTTCAGGTTCAAATTCTCCAAAACAATCAGAGGCAATGGAAAATGTGATCGAGTTTGAATGCTGTTTTTGAGACTACTTCTGATGTTATCTGGTGTTGTTGGAACTGTGAGCTTTTGATGTTTTGTAAAAATCGATTTATTGATTTTTTAATTGACCGGAAATAGTTTGATCTACCGCGCAAACTTCTTTCCTACAGTAACCCGAGTAAGAGCGGTTTTCGATGTTTAAAACAAATTTCGTAACCGAATAAATTGAAAATTGACAAACAAAGTTTTTGCATCTACTTTGAACACTTCCAGAAATTTCAATAGGCTAGAAGGAATTTGAGATATTATATTTTTAGAGTGTCCGGTGGAGAGCTTTTCGATCACGTCCTGCGAAAAAGAACGCCTAGATGAGATGGAAGCAGCTGCGTTCATAAAACAGATTCTTCTGGCTGTGAAGCATCTCCATTTCGCTCCATATTGTCCATCTGGACATCAAGGTAAAAAGCAAAAGTGACTATCCTATGCGGGGATCGAACCCGGACTCCGCGCGTCGTCGACAAACACTTTATCCAAAAGGCTTATTTGCAGCCCGAGAACGTCATGCTTAAGAAGAAAGGTGACAGTCAAGTGAAACTAATCGACTTTGGCCTCTCCCGCAGAATCCCACCCGGCGCCACTGTAAAAGACATGGTTGGGACACCCGAGTTTGTCGGTAAGCGAAACCCCGCGACGGTCGTCGGCGACCTATTCTATTTCAGCCCCGGAGGTAGTCAACTATGAAGCGTTGTCCACAGCGACGGATATGTGGGCCATAGGAGTTGTAAACATTCATATTGTAATTACTTTTTAATTTCAAAACCACTTTTCTTATTCAGATTATCAGGTGAGAGCCCGTTCTCTAGGCAATTCAAGAGACGAAACGTTCTGCAATATATCCAGAGTTCGGTATCATTTTAGTGAGCGGTGAGTTCGTTGTTTTCGTAACGCTGGAGAAAGGGGCGGGGGCGACCACGCCTAGTTTTTATCTGCAAATTCAACATCATGTCATAACTTTGAGCGGTCTCTTTTTTCTTATCATTCATATGGAAGTCCCTCACTATAATAAAGCCAGCTGGTCGCTTTTTGTACGCGCTGTGGAAAAGGGGCGGGGCGGACACGCCCATATCAACTTCCATGCTTCAAATGTACGGAAAACATATTAAATCAGATCACATCATAAAAAACCAACAGTTCGTTTTTCGTAGCGCTTGAGAACGGGGCGGGGGCGACCACGCCCACTTCAACCTTCTCACTCCAAATTGAAAAGGAAACCTACATATTAAAAAAATCCTATCAGAACAATCCAATCAGTTCGTTTTTTTGTAACGCCTTGAGAAAGGGGCGGGGCGGACACGCCCACATTCGCCATGGTTTACTTCGAATTTGCAAAGAAAATACTAAAACATATCCTATAAGAATAAACAAATCAGTTCGTTTTTTCGTAACGCTTGGGAAGAGGGCGGAGTCAAAATTGATCATATTATATCGGGGACACTTGCAGAGTATTCCAAAGGAATTTCAAAAGACGCCAGGGACTTCATAAGTCGACTATTCGTAAGAGACGCGTATGAAAGAGCAACTGTGGAACGAATGTCTCAATCACCCTTGGATCCGCGGTCCGGAAGGTAACGCAATCGACGTCCGGAAAGCGTCTTGCATCACCATTTCGCATATTCTGGCTTTCAAGATTAGACAAAAGTGGAGGGTGAGTGTTTTCTAGGAAAAATGTAAATTCAAGAACTATTACTCCCGAAATAGCCTTTTCTTTTCAGCACAGAAGTGTTTGTTTTACAAAATTCGATTTGTCTTTTATAGTCCAGCTTTCAGCGAACCGTCGAGCTGGTGATCATCTGCAACAGAGCTACACGCAAAGCAAAAGCAAAGGGTCATCCTAGATTCAACCCGGTAAGGGTTATCCAGTTTAAAAAATACTCTCCGATTAAAGTTAAAGTTCGGTCTAGAATTGAAAATGGTCTAGAATTGATAGAGATTCTAACATTTTCAGTAGAATATTCATTTTTGTAACTTTGCTCAAAAAATACCCCCTACGGTCATATGGCTTATGTATCGCAGGTTCGAAGCCTGCCATCCCCCGATTATTGCACTTTCCCCTTCTCTCTCTCTCTCTCTCTCTCTCTCTCTCTCTCTCTCTCTCTCTCTCTCTCGCTCTCTCTCTCTCGCTCTCTCTCTCTCTCTCTCTCTCTCTCTCTCTCCCTGTCTATCTGCTTCAAACTTTCAAAATTTGAATTCAGGACAAGCTGTTGGCTTCGTGTGTGCTCATCGCATGTGAAGAAGGAAACCTTCGAGCTCTGAATCAACTATCCTCTCTCCACCGACTTCATCCAGACCTGTGCGATGAGGTAATCCACGTCATCAAAATTTTTTGACCTACAGACACTTTCAGAACGGAGATACAGTACTCCACGTTGCGGCAGAAGCCGGTCAAGTCGAACTTGTGAACTACATGCACATGAAAGGAGCAAGATTGAGCCCCAGGAATAAGCAAGGTAAGGGGCAGCTATGAAATTTGGTTTGAGGGTTTTCCTTGTGGTTTTTGTGTCGAGATTGAGAGTTTTGGGGCAGCTATGAAATTTTTTAGATCTTATCTATAAAATCTTTGTCGAAATAGAAGATTTCGGGGCAGTTATGAAATTTTGTTTGAGGATTTTCTTCATGGTTTTTGTGTCGGAATTGAGAGTTTTGGGGCAGCTATAAAAATTTGTTTTTTTCTCAACTTTTCTATTGAATCTTTGTCGAAATCGAAGATTTGGGGGTAACTATGAAACTTAAATTCTAAACTTTTCTATCTCACAGTTTTCGTGTCATGAACTCAAGTTTTTGGGGCAGCTATGAAGTTTGGGAATCGGAAGTAAAATATAGAGGAATTCTTTTTATTAGAGGCAGCTATGAAATTCCTCCTGCTCGAAACTCTCACGATATAACCAAGAGACAACATCAAAAGTTTCTTTGAAATGTATACTTGCGAGTTGTTACACTGTAACTCGAGACCGACGGGCTGCAAAAAGGGCAGCTATGAAATTGTTTCTTTTCTGATTTTTCTTCGACAAATCTCTTTCATTTTTCCCACATTAGGGGCATCTATGAAGTTTTTAGGGGATACCCCACTCCACATCGCTTGCCGATCAGCACAGCCGACTGTCGTCTCTTACCTGTCCTCTGAACGAACAGACATTGACGCGATCAATACCAGAGGTATGCAACGTGTGTGCAGCGCGGTTATTGTTTTTTTCAGGCGAGACCCCGATGCATTGTGCTGTCGAAGGTGCAGATACTCAGATCGTCAGAACTCTCCTGCCGCTGATTCCAAGACTGGACATTCAAGATGTGGTAGGCGTCGCAGTCAGGCAAACGCGTTCAAAGAAGAATCGTTCAGGATGGGGATACCGCGCTCCACTGCGCGGCAAGGAGCTCAAACCCGTCTTTGGTCAACTTTTTGTGTGCTCTGAGACCTCCACTCCACATCAAGAATATGGTGGGTTTTTTCGACCCTCATGCATAAAAGAACGCAAATCGTTTTGAGTGGAGGGAAATACTCGAAATGAGTTTTGGAGAGAGAGAGAGAGAGAGAGAGAGAGAGAGAGAGAGAGAGAGAGAGAGAGAGAAAAAGAGAGAGAGATAGAGAAAAAGAGAGAGAGAGGGAGAAAACATTTATATATCTCTAAAAACGATGAATAACACTGGATTATGTAAGGGCTCTATTATTCTATTAGGAAACGTCTCGAAAATTCCAAATCGCAGTAGGTCAAATTATATGACTAATCCAAGTCAGCATGTCGTGCGCACGAGTCAAATAGGAACATCCCAGGTGCACACACACCTACTCACTCATCTAGAAACAGAATTCAAAATCGATATATTCTCGCGCAGCCTGGCAACAAGCCACGCCCCTTAGGGACCGCCCCCTGTTCCAATCCGGCTCTTCGACCCCCTATTATAACCCCCCATACACTCGGCGTCAACAATTTATCGTGAACTGAGTATCGGTGAGGACCCCAAAAGTGGGTCCAGTACCACGTCGGAGACCTCAGATGAAGAGTACTACCAAGCGGAGCCTTTGAAGTCCTGCAGAGTACTCCCAGGCAGCGTTATGGCGACCTATCTAGCCGACCCGATTGCGAACCCAGCTGCGGCGACTATTTTTGAGAGCCCCAGGCCACGGGCCACGGACTTTGTGGCATTGGACCGGTCCAAACTTGGCAATCAACTAAGCCATACTTCCACTTTTATCCAACTTATTCATGATATCACTGACAGCATGAGCGACTGTGACTGTATCGTGAGTTTTTTTGGTTATATCTTCTGAAATACATTTAAAGTTTTGACAAAAGCTACTGCCTTGAATGAAGCAGCTTTGAAAAAAGCTCCCGGAGAAGTTTTCTGCACCTTATTTCATTTTTTCTATTGCTTGTGTTCGAAAAATTATGCTCCATAAACTAAGGCTATTTTTTTCCTTCTTCTTGAAATTTCAAAAAAAGTTACAAGCAAATAAAATTGAACACCAAATATCAGCACTATTACTGCTTTAATATAAAATTGTGTTTTTAAAAATCATAAAAAATAAAAATTTTGGAAAAGCAGGAAATTTTCAAATTTTGAAAAGTGCCTCGAGAATTTTTGGCTTCAATTTTTTCTATCTAACGAGATAGCCTCTATCATCTCGTTATGATTCTCACAGGCTAATTTCATGGTTTTCAAAGTTGTCTTAAAATCATTCTCAACATTTTTCCATGATCAAAATGTACTTAAATAAAATTGTAATGATTTCCGTATTTTCAAGAACTCCCTAGTAGATTTACTCTTCTCTCTCTCTCTCTCTCTCTCTCTCTCTCTCTCTCTCTCTCTCTCTCTCTCTCTCTCTCTCTCTCTCTCTCTCTCTCTCTCTTTCTCTCTCTTTCTCTCTCTCTCTCTCTCCCTCTCTCTTCCGGGAAAATTTCACAACTTGAAGCGCACTTCAACTGACCACACGATCCCCATGAGAATAAAATGTGAAAAACTGACTTTGTCCACTTTCCCGCCTCTCAACTACCAGTTCCCCTAGGTAAATAGACCTGCCTGACCACTCGATTATAATGTCAATCAAAAGGGAAGCTATGAAATTATTGTTTCCCAGAGTGTTGACGGCACATGCGTGGAAACAGTTATGAAATATGAATGAGAGGGGCAGCTATGAAATTTCAATGTAGCGCTGTTTTCAGCGATGAAGTACACCTATGAAATTACGTTTTTGGGTGGGGGGAGCTATGAATTTTCATGACTAAACGGAAGGGCAACTATGAAATTTTAATTTTGGTGCTATTAGTAATGAAATGCACATATAAACTGACCGGTTTTGTGATAAAAAAGGCAGCTATGAAATCTTGTAAATAGTATAAGATTTTCAAGAAACATGGTACAGTTTTGGATGTCAGCTATGAAATTGAAATATTCTAGTTTTTAGCGGTGAAGTGTACCTGAAACTTCACTTTTCGTCGTAAGAAAGGGTAGCTATGAAATATCAAAAAGGGCAGCTATGAAATCCCACAAAACCGACCACCTTGTCCATACGCGGCCCATTAATTTTTCATCGCATCAAATTAGCATCGGAGCACGATTGGCTCATTAATCATGGAAATTGGCTTCGGCTCCGTGGCAAAAATGAGAATTGCAGAAGGATGAAACCGCGTTGCATGTGGCCTGCGAACGCGGTCACACTGACTGTGTCCAGACGTTGCTCGACACAGACGCTCCTATCGATTCGATTGATGCGGTAAGTAGGCGTGGCCTGAAAATCGATAATATTGATCTTTCAGTTGGGTAGAACAGCTCTTCATGTGGCCTTGGAGCATGCAAATGTGGATATCTCGATCATGCTAATCACCAAAGGATGCAATATACAAGCAGTCGATCAGGTACTCTCTAATTTTTGAAAACCTGAATAAATGACTGAAATTCCTTCTTTCATATTTATAATTTTAAACGGAAAAAAGCAAAAAAAAAACTGACGGAGGGATCCGAACTCTCGTCTTTCTTCTAAAAACCGCCTTTCCAAGACTATCAGTTCTTCACTGTAGATAATGTCGTTATAGAAGTTTGAATGAAAATGAGAGAAAACTATCAACATTGTTTTCTTTCATATAAAATATGAAAAAAGTTTGAAAAAGTTTCTTTGAAAAATGGTTTTCAAAAAAGCAAAAGTAAATACAGTGAGTGGGGTCCGAACTTTGGTCTCTCGCGTCAAAAAGAAGTCACTTAACCAATACACCATGGTCCAAATTTATGACTGACATTGCAGAACGGAAACACTCCGCTACACATCGCATCAAAGTACAACCTTCTGAGCGTCGTCAACACGTTGTGCCACTGCGGGGTTCAAATCGACCCGGTGAACAAGGTAGGTGTACACGGTAGAACTAAAAAACACAGTACCCTTGCAGTCCGGAATGACACCACTGCACATCGCAGCGATGGAAGGGTTGTTGGATGTTGTTAGAGTACTGGCGCTTGCTAGGTCGGATATTTTGACTAGAACGAAGGTAATTTTTTGAAAAAAAAATAATTAAAATAAATTTTTCAGGACGGACTGACAGCAGAGCTCATCGCACTTGCTCAGGAGCACACAGGTGTAGCAGAACTTTTGTCGAAGATCAAAAGCGTGAGATTTTACCGTACTTTTCACCATTTTCGATACAATGTTCGGAAACAGAACTTCAAAACTCCATAGCTAGCTCAAACTCAAAGTGAAATACACTCTAGGAACGAAATACCGTTGATATGAAGTTTATAGGTTGTTAATGGCGATTTATGACGTTCATGTGCTCTTGATAGATATGAAGTTCATAGGCTGTAGATTAGGTCCATTTAGGTTCAGTTACGCCCGTTTTGACTTGAAAGTAGTACTCACTATCGTAAAGCAGGGGTCCGGATAAGGTAGGGAAAATGTTTCATGTGTCATACCCCCCGCGAAGGTAATAATGACAATTTTCGAAAAAGAATTTGACGAAACATTTTCGCTACGCTCAAAATGTTTGTGGTATCTATGACCTATGGCGTAAATGTAATTTTGATATCAACAGCCTATGAACTGCATATCAGCGGTAGTTCGTTTCTAGAGCAGTTTTTAGTTTCGATGAAATTATAATTTTTTAAAACATACCACTTTTTTCTCTGCCTGATGTAGAGTTTAGTCAGGTCTGAGTTTGATTTTTCTTCTCTGATGAAGTCAATTAGTGATCGGTTTTATTTTTGATTGGGATTTTCAAAAATAGAAGGAGAATCGATAAAACTGGTGATTTTTTAGTTTTTTTTTCAAAAAATCTCACATAAAAACATGTTTTCAGTCTGAAACCAGAGAAGAATTCATCACTCAGTTGTACCCGTTGGATCAGCCTCTTAGGAGGATAAAACTGAAGTTGTTCGGCCATACGAACAGCGGGAAAACAAAGTTGGTACAGACACTAAACTCCTCTCGCGGAATTTCTTCGTTCATCGAATCTGTATCGAGAAGGATTTCCGACCATTATAGCCCGAGTAGCAGCATGAAAGGTGAGAATGGAGAGAGAGAGAGAGAGAGAGAGAGAGAGAGAGAGAGAGAGAGAGAGAGAGAGAGAGAGAGAGAGAGAGAGAGGGAGAGAGAGAGAGAGAGAGAGAGAGAGAGAGAGAGAGAGAGAGAGAGGGAGAGAGGGAGAGAGAGAGAGAGAGAGAGAGAGAGAGAGAGAGAGAGAGAGAGAGAGAGAGAGAGAGAGAGAGAGAGAGAGAGAAAGAAAGAAAGAAGAGAGAGAGAGAGAGAAGAGAGAGAGAGAGAGAGAGAGAGAGAGAGAGAGAGAGAGGGAGAGAAGAAAGAGAGAACAATAATATTCGATTCTCCAAAACTCTGACATAAGTTTCAGACGACGGTGTGCATTCCATCAACGGATCGTTCACGTCGGAATCGAACAACAACGGCAGCGGGTGCGAGTCCCCATTGCCCGTTGGTGATTGCAAGCTGAGTCCACCACACGCCAACTACACCCGAGGGATCGACGTTCAGACCATCAACAGCCCGGGTTGCGGCGAGTTCTCAGTCTGGGAGTTCGGAGGATTTGAGTATATGCACAGCGTCTATGACCACTTTGTTGGCAACACGGACTGTATTCATTTGGTCCTGTTTCGAGCCTGTGACCCACCGGAGATACAGTACCGCCAGATACTGTATTGGATGAACTTCTTGAAGGGAAGAGTAACACCGACGGAACCCATTGGTGAGTACTAATGAACTTTTGTGTTACGAAAAAAGTATATGTTTTTTTTTTTTTTTTTTTTTCTTTTTTGAACGTCAAAAAATTCGGGCTGCAGAATATGGTAATCAACGGGTTCAGAATTCACATTTCATTACCGTGAAACCGTGAAAAACCGTGAAAAATCTGATCTGACCGAATACGATTCTCCAATATTTTTCCCATTACAGGTCATTGCGGGATTATTTCTCGACGATCCAAGGTGATCATAGTCGGCACTCACGCGACCCCCCAACTGTTCCCATCAAAAAACGCCGACGGAGAGTTTGTGAGCTCTGACGTTGAAGCAATGCTGAAGACTGTGAGACATCGTTTCGAGACCCATTTCGATATGGACCACAAGCTGATACTCTTGGACGCCACAAACCCGTCTTGTGTCGGGATGAGGACCTTGAAAGCTGAACTGGCAAAGAATAGGACCATTATTCTGAATGTGGGTTTTTCTGACTGGGAGTAGTCATAAAAATCTCCTCAATCTAGCTTTTCACAGTTATCTCAGCAGCTCACATATCTAGCAAAAGTCTGACCGTTTTCAAACGCGCGCCAGTCGCATTTTTGTAAAATGAGTACGGTAGGGTCGGGACTCTCACAACGAACAGTTAGATCTTTGTGGATTTAAATTATTATTCTTACTTTCAGTGCATTGAAATTAAAGGCGTATTACTTAATCGTTCTTGTGTTTCAAGGCGAAACTGCTACGGTACTAAGTAACCGATTTACGGAGGTCAGACTTTTTTACAGGTAAAGGAAGATATGTGCAGCTAGAATTTTTCAAGTAAAGGTTACTGTGATCGAGGGGGCGGGGCGCTGTCGGATTCCTACTGGCCAACAGGATGACTGACCTTTTTGGCAGATTTAGCGCGATTTATTCATGAAAACTGATGAAATACGGTATTCAGAAGCTCCTAAAGCCCCTAGGAATGCTGGAATCAGTGATATCACATCTGAATCATCTCCGGAAGCAGTACGCAAATTTCCCTGTGATGACGTGGCCGAATTTCGTCGCGATGTTGAGAACGAATATAAATCCATTGACCGGCGACACTCACTGTAGGCAGATCATCCAACAGCTACAACTCATTGGAGAAGTTCGTTTTTGCTTTTTCCGCAGTGGGATTGATCCTGAAGGGGTTATGAAATATTTTTCTGATTTGAAGCAGTCTTGTGAGTGGAACTGTCAAAAAGATGCAACATCGTGCCTGCACATCTAACTTTCTATCATTAGAGCGCAATCCCTCCAATTCAGGTGGTCTACCTGCGGAATGAACAAGCCGAATTAGACTATGTCGTCCTTAACGCGGAATGGCTTGGAACCCATGTCATCGGACTGCTTCTGAGCGCTGAGTTCCTGGTTAAAACGAGGTGAGAATTTTACGAACTGTCAACTGGATCATCGTTTAGAATGAGTTTCGATTGAGTTTCCAGTATTTTTGATAGTATTGTTAAGGCTATCCAGCCTTCGAAATTGGTGAAAACCTTTTTCGGTAAACTCTGAAGGATCACTATCCATTGAGAGTATTTTAATTTATCTTCTCTTTCACTCTTAGTTTTTAGTGAACATGACGTTTTTTATCCAGGAAGAATTCTATTCCAGGCGTGGTCATAACTTGAGAGCCCACGAATCGATTTGGTTGAAATTCTCAAAAAAGTTGTTTCAATATGTGATGGAAAATTTTGGCCCCAGAAAGCTTCCTCTCAAAATTAGATAAAAACTAGCAAAAAACTAAAAATCACGTCATTTTAAAAAACTGTGTAGTTTGGGGCTGACTAGTCTGAAAGTTCTCAACCTTTTTCAGAAGTAATGGAGTCTACTCTGTGGAGAACCTTTCTCCGATCTTCCCCGAGATTCCGGAACCGTCGGATCTGATGCACATTCTGGACACTCTGCAGCTCTGTGCACCTCTGGACTCAACTAACCAGGAATCTTTTGAATTTCCACTCTTCATTAGAACTTCGCCGCCGTTGGATGTGTGGAATAAAAATAAACCTAGCTACGTTTATGGAGGTGAGTGTGATGGAAAGAGAGAAAGAGAGAGAGAGAGAGAGAGAGAGAGAGAGAGAGAGAGAGAAAGAGAGAGAGAGAGGGAGAGAGAGAGAGGGAGAGAGAGGGAGAGAGAGAGAGAGGATTCTTCAGGAGTTCGAATCGTCCCAATGAGAGGTATGGAGAGATCTTTGCTAAGCACCTTCACCAGAATCCAAGTAGCGCTGAGAAGAAGTATGAACGAATTCCAGGTAAAATGGAGAAAGTTACAGTAATCAATTTCCTCTCAGGACCCAATGGACGCAGAGTTGACTCAATGGTCAGACTGCTCGAAAATGTGCTCCGGACTGAAAGAAGCGTTGATTGGACTGAACGGCGACGCTGTTGAAATCAAAGTCAGAGGACCTGCAGACCGCGCGACTTCTTGTTTCTACTTCATGGAGGATGTCATCAACCTAGTCGAGCAGACCGCATGTGAAGTTGCTCCTGGTATCGCCCTCGAGCGACATTTCCTGTCTCCGAAACATTTGAAAGTGAGTTCGAATCGAGTGCAAACGGAAATGATTATTGTGGAATCGAACTCGCGGCCATTCGAGTGCAAGACAAACGCACTACCACTGCGCTATGCACGCAAAATGCGCGCGTTTCAGAAAAAGGACATAGTCACAACTGTATTATCGTTCAGGAACACCGCGAAAACCCAGCATCATTCCTTCCCGAATCAATGATGGAGATGCAGCAAAAGGAGTCCCTTTCAGTTCAAGGAACTCAGGAAGAAGAAGAATTGTTTACAGGTGAATTAGAGGTACCGTAGTAATCCCATCGAGACCCTTACAGACATCGTTTGCTTCGGATCCCGTGACGTCGCGCGGCTTTTGACCCTCGGAATCGACGTCGGGGTTTCTGAACTACAGATGACGTCTAGATGTGAATTGGCGTGTCTCCTGGATCCACCAGACGCCATGGGAAGAGATTGGTCCATTCTGGCGGTGAAGCTCGAGCTCACCGATCAAGTGCCTGATGTGAGCTTTTCGCTTTTCGGTCGTTTTAGCGTCATTTTTAAAATTGTAAAGTGAATTAGTGCTAATGGAATTTCGTGATTCGGCAAAAATATAAGTTTTTTTTCTTTAAATTTTTAAGGTGTTTTATAACCTATGAGTTTGGTCTAGAAGGTAGAGTAAGATGTACCTAATTTTTAATTCAACGACTAAAACCGAGATAATCAAAATTTTTAAAATTCGAAAAAAATAGAAAAAAATTCTTGCCCAACTTTTCAAAAACGAATTCAGGTCGATTCAACGGGCCAGTCACTCAGTCGTACAGACCAACTGCTGAACGAATGGGCTATCCAGAATCCAGAAGATGCGACAGTCGGCCGACTATGTAAAACATTAGTCGAGCTGGGCCGAAAAGACGCTAGAGATGCACTTTACCGCACTGTTCCTCTCTATCTTTTCGCTCCAATCGACGATCTGGGCCTGATGGACGGCACAGACTCCGGAGTTGTTACTCACTCTTCCAACGAACGACATCATTTTGTATAATCCTTGTTTCCACTTCCTTGAGCAAAAGCAAAACTAGATTGCGTCGTGCAGGCATTGAAATTTTGACTCCAGCGCGCGAGGCAAAAGCTCTACCAACTGCGCCACGCAATCGTCGGCGCGTGCGCTCAGGAAAAGTGGAGTGATGATTGCGAACATTCGATTTTTATCTGTGATGAATTAGTTTAATTAGTTTACCCATTTTTTTCTTTTTTCAATCCTGTGTGAATCTAGTTTATCGAAACTAATCATGCATTTCGTGATACGCCGCAACATTCAGAATTACGGGAAAAGAATAACAGAAGAGACCACGTTTCGCCCCCCAAAAACACCTCCCCTCAACAATTTGCTCAGATTTTTATACGTTTTCTATGAATAAATTGCTTTCACTGTATGTTAATGGGAGATTTATAAAGCATGCAAAGCGGAGCACTGTTGATGCCACAAAAACGCCGAAACGTGTGTTTGCCCAGAAATATCGGTGTCTATCCTACAAACAATCACGTACTTCAGTTAGAAAGTTCGGTGTCTGGATAGAGTAACAACCTCCAAAACTTTTGGCGGACCGGCGTTGGACCGTAAATGGACGACAGATGGACCGGGCGACACATGGACTGCGGATGGGCGACACATGGACCGGGCGACACATGGACTGTAGATGGGCAACAGATGGACTGGCCGATGGATGAACAAAACGGCGAAACCCGCGATATGTCCGCGAGTGGCTGCAATGATCTATCTAGCGCTCGACGACTTTTTAGATCGTTTCTTCTCTGCACTTCGGAGTAGGAACGATTGTAAGCCGAACTATGGCATGTAATGTGTGTTCGCACATGTCAGTTCCAACATTGGACTATTTTTGAACTGATGAACATTGGGCTATATTTGTCCACTTAGGTTCAGTTCTGGCTTGAAAGTGGTACCCACTATCATATATCAGGGGTCCGGATATAGAAGGAAAATATTTCATGTGTCATACCCCCGCAAAAGTTATGTGTGTCCACATAATGTATCAAACTGATATTGAACAGGGAATGAATTGGACAGTGCGACTATGAGTGGGCGACACAAGGACCGGGCAACACATGGACCGGACCGGCATCGGACCGTAAATGGGCGACAGATGGACTGCGGATGGGCGAGAGATGGACCGGGCGACACATGTCCGGGACGACTGTCGCCCATCTACGGTCCAATGCCGGTCCACGAAAAGTTTTGGAGAACGATGTCTAAACTGACTCCAGCAGGTAGAGCAAATCTTACCCGGATAAACACGGTCTATCCAGAACACTGCACGTACAGGACCCCCCACGTTGAAAAGCCCAAGTTCTTCTATGAACTTCTAAAACAATGTGAACTCAAAATGCTGTTAAAGAAATCTACTTAATCAAGAAACTGGACTCAAGAGGTCCCTAGGACTATTTTCTACTCGGAATGTCTTCGAAATGATTGAAATCAACAGAAAGTTGAAGACAAACATCTCATACATTTTTTTTACTGTAAACTTCATAACTCACCTACCACGATGAAAACACATCTATCATCGCGAAAACTTATACGTCTTCAGATACTTCAGAGATCCAATGTTCTCGTTGTCATGTGACGGCGTGGATCAGAAACTTTCAGGTTGAACTTTGCCAACGTAGACCACGGAGTCTCTCTCGCCAGAGTACCAGTACGTCTTTCCTGATCAGACATGCAACGGATGTGAAAAAAATCGTCTCTCGCTTTGACGATGTCGTCGCTCCATCTCAGAGGAGGTCTACCTGCTTTCCTTTTCTGACCCAAGGGTTCCACTCGGTGACTTTTCTTGACCATCGGGTAGGCGGTTGTCGAGCAACGTGACCTGCCCACGCTAGCTTCTGTTCCGTGATTCGTTTCAGAATAACAAAATCATCAGAGTCGACGTCTGCATCTTCACTTATCTTGTTCATCGTGCGTTGCAGTCTTCCAATCTCTGACTGAAGCAGTTGCCAGGTTTCTGTTACGTATGGCAAATCCGAGATGATGCATTCGTTCAGCAGTTCTCTCCGTTTGATCTTGTTACCATTAAGCTTGATTGCTTCCTTGATATTGCTGTACGCGGCCCATCCTGCCCGAATCCGTCTTGATGTCTCGGAGAACAGTTGAATCCAATTTACCTTCCACGATGAAAACATATTTATCATCACGAAAAGAGTGAGTAAATTTATTAACAACATCGTTTCGCAAGAGATCTATCAAAAATATTTTTTTGGACTACAAGCTGGTTCAGGACTACAAGCTGGTTCAGGACTACAAGCTGGTTCAGGACTACAAGCTGGTTCACCTTCACGTGGTGTGGTCCGTCAACGATGCAAACGTCGACATGAACAATCGACAACGAACCAAGAAACCAGCAACCCGACTACCACTCGCCGTCGCCGTGTTCAAGCGAAACGGAGTGAAAAGCCCGGAGGCCCTGCAAGCCGCACCGGGTTGTCAACCCTTCAAACCGCAAAAAGAAACTTACAAAGAGGAAAAACCGGATCTATAAACCCTGCTGCCACCACTACTCCACCAGTCACGGCTCGCGCTGATGGGATAGGGCAGCAGGTTCTGACAACGAGCCACGGACCGGCCAACCAACTGACACCAGCCAAGCAACCCAGAGGAACAAGGAAAATTTTCGCAAAGACAAGAATTGGCTCAATCAACGTGAGGACAATGGGCAGCGATCAACACTTACTAGCCCTCGATAAGATGTGCACGGAAGCGCGATGTCTAGTCTCTGCCCTCCAGGAGACGAAGATCACGGCGAATCAAAGCGTACAACTAACCTCTGGCAACGTACTTATACTGAACACCCGAAGCACTCGTCAACCTGGTCTAGGATTTTGGATAAGGCAGGACCTCGCCCAAAACATCTTAGAAATAAAAGAAATATCAACAAGAATCATGGCACTCATCGTAAAAATCAACAATAGGAAGGTCACGCTCATCAACGTGTACGCACCAACTACGGCCGCAGCACCTTCCACAATCGACGAGTTCTACCGAGATTTGAAGAAACTGATGCACGACAAGATGACTAGGAACACCCGCAACAACACCACAATTTTGATGGGCGACTGGAACTCAAGCATTGGAGAAACAGACGCAGGAGACTTCTATCCAACGATGGGAAGATACGGCACTGGGAAGCGGAATCTCAATGGAGATGCCCTCGTCGATTTCGCCGAGAGCCAAAGTCTCAGCATCATCAACACTTTCTTCAAAAAGAAAAAGTCGAGGAAATGGACGTACCGAGGGACTCAGAATGGCGCAGAAACAGAGATTGACTTCTTTCTGTGTCGAAGGAGGGACATCATTAAGGACATCGACACCTTCAACTCGACCTTCAATCTCAGCGACCACAGACTTCTGATCGCATCACTGTACATAGACAACAAATACGAAAAGACTCGTCAGTACTCTAAAAATGCAGCGTACGCGGTGAAGAACGAGAAGAAGACGATATGCACCGACAAGTACCAAACTGAAATAATTAGAAGACTCAATGAAGGAAGCTACGCGATTCCACGTCCTCTCAGCGTCCAGGACCACTACAACACCATCCTGAACGTATGCAGCACCGCCGCCGATATCGCTGGTCAGGAAATCCCCAAACGAAGATCACTCAGCTCCACGACAGTTGACCTTCTCAAAATACGCGCCCAAGTCTCGGCCAACCCACAATCTACTCTGGCTGAACGACAGGAAGCTAACAAGAAGGCAAGAGATGCGTATGAACAAGACATTGCGAGATGGGAAGAAGAAGCCTTGGAACATGCCCTAGAGCACAGGAAGTCAATCAAACAGGTCAAAAGGAAGTTCCAGCTCAGAGAGCTCCCCCTTCACAAACTCAAAAGAAATGATGGTTCGTGGACAAACGACAGAAACGCCATACGAGAAGAAGTCAGAAACCACTACGAATCGACATACAGCAAGCAGCAAAACTTCCCTCCAGCGACCAAGCATGAGTCACTTCTGGAAAACGAAGAAATTCCACCACGAATCCTGGAATCAGAAGTAGAGCATGTGATCAAATCGCTAAAAAGGAAAACTGTTGGAGGTACAGACAACATGTCCGTGGAGATGTTAAAGAAGGCACCCCAACAGCTCATTAGGGAGCTCACCGATCTCTTCAACCACGTGCTCAGAACCGGAACCGCACCATCACAATGGAGTGAGACTAGAATCTGTTTGCTGCCGAAAAAATCCAAACCTGAAACTATGAACGACTACCGACCGATCTCGATCATCTCTATTCCGGCGAAAATTTTCACCTCCATTCTGACCAGGAGAGTAAAAACAAACGCCGAGGAATACATCGAGGAGAGTCAAGCTGGATTTCGAGCTGCAAGATGCTGCATGGACAACATTCACACCTCCTCACAATTGATTGAGAAGTGTCATGAGTATGCCATCCCGCTAGCAATCGCTGCAGTGGACTTCAAAGCAGCTTTTGATTACATCGACTGGTCTGCCGTAGAAGAAGGACTCCTCGCAGCTGGTGTTAACGCCTACTACATCAAGGCACTGGCTATCACCAACGCAGAAGCCACCGCGAGGATCCCTGTGCATGGGAAGAACATCGACGTTCAAGTAAAGAGAGGTGTACGACAAGGGGACTGCTCCTCACCGACACTCTTCTCCCTGGCTCTTCAGCATGCACTGGACAGAATAAATTGGGAAGACAGAGGGATCAAAATCAACGGAGAAAGACTAGCTCACCTGGAATTCGCCGATGATCTTCTTATATTCGCAAACTCGTGTAAAGAGCTGGAAGAGCAACTTAACGACATCAGCCGCGAAGCCAAGAAGTCGGGTCTAATCTTCAACTACAACAAAACTGTGGCATTAGTGAACGACCACGCCCATATTGAACCAATCGTTTGCGACGGTTACGACATTGCTGTAGTCAAAGAAACTCGTTACCTTGGAAAGATCCTGAAGCACAAGATCCCACTCAAGAAGGCCACAACGAAGAAAGACGAGGTCCAACTGTACCCTGAGACATCAAGACGGATTCGAGCAGGATGGGCCGCCTACAGCAATATCAAGGAAGCAATCAAGCTCACTGGTAACAAGGTCAAAAAGAAAGAGCTGCTGAACCAATGCGTCATCCCAGCTTTGCTCTACGCAACAGAAACCTGGCAATTGCTTCTGTCTGAGATAGGAAGACTGCAACGCACGATGAACAAAATATGTGAAGACGCAGACGTCGACGCTGATGATTTTGTTATTCTAAAACGAATCACGGAACGGAAGCTAGCGTGGGCAGGGCATGTCGCTCGACAACCGCCTACCCGATGGTCAAGAAAAGTCACCGAGTGGACACCTCTGGGACAGAAAAGGAAAGCAGGTAGACCTCCTCTGAGATGGAGCGACGACATCATCAAAGCGAGAGACGATTTTCTTCACATCCGTTCTATGTCTGGTCAGAGAAGACGTGCTGGCATACTGGTGAGAAAGACTCCGTGGTCAACGTTGGCAAAGGACCGTTCAACCTGGAAGTTTCTGATCCACGCCGTCACATGACAACGCGAACAATGGATCTCTGAAGTATCTGAAGTAAGTAGATATTGCTGTACGCGGCCCATCCTGCCCGAATCCGTCTTGATGTCTCGGAGAACAGTTGAATCCAATTTACCTTCCACGATGAAAACATATTTATCATCACGAAAAGAGTGAGTAAATTTATTAACAACATCGTTTCGCAAGAGATCTATCAAAAATAAATGTATAAAATCACTTTCTTCCCCAAAGGCCATTGGCTCGTTGCCATTGAGCCGATCTGTAAGTCGATAATCGATTGATTTTATCGATTATTTCCCAACCTTTTCTCCAATTCCTCCATAAGCGCGTCGGATCGCTTTCCCCATAGAGAATTTAGCTTGTTCCAGTTCTGGACCGGCCGTTTCTGTTGACTGTTGAAGAATGTCTGAAGAATGGTGGTTACCGTAACCGGTTACTGTAAGAGTTACCTCATCATCGCTGTAGGATCTTTTTCCCCATAAACCGTGAGCTTTGTTCCACCCCATGATCCGGTCGTCTTCTTCGAAGCAACTTACTTGAGAAGTAAGAAGTAACCCTGGAAATTTTTTTCTCTCTCTTTTTTCTCTCTCTCTCTCTCTTCTTCTTCTTCTTCTCTCTCTCTCTTTTCTCTCTCTCTCTCTCTCTCTCTCTCTCTTTTTTTTTTTCTCTCTCTCTCTCCCTCCCTCAACTTACCAATGGAGATGTAGACAACAAGCATGTTGTTCGACCCTGGAATAAGAAATATTTTTTGGAAAAGTGAGAGAAAAAAAGAGAAATAGAGAGAAAGAGAGAGAGAGAGAGAGAGAGAGAGAGAGAGAGAGAGAGAGAGAGAGAGAGAGAGAGAGAGAGAAATAGAGAGATCAAGCCGTATTCATCCAAAAACGCCAGCGTAATAAGAAAACATTAGGAGGCCGGACGCGACCGACGTGCCTCCCTTGGGTGCAAGCCACCACGTCATAAAGGCGTCAAGAATCTTTGAAAAGTGTTTCTGGAAAGAATATATGAATCAAGTGAAGAAGAAGAAGCGAACAGACAAGAGGAGAGAAAGAAGAGTACAATGTTTCTTAAAGAAAACACATGCAATAATTTTTAACGAGCACCTATACTTCTGGAACTTACAAATTGGTTTAAATTTTCAGAAGGTCTAGGGTTCTCTCTCTCTCTCTCTCCCTCTGTTTTTCTCTCTCTCGTTTCATTCTACAATAACTGACTTTTCCACTTGGGAGGTCCATAAACCTTGACATTACCGACCTACCGCGGGTTTCGCCGTTTTCACGATTGTTAAGATTATCATCAGGGAACTCAAATTTTTCTCTACAAGCTGAAGATGAGATGAGTTTGGCGAAACCCGCGGATGGTCGGCGACAAACGGAAAGGAGCAGAATTAAGACCACTTCAAGTAAAACTGACAAGAACAGAGGGAACCGCTGAATCGGTAGTCATAGAAATGGAAAAGACGATCTACTAGGACTGAACAAAAACCCGGTCCACGACACCTTAAGAAGTGAGAACTTGATCAAGTTAACTAGGACAAAGAGAGGATCTCGTACAAAAAGAACCCAAATTTGTTTTTGGCTTCCGTTAGAAGTTGGGACAGAGAGGGAGAGAGAGAGACACTCTTCTTATAATCCCTTCTGAAATAGTAGAAGCTGTATATCTGTGTGACGAAGTTTGTAATGGAGCCGTCCAATAATGAACACCTCACTTTTATGATCCTCTTCTCATTAGAAAACTCTCTGTGTCGAGAAGAATTTCAGAGTGCTGCGATGAGATTTCTTAATGGGTGGAGAGATGGATAGAGAGAGGGAGAGAGAGAGGGAGAGGAAGAGAGAAAGAGAGAAAGAGAGAGAGAGGGAGAGAAAAAGAGAGAGAAAACTGAGTGAAACGTAACTTTTCAAGTTCTGAAAAACTCAATTCCAGTTTCGAGATGAATAGGTATAATGAATCTTTTCAATGATGCATTGAAAAAAATGAAGTGGAAAACATTATGCAAGTCAGAAGGGAACTAGAGAGTGTGAGAGAGAGAGAGAGAGAGAGAGAGAGAGAGAGAGAGAGAGAGAGAGAGAGAGAGAGAGAGAGGGGGAGAGAGAGAGAGATGAAAACTGTTTTCGACTAGCAGACTCATTTCTGAGTGATAGAATCCCCAGGAGAAATCAGAATTATATTTTGCTGGAATGGAGTGAAGTTATCAGAGAAGTCATTCTGATAAATTGGAAATTGTAACAGTTAAACATCAAAACTGATGAGGAAAACACAATATTTCGAAGCTGATAGGCGACAAAGCAAAAAGATATGAACCTCGCTAGAGAAGTGACGTTGGTGCGACTTCAAGAAGAAGAAGCAAAACTGAGATTTCAGACAGACAGAACGGCGTCGTTACCATGCATTGGCTATTGTGTTCAACTAACACCAAAATAGACTTGTTTTTCTAGGAAGTACTGTTGAAAAGGACTTGAAAGGTGAAAAAAGGATGGATTTGATTTGAAAATTGATTTCCATGTTTCGTTTTTGCTTTTTCTATTGTTTTTGTGCAACCTTTTAATTTATAGTCAGTAGAGATAGGAAGAGAGAGAGAGAGAGAGAGAGAGAGAGAGAGAGAGAGAGAGAGAGAGAGAGAGAGAGAGAGAGAGAGAGAGAGAAAGAGAGAGAGAGAGAGAGAGATCGAGAGAGAGAGAGAGAGAGAGAGAGAGAGAGAGAGAGAGAGAGAAGGTTACGAAAATCTCTCAAACTACCCAGAGTACAAAGCGTAGGCGGGTAATTGTAAGTAAACACAAGGCTAATTTTTAATTCATAGAGCCTAGTTTTA
This sequence comes from Caenorhabditis parvicauda, assembly GCA_963978915.1. Classification (NCBI taxonomy): domain Eukaryota; kingdom Metazoa; phylum Nematoda; class Chromadorea; order Rhabditida; family Rhabditidae; genus Caenorhabditis; species Caenorhabditis parvicauda. The sequence goes on from OZ022254.1 coordinate 10,558,659, forward strand.
TATGCAAATTTCTCAAGAAAAATTTTTCAGCGATGTCCGCTCCAAATTATGAAAAAGACTGGACGATCAACGTGTTTTCAGAATGACTTGCAAAATTCTTCTCAAGGAGCGTATAATTATAATGAGTAATCTTGCAAAAATGACTGTCAGATAACAATTCTCGAAAACTTAGAAGTTTGGAAAATGTTTTTTAAAAATTTTCCTAGAAATCGCGTCATCTGAAAACCTGTATAGTCGGAAGTTGAATTTTTTCCGAATGTCAGAGTTCACATATCTATCAAAAAGTCTGACCGATTTCAAACGCGCGCCAGTCGCATTTTTGTAAAATGAGTACGGTAGGCCTACCCTAGGGTCGGGACTCTCACAACAAACAGTTAGATCTTTGTGGATTTAAATTATTGTTCTTACTTTCTGTCCATTGAAATTAAAGGCTCATTACTTAAATCGTTCTTGTATTTCAAGGCGAAACTGCTACGGTACTAAGTAACCGATTTACGGAGGTCAGACTTTTTTACAGGTAGAGGAAGCTATGTGGAGTTCTACAGAACTCTGCCGAAACGGATTTAATTCCAGAAAGCGTCGATTCTCCAACGACGACGTGACTACGACTCATGAGTAGCTGTTACTACTTCATAATTAACAACAATCCATGAGTAATTTATAATCAATACAGCTAGAGTGGTCGAACACGCGTGGACTGGTGGGAGGGGGAGTGGAATCAGCAGAATTACAAATGCAGCAGATTGTTATTCAGAGGTTGACGATCTGGTCCTTGGATACTTGTTTGGGCGGCTTGATGCCCAACTTTTCAACCTTTCTCGCCAGTGATTGCAGGGTTACGGTAACGGAGAAGAGGTCGCGGCCGTCGAACAGATCGACCGATTGGAATGTCTGGAATTATCTCTTTTTCTCTCTCTCTCTCCCTCTCTCTCTCTCTCTCTCTCTCTCTCTGTCTCTCTCTGTCTCTCTCTCTGTCTCTCTCTGTCTCTCTCTGTCTCTCTGTCTGTCTGTCTGTCTCTCTGTCTCTCTCTCTCTCTCTCTCTCTCTCTCTCTCTCTCTTTCTCTCTTCTCTCTCTCTCTCTCTCTCTCTCTCTCTCTCTCTCTCTCTCTCTCTCTCACTCACTCACTCACCTCCTCATCAATAACTCCAAACTTGCGTGCCGCTCCAGTGAACTGATTGATGTTCTCGAGACAGTTGAAGTTTGACATTGGCTTCATGATCTTCTTCACGGATCCGGCTTGAATGGCGTTGACGAACCTGGGATATCAAGTCACTCACAATCACCGCACAGCAACGCGCGGAAGGTTTCAGCGAAGACCATTTTTTCTTCCCCCTTTCTCTCACAACCATTGGGAATCAAGAAGATCCCACCCAAAAGTTGCCTCACAAAAAGTGGGCGGGGCGAAGTGGGCGGGGCATATGTATATTATCATCAGAGCACGATTACCGTGTCCTCTGCGTCACGGACCCCGTCCACTGCACACTTTTCATTGTTTATTTTCACTCACTCGAGTGTCACTTTTTGCAACAACTCTGTTGGTCTCAAGTGCCAATGAGTTCAAGATCCATCGAAACAAAAAAAACAAGCCACGTCAAGTGGAGTGTCGTACTCACTTGCACAGCTTCTGTCCGTCCTTGAGTTGCTCTCTGAAGTTGTCGCGCGAGCCAGTTGTGTCGAAGTCTTCGCCGATGAGCTCCTGGAATGGAAATGAGATAGGCGGTACGGAAAATATTTTTTCAATTTTATATTAATTTTTCTCATCATAAAATCAATCAAACAGGCCTTCCGAAAAATCCTCGATTAAAAATTTAAATTTTTACGGAAAAAAAAACAGATTTTCAATCTATGTCGTTCGAAGAGATTGTTTTTCTTTCACAAAAAGCAAAAATGAACCGTCCCGCTGCGGGATCTATCCAACGAGCCTCATTTCATTCCGAAAATTATATTTTTTCGTGTTTCGAGAAAGAAGGATTTTCAACTTTTCCCGTTCTTTAGAATTCTTCTAATTTCTGCATTCCACAAAAAACAAAAATGAACCGTCCCGCTCGGGGACCGATCCAACAAGCCTACCTTGATCCATTCCAAGAGATACCCAGCCTCTGTGTCGTTGAACTTCGAAGCTTGCTTGTCTAGGATAGCTCCTAAATTTGAAAAGTTAGAAAACTTCTTGAAAACCTCGGACTCGTCACTCCAACAGGCTGTGTTCGCAGTCCTTCATGGGTTGATTGTGAAGTATTCTCAGGAAGCAACATCTCGATGGGGAGGAAATAATCAGAAATGTTGGTGAAAAGTGCGCCATTTAAACATTAGCAAGCGATGATTCATGTTTCAAAAGTTTCCGAGCAATTCTTTTTATAGCATGGAATCACTACATGGAATTGAAAAATTCATAAAAGAAATGGTGAAGTGGATAATGTTCTCGTTCGGAGTTCAATAATATTCTCACTTTTCACAGTCGTTAAAAAACCTGAAACGATTCTCTGATACTCATTTTTCACATTTCGAGTAGATAAACTCCAAAAATGCTCTCTCTCTCTCTCTCTCTCTCTCTCTCTCTCTCTCTCTCCCTCTCTTTCTTCTCTCTCTCTCTCTCTCTCTCTCTCTCTCTCTCTCTCTCTCTCTCTCTCTCTCTTTCTCTCTCTCCCTCTATCTTTCTCTCTCTCTCTCTCTCTCTCTCTCTCTCTCTCTCTCTCTCTCTCTCTCTCTTTTTTTTCTCTCTCTCACTTTCTCTCACTTTCACTTTTTCTCTTTCATTCTATTTTGTACAATAAAAGACAGAAAGAATATTTTAATGAAACACAGGAAGATACTCAGAGAGACTCAAATAATGCTGTCTAATGATAACTTCTAGAAAACTCAATAAAAATCCTGCCGTTTCAGATAGTCTGCTTGATGGAAAAGTAAGAGAAAGCAATCGATGAAGGTTGAATAAATACAGATTTCTCGATAGAGACTGTTCCTCCAGAACCGTGCCAAATAATCAATAAACAAAAACCCACCGGCCATTCCAGAAGGTCTTGGTCTGTGATAGCTCTGTGCCATGACGACGACGATGATAGGTGACTGTGAGGGGTTTGCTGAAAGATGCGTGTCTTAAATGCAGCACACACAGTGTATTTGTGTTCAGTCAGTCAGCTCGGAGGAGATATCCCCCCTCACTGTGTTTGAACTGCGTAGGAGAATCACAAAACACCCAAACACTATGACTAATACAATTTTCGAGGCTATATTTCAGTGTGAGGATGGATTGGATATGGTTTTTTCGGAAGATAGGATGAACACATATTTAGAAAAATCTGACCGATTTCAAACGCCCGCTAGTCGCGTTTTTGTAAAATAAGTACGGTAGGGTCGGGACTCTCACAACGTACAGTTAGATCTTTGTGGATTTAAATTATTATTCTTACTTTCAGTCCGTTGAAATTGAAGGCGCATTACTTAAATCGTTCTTTTATATCGAGGCGAGACTGCTACGGTACTACGAAACCGATTTACGGAGATCAGACTTTTTTTTTACAGGAAAAGGAAGACAATAGAGCGAAATTAACCAATTCTACGTTTTTTTTTCAGTGTCGCCGTTTCGCAGGCTATATCGAATAGAACCAGGAAGACGACAGTTAATCATGGAAGAAATCATCTGAAAATGAGGGGATTTCACTGCAGAATCAAACAGATTGAAGCTTTCGAAAAACCTAACTTTTTGATGATAAAATTCATAAGCTTTGTGAATTGCTAATCCAATAGGATTCCCCCTTTCATCCTTATCGTCACTGTTAGGTTCTTGCCATTGTTATTGTAGTAGTATCCAACACTTTTTATGTCGTGGTGTTGATGGCTCTCGACGCTGGACGGGGTCACTACCTTCGAGTGTTAGAACTTGCATTTCAAGGTAGGACTGACTAAACGTTATGCGAAAAGGCACTGTAACATCATACATAACTCAAGTGGTATAACTTCTTATCTCCCGAACAAAAACAGTCTCTATCAATTGGAAAAGTCTAGGTCAGAGTTTTTTTTCCATTTCGGCTACAGTACATGGCTTGTATGTTCTCTCCAACACAAAGTTGTCTAGTGAGACTACAATAGGTCCAAAGTATGAAACATTTCTCAGTTTACAGAGAACAAGTGGCACCGTTGAAGTTGAACACGGTTTACGAAAAAACAACAACTTTGTGGAAATTGGGGGGTTTGATAATGGAAGAAAAAAATAAAGAGAGAGAGAGAGAGAGAGAGAGAGAGAGAGAGAGAGAGAGAGAGAGAGAGAGAGAGAGAGAGAGAGAAAGAGAGAGAGGAAGAGAGAGAGGGGAGGGGGAAAGCAATTCGTACAGATAAAAAGCATCACGATATTTTCGTTTCCATTAGTTATGTTTACATTGGTCGATGTTGCTGGCCTGTCTAAATTGATTGGTGGGAAATTATGAAAAGGATGCCCAAAAAAGTTTAAGATTTCAGAAAGAAAACATGAGAATCTGCTTCCGGATGCTCCAAGAACACTCATGTGTTCACGATACAATTACCACTAACGAGAACCAGCTTTAACCATGGTTTGAAAAATGGACCATTTTTAACGATCATAATGTTTAAAACTGTTCGCGAGTAGCGAAGAATATTGTTGAGAAAATAAAAGATACGGTCGTCGCCGGGAGTGTGTCCTGGACGCATCAATGCGGCCTTCGCGCACTAAACGACGCGATTCATTTTTTAATTTTATTCTCCTAAATTTTGTGCCATTCTAATGTCTCAAACAATTATTTTTCACTCTATCAAATATATAAAATATAAGAATCTCATTATTATACACTCTGTTCCAATGAAACGTCCACACCCATATTTCTTAGAATTCCTCAACTCATATTTCAGCAAGTTTTTTATCATTATGACAACTGGTAGTAGATGTAATAACACGGTTATGTGCACAATTTGAGCTAAATTGGTCGTGTTACTAAAAAGTTATAGACAAAAACACCAAAAAAGTGTGTTTCAATGAAACGTCCACACTCTCAAAAATCGTCTGGTACATTGAAAATTCTTCAGTTTTTTTGGTTTTCAATTTTATCTAGCATTAATAACGTTATTTTATCACTATTTTATTGTAAAAGAGAAGTCTAACCACGAAGAAGTGGAAAAAAGGAAAAAAATGTCGTTTTTTCGAAAATTTCTCCAAAAAACCAGAAAAGTCGATCTTAACATTACTCTAGAAACGAAATACCGCTGATATGAAGTTCATAGGCTGTTAATAGCGATCTATGAAGTTCATAGGCTGTTAATGAAAATTCATGAAGTTCATGTGCTGTTGATAAATTTTATGAAGTTCATGTGCTGTTGATGAGACTGTAACATAATAAGCCTTGACGGTGCTTATATGTCATGAAGTCTCAACATGTCTGTGATAACCTTTATTGTCGACAAGGTTGGGGTCTGCAAGCCACCTCGCGGTGTCAGTGCAGAGACATGGAATGATGGTGATGCGGGGTCAGAAGGGGGCGTACCTCTATCGTGTACACACGTTAGGTCATTAATCAAGAGAGGGTCTAATACGAAGGGTGCTAGGATGTTACATCCCCGGCTTTCACAAGTTACGTGTCCCTACGTAACAACAAAATTGGTGTTCAATACAAATGACAATGATTATGTTATTTTCCTCTTCTTGGTGTCGCCAACTCTAGTAGACCAGAAGTATAGTTTCGGAAGTAGTAGAAATAGAATACGAGACGAGCTGCGTGTGTAGCTGGAGGGGGACAGGCGGCCTTGTAGCAGGCAATAATCAGCAAGGGGCAATCGGCTCTCTTCTTGCGACTTCACGGGCATTCTCGCTCTTCGTGAACAAAAGGGGGACATCAGCACGGGCTTCTTTGGCTCTTCGTGGACAGGAACATCAGCTCACTTCCAGGACGTGCTCGATTTTCTTTCTTCTTTACATCCGTAGTAATTTTCTGGATGAGTTACTTCTTCCTTCTGACCATGTGTTGCACTGCTGATTAGATGGTGTAGCGGGTTGGGGTCAGCAGGCGGTTACCGAGTTGTGCATTTAAGAAAATACACGTGGGTCACCGTCGTCAGATGGTGAACCCCTCGGTGGAACCTCCATGTAACATAATAAGCCTTGACGGTGCTTATATGTCATGAAGTCTCAACATGTCTGTGATAACCTTTATTGTCGACAAGGTTGGGGTCTGCAAGCCACCTCGCGGTGTCAGTGCAGAGACATGGAATGATGGTGATGCGGGGTCAGAAGGGGGCGTACCTCTATCGTGTACACACGTTAGGTCATTAATCAAGAGAGGGTCTAATACGAAGGGTGCTAGGATGTTACAAGACATTATGAAGTTCATGCGCTTTTGATAGAGCTTCTATGATGTTCATAGGCTGTTGATTGGAATTCATGAATTTCAAATGCAGATAATAGATTTTATGTGCTGTCAACAGACATATGGAACCAACCTGTCTCTAGAATATGCCTTTTTTTTCTTGAAAAATTGGCATTTTAGACTGCCCACTGCACTATGTAGGAGGTTAGGCTCGGGTTTTCTGGGGTTTAAACATAGCTGCAACGTGGTATATCAAGTTGACCCCCAAAATCAAGCTATTTTGGTCAATCCTAAGCCTAAATACACCAGTGCCAAGCGTGCTTCATTGTAGAAAATTTCAAATCAGAAGTCAGTGTAACCCAAAAATTCTTTATTTTTTTGCAAAACTGATTTTTTAATGAATTCTCGGGTTTATATGAGGAGAATCATATAGTATATCGTTAGTCGCGAATTCACAAATCCAAAAGCAGTGATACGAAATTCCCAAGTGTCAGGGAAATTTTTTAATGTTTCAGAACAATTTTTACGGATACATACATTTTCGTCATGTCACTAAGCGACCAACTGAACTAATAAATTCTGAATTTTTTTTTCAAACTTTCAGTAGGAATGAATCACTGATATCCGCATCATAACGCGAAAAAATCAGTAACACAAAAAAATAAAAAAAAACATCCTCCGTAAATCGTGTTTACGATCGTCACGTGGCGTGTCGTATTCGCCGTTTTTCTTTTCTTTTTTTCAATCATGTCACCTTTCTTTTAAGTTGTTCGGTCATTTATTCGATTTCTCTCAGTGTGTATAGATGAAAATAATTTTTTTGGATTGAATAGTTCCACTTGAAGTTAGTGAAATCCTTTAGATGTTCGTTGTTTCGAACAACAATTTTAGGCCAAATTTGTGAATTAATATTTGTTAGCTTACAGTTATCTTCAGATATACATTTAACTTTATAAATGTTTTGAGATAACATTACTATAATTAAGGGTTACATGGATAACTTATGTTACTGTCCCGACCCGTTTGGAGTACACTCGGAATCGTGCCCCATCTTCAGTTTCGCTGATTGCAGGTAATTATTATGTGAGTATGTACACCTTTCTAAGTTCAGCAGTACGTCGATATTTCTGCAGTTTGCAGTTTTTTCGATACTTTCTCGACGATACTGTTTAAATTTTGAAAGAAAAATCCAAAAATGTATGAAAATACAGATCAATTTGTATTTGTTTATTTTTTTAAAAAAACTTTCTCGACGTTTCTGTTAATATTTGATAGTTAATAATCTCAAAAAATGATGTAGTTGGTAATTTATGAAAATCCAGATCAATTTGTGTTTTTGGAATAGTTTATAGTAAGTATGAGATAAGTTCAAGATAGATGTCTCATTGAATACAGTAAGTGAAACGAAACTTTAAAAAATAATTTAAAAAAATTCTACGCATTCAAAATTTGTATTCAGACATCTGGTGACTCTGACGGAGAAGTCCGTGACGCATCCTATCAAGCGCTGGGATCCATTATGAGAATCGTAGGAGAGAAGGTTGCCACGACGATGTTCGAAGGAGTCGACAAGTCCAAGATGGAGAAGGTAGTTTTAGATGTAGAAATGATGTTTTTAGGTTGTAGGACTGTGTAAACCCGTTAACTATATGAATATTGTCATCGTGTTTTGCCGCTTTTGAAATTGCGACCTCTCACTGAGAATGTGATTTTTGAGAGTAATCGGATTTTGTTTCAGAGAAAAGCAAAGCTGAAAGAAGTTTTCAAAATTGAAAGTAACACCAGCATACAAAACTCAGTTATCATACAGGTTTTTGCCTTAAATTCCAAGAACTGGTCGATGAAGAATCTTTGAGGCCATTGCTTTTATTTTCAGTGTAGTCGACTCACCCCTCTTAAAATTTCTGACAACGGTTTCGTGAACGAAAAAGTTCTGAGAATTCTGTTTTCTTGTCATTTTCTTTAATTTTCAACATTTCAGATCAAAGAAATTTGCGATGCGGCAATCAAAGAAGTCGGACCAGCTGAAGCGAAAAAAGCGCCACCACCGAAAGCACCAGAAGCAAAGCCAGTCGTCCGACCAGGAGTCAAACTTATATTTCACCGTTGGTAACTGTTGTATAATAAATTTCGTTATTCAGTACTGTTCTGATGATAGATTCTTTATGAAGTTCATAAGATGTTGATAGATGATTTATGAAGTTCATAGGCCGTTGATATCAACAGCGCATTTGCGTCATAGGCCGCAGATATCAACAGCCTATGAACTTCATATCAGCGGTATTTCGTTTCTAGAGTAGGTTGGCCTGAACGTTACGATCATCAGCAGTTTACTCGTGTGGATTATTTTTCGATTGGAATCCAACAAAAAACAATGATAGATTTTCAAAAAAACTTGATTTCTGAGGAAAAAGATGGCAAACTCGGAAACATGAGTTCGCGTATGGTTACAGAAATCCACGAATCTCGATTTTTCTGGGGCTTTTTAGGGTTGAAACGATAGAATAACTTATCTACAATGCTAGAACAATCTCTAGAAACGAAATACCGCTGATATGAAGTTCATAGGCTGTTAATAGCGATCTATGAAGTTCATAGGCTGTTAATGAAAATTCATGAAGTTCATGTGCTGTTGATAAATTTTATGAAGTTCATGTGCTGTTGATGAGACATTATGAAGTTCATGCGCTTTTGATAGAGCTTCTATGATGTTCATAGGCTGTTGATTGGAATTCATGAATTTCAAATGCAGATAATAGATTTTATGTGCTGTCAACAGACATATGGAACCAACCTGTCTCTAGAATATGCCTTTTTTTTCTTGAAAAATTGGCATTTTAGACTGCCCACTGCACTATGTAGGAGGTTAGGCTCGGGTTTTCTGGGGTTTAAACATAGCTGCAACGTGGTATATCAAGTTGACCCCCAAAATCAAGCTATTTTGGTCAATCCTAAGCCTAAATACACCAGTGCCAAACGTGCTTCATTGTAGAAAATTTCAAATCAGAAGTCAGTGTAACCCAAAAATTCTTTATTTTTTTGCAAAACTGATTTTTTAATGAATTCTCGGGTTTATATGAGGAGAATCATATAGTATATCGTTAGTCGCGAATTCACAAATCCAAAAGCAGTGATACGAAATTCCCAAGTGTCAGGGAAATTTTTTTAATGTTTCAGAACAATTTTTACGGATACATACATTTTCGTCATGTCACTAAGCGACCAACTGAACTAATAAATTCTGAATTTTTTTTTCAAACTTTCAGTAGGAATGAATCACTGATATCCGCATCATAACGCGAAAAAATCAGTAACACAAAAAAATAAAAAAAAAACATCCTCCGTAAATCGTGTTTACGATCGTCACGTGGCGTGTCGTATTCGCCGTTTTTCTTTTCTTTTTTCAATCATGTCACCTTTCTTTTAAGTTGTTCCGGTCATTTATTCGATTTCTCTCAGTGTGTATAGATGAAAATAATTTTTTTGGATTGAATAGTTCCACTTGAAGTTAGTGAAATCCTTTAGATGTTCGTTGTTTCGAACAACAATTTTAGGCCAAATTTGTGAGTTAATATTTGTTAGCTTACAGTTATCTTCAGATATACATTTAACTTTATAAATGTTTTGAGATAACATTACTATAATTAAGGGTTACATGGATAACTTATGTTACTGTCCCGACCCGTTTGGAGTACACTCGGAATCGTGCCCCATCTTCAGTTTCGCTGATTGCAGGTAATTATTATGTGAGTATGTACACCTTTCTAAGTTCAGCAGTACGTCGATATTTCTGCAGTTTGCAGTTTTTTCGATACTTTCTCGACGATACTGTTTAAATTTTGAAAGAAAAATCCAAAAATGTATGAAAATACAGATCAATTTGTATTTGTTTATTTTTTTAAAAAAAACTTTCTCGACGTTTCTGTTAATATTTGATAGTTAATAATCTCAAAAAATGATGTAGTTGGTAATTTATGAAAATCCAGATCAATTTGTGTTTTTGGAATAGTTTATAGTAAGTATGAGATAAGTTCAAGATAGATGTCTCATTGAATACAGTAAGTGAAAAGAAACTTTAAAAAATAATTTAAAAAAAATTCTACGCATTCAAAATTTGTATTCAGACATCTGGTGACTCTGACGGAGAAGTCCGTGACGCATCCTATCAAGCGCTGGGATCCATTATGAGAATCGTAGGAGAGAAGGTTGCCACGACGATGTTCGAAGGAGTCGACAAGTCCAAGATGGAGAAGGTAGTTTTAGATGTAGAAATGATGTTTTTAGGTTGTAGGACTGTGTAAACCCGTTAACTATATGAATATTGTCATCGTGTTTTGCCGCTTTTGAAATTGCGACCTCTCACTGAGAATGTGATTTTTGAGAGTAATCGGATTTTGTTTCAGAGAAAAGCAAAGCTGTAAGAAGTTTTCAAAATTGAAAGTAACACCAGCATACAAAACTCAGTTATCATACAGGTTTTTGCCTTAAATTCCAAGAACTGGTCGATGAAGAATCTTTGAGGCCATTGCTTTTATTTTCAGTGTAGTCGACTCACCCCTCTTAAAATTTCTGACAACGGTTTCGTGAACGAAAAAGTTCTGAGAATTCTGTTTTCTTGTCATTTTCTTTAATTTTCAACATTTCAGATCAAAGAAATTTGCGATGCGGCAATCAAAGAAGTCGGACCAGCTGAAGCGAAAAAAGCGCCACCACCGAAAGCACCAGAAGCAAAGCCAGTCGTCCGACCAGGAGTCAAACTTATATTTCACCGTTGGTAACTGTTGTATAATAAATTTCGTTATTCAGTACTGTTCTGATGGTAGATTCTTTATGAAGTTCATAAGATGTTGATAGATGATTTATGAAGTTCATAGGCCGTTGATATCAACAGCGCATTTGCGTCATAGGCCGCAGATATCAACAGCCTATGAACTTCATATCAGCGGTATTTCGTTTCTAGAGATCATTAGAATCCGAGTCTTGCACACAAACCAAAATTTGCGACGGTTGAAAGAATGTATCATCACTATTTATTGTTAAAGTACTCGTATTCCTTTTGTATTCCTCGACCATTCGTTTTATTCACATCATTATTTTTTCTACTTGTTAATAAAATCATCAGTTCTGATGGATCTTTTTGATGAATCTCCAAGTTATATTTTTCTAGCGAGGTTGGTGTGCGAAGATGGCATACGGTCGGGTGTGCAGTCGCGCCGCTGAGCTGTGCATGCACAAGACGCAAAGACGCGGCCTACAGTATCCGGAAAATTCTTAATTCCTCGTTATCCTAATCCTCATTTACACTTTCATCCCGTACGGTCCCATGTTATGATTAACAGATCTCATTCATTGTTGTACGACTATGTTATCATGTTTATTATCACGGCCGTTTCAGGAAAACCCAGAATACGACTGGTTTTTCTTCGTTTGGGAAATCAATAAAAGTTGGATCGTCTTTGTATCCTTGATGTCTATTTGGGTCGCAATACCAATCCTATCTCTTGGAAAGTACCATTCTTTCTAGCGAGGTTCAGATATTTTCGAAGTTTTACAGGGTGGTTACTATTTACGCGGACAAGATAAAAATGGTATATAACCTGAAGTAGAAGTCAGAAAACCGTGCAAGTTAACAGAAAGTTTATTCGTGATCATAACAACAATTACCAGCTGGTCTTGTTTTGTACGACCAACTTTGTCACCGATGACAGAGCAAAGTTGTCTCGGTTAGGCGTCGACGGTCGCACGCAGATAGTCTGGGGACAAATCGTTCTATTTCTCGGCCAGAGTCTTTTCCAGGGCCTTGAATGTTGGGTGGGTTTTAGTCTTTATCTTTTTCTGAAGGCTCTTGAGATGAAATAGTCCAACGGATTCAGGTCCGGCGACGACGATGGAAATTGTTCCTCGGGGTGAATGCGGGCAAGTGGGTCTCGCAACCCTTGGCTGTTTATGCAGGCGAACCGTCTTTCTGGAACACCCAGTAACGTCCAATGAAATGAATTCGGGCCCACAGAAGATGTATCTACTTCAAAATGACCAGAATATGAACTTCTTTGTTGATTTTAACAGCATGATTGACGAAAAACGACGGTGACTTGCCAATGGCACACACTGTTTCAGAAACCATTTTACTAGCGGGGTGAGAAGCTTGATGGATGGCCCTATCGTTGTTAGAAGCTACCTTAGACGTCTGAGCAACAACTCAATAAATTTTGTAATCGAATTCAGTCTGCACCGTCAACAACTGCTCGTCAGAGAATACTGTCATCAAGTGTTCACAGGGCGCGTGCGCTGGAAGAGCTGTTGCGACCTTTCGAGTCGTTTCGTTGTTATATCATACAGGGGCATGGTTGTTTCTCTTACACTCTAACAAACGATCTTCAGCTTTGATTTGAGCATTGTTTCCATGAACTTATGCTCTTCATATCGATTGCCATCTTTCTAATAATCCGATGTGGATTTCTCCTGAACTTCACTTTCACAGTGTTGGTCATCTTTGGAATGATAACTATTCGTGTTGTTTCTTCTCCATGCTTCTACAGAAAGGCACCAAGCTGTTCAGAATCAAAAACTGACTCATAGACGGTTCTGCTCGGATTTACAAGCTGTTTGGTGATGCCAACTAGGCGGGCTACTGCCGCAGAACAGAAGGGCGGTGGGAACTTGGTGTCCCCATTCAGCTAAAAGACAACCGATTGTTCTCAAATTTGGTAATACATAAAAAAAGAAATAACGAATGGAAATTTGGATGAAAAGTGCACCAAAAGTGCGTCAACACAATATGAAGTAAAACTTTTGTGCACGTAAATAGTAATCATCCTGTAGATATGACGACTAGCTCCTCTGGACAACCTTGGTACAGAAGGTCGAAAAACTAATTTTTATTTTTCAGGTTGCTTTCTCGGTTAACAAAACCGTCACAGACCTGGTCTAGTGCACTGAGAGTATATTTTTTATAGAGAAGAAGAACATTGGACCGTAATAAGAGAGGCCCAGGACGACTGTTAACTGATAACAAAACTGACCTTCTGAAGTTATGGGTTATTTTTTTCAATCGGGTCACAGTACATGTCTTACATAAACACTTATATTTTCCACTCCCGAGGTGTTTACTACCAGTTTCATGCTAGGCCCACATATCTATCAAAAAGTCTGACCGATTTCAAACGCCCGCCAGTCGCATTTTTGTAAAATGAGTACGGTAGGGTAGGGACTCTCACAACGAACAGTTAGATCTTTGTGGATTTAAATTATTATTCTTACTTTCAGTCCATTCTGAAATTAAATGCTCATTACGTAAGACGTTCTTGTATTTCAAGGCGAAACCGCTACAGTACTAAGTACCCGATTTACGGAGGCCAGATTTTTTTATAGGTAGAGGAAGCTATGTGAAGTTTCCTCTCTCTCAATTTTCCCATGATTTTCGCAGTACCCCATACTGTAACCGAGCAGTGAGTATCTGAACCCTATCTCGCTTACTGTTTACCCATTACACACAGGGGGAGATCTTAGTTTTCATCCGGATTACGCTCGTTTCTGTGCCCTCTCTCGCCCCGTCACACTGCCTCGAATTCGAAAAACGATTGCGATAAATGCGATGTTTGCACGACAATCGAAAACCATCAATAAATTAGATCGAGAAGTCTCGGGTTGAGTGCAAAATGATGATTTTCCTAATATTAATGAAGGACGAATCCTTTTCCGTAGAAGCCAGTTTCTGAGGTTTCGAATTGTGTAGCGAGAAGAAAAAGCAAAAAAAGACCTGGTCGACACGGGATTCGAACCCGGGGTGCAAGTTCATTTAATCAACGAAGTGAGGAAATTCTGGTTCTAATTAAAAACTTAAAATCCAAAAAAATTTGAGTGAAATACATCTGATTTTACAAGTAAGAAGGCTAGTTTGACACACTCTGTTTCCAGAGCTCTTTCTCAGCTCATCGACGTCGGATCGGAATGGTCTAGACTTCATCTGAAAGGTGAAGTTGATGTGGAGTTGCGTGAAAAACTACATCTCATTTTGACCGCGCAGTGCTGCGCGGAAAGTTTTTAAACATTCCCCATCTTTTTCACAGGGTCATAAACTTTTATTTGTTGTGTCAAACCAACAGCTGTTAATCATTACTGGGGGCGATTTCACGGGTTGCTGGGGTCTCCGACGTCATGGATTTTGATATTTTAGGTCCAGAAGAGATCTTGTTTTCTTAGGTCACCATAAGCTAGAGAACCTAGGTCATCGTGGAGTGGAGTCTTTCGGACCCGCTATCTTCTCTGTCCAAGATGAGAAAAGGTTTTTTCCAGACATTTTCAAACCAAGAGATGAAATTTAGTTAAGTTCTGGAGCAAAGAAGTCTGGAGTCTTTTTTTCTTCTACAGGGTGGCCATAATTTACCGGGACAACTGTTTCAAGTAATGTGTTGGCGCATGTATGGCGAACACTTCTTCCAAATTTTCACTTGTTTTTTTCGAATCAACTTTCTGACCTAGAAAATCAAATTCGAGGAAATTGATGTTAACCTTCATTGAGCCGGACCACCGCGACCATTCAATCATCCTTGACGTTTCTTCTCAACAGAGCACGTTTCGTGTTTTTCGCAATTAAACGAAACTGATGAGTCAATAAGCGAGACACTGAGTGTGGGGAAGAGTGGGGGCGGCTTGCACTTGTTTGCTCCAAGCCACGCCCATTTTCTAAGACGAGCTCTGAGAGCCCGAGCATCACAATCAACCATGGCGTCTCCACAGCAGACTACTCAAGTTGCTCCAGGTGGGTTAAAAATAACGGTATTGAACAGGGTTACTGTAGATGTACCGTATACAAGTGTTATTGTAATCATACCGTGTGAAACACGGTTATATAATGCATATGTTACTGTAGTTATAGATTATTCAAGTTTACTGTAGATATGTATAAAAGTTCTACTCCAATCCTACCGTATACAAGTGTTACTGTAAATGTACCGTACCCAACCGTTACTGTATTTTTCCAGAAAACGGAGCCGGTCTCAAGATTGCAGCTGTTGAAGTCCCAAGCACAGCTTCACTTGAAAGAAGAACAAGAGATGGTATGGTCTAACTTTTTTAATTTTTTCCATCTTTCGATGGTCTAGTTTTCTCAACTTTCGATGGCCTAGCTTTTACAACTTTCGATGGTCTAGTTTTTTCAACTTTCGATGGTCTAGCTTTTTCAAAATTCCGTGTTAACTTTATGGTTAACCTTATATAAAACTCAAAGACTGAATGTTAGGTTTTTTTTACT
This sequence comes from Caenorhabditis parvicauda, assembly GCA_963978915.1. Lineage (NCBI taxonomy): Eukaryota > Metazoa > Nematoda > Chromadorea > Rhabditida > Rhabditidae > Caenorhabditis > Caenorhabditis parvicauda. Next base: position 10,574,222 of record OZ022254.1, read on the forward strand.
TTCTTACCAAGCGACAACCAGATTTTTCTGAAAATTTCGCAATGGTCTAGGTTTCCTATAAATCTCACATCCTGACCTAGAAAACCAAACTCGAGGATTTCAAATGTGTTTAGACCCCAGCAACCCGTAAAATCGCCCACATTAATGATCAGCAGCTGTTGGTTTGACACAACAAATAAAAATTGTGACCCTGTGGAAAAGATGGGGATGGGTTCAGCAGTTCTTCCGCGCTGCAGCGCGCGGAAAAATCTGATAGGGAAAACGAGAAATTTTCCAGGTAAATGGACCCTTCGTCAACTCCGCCAAACCGACGCCATCGTTCCACTTCAGTCTGGAACAAATCAGTTTGACAGTCAGAGAGTGAGTTGATTATTTAAGCGATTATTGATCGTTTCTACATATTCCCGAAAACTGTGAACGATGATAGTGATGAGAAGTTAATCTTTGAAGAAAGAAAATCCCTTTCTCTCTCTATCTATCTCTCTCCCTCTCACTCTCTCTGTCTCTATCTGTCTGTCTGTTTCACTCTCTCTCTCTGTCTATCTATCTCTCTCTCTCTCTCTCTCTCTCTCTCTCTCTCTCTCGCTCTCTTTTTCTGTATCTCTCTCTTTCTCTCTCTCCCTCTCACTCTCTCTCCCTCCCTCTCTCTCCCTCCCTCTCTCTCCCTCCCTCTCTTTCTCTCCCTCCCTCTCTTTCTCTCCCTCCCTCTCTCCCCCCTCTCTCTCTCTCTCTCTCTCTCTCTCTCTCTCTCCCTCTCCTTCTCTCTCTCTCTCTCCCTCCCTCTCTCTCTCTCTCCCCCTCTCTCTCTCTCTTTCTCTCTTTCTCTCTTTCTCTCTCTCTCTCTCTTTCTCTCTCTCTCTCTCTCTCTCTCTCTCTCTCTCTCTCTCTCTCTCTCTCTCTCTCTCTCTCTCTCCCTCTCTCTCTCTCTCCCTGTCAATAGTTCAGCCACACCAACTCTAATTTCGTGTCCAAATCAATAACAAAAAAGAGAAAAGCTAACAGAATCGTGTGTTCTGTTGTTTGTTTGATCGCCAAACGAGTGCTTTGCCTTGTTAATTGTTGAAAAAACGGTCGTGTAGTCTAGTGGTTAGTGATCTTGATCAGCAAGAATAACACCAGTGTTCGAGTCCATGTGCCGTCCTTTCCAGGGTAAAACTGGCTTCGGAATGCCAAGAAACACGCAGACCAAAGTTGAATTCGCGGATCATGACAAGCAATGGGCGATCGAAGAGCAGAAGAGACAGTCTGAAGCCATTGTTCGACTGCAGTCTGGAACTAACCAATTTGAGAGTCAGAAGGTGTGATTTTGTAGTGAAATCTCTTTGCTTTTTGCAATTTTCTTAATTTTGTATGAGAAAAAATCTCGAAAAAAATTTTTTTTCAACTTCAAAAATTTTTTTTTCAACTTGAAAAACTTATTTGAATTTTATGATATTTTTGAAAAATCACAAAATTTA
>OZ022254.1:10580678-10608178 GCA_963978915.1 Caenorhabditis parvicauda
CGAGAAATCTCGTTTTCACTTTTCTCAAAAACGTTTGTTTTGAGTACGCCGAAAAGCTATAACACTATTTCTACTAACAATCATATTTAGTTTCTTTCCTTCTAGTTATCTTACAAACTTATCCAACGTACTTTTCGCAAAAATTGCACAACTGTTCTGACCGGAGCAGCTTTTCAAAAGGTTCTCCTACGGTTCCCACGCCCATTATCTGTGCTCATGGCGGCTATTGCTGGCCGTCACGAAGCTTATGAATTTTATTTTCAAGGAATAAAGTTATTATTATAAAAACACGTACGCAAGACCAAGAAGTGAGGATAGCTTAGAACAACTGGTCTAACACACATTTACTGGACCCTTACATGGGAAGTATATGACAGCCCAGAGAAGCTATGCGGCCTGAATAGTCTCATAAGTTTTCAAATATGGCGAAGATCATGGAACTGCTCTCAGAAGATGCTTCACAGACCTCGTTCAGGAGTTATGGCCAAAAATAGAATTCACACGCAATTTTTAAAAACATGGGATCTGTGATGCTGGGTAGGAAAAACTGTTGAGATTTTGCATTTTACTGAATCTTTAAGGTTCGAGATGCACGGAAAACATAGTCTGACTGGATTCTGAGGCTCAGTTCTGAAGTTACAGGCATCTGAAGTGGACGTCAAAAATGGTCCAACTTTGACCTTCTGTAATTCGAATTCTAGCAGATTTCCAGAGGCGAGACCTATCCCAAACGATTCAGAATGATCGAATCTAATTCAGTCGATTCTGAGACAAAAATTCTAGGGTCAAAAATCGGAACGAGTTACAGACGGTCTCACTCCTAAACGAGGTCGGTGAAGCAACTCATGAAAGCAGTTCCATCGTCTTCACCACGTTTGAAAACCTTTGAGACTATTCAGACTTCATAGATTCTCCGGGCTTTCATATACTTGTTAGTACCCCCTAACACATCTCACCACGTAATGCTCTAACACCCTAAACTAACACAACGCATAGCTCGCCATCCTACAAAATCAGTTAGGTCGTTAAATAAAGTTGACCCCTACACTCGCCTTCTCCTCCTCCTCCAACCCAAAATGTTCCTTTCGTGTCTGCGTCTCTCGCCCTCTATCTCGAAGAATGACCCTCTTGGCTCGCTGGTGTCTGACTGTCTGTCTGGTCGATATGACCAACCTATTATGAGTGGCCCGACGACCTATTAGCCCTGATTTTATCAATCACAACACTGGTTTTTGTATTTTAATCATTATTTTCAAGAAAAATCCATTTTTCCTCGTATTTCCTTTTTCTCACTCAATTTTTTTTCTCCACATCGTCCATCATATCTTTTTACGTTATTTTCTTTAATAAACTACAGTTTTATGAGCATTTCCTTTTTGAAAATCCTAATTTTACGATTTCAACCATGTCGAAAATTTTATTCTTCTCATTTTCTAGCGTTTTTTGTGTGGAAAAATTATTTTCAATTTAATTCTTTGAAACTCGTTTTTTACGTTGAAAGTCATCAAAAAATGAGAATGGTTCCACTATAATTTAAATTTTATTTTCTTGTAACTTTCGTGTTTTTTAATGGAAGCAACATTTTAATTTTTTGTGTTTCACAACAAAAATTAATTCTGGATTTCGAGAATATATAACGTTCTACTTGAAACTCTTCAAAAATAGATAATTATTAAGTTTTTCTTCCACTGGTCAAAGCCACTAATTAGCACCGAAGCGTCTCATTAGAGCGCAATCGCACATTAAATTTAAGCTGTTGCATTATCTTGCATTCGAATAGAGTATTTTACCGCCACTTTTAATCCTGTCTGTTGAGAGAAAGAGAGAGAGAGAGAGAGAGAGAGAGAGAGAGAGAGAGAGAAAGAGAGAGAGAGTCAAAATCCCCTCTCTACGTTCAAACCAAACACATTAATTGTCCAGCGGTTGTTCTCCACATGTCAACGTTCCGCCCGTCCGTTTTTTTCTGAATGACTCATATGTATTACCCTCGTAAGACGTATGTACTCTCAAAATCGATCGCTTCTTCCGGTTTTGGCTCGTACTCACTTCTATGCATAAGAGATGACTTGTTTCCAGTCACGATATCATCCCTAAGTACTAAAGAAGCTCCTTTTACACTCTGCTCACTCAATAGTGAAAGAACTGACTAACGACCGTTCTATTACCCAAACTTTGCATTGACTTTACTTGAAAATGACAGAGTAGATTTTATTTCTCTCTCCCTCTCTCTCCCTCTCTATCTCTCTCTCTCTCTCTCTCTTTCTTCCTCTTTCTCTCCTCTCTCTCTCTTTCTCTCTTCCTCTTTCTTTCTCTTTCTTTCTCTCTCTCTCCTTCCTCCTCTCTTCCTCTGATCTCTATCAGTTTTATTTATATTCGCCTTTTTCCCTAACTATGTGACCCCTGATGTTGCTGACTCGCCATTTTTCTCCTATCACTTCGGAGGTGTTTTTTATACTGATTATCGATCTCTCCCCCCCTCCCCTCAACCAGATCATAGCATTTGTCTATTCGAGCTTTCCCAATATCTTTGCTCGACGCCCACCTCTTGCTCACTTTACATCAATGCTCAGTGTAAAATGCCAGAACGTTCTGTCTTTATGCACATCCCATCCACGTTGTACTAGTTCTAACATAAAAATCGATAATGTTTTTTTTCATAAATTTTATTGATTAGATCTTATGAAACCACCCCATTTGCTAGAAAACAGCCCGCGTTGACGTCGTAACCAGCAAAGTTGTAACCGCCGGCAATCGACCGTCGATAGCTCAGTTGGTAGAGCGGAGGACTGTAGAGTTGTGGACATCCTTAGGTCACTGGTTCGAATCCGGTTCGACGGAGTGGTTTTGCCGTTTTTTGTCTCAATCCGACGCCCGCGTGAAAACTCTTGAGTGAAATGTCCCATGGGACACATCAGCCATCCTTCAAATCCTGATTTCACACCAATTCCGCCAAATGAACGAATGTTTCAGATAGAAAGAGATGGGGGTCCTCAGTTTGACGGTGGTATCAGATGAGAAAGGAATCAAGAAGACAATGCAGTTCGAGCCAACGACGTTGGTCTTCGATGCTGCAAAACTGATTAGGGACAAATTCGGGATGCACGATACTAATCGTGAGTTTCACCTTTTTTCTTACTACGTGCTCAGAAGAATTATGAACTATTCATTCGTGAAGTATCTCAATATCAAAAAAATCGGCGGTCGTCGAGGTGCTGAGTCTCAAAAAGGCGCGAACCTGTCGGCCCTAATCAATAGATTCAGTTTTTTCTCTTTTTTCCCATTTATTTCATGTGTTCTGCCACTTTTTAAGCTCCATTGAAAATAATCAATTGAAGTTTAAAAAACATTTTTGGAGACTAATCAGTACACAGTGTATCAGTTTTTGGCCATTGCGAAAGTAACTCGAAACTCACAGCGTATCACTTTTGACCGTTTCCAAAAAGGGCGTGTCAAGGGGCGGGACCACAAAAATGGTAGGTCAAAAACTTTCAAATTTATCAAAGTTGGGTACATTTTCGATATCAATACTAAGAGTTGCATTTTCCCACTCGATTGCGATTTTTTGGAAAAGGTTTACCAAAAGCACGGTGTACAACTTTTGACTATTTCAAAAATGGGCGTGTCAATGGGCGGGACCACAAAGGATGGCAGGTCAAAAATTGCTCACTTTCAAGTTTATCAAAGTGAGAGCTTGAGTACATTTTCCATATCAATACTGGTTAGTCCCCTCGAAATATCTCACAATAACTTTTAAAATAATTTAAAGAAGGTCAATGTAACAAGGGTTAGAGTTTGAAAACAAAATAGGCGATATAAAGATGAATTGTTGTGGACCACACTGTGGCAAAAGCAGTTGAAACGTGTAGGCGAAGAAAATCGGTGGAGTAGATCAAATCTCAGTTACTGTAGTTCAAAAATTTTACTTTCCAACTTTTTTTCGTCCCAGATTCACAAATCGTAACGTAAAAAATGTTTGAAGTAGGTAAAACTATCGTTGAGAGCAGTCCGCAACGTTCATTATGTCAGTACAAACACTTTTGAAAATGAAAGCGGAGGTCGTCAGCGCGGTTGCGAAGCGGTTTTATTGTCTTATGCCTTTGACCGTTAGATGCATTAAAAGAAAAATCTAAAAGTCGACTTTTCAGCCAATGAGTACGGACTTTTCCGTATCGAAGACGAACCATCGAAGTGCGCATGGATGGAGAACGGGCGAACGCTCGAATATTACCTGGTTAGGAATCAAGACAGAATCGAGTACAAGAAGAAGATTCGACTGTTGAAAGTTCGAATGCTCGACAACGCCGTGAAGACTGTGCCCATTGACGAATCACAGCCGGTCAGCCAGTTGATGTTGGCTATCTGTAATAAAATTGGCATCTCCAACTATGAAGAGTACTCACTGGTCAGAGAGGATGTAACACAGAATGGGCATGGAAGGTTCAATAATGAGAACAATGGATCTACATGGTGAGTTGATAGCTCTCTCTCTCCCCCCTCTCTCTCTCTCTCTCTCTCTCTCCCCCCCCCCCCCTCTCTCTCTCTCTCTCTCTCTCTCTCTCTCTCTCTCGCTCTCTGCTGTCTCTCGCTCTCTCTCGCTCTCTCTCTCTCTCTCTCTCTCTCTCTCTCTCTCTCTCTCTCTCTCTCTCTCTCTCTCTCTCTCTCTCTCTCTCTCTCTCTCTCGCCCATACTCAAGTTTTTTCTTGTTTTTGTTGAATTTTCCAACATTTTATTGAAAGACAACAAAAAATCAAGATTTTGAGTAAAATAAATTGCAGGACGCTCCGCGAAGAGCGAAACAAGAGCATGGAGCGTGGTGGAATGATGGGAACACTTGGTCGGAAAAAGGAGCAAAAGCTGGAAGAGCTCAGGCACAAGCTGCACACAGACGAAGAGCTCAAGTGGTGAGTACGGTATCGGTTTGTAGTCCTAATGTACTGTATTCAGGCTCGATCACGCTAAAACCCTGAGAGAACAGAACGTAGCCGAGGATGAGACTTTGCTCCTTAGGAGAAAATTCTTCTTCAGGTATGATTGAATTTGAACCGTAGTAGTACTTGTTTATACTGCTGTTGCTAAAGTAAATTAGGTATGGGAAAACGTGAATATGGACATGGAACGATCTTATGCACTTTGTAGTGGATCTAATCTACTACCATATTATTTTTTGAAAAAAGTAAATTAGATCTAGTTAATTTTTTCATCTTCAATTTTCAAATGTCAAAAATTATCATGAAAAAAAAGTTTTTGAATTCTGAGAAATCCACATCATCAACAAAAAAAGAACCAGTTTTGATATCGAAAATGTTATTAAGATAATTTTGAAAGAAAGCGATTTTTGACCTACCATCCTCGATCGTTGACACGCCTACTTTTGTATTGGACAAACGTGATAAACTATGTCTACCAGTACACAAGGCACACTCAAATGGCCATCTTGATACCGTAGTCATATCCGAGTGTGGATTTTATGTTACAGACCAATCCGAAACTCCAAAAGCAAGAAAATATCAGAGTTTGTATATTTATGAACGGTACTGTAGGCTGAGTACAGCCTGATCGTATCTGTAACAAGTAATAATGCCAGAAAAATGTCGAATTCGTATCTTTATGAACGGTAGGTTGAGTACAGCCTGATCGTATCTGTAACAAGTAATAATGCCAGAAAAATGTCGAATTCGTATCTTTATGAACGGTAGGTTGAGTACAGCCTGATCGTATCTGTAACAAGTAATAATGCCAGAAAAATGTCGAATTCGTATCTTTATGAACGGTAGGTTGAGTACAGCCTGATCGTATCTGTAACAAGTAATAATGCCAGAAAAATGTAGAATTCGTATCTTTATGAACGGTAGGTTGAGTACAGCCTGATCGTATCTGTAACAAGTAATAATGCCAGAAAAATGTAGAATTCGTATCTTTATGAACGGTAGGTTGAGTACAGCCTGATCGTATCTGTAACAAGTAATAATGCCAGAAAAATGTAGAATTCGTATCTTTATGAACGGTAGGTTGAGTACAGCCTGATCGTATCTGTAACAAGTAATAATGCCAGAAAAATGTAGAATTCGTATCTTTATGAACGGTAGGTTGAGTATAGCCTGATCGTATCTGTAACAAGTAATAATGCCAGAAAAATGTAGAATTCGTATCTTTATGAACGGTAGGTTGAGTACAGCCTGATCGTATCTGTAACAAGTAATAATGCCAGAAAAATGTAGAATTCGTATCTTTATGAACGGTAGGTTGAGTACAGCCTGATCGTATCTGTAACAAGTAATAATGCCAGAAAAATGTAGAATTCGTATCTTTATGAACGGTAGGTTGAGTACAGCCTGATCGTATCTGTAACAAACAATAATGTCAAATTTCAGCGACACCAATGTGGATAGCAGAGACCCAGTCCAGCTTAACCTGCTCTACGTTCAATGCAGAGATGGAGTGTTGAGAGTGAGTTCTACAACTTGTCAATATATTAATAGAACAGCGGGACCGCCCCTTTTGCCCCGCCCACTTTTTTGATTGATTTAAAATCTTTGTTTGTGCTTTGTAACTTTTTTAAAAATGTTTTTCGAAGAAAGGATCAATTTTCGCTGATTTATTGTCTCGACTCTCCCCCCTTATGACATGGTGACGGCAGACCTATACGATTTCTTGAAAATACAAAAAAGGGAAAATAGCCCGAGCGTAGCGAGAGATGATTGTTCGTATTAATCTATGTAGTTTTCTGCTAAAAAAGACGCGTAAGACGATATCTTTTTCTTTTGTTTGAAGGAGAGAAGTGAGAATGTCGTCTCCTACATAAGTACACTGCGTGAATTAAAAGTTTTTACTTAAGGTGATTTATTTAGGGCCTTCACCCAGTTCAACGCGAGACTGCTCTTCAGCTTGGAGCTCTCCAAGCACACATTCAATATGGAGACTTTCCCTATGACAAGCCAAAGTTCCATCTAGAGTAAGTTACATTCTCTCTCTCTCTCTCTCTCTCTCTCTCTCTCTCTCTCTCTCTCTCTCTCTCTCTTCCTTTCTCTCTCCGACCCCTCAACACGAACTGTACGCATGGACGGTCTATTATTCGGATTTAATTATGATTTTAAAATGAGATAATAATTGCGACAGGTAACACAGGGACGCCACGCTTTGGTGACTCCAAATTAGCCCCTTCCCCCTGTCATTTTCCAAATTTATATTCTGTTTGTGAAAAATTGACATGTGTAGGCAGAAATATTGGTTTTGAACCTTTTTTTTTTAACTCTACTTTTAAGATTTTTGCTTATAATTTCGTTTTATTTAATTTTATTTTTGAAAAAATTGATGTTATAAAGAACAAGTAAAAGTACTTTTATCCATTTTGTCACTTACTATTTGACCCGACCTACAGTACCAGCGCGAATACCTTTATGACCGAAGATAAATTCAATTCAATTTTTCAGTGGACGCGATCTGCTGCCGAAAGAATACGCCAAGAACAAGGAGAATGAGAAGAAGATTGTACAGTACTACAAGGAGCTGACAGGAACAAATGAGCTTGACGCAAAGAGCAAGTACGTCCACTTGTGCCGAGAGCTCAAAACCTATGGAGTCACTTTCTTTGTGGTCAAAGGTGAGATGTTCAGTTGTTTTCCGCGCAGTGCCACGCGGTGGAATGGAGATGAATCTTGGCAGCAACTTTAGAGAGAGTAGTGAATTGTCTTGATCTAGGGCCCATAAGCTATTAATGGTCCGTGGACAAAAATCTAAAAAATTCAGGTGTAAACACATAAAACTTAGGTAGAAACCTTAAAACTTGAAGTTCTTTCTTCCTGACCCCCTAAATCCAAACGAGAAGTTGTTGTCTTCAATCGTCTTGCGTCGGAAACGACCCATGATTACTAAATTCACTTATCTTCCAAGATTTGGCGCGATGGCTCTGGGCCGCCCAGTAGGATAATTAGAGACGAGGTTGCGAGAACGATGCTCCGGTTTACGCTCTGTGAAAAAAGATTTTTTTTATTTATCGGAGAGATTTATGATTTGTTTCAAATAATTTCATTTATTCCATCTCTCCTCAAAAGCTGGAGGAGAGACCGAAATTTCCATCTAAATAAGCCGAAGACGTTGTAGATTTGCATTTCTGATTTGACGAAGATTGACTACGGTATCTCACTTTTCAGATGCCAATAGGTCATGCGCATTACTGTAGTTAATGGGGTTCGAGGCTCTGATGAAATTTCAAGAAATTTATTTTAAAATCAGAAAAAAATTTTCATTAACTTCGAGAAGTTTGAAATTACAGTGTGTTGTTATGATATCTGTCTGCTAGTTCATCTAAAACTCCTACTGTAGATACGGTAGGCATATATGTAGAACAACTTGAAAGATTACTTTCTGACATGAGTTTTATACTCCAACATGACCAACGTGAAGACGACCACCGGGCGAGAGTGAAGGTATCGCTTGATCGTAGCTTCGATATTTCTTTTTTTGTGATGGTTTTATCATGAAAGACATGAGTCATATAGGGAAAAATTGATAGTAGCTTGAAGCTATCTCACGAACAATAGAACCGTTAAAATTGAATCTCGAAAACCAGAATGATTTTTCTGTTACAATCTTGGTCAATAATGCATTTTTCAATAAATATTTGAAAACTTTAACAAAATTTTGCGTTAAATTCGGAATAGGAGGTTTTTTATTACCTAAAAAATTTGATGATTAAATTTCACTAGCCCCCCCCCCCTGAAAACACATAGCATTCGACTACTTCGATGGAAGCCAGGAACCCCCCCCCCCCCCATTTAAGGTAGTGGTCATTTTTCTCGAGTGACGACGTAAATATAGGGGTTTGATTGTCATCCGTTCCCTCCTTTTCACCACTTGGCCAATTGTACACCATTAGCCCCTTCACCATCCACCATCCCCCCTCCCCCCTATGCTAATTTTAGCGGTCACCCTTTTGGTGAAGAATCAAGCAGATGGTGGAGAAAGGGTGCAAGGGATTATTCACCCCTTCCCCACCCATCACAATACATCTTGACTCTTCGTGTGAGAAGTTGATTGAGTGTTTTGGCGCCACCCCACACCATTGGTGCAGAGAAAGAGCAAAAAAGGGGAGATGGAAAATGTAAAAAAAATCGTCGGGAGTCGATCTAGACCCTTGAGATTATCGATTGGAATTTTCCGAACTGAGCCATGGAATAAACTTGGAGTTTCCCAGGAGCTTCTGAGAAGTTGTTGGAAAAAGCAAAAAAAAACGAATGGGATTGATCAGGCGTCTCAAGATTCATAGCTGGTATTTTCTGCACTGAGCTATGCAACGCTCTTGATATTATCAAGAATACATATGAAACTGAAACACAATTTTCAGAAAAAATGGCCGGCAAGAATCGTCTGGTCCCACGTCTTCTGGGAGTCAACAAAGAGTCTGTGATGAGGGTCGACGAGAAAACGAAAGAAATTCTGAAGGAATGGCCTCTGGAGCAGGTCAGACGTTGGGCGTCATCTGGAAGGACGTTCAACCTCGATTTTGGAGACTACCAGGACGGCTACTACTCAGTACAAACGGCCGATGGAGAGAAGATCGGACAGTTGATTGGTGGATACATTGACATTATCCTGAAGAAGAAACGCACCAGAGACCACCAAGGAATCGAGGGTGACGAGGGGTCAACCATGCTGGAAGACGTGGTGGCGCCGGCCAAGGCCACCCTGGTGAGTCGAGACTAGAAAAATAGAAGTTATTGTCAAATTGTACTGAAAAGAGTATTTTATGCTTTTTTGAATTTCCAGCGTTTTCGAAGAATTATTAGACTGTCAGAATGTCTAGGTGCATTTGATAAGCCAGGATTTTACCTATTTTGTAGGTTTTAGACATTCTATATTTTTGAAAGTCAAATTAAATCAAATTCCGAACGAGAAATAGAGAAAATATTTAATGAAATTCCAAAATTGATGATTTTGACCGTTTCGGAAAAACTAAAAATTTTGCTTTTGTCCTACAAAACTGTGCTATGTATCTTGTTTTTAAAGTCGTATTTTTGGAACTACATTTTTCGTCCCCCAGTACTGACAAATTGAGGTTTTTGAGAGTATTTAATGAAATAAAGAATATTCTTGATGATATTCAACTTCCAGGTAGCCCATGGTCAGATCGGAACCGGTCAACATGCTCAAGACGGGCTAGTTGCGGTCAAGGGAGTCCTGAGAACACCACACGGAGGCTACGGCTACGGTATCAATGGTGCACAATATGGTGCAGTTAGTGGTGAAGTGACGTCACACAGTGTTGGAAAGGTGAGCGTAACGGTCCCGCAACGCGGCCGCCAAGCAACGGTGGCCACTCAATCGTAAAGTTCAACCAGAACAAGCGAAGAAAATATTCATGAAGGCGTGAATAGGGAGAAACAGAAGTGCCCCCCTCTTTTCACTCGAATATTCACCCAAATCCATTCAGAACATTTTGCCCCAACGCCAATAGGGTGGATGGTGTACACCAAGAGTAGAAGAATCACGGGTTGTAGATGTAGAAAATGTGAGGAGGAATAGTGTATGGTGGTGTCATCTCTCTCTTTCTCTCCCTCTCTCTCTCTCTCTCTCTCTCTCTCTCTCTCTCTCTCTCTCTCTCCTCTCTCTCTCTACCCCTCTCTCTCTCTCTCTCTCTCTCTCTCTCTCTCTCTCTCTACCTCTCTCTCTCTCTCTCTCTCTCTCTCTCTCTCTCTCTCTCTCTCTCTCTCTCTCTCTCTCTCTCTCTCTCTCTCTCTCTCTCTCTCTCTCTCTCTCTCTCTCTCTTTACCTCTCTCTCTCTCTCTCTCTCTCTCTCTCTCTCTCTCTCTCTCTCTCTCTCTCTCTCTCTCTCTCTCTTCTCACTTTTCTCAGTCTTGCAAGAATTCTAGCTGAAAGAAAAACGCTTCAAGTGAAAATTCGTGATTGGACTCCTAAGTTTCCCTTCCTAATTCAAAAAGAAATATATAAAATCTAATTTTTAGGCTCAACGCATTCGCATCCGCGACACCTACGAGCAGCCACAACGTGCGCTCATCGGAACCATCGAAGCGACGATTCGCGCAGTCGAAGTGGCACAAGATGAACTGGAACGAGAGCCGGAAATCGAGCTCCCGAAATTCGCGGACAACTCTGCTGCGAACAGATGGATCGATGAACAAGTAAGTGAGATAATCTTTTAGGTGAAACTGTTTTGCCGCAGCCTATTCCAAGCTCATAGGCGTCGGATCAAATGGACTAAACGGCGTATAATAGGTTCTGTTGACACGAAGAGACTTCCAATCCGCGCGGCGCTGCGCGGTGAGCTTCATCAAAATTGCTGCGCGAGCTGTCCTTAATGAAACTGTTTTGGAGACGCTATTTTTGGTATTCGTAGATCGATCAGTGAATTCAGATCGCTTTCAATTAGTAGAAGCTGAAGTCATGATAATTGCATGGATAGAAAAAAATAGTAGATAACTTCCAGGTGGCAGTCAACAAAGAGTCGGTTAACGAGCGTCTCGCTGCCATGGGAGCCGCAACAGCGCAAGTCGTACAGTGGACTGCGGTCCAAGAGGAGCAAGACGAGGTGGATGAACGTGTTGGAACCGCCATCGCTACGATCGCATCTAACCTGCCAGATGTCAGCAAGAACGTCAGAAATCTGGCATTCTTGGAGGAGAACACAAGGTTTGGAGTAGTACTGAGAATGACCTTTTCAAGAGAAAACACGAATTTGAGTGGGTTCTCAAAAATGAGCAACTATCGTAAATTTTCAATGAAAAACTGATTTTTATCATAGAAAACTCTTCGAAAACGTTGATTTTTCACCCATTTTTACCCAAAACTGATGGAAATGACAAAGAAAGTTCTGCAGATCACGAAATTGCGGCAAAAACTATCTTTTTAAGAGAAAAAGGGTGTAAAATCGACTTTTGTTTTTTTTTTGAACAAAAAGAAAAAAAATACTGAAGTTGGGTATAAACTGACTTTTTTGAGCGGACCAAAAAAATCAATACTCAATCGATATTTTTCCAGAGGAGACCTTGTCGAAGCAACGCGTAACCTGTGCGGAGCGTTTGGAGAATTCCTCGAAGTCGTCAACCCAGAGAAGGAAGAGAAGAGAACGAAAGTTTTCACTGCTGCTGGTCATGTTGGTGACTTCTCGCAGCACGTACTGAACACGATGGAAGCACCGACTGAAAGACAGCGGACCTACAACGAGAACCTGGTCCAGAAGGCGAAGAACGTCGCTACGTCAACAGCTCAACTCGTGTTATGGTTAGTCTTTCACGGGTTCTATTTTGACTAGCTTTGGTTTTGCACTAAATCTACGCTAGTGAAAGTCTTGGCCCACTTTTCGTTTTTGATAGCATAATTGATTTTTAACTATTGACACACTTTTTCATTCATTTTTCTCCCGACGAAAAACACGTCAACCATCACTGACCCACTTTTCGTCAAGCCCCAAAGTCCAGACGAGCGTTCGCTTGCGTTCACTAAGCCGTGGTGATTTATCAACCCACTCTTGCCTAATACCACGGCTTACTTGGCGTATAAACAAGCCGACTTTGAAACTCCCGCCCGACCGCGCTGCCTGACCGCGCTGCCTGACCGCGTTGCCCACACGCGTCAGCACTTCACATCAAATTGCTGCTCACTAGAGAGCTCTCACCTCAAAAGTTCCATTCTCTCTTCAAGTACCATGTATTGAACAGACGGAGGACACTTGATGTGATGAAGTAGACTTAAATTATGCGACGATTGCAAAAGGGGCGGGGCTTATTGAGATTACAGAATGACTTGATTAACTTCAAAGGTTTGAAGTTTGTTTCTAAAACGACAAATCTGAGAGTGAGGTGGGAATGGTGCATTTTGGCGTCAGTGTCAGCACAAAGAACTCTGAAAGTCGTGAAACTTGAAAAATCAGTTTCGCCGCTGTTAAACGCGATCAGATGTAAATGGTGCTTTCTGACGTCGATGTCTGCACTCAGGACCCCGAAAGTCGTACCTGGTGTAATGTTAACCATCATCCTCCCTTTGCCAGAAGCACTTTCCTGAGTGTGAGAAAGACTGAAATTCGAGAAGTCTTCTTTCTCTCTCTCTCTCTCTCTTCCTCTTTCTCCCCCTCCACTTCTCGTTTTCAATTTTCTGACGACGTTGGATGTTTGCGTTGAACGCGGTGGCAATTCATATTTGATCCGTTTCTCTCTTTTTCTCACTTCTTCCCTCTTGTCCAGTCGACTCCAAGAAACCCTCTGAAGACGCCACGCCCACTTTTCATGCAAACCGTGCGCAGATTTCACCGAGGAGGGGATTTTTCTGCTAATGGCGCACGGAATTTGGACTGATTGGGATATGGCGTTGAGAAGTTCTCTGAATTTTAAAGAAACCATAAAAGTTTTCACAAGAGATTGACCACGCCCCTTTTCTGCAAACGGCGCACAGAATTTCCACAGCTGCTCCTTGAACCATTAGAGACCAAACTCCAGGTGGTTGAGTTGTCCGAAAAAAACCTGCAAAGGTCACAGATGTCCGTTGTATTTTGTGAGTTGAGCAGACCAAATTTATCACTAACCCAAGTGAATATACCAAGATAGGACAAAAGAAAACTTGAGCTCCGCCCCTTTCTGCAAACCGTTCGCAGTTTCAAGTTTTTCCGGCGAGTCCTTGAGCCACAACCGCTACGAGGAAAGGAAAGATGGTATTTTTTCAAAGTTAATTTAGCTCCGCCTCTTCTGCAAACCGTGCGCAGTTCCAAACTTCCCAAGCTACAATATCTGGAATGCTAGCAATTTTGATGGACTGTAGCTCCTCCCCTTTCTGCAAATCGTGCACAGTCTCAAGTTTTCCGGTTGCTCCTGCGGCCACAACCGCTACGAGGACAGGAAAGCTGGTATTTTGTATGGAATTTAGCTCCGCCTCTTCTGCAAACCGTGCGCAGTCTCCAATCTTCCCGCTGACCCTTCGCAAACGGCCAACAACAGCTTTTTCTTCTTCTGGCACAAAGAATATGACCCATGAGACCGATTAGTCTTGGCCATGCACCACACACGCTGGCTGGCCCCGTATAACTCGTTTGATGGATCTAAGGCCCGTTAGCCGGTGGGTCCCCGGAGACCCGGATAAGGCCCACGGTGATGGATCTACGCTCGACTCGAATCGACAGCTCGGAGACCCCCCATAGAGAGAGAGAGAGAGCTGGTTGTAAATCTCTTCCTCCTTTACGAGTACGGTGGCTCCGGCATAAACAGAGTAGAATAAGCTAAAGCCTGCCGCAGTCTGCAAAATTATGAAAAACGTGCCGCAGTTTGCAAAATTGAGCGTGCCTAGACATGAAATTCTGTAGAGAAAACAAACAAGTTGAACTGTTTGTGAAACCCTGCCGCGCTTTGCATGAGTTAAAATTTTGGGTGACTCTCGTTAGGAACGATCGCGGAAACTGAGTTTTCCGCATTTTCGAAAACCACGCCGCACTTTGCAGGAAGTTTGCAATTTCAAAATTTTGGCTATTATTGTTAGGAACGATTGCGAATACTGAGTTTTTCTAAAAACTTCCGAAAACCATGCCGCACTTTGCAGAATCGCATATTTATAGGACTCAAAACCCTGCCGCGAATTGCATCAATCACAGGCGGCATCTTGCACCACAAAAGAGGTGAAAATTTGAATGGTGCACTCACGCAGTCACCATTCACCATTCACCAACAGCTGGTTTCGTCGCCGCCAACTCATCACCGATGCAGAACAGTGAAGAGCTGTGGTGCTCGGTGGCACAGTTGGTCGCATTCATTAAGAAAAGCAACGGGTGGTATTCACTGTATACACACACACACACCATCTGTCGCTGACCTCATTGAAATGGTGTCTTGCTTTGGTGGCTAATTTGGTGTCCATTGTTCACCCACCAAAAATCATTTTTGACCTCCCAGCCAGTTTTCACCCGCTGGCAGCGCGCCAACTACAGTAAGCTTGTGTGTGTGCAGCTCGTCGAGTTTCCACGGACACTCGTTTTTCTTCCTCACTAACTCAACGGACCCGTGGTCCCTACCCTCTGTATCTCTGACACTCTCCACCTCTCGCACACTCTCTCCGCCCCCCACCCTGTCCCTCAAATTTGAGTGTGTGCCCTAGGCCACGCCCCCTTCCCAGAGCTGATTCCAGCCCATATTTGGTGGGGCGCATTCGGCGTACACGCGTACCAGTGAAAGTCCTCTTTCGTTCTCTCT
The DNA here is from genome assembly GCA_963978915.1 of Caenorhabditis parvicauda. Lineage (NCBI taxonomy): Eukaryota > Metazoa > Nematoda > Chromadorea > Rhabditida > Rhabditidae > Caenorhabditis > Caenorhabditis parvicauda. The sequence goes on from OZ022254.1 coordinate 10,595,864, forward strand.
ATTTCCCTTCCCCCCCCCCCCCCCCCCCAACGATCGGAGACAATTTCGCGCCAAAAATGGTGATGACCTTGGTGGATACATTTGAGGTAATTCTTACTCGATACTTCTTGCTTCTCTTCTTTCCAATTCATAGCGTGAACTTAGCTTCTCTCTGGCCGAACCCCTGCTAGTTTTTTGAAATTCAAATTTCGCTCCAACTCCAGAGCCAGACTGTCAGGTTCGACCCCTCTACTGCCCAGAGATTTTTGCATTTTCCGAAAATGGGCGCCTCCATTTTTCATGACTTTGAATTCCGTTTCTCAAGCCAAACTAATATCCTTTAGGGCTACATAAGTTTTACCGCTAGCTTTCGAGGGTTCGATCCCCATACCGAGCAGAGATTTTTGCATTTTCCGAGAATGGATAGTCTTTTCTATTTGGTTTTGCGCCAAATTCAAATCGCTTAGGCACTCTGAGGATGCTTACCAAACACCCTTCTAATGAGTTAAATTAAACATATAACACGATAAGAATGATGACGAAATCACTCTCTAACCGTCTGTCTCTCTCTCACGATCCACCATCTCTCACTCCAGATTTCCATATAAATCTGCTAACGTCTGTGTTAACGCCTAACGTTATGTAATAGCTTGTTATCACTTCCAACCAACCAATCAGCATCTACGCCCCAAGTCTTACATGAGAGTTGTAAATGACATTATAATCTACAACTACTACCCACCATGTAGAAATGTCCCATTTCCCAGATGGTTGGTGATATTCTAAAGATTCTAAGCGTATTTTATCTGTTTTCTAGAGATTCAAAACACTTCTTGAATTTTAGAATTCCATGTTAGAAGCCTTGAGCGCGAGTTTCCAACCCAAAATTTTCGGGTGCTTATAAACCGGAAACAAACTTTTTTAGCAGTTAGATGTCGAGTTTTCCTTATTTGAGAAGTTTTCTGAGTAAGATGTGTAGGAATAACTTATTTTTGAGAAACTGGGAAAAAATCAGTTAAAATTCTCAGACTCAACATTTTCTGACTCTACATTTTTCAGTGCCAAGACCATCTCTGCGGAGACGGAGGAGCCAGAGCTTCAAGAGAAGGTGGTCCACTCAGCAACCCAATGCGCCTTTGCCACTTCCCAATTGGTGGCATGCGCCAGAGTCGTTGCACCAACCATCGAGAACCAAGCATGCCAGCAACAGTTGACTTCGGCTGCGACCAGAGTCTCCCATGCCGTCACCGATCTTCTCTACGACGCCGACCAGACAAGAACCGACAAGCGGACGCTGACAAGCATCCACGAAGCCGCCCGTCAGGTAAGAAAAAGTTTCCGCGCTGCGGTTAAGCGATGCGTGCGCGCGCCACTTTGCCGGTTCACCCAACCGTGAGACTATTTTTAATTGAGGCCTCTTTTGCGGCCAAGGGCCCTGCAAATTACATCCCCTCCAGATACACCGGTGTGGTGCGCGAGCTTTTGCACCAAGCGACCGCGACGCATAGCGGTGAGCGACCGCGACGCGGCCGAAGGATCTTGCCAGCGTGTCAACTAGTTTGTGTGTGTGCTGGCAAGCCAACAAAATTGAATTGGTCCGTGGCACTGCTCTGAACGAGAGCACAATTCGTCTAAACGATGAGGACCTTTAAGGGAGGCAGGGAGAGGGACTAAGATTGGGGGCGTGGCGACCACGCCCCACTCGCCACGCCCCCTTTTTCGCAATCAGAGTTGCTTTTGTGTAATTGGCGGAGGCAGACGGACAAATTTGCCGGCTCAGAAGATGGCGAGGGGGGACTCGACTAGCTTGTGTTGCCATTAGGCGGCAGGGGGTTAGGAGCCGCGCTGCACGACCGCGTTGCATGAACGTCCGATTTGCAGGTGACTGGAGCACTCGATAGACTTCTGGAACATGCCAAAACGAGCCCGAAGACGGAGACCAGAAAAGAAGAAGAGGAAGAGTACAACCAGGTCATCAGAAGATCCAACAAGATGATCGTTCACCAGGTTGGTAAAAGAGAAAAATTATGCTTTTTTTGTGAGAAACAGAGAAATATCAGTTTTTGCTTGAAAAAAGGGAGAAAACTCGATATCTGGGAAAGAATGAGAGCTATGTGAAGAAAACAACAAAAAAACTGAATTTTTTGCCTGAAAATTGCAAGAAAAAGGAGAATTTTTAAGAAAAGATAGAGAAAAATGAGATATTTATAAGAGAATTTCTGGAGAAAACAGATTTATTGTCATTTTTCTAGGGACCAAGTGAAGATCTGACGAGAGAAGCCAAGAAAGTCATCCGTCACAGTACAATTCTGATGGAACAGTTTGAACATGAAGCCAGTCAACGTCCAGAACAACGAGATAAACTGCTCGATGCAGCAAGAAAAGTTGCAAGAGCGACATCAGACATGGCGGAAGCTGCTAGGGTGAGTGAAAAAAGGGATTCAGAGGGTTCAATTTTGGCAGAAATGAGATTTTATCTGAGAAAAAACAGAAAAACTGTGAGATTTGAGCGAAAAATGGGAAAAATTGGATGATTTTTGAGATTTTGACGATTTGTCATGAATTCCCATTGAGATGAAGGAAAATTTTAGAGTATTTATTGGGTAGGAATGAAAATAAGCAAGAATACTATGGTTCCAAGAGGAAAATGAAACAAAAATAACAAAAAGTTCAATGTGAAAATTTTTGATTTTTTTGACGATGTAATGTTTTCTCTGAAAAGGTGAAAAAATGCTAGTTTTTCAAAAAATTGCAGAAAAAACCGGATTTTTTGAAAATTTTGTTTGTCAAAAATGGAACTTCTACAAAAAATTACACTAAAATGCCAGAAAACATCGATGAATTTCGTTCTTTTTTTGCAGAACTTAATGGAAAATATTTAAGGAATGTGAATCCCGTCCATCTGAAGCCGACGCCGAATTCGCTCTGCGCAACGCAGCCGAGAAACTCGCTGCAGTTGCGTCTGAAACAACCACCGAACAGCAGGAGAAGCACATAATGCAGAGACTGGAACAAGCGGCTAAGCAGACGGCATACGACGCGACTCAAACAATCGCAGCATCAAACGCCGCCAAGGTAGGGAGAAGCATGAATGGTGTAGACACCAAAAACAGGCAGGCCACCCAGGAGAAAATGTGGAAAAATGAAAGAAAAGGCTTTTTCTGACCGAACTCTGGCGTTGTTTAGGCTTCCGAGCAGGAAAATGGAAGAGATTTGACGATTTTCGATGGGAAAACATGCGGAAGTCGTGGAAAACAAACTTTTCGTGACAAAAATTTAAAAAATGAGTATTTTTCGGTCAGAATTACAATATTTTGATAAAAAACAGAAAAGTGAAATTTTCCCACGAAAAATTTCCCTTTTTTCCAGGCCAACAGAAAGCGAATCGAAACAACGGAACAATTGTTAGTAGACGATACTCACACCATCTTGCGCATCCGCTAGTTTCAAAATCCCCGCCAAAAATTGAATTTGAAAAAATCCCGCGAAATCAAAACTGCCATGTATACATACGAATGCTTCTAATAAAATTTGATCCAATTAAAAGAAAAAGACAAATGTGATGGTGTAGTATTACGTACAGACAAGTTGGCCCCAAAAGGTACGTCGTGTCAAGGGGGCGGGACCAGCAAAGGCCACGCCTCCTGGAGTGACTTTTCTATCTCTTTCTCTGTTTCTCACTTAACCCTCTACGAAATGATGCCGTGCCTGCCTGTTTTTGGACTGCGAAATTCGAGATTCGTAAAAAAAAGCATGAGAAGGGAATCACGAAAGTTGCGTTCTTCTTGGTACTAACAGAAGTGCTGTGTGAGAGAGAGCAAATAACACTGAGAAAGTGCAGAGAAAACAAGAAACTTGCAGGAAACGATCACCACGCGGACGGTCAGCGATCTCCTGGTCTATGAATGTACGCAGACAGCTGAACACGTACCGAAGCTGATTTCGTCAATTCGCGAAAGTCAACAGGCTGAGACGTCGAGTGCGAAGTTCAGAGCTCAATCGAGACTGATCAGGGATGCACACAATGTGAGTTTGTGGGGAGAGACTGAGAGAAAGAGAGAGAGAGAGAGAGAGAGAGAGAGAGAGAGAGAGAGAGAGAGGGAGAGGGAGGGAGAGGGAGAGAGAGAGATAAATTAAAAGATTGATTTTTAGGTTCTCACTCCATCGATTCGTCTGGTTGACTCAGCTCGCAGCTCTGTCGGATCAGTCAACGAAGTGCATCTGGCATCGAACCTTGCTGAAACCAGCAACCGTCTTGCGACGACTCTCGCAGAGCTTCGAACTGCTCTGAGCGACGCTCAACAACTCAACTTCTCGCAGCAACTCGTCCACAGTGAAGAGCTGATCCGCGAGCTTGACCAACAGCTTGTGGCGACCCAGCAACAGGCCCAAGCCGGAACCCTTCCACCGAGCCGGACTGACAGCCGGACCGCCACGTCACACCTGATGTCCACAGCTCGCCACGTCGGCAGTGGAGTCGCGCAGCTCATTTCATCGGTTCCGGCCGAAGACGAAAAGCACATTGGGGCATCAGCTGTAGAGTTGGCGTCGAATTTGCGAGACTTCACGGAATCCATCGTGGAAGTTGTCTCGACCCGTCAGGACATTCAACTGGACAAGCTGGTGATCGTAGCGAGGAGTGTGGTCCATGATACGGGAAGAGTGTTCGACCGCGTCCGCGAACGCGCCTCGCCGCTGGTCCTTGCGGACACCGCAAAAGAAGTCAGCACGGACCTGAAGAAGGTCATCGCGTGCATTCCGGACAATGAACATGTGGAGAAGGCAATCTACAGAATCCAGACCGCGCATACATCGAGTGACGTCAGAGCGCCAGACTTGAAAACCGCGGCGAATCGCGTGTTGGAGGCCACCTCACAGCTCCTGGTCACCATCTCCCAGCCGGACAACGCCAAGGCTGTAGACGTCTTTGTCAACGCATACGTTGATCTTCATGGATCTGCGATCGCGGCGGTCAGGACGAACACCCGCGCAGAATCGCGCACATCTGCGGTTGACCAGTTGGAGACGACCCAGAGAGAAGCGATAGGAGTCCTGGGAGCAGTGAGCAGAGCTAGTGTCATCACCGACACCACTCACCTCAGCAACCAGTCGAGACAGTTCACCAGCTCAGTTAATCGCCTCGTCGAGCTGGTTGGATCGGAGCAGGAGCAACCATGGCAGCGCGAGTGCGACGCGGCTCTGCGTCAAATCGCGTCTGTTCGTCATCTTACAGAGCAAGCGACGATCCCACTGAGTGACGACAGTTACTTCGGATCACTTGACAAGGTCACCGAGCAGTCAAGACGATTGGGTGAAGCGATGACTGGAATCGCGAGGAACGCCAAGGCTATGGATACCGAGAGTCTTTGTACGTCGGTCCGACACTCAGCAGAAGCAGTGTGTCAGCTAGCAGAAGCCGCGTCCCACAGTGGATATCTGGTGGGTGTTAGTCATCCGGAAAGTGTTCCTGGAAAGGCGGCCCTTCTGGACACTAACGCCATCGCGAGAAGTGTCGACGTTGTCAAGCAGGAATGCAAAGAGATCGAAAGCGGAAAACTTGGAATGGACGCGGTTATTAAGGTTAGTTTTGGGTGATTCTTTCTTTCTCTCTCTCTCTCTCTCTCTCTCTCTCTCTCTCTCTCTCTCTCTCTCTCTCTCTCTCTCTTCCTCTCCCTCTCTCTCAAATTAAAACAAAACAAATTTCAGTCAACCGGTGAAATCGCGAAACAGACGTCAGCCATAGCCCATATCTGCAAAATCGCGTCGCATCAAACGACCAATGTCAATGTCAAGAAGCACCTAACGAATTCTGCAAAGGAACTAGCCGACAAAACTGCTGCGTTCATTCATTCTGTGAAGACCCTTGGCAAGAACAACAGGTACCGTATCCTAATAGAACCAAAGTTAACCTATCGAATTCCAGCGAAGAAAGCTTCAACGAAACGCTCCGATGCAGCAGAGAACTGGGACAGGTCGGCGACCAGCTGCAGATCTTTGTCGACAACCCTGACTTCGCAGCAGTCCCGGCAACCATTTCCGATGTTGGAAGAAGCTCCCAGACACCGATTCTGAAATCGAGCAGGTCGATGTTGGATTCGAGCAGTGAGATGATCAGAACAGCCAAGGATCTAGCCAGCTCACCGAAGGATGCAGCCACGTGGCAAAGGCTCGCGGACAACTCGAAGCACGTCAGCGAGTCGATCAAGATGCTCGTCTCGTCAATTCGTGACGCGGCTCCTGGACAGATTGAGTTGGAAAGAGCGATTGTGAAGCTCCAGCAGATAATAGCAACAGTGGATAGAACAGCTATGGACGCCTATGCAGATGCGGCTGGAGTCGTGCAGAACTCGACAGCAGAACGCCAGGTCCATCAACAGATTCAGCACCTCAGTCATGCCCTGGAAGAGAACGTCAACAGCCTGCGGACCGCAGCGGTGTCCGTCGCGGAAAACCTCCCGCATAACGTCACACTCCACGTGGAGATGACTGAACATCTGGCGGCTGCGGCATGCCGCGCGGCGACGCTTGCGGTTGACTCGAGGCAGAAGTCGGAGCTGTTCGATAGATGTAGGACAGTGGTGGAAGCTGAACTTCAGATGATGGCAGCGTGCAGAGATTCTGCTGGAAATCCGAACGCAGTTCACGCACATTCGATTGTTGATGAAGCAGCGATGCAGCTGAAGCACGCCATTGGTGAGATGCGATCCACCATCGCCCAGATTGGAAACGATCATGGTGTTGTGCAAGGAATGGTCGACACTATCTCGACCTCCATCGCAGCCACGGATCTCCAGTCTCCAGCACAAGGAACCTTTGTCGACGCCCAGACCAGAATGACGCAGAACCTCGAAGAGATTAGAAACCTCGCGCAGATTATGCCAACGGCTGATGCCAAGAGCCTTGGTGTACAATCGCTGACCATGTCGGAGAAGTATCATATGGTAGCGGACGACGCGAGACAAGCGGTCGGGTTGATTCCGTCAGTCGACGTCGCGCAGAAGTTCAAAGTGGAAGTGCAGAAGCTTGGAAACGCTTGCATTGAAGCTGTGAAAGCAGCAGGGCAGAAGCGAGCTCATCCGGCAGATGAAAGGATTCACAGAGAGCTGACGACGAAGACGCTGGTGGTGATTGAGAAGGTTGAACAAGTTCTGGCATCACTTCATGAAGCGTCGAGAGGCACCCAAGCCTGCATCTCCGCTGCCAATACTGTCAGTGGAATCATCGGAGACCTGGACACAACGATTCTCTTCGCGACTTCTGGAACGTGGAACTATTCGAATGGAGACCAGCAGAAGGCCTTCTCAGTCCATCGTGACGCCATTCTGAAAACGGCAAAAGCATTGGTGGAAGACACCAAGGCCCTGGTCACCGGAGCCGCTTCCAACCAAGAGCAACTCGCTGTCGCAGCTCAGAATGCCGTCAAGACGATTGTCCTTCTTTCGGATACTGTAAAGGTGAATATCATTATGTAGCAAAATCTTAATCAACAAGTTTCAGAACGGAGCGATCAGTCTAACAAGCGAGAACTCGGAAGGACAAGTCCTAGTTATTCATGCGGTTCGTGATGTTGCTTCCGCTCTGTCATCTCTGATCCAAGCCACCAAAAACGCGTCCGGAAGGTCTGTGAAACATCCTGGAATGGAGCAGCTGAAGGAAGCCGCCAAGGTTATGGTGTCCAACATCACCATCATGCTGAAGACAGTGAAGAGTGTCGAGAACGCGCATAATCAAGGCAGTGCAGCACTGGAAGCTGCCATCGAAGCCGTGACCTATGAGATTCGTCAGTACAACTCCAGCGAGGGTACTTCGTCGTTCGGAAGAGTTGAGAATCTGCCGTTAGCTGTAGAGAACGTCTCCCAAGCGACCCAAGCACTGGCGGCTGCTGGTGAATCGCATGAACAGGTCACCCATGCAGCGAACCTCGCGAGGTCAGCGGTGCGCGAGCTGCTGGCGGTTTCGAGAGCCGCAGCCAACGAAGCCGACGCCGGCGAGGCGAGATACCAGATTGTCGATGCTGGAAGAGACACGGCAAACCAAGTGAAGGATCTGCTGATCTATCTTCATGGTCAGATGACTAGAGACCCCAAGGACGAGAAAGACTATAAATCTCTGATCGTGGAAACTTCGAGACGAGTCTCGAAAGCGCTGAGTGCTTTGATAGGTTAGTTAAGGGAGAGAGAGAGAGAGAGAAAGAGAGAGAGAGAGAGAGAGAGAGAGAGAACTTCTTTCACATGTTAAATTCAGGATCCTGTGAATTCGTGAAAGACGTCCACGATGACCAGATGGAAGAAGCAGTCCTGGCGGAGAACGAACTCCTCGGTGCAGCCAGTTCTATCGCAGCAGCCTCAGTAAAGCTCGCCGAGCTCCGACCTCGTGTCCCCGTTGCGCAAACCGAGGTGAGCACAACCCATGTCATTTTTCACCATCCACCCACCCACCCCGACCCCACCATCCCCACCGAACTTTGATATGTCTGGTATTCTTGGGTTCGACATGAATCGAACCAGAGCACCACTCGTATCGAAGATCGGCCTGGGGCGAGTTCTAACCCGCCCGGGCCAAGCCCGGGCACAATTCTTTTGGTTTGTGGCCTAATGTGGATTCTGAAGCATGACGCAGTAAGATGGTGACTTCAGACGGATCAAACGGACGGCTTCGATGAGCAGATTCTGTCATCGGCAAAATCGATCACTGCAGCGGTGCAGACTTTGGTCCGAGCAGCGTCGAATGCTCAACGTGAGCTTATCGCCCAAGGCAGGTTCGACACAAGCCGTCAAGCCGGAACGGACTATCAGTGGTCTGAAGGACTCATCTCAGCCGCAAAGGTTGTCGTAGCCGCAGTACATCAGCTCTGCGAAGCGGCCAACGGTCTGGTCCAAGGAGTCGCAAGCGAGGAGAAGTTGGTGTCGGCAGCGAAGCAGGTATTTTAGCCGTAGAGCATGAATGCATCTTACATTTCCAGGTCGCTTCTTCTACAGCCCATCTTCTTGTTGCATGCAATGTGAAAGCAGACATGGACAGCAAAGCCAAGAAAAGACTACAAGTCGCTGGTCAGCAAGTCAAGGTAAAACTTCTGGAGGTGTTGACGTCATCAAAAATTGATTTCAGGCTGCGACGGAGCGGCTGGTCGAAACGGCTCGTCAGAATGTAGTCAGAGATGACAGGAAGATTGTCATCAGCAAGAGCTTGGTCTCTGGAATCGCACAGGTGAGGAATTTTTATGATTCTAGAGAGAATTGAATAAAAAGAAACAACTGTAGAAAATTCAATAAAAAATGATTTTTAGGTTATGGACGCTCATGAAGAAGTACTGAGGAAGGAGATCGAACTGAACAAGGCTCGCGAGACTCTGAGCACATTGAATAAGAAGCGATACGAGAGAGATGGTTCACAATAAGAAATAGGAAATGATCTACATATAATACACACATGGTGCTCAATAAATGACCAATTTAACGCCTTACATATCGCTTGTTATCATTATTTAATGTTTCATCTTTGGAAAATAAATGTTTTATTTATAATTTTCATTCTTTCTCTTATACGCACCATTAGGGAATTGAAAATCGGGAAAGTTTGGGTAAAGATCGACGGAAAAGGGGAACCGAAATGACGGAAGGTTGGATTTACCAGCACTGGGCAGAATTTTACCTATTTGGATTCACCAGGATTACCTGACATCCTGGAAAAACTAGAGATTCTCCGATTTTTCACATATCGCCAAATCTGGCATGGATTCACCTGGACTTGGTCCATATTTTTTGTTCCCAGATTTATTGAGGTTGGACTGACTCAACCTGAAGAAACTATAGTATATGTTCTTGTCGTATTAACTTCCACTGGGAAGACTGTTTCGGCAGAAATGGGAAGGAAGAGGGTAGGAAACGGAGTTGTGACGTCATGTCTCATAGTTTTTGTTTTCTTTCCAAGATGCTGGAATCTTTCTATGCGTTACTTTTGAAAATTAGAACACAAAAGTGGATAAATGTGTTTATTGATCATCACAGAACACAGAGAAGTTGCACCGAGAGCTGCGCTGCGCGTCGCGGCGCGGTCGCAGCTCCCGGCGTTGCAGAGCAAAAAAGGTACATAGTAAGTAGACGGACGGAGAGAGATGATAGTAAGCAACGATTTGGGGAAACCCGAGTAGTATAAAAGGTTATGGACTTGCACGTTTTTGAAGGAGGGGTTGAGGGGGCGGAGCCAGCGAATGAACGTGACGCAATCGTGCTCTGATGATACGACGTCGCGAACACTCGCCTGGTTGTTCTATTTGATAGAAAGAATGGGGGTTACAATTTGTGCCAGCACAATTTTGAGCGGTTCACAATGGAGAAAGTTCAATTGAAGAGCGAACCGCCCGTTTTTTTTGAATACTGATCAGGGGCCACAATAAACGTTGCTTACGGTACGAAACGAAGATGAAGAAGGGGGAGGAGTCAAGGAATCAACAGGAAGAAAACCACGAGAAACGAGTACAATTGAGTTATTACGAAAGTTATTAGGACAAGAGTGTGGCTGGCACGTGGTCAGTTGGTGTCTTTCACGTGCCAACCACACAGAAGTCATTGGAGCAGGATTTAATTGATGGTTCGGAGACCACCTCGAGCACAGTACATGAGGACGTTCCAGTTGGATAGGCAGACCAGATCTTCTTTTTCAAGGGATCCGACGCGATCGCCACTTGGAGCAATGTTGCACATACGGAGACATCTGAAACGAGAAGTGAGTCAAGGAATGGTTGTTGACGCAGTACCTGTCTCCAACACCGAGATCCGAGTTGCTCATACCGAGGCTGGAGCAGCACTTTCTGTTATCTCTGTTCTGGTTGGCGCAGTATAAGATGCTCGAGAGATGCTGAAATTTCGATTTTTATCTCTGATCTCTCTCTGTCTCTCGCAGTCTCTCTCAGGCTCTCTCAGTGTATTTTTCACTCTCACTCTCTCTCTCTCTCAGTCTTTTTCAGTCCCTCTCAGTTTCTCTCAGTCTCTCAATCTCTCTCTCTCTTTCTCTCTTTTTCTCTCTCTCTCTCTCTCTCTCTCTCTCTCTCTCTCTATCTCAGTCTTTCTCTCATATCCAAAACCACGTCAACACTAGTTCATTGACCCACCTTCATATCACATCCTTCGTTCTGCACCGCTTGGATCAGAGTCTCGGCAGCGACGTGCTCGCGGTGCTCATAAGTGCACAAGCTGTGACAGTTGGATGGGACTTGCTGTCTGCAACATGCCAAGAACACGTCATCCGCGGTTTTCCTGCTCAGACACGGCGAGAATGGAGGCTGGGATCGGGAGGTTCCACAGTCAGAACTCAACTCGTTGTCTGACACTTCGGTGATCGGGTATTCTGGGTTCAACAGCTTGGCGTCTCCGACTGAAAGAGTTTTTATCTTTCCAAGCTAAAACGAGTCTTAACTAACCCATTGGAGCTCTTCTGATATCCTTGGCATCAATGAATTGCTCTTTTCTTTCGCGGCTCTCGTGGCTCATTGGACGAATGGTTTCTGTGGTTTCTTCGAGCTGGAAGACGGATTTTTAGGAGGAGAGAGAGAGAGAGAGAGAGAGAGAGAGAGAGAGAGAGAGACAGAGAGAGACAGACAGACAGAGAGACAGAGAGAGACAGAGAGAGACAGAGAGATAGAGAAAGAGAGAGAGAGAGAGAGAGAGAGAGAGAGAGAGAGAGACAGAGAGAGAGACAGAGAGAGAGACAGAGAGACAGAGAGAGACAGAGAGAGGCAGAGAGAGGCAGAGAGAGACAGAGAGAGACAGAGAGAGACAGAGAGAGAGACAGAGAGAGAGAGAGAGAGAGAGAGAGAGAGAGAGAGAGAGAGAGAGAGAGAGAGAGAGAGAGAGAGAGAGAGAGAGACCAACCTTATTTTGCTCTTCATCAATAGTTTCGTACTTTTGCAGTTTATGTGGACACTTTTCAGTTACGTAGTCAATACAGCCGGCCATACATTTGTCTGTAAAAGTAATTTTAAAACACTCAAATTTCATAGGGAAACTTCAAAATCTGACTCTTTCTCATTACACCCGCCTTTCCGCGCAGCGACGCGCGGTGTCACTGCGCAAGGTAAAGCATCGACTAGAGACGATTTCTGCTACCGTAACCAGTTTTACAGTATCCCAATTTGTAAGACTCACCTAAAACACGTTGGGTACAGCACAAAATTTTCGGTATATCGGCACATTCAGGAAGTTTCGGTTCACTATTTACATTATCTATTAATGAGGCGATGATGAAAAAGAAGACGATGATTGAGTTGTAGTTCATGATCTGGAATGACGTCATCAACATACAGTACCCATCTGTTTCCCACGCTTACCGTTTACTTCG